>OZ014519.1:272366853-273570190 GCA_963966055.1 Lathyrus aphaca
AGAAAAGAATCCCAGAGGAGACGATTATTGCTTTTCTATTGCGTTTTCAATCTTTTATTGCTTTTTGTGTTTGTCATAAGTTAATGAGCTTAAGCCTAAACCAAGGGTTAGCAAACTCATCACATCTTCCCTCTGATTAGGGTGAGAATACCTTAAGTATGAAGTAAACACCTCACACTTAATCACCATGATGTAGGATTAAAATCATTAACCTACTTGATTTTATTTAGATGTTTTTGGTATTTTTTTTAGTGTTAAGTAATGAGTTCAAGCCATAATCAAAGATTTAATGGACCCATTACACCATCCTAATAGAAGGATAATAGATGAGAACATTTAAGCTGAGGAAGGCTCCTCAACTTAATCCATGATTAAGGATTAACCTCATGACAAAAAAAAGCCTTTATTAAAGTGGATTTTAGTTAATGGTGAGATTAAGAAGTGAATTTTATGGTTTGTAAGACAACTTGAGGGGGACTTGTCCATTAACACTAGGGTTAGTTCTTCTTAACCAATTAAGAAAGAATTAGAATCCTAATGCAAGGCCCAAGTTACAAGCTTGATGACTTAGTGATTATTATGTGGATTGATTAAAGGATTTAAACACATTAAGGGTTTAACACTTAGGATTAAAGTTATACACTTCATCCTAATAGAAGGATACAGGCATAACCTTAATCACAAAGCCTTAAAACCTTAAAGGTTTAGTCCCTGATTAGGGGATGAGAAGAGAGACACAAAAGATGACACAAAGGTAAAACTAATGTGGGACTAATCAAGCCCTAAATGTTATCATGCTTGGGTATTTCTAGGGTTTTTGAGGCTTTCAAGAAGTCTTCAAGATGAACCACCAAGGAAGAAGCAAAGATGGAAGGAGAGGAAGCAGAAAGAAGTAAGTCAACTTACTTCACTTAAGAAGATAAGTTACTTGAAGAAAGAAAGTGAAGAGGGAACATGAATGAGCAAGCTCACTCTAATACACATACAAAATGCAGCAAGGATGCATAAGAGAGATGAGAAGAGATTGTGAGAAGTGAAGGCAAATTCACTTCTCAAAGTAACTTACCACCTGAAAAGTTAGCAAAAGGAAATGAAAATGAAATGAAAATGCAAAGTATGCAATGATGCAAACCAAAACCAGAAGCAAGTTTATGATGCAAATGATGATAAGAGATGATGCAAATGTATGCCATGAGATGTGGATGATCATACAAGTGATGAAGATGCAAATGAAGCTTAAAGGTGGCTTGAAAGTTCATGGATGCACATGAAATGAAATGGATACATATCATGACAAATGGATGATGCAATGATCAAACATGATTCTAATGTGTCCTAGGATGTCTTATGAGTCATGTGAATGCACAAAAGGTCATGGCAAGTTCATGAATGCAAGCATATGTAAGATGAATGCAAGCAAAGGTACAAAATTAGGGTTTATATGCAACATGGAAAGCAAAACTCAAAAACAGAAGCAAATGACAAGATAAAAAATTGAAAATGCACTCAAAGGAACCCTAAACCTATACTAGGTTACCATCCAAAGGGGGAGGTCAAAAGCTTAACCTAGAAGGACTTATGATTTTCCTAAGTTTCTAGGGTTTGAAAATGAAAGATAAAAATGAAACAAAAATGTTTTTAGATGCTTGAAACCATGCATAGCACAATGCAAAAAGAATCATTCACAAACTCAACATGGTTTAAAAGTTATGAATTTTTGAAGTTAGGGTTAAAAATATGCAAATTTAAGAACCCTAATTCAATTGAAAAAATGTCAAAGTGTGATCAAAACCAAAAAGAAATTTGTGTGGTGAGTTTGTAAATGTTTCTAAATGTTCAAATATGTTCTCTGATTTTTTTTGTGATTTTTAAATACCTAAATGTATTTTTAATTAATTAATTTTCATTAACTAATTAAAAATAACATTTAAATGATTTAAAATATATTTTTTTTAATACAAAAAATGAAAATGAAAATATTTTTGGGTTCTGAAAATTAATAAAAGGTTTGATAAAAAAATTCAGAATTTTTTGACTATTTTTACTATTTTTAAATATTCGTGCAAAATAAAACAAAGAAAATGAAACAAAATTTAATTAAATGGAAAGGTAATCTCATCCAATGATCCAGATTCAAAGTTGGGGGTTTGTGGTTGACTGGCGCGTTTTTGAATGGTTGGGATCTGTCCTGACTAATTAATCATAATTAATTAATTAAATGGTGGATTAGGATTTAAACACGTGATCTGGGACATCCATACGCGCGGTAAACCTAGGATCTAAGGGCCATTATTCAAACTCAGCTTAATTAATGGGATTAGGGCAAATTACTTTTAGGTGACCGGAACAGTGTTCCGGTCATCTTATCCGGTGAGTACAAACCCTAAATCCTTCCCTAAGCTTCTAAACTCCAAATTTCTTGCCCAGAAATGATCCCCACACATCCCTGAACCTAAATCCCCAAACGAAATCCATTTATTTTGCATCATGATCATGATTTGAACCAAAACATAAAAACGAACAAAATTTCAGAACACGCATACATCCTGGTTTCTCAACCATTTTCAAAAATAATCACATCCCCGTGATCAGGGGAGCACAAAGAATCATTCAAGAACCTAAAAACAAGTTTCTGGGAAAAAAGTTCTTGAGCTATACTTGAGATTGAACCTTCTGATTCTGGGCTTTCTGGATCCTTCTTTGATGCAAGTCCACTCCTATGAACCTCCTGATGATGATATGAAGCTTAAAAAACCTTGAGATTGGCTAGTTTTAAGGTTTCAGTTCTGGTGTAGCAGAACTTGAGGCTTTGGTATGTGATGTTTCAGGCTGTTTTAATGGTTGATTCTGGTTCTATGGATGATGTGTGACTTGTTGGTGAAGAAAAAATTGAAGTTTGATGGTTGTGGAAGGAGTTTCGAAGAGATGAAGATTTTGGCAAGTTTTGTGAAATCTGATTGTGTATGTGTTCTGAGCTTGTGTGAGGCTTGTTTTATGATCCATATACAATTCCTAAATTATTGGAATCAGTCAGAAGACTTGACATGCACTGTGGGAATGGTATGGAGCAATTGGCCAAAAAATCAATAGTTGGTGTACTTCAAGCATGGGCCATGGCAGAAGCTACTTTAGGGTTGCTCTGAGTTTAGTTGTCTTCAAGGGTGACCATGGGATGAATTAGAATGATCAGAAGTGAATGGATGGTGAGATGTCACATGTTTTGCATTTTCACAACTTGTTGCATTTTGAAGTTTTTGGTCATGTACATGTCTCATTCCAAGCTGAATTCAGGACATGAAGTGTTACATGATGTTATTGTGATGCTTTGAGATCAATTAGAAGCAAAACTAATCATTAGAAGTCCTTCTTGCAAGAATCCCTCCTTTGAGAATTTATGAAAAATGGCATATGGAAGTTTGTGATCCAAGGCATGAAACTTTGTGAATTTTTGCAATTCTGATTTTGGCAAGTTGTAATGATGCATAGAAGTCATTTAGAAGTCACAAAATGGTTTGGCATGAGGTTTTGCAAAAATCCCTCTTTGGCATGAAACATGAAATTTTGTGATTTTTGCCAACTTTGGAAAGCCATAACTTGAGTTCAAAAATGAATTAGATCTTGTTCTTGTACTTTTTGGAAAGGGAATGATCCAATCTACAACTTTCATGACCAAGAATTTTTCATTTGAAGCATTTTTGGTTGAGAAAGAGGAGGTTGAAAAACATTCCCAAAATGGAAAGTTTACATTACAAGTCATTTCCATTTTTGGCAACTTTTGGTTTTGCTCACTTTTATTCAAATTTTTGAACTTCTAAACCCTTAAATGATTAAATAAAGACCATATAACTTCAATTTGATGAAAAATCCACTTTGAGTCTATTGATGGGGGCCTCAGATGCCCTGATTTTGCTCTGACTTACTCAAGAAGTTACCTAGTGATCAGATGACTTCCACAATGAATTTCTTCATCAAACTTGGTATGTATGATCCTTATATCATATTAAGACCAATAGAAACAAGAATGACCAAAAAATTTGGAGTTAAGGCCTCTGAAACCAAAACCCTAATTTTAGGTCATTTGTGCAGTGAAACCCTAGCTCTGCCTCCATGCTTTGCCAGGATATAATATGATGATTGAACATACATGGACTCTCTTGAGATGATTGAAGACCTTTGGAGGGCTCAGATGGATCCCGGATTGCTCAGATCACAAACCCTAGATGCAAATGAACTTGACCTAATGCAGTGAAGCAAAAAATGCAATATGAGATGGTATGATTAAACTTATGAAAATGAGAAAGATCACAAGCCATGGTGTGAACTTGGTGAGGTCAAATATGGGGTGTTTACACTATGGTTTATGAGGCTTAGAGAAAGATCTTCAAGGAGGCCACCAATGGAAGAAGCAGATGAAAGGAGGAGGAAGCAGAAGAATAAGTTACTTACTTCCTAAGAAGATAAGTAACTTAAAGGGAGAAAGTGAGAGAGATGGAACATAAGTGAATCAAATTCACTTTAAGGAAAAACAAAATTCAAATTAAAGAGATAAGAAGAGGTGAAATGTGAAGGCAAATCCACCTCTCAAAGTAACTTACCAAAAGTTCCTGAAAAGTTAGTATGGATGCATAAGGTATAAGGCATGAAGAAATGAGTTGAAATGAGATGAAATGAGATGCAAAGACCAAAGTCAGAAGTTCTTATGCTATGTAAATTTCATGTGAGATGATGTAATGTCATACACGATGCACATGAATGATCATACAAGAATGAGATGTTATGGAAGCATGCTTTGAAGTTTGAAAACACATGAAAGTTTATGAAATGAAATGAATGTTAAACATGGCAAATGAATGAAGAAATGATCAAGCAAGGTTTTAACATGTTCTGAGATGTCTAGGATGACATCTGAATGCATGAAATGTCATGGAAAGTTCATGTAATGATGCAGATGCAAGGTGAATGCAAATGAACATGAGAAGTTAGGGTTTTATGGACATGTGAGCTGCAAATGACTAAAAAAGAAGCAAACAACATGGTAAAAATTTGAAATTAAGCTCAAACAAACCCTAATCCCATATTAGGTCACACCCCAAAGGAGATGGTCTGAAGCCTAACCTATCAAAAGTTATGATTTTCCTAAGTTTTCTAGGGATTTTAGGTGGTTCAAAGGGAAAAATGAAAATCAATTTGAAAATACAAGATAAATTCATGAGGAAAATGACCTATAAACTACATGCAATATGTAACACAATGCAAAAAGAATCAAGTTCAAACGCTTCTTGGTTAGGTAGAAATGATTTTTCAAAATTAGGGTTCAAAAATGTGATGTTAATGACCCTTAATTCAAAGAAAATTGGCAACCTATGATCAAACCTAAAAATAAATTTGTGTGAAGAGTTTGAAAATGTTTCTAAATGCATTGGAATGGTTCATGATTTTTTTGGTGATTTTTAGAAACCTAAATGTATTTTTAATTAATTAAAATACTTTAATTAATTAAAAAATAACATTTAAATATTTTAAAAATACTTTTTTAATGCAAAAAATAAAATAAAAATTGTTTTTGGATTGAGAAAAATATTTAAAGTCAGAATGCAAAGTTTTATATTTTAAAATAATTATGCAAAAAAAAATAGAAAGAAATAAAATAAAAATGAATTAAAATGAAAGGTATGTTGATCCAATGGGTGAAATTAAAACTGGAGGGGATGGGGTTGACTGAGTGCGCTGATCAAGGGCTAAGCCGTCCATACAAAAAATTAAAACAGATCCAAGGGTCCACAACAAATCTAGAAAACTAACCCTAATTAGCCCTAATTAATCTCAGCTGACCGGAGATAAGCTCTGGTCATCTTCTCCGGCCAACCTCTCACCTGAGTTCCCTCAAAACATCACCCCACGCCCCCAAAACCTCCAAAATCATTCCACTAACCATCCTAAACATTAATCCAGCCCCAAATGTCATTTATCATTCATCAATAACAAGATTCGAACAAGAACATCAAAACGGCAAAAATTTTAGAACAACCATACAAACTCATCTCTCAACCATTTTCGAAAATAATCATATCACCATGATCAGTGAATCATACAGAATCATTTAGTAACTTAAAAAAGGAGTTCTGGAAAAAAAGTTCATCATGGCTACCTGAGTTGAAGCTTTTCTGTTTGGTACTTTCTGGCCTCTTCTTTGATGCTAATCCACTCCACTTGATCCCCTTATGCTTCTGAAAGGCTTAGAACAAGTTTATATGGGTTGGTTTGAGAGTTTCAACTCTGATAACACAGAAATCGTGTTTGTGTTTGAGGGGTTTTCAGGTCATGGTGAAAGGTGCTTTGTGATCCTTAGGTTATGTGGAGATGATTGGTGGAAAAAGATTTGAGTTTTGAAGCTTGTGTGATGAATTTCGTAGAGATGAAGGTTTCTTGAGGTTTTTGTGATTATGAGTGTATGAGAGGTTTCAGCCTTCTGTGTGTTATGAAATGAGTTGCTTAATGTCCACATAAACAATTTTGATTGGCCAGAGAGTTATTGTGTCACAGGCTGATTGGTATGGGAGGTTTTGCAAAAAGTCAAGATTGTGTACTATGAGGTATGGGAACGGGTCAGAGGTGTTTTCATGGGGTGTCTGGCCTCAGCTTGGTTCAAGGATGGCCATGGGATTGATTTTGATGTGTTGGAAGGCTTGGATGAATAGATTGCATAGATTTTGCAACTTTCCCTCTTTGAAGTTTCTTGGATCACAAGCCATGAAAACCCTAGGTCCAATGCATAATTCTGATCTTTTGAAGTGGAATGGGCATTTTATGAAGTTTTTGTGTACATTAGAGATTATTAGAATGCTTGGCAAGTGAAATTGCAAAATTCCCTCTTTGGCATGAACTTGAAAATTATGTGATTTTTGCCAACTTTGCAAGGCCATATCTTGAGTTCTAAGATGAATCAAGGCATGTTCTTCTATGTTTTGAAAGTGAAAGACCTAATCTACAACTTTCATGCCCAAGAATTTTTCATTTGAAGCATTTTTTGTCATGAAAGAGGAGGTTGAAAATCATTCCCAAAATGGAAAGTTTGCATTTCAAGTCATTTCCAAAAATGGCAAGTTTGCAATAGGCTCAAAATTCTTCAATCTTGTGAACTTATAACCACTTCTAAGATCAAATAAAGATCATTGAACTTCAATTTGATGAAAATAACCCTTTGGTTCCATTGTTGGGGGCCTCAGATGCCCTGATTTTGACTTAACTTGCTCAAGAAGTTACCCAATGAACAAATGACTTCCACAATGAGTTTCTTCATCAAACTTGGTACACATGATCCTTATAACATATTAAGACCATTAGAAACAAGAATGACCCAAAAATTTGGAGTTAAGGCCTCTGAAACCAAAACCCTAATTTTGGCCATCTGTGTAGTGAAAACCCTAGCTCTGCTTCCATGCCTTTTCCAGTTCTTGTGATCTCCTGACTTTCATGAACTTTGAGGAGAATAATATGATGATAGAACACACATGGACACTCTTGGAAAGCTTTAAGACCTTTGGGATGACTCAGATGGATTCTTGGATTGCTCAGATCACAAACCCTAGATGCATATGAACTTGAACTATGCAGTGAAACAAAAATGCAATATGAAATGTAATGCTTATGTTAAAACAAAAATGAAAGATCACAAGCCATGGTGTGATAAAGAGTGAGGGAAAATTTGGGGTGTTTACAGCTGCCCCTATTCAATCACGAGTTAGCTGTGCAGGGTGTAAGCGCCTGGCTTAACAGACAAACAGGATAACTTGTGGTTGAATACCAAAGACAGTCCGAAATTTGCACTCGCTGGATAGAAGAAGAAAAGGGATATAAATTGTAAAGGTAGTATAGTATGATTATCAAATTATAGCAACGGAGGACGACCATCGAGCAGAGGACGACTGCTGGGGATAAAGCGGTAAGTAAAGCAATGACGGGGACGACCGACAAGCTGGGGAAACAAAGGGATCATGATGGGGACGACCATCGAGTAAGGAAACAAAACTCTCTGGGGATTTGAGAAAAGCATTGATGGGGACGGGCATCAGGCTTGAAAAGTAAAGTAAACAATGATGGGGACGACCATCGGGTGAAAGAATAAATGTAATAATGATGATGGACGGTCATCAAAGGTGAAGGACGATCACCTAGCAGGGGACGACTGCTCTTTATCACGACATAGGACGAATATCGGATAGAAAAGGTCGACGATGGGGATGACCATCGGATAAGCATGATGAAGGACAATCATCAAGACGGTGAAGGATGATCACCTAGCAAGGTACGGCTGCTCTCGGGGTTTATCACGACATAGGACGAATGTCGGATAACAAAATCAACGATGGGGACGACCATCAGATAAAACTGATGAGGGACGGTCATCAAAAGGTGAAGGACGATCACCTAGCAGGGGACGACTGTCGAAAATATCACGACATAGGACGAAAGCCGGATAGAACGTTCCAATAATTGAGATTCCACTGGGGAAAGGGATGAGGGACGGTCATCCAAAGGTTAAGGATGATCACCTGGAAGGGGACGGTTGCCGAAAGTATCACGACATACGACGAATTCTGGATAGGAGGAAGTTGTTTTGTTGGTGACTTACTAGGGGAAGGTAAACACGGACGAGTGCTTACGCTCTCAAGGAATAAAGGATATAAGTGTTTGACGATGTGTATAGATTAAAGATGCGGACGAGCATCCTTAGGACCATGATACGAACGAGTATCAGTAGAAACAAACGCTGACGCGTGCTCCAAGATGATGATACGGACGAGTACCAAATGGTTAACAAGGAATACGAACGAGTGTCGAATCTGTTGAGGAGTGATATAAACAAGATACAGACGAGTATCAAAAGCCTTCTGTATAAGTATGAGTGAGTATTGGTTTGTTGGTGAAGTAAGAGCAAGACACGGACGAGTGTTTGATCTGCCGGGGAAGTATGACAAGGACGAGTATCAAATATGTATAAACAGGCATCTGTTTTGAGAGTGCAAAGGAGATGCTTTGGCTGTCTGTGGGGATGGAATTACATGGACGGGTGTCAAAAAGAGTGTGTTATGAACAAGTATTTGTTTTTTTTTAGAATGCAAAGGGGATGCCTTGGCTTTTATCTGCAAAGGATGTATTTCGTATATTACTGATGAAATAATGATGGTAATTGCTAGCTCGAACCTGGCTTGTGATCATGCAAATGTTTGATTTTTACCATAATGCTCCGTATTAGACGGAATGCTATGCTTATTTGGTGAATGTGATGCAAATGCTATGATTATGCAAAGGAGAAACTGATCCGAGACTCGGATCCTGCTGGGATGAAGATCTCTGGCTGATCTGCTTGGAAGAATAAACCCGACTGGGGAAGAGATCATTGGTAGATCTGTTAGGAAGGAGAAATCTGCTTGGGGAAATAGATCATTGGTAGATCTATCCGTAAGGAGAGCTCAGTTGGGGAGAAGGAAGCTTCGTCGACTTTGTTGGGGAAGGGTTTCAGGCATTGCTCTTCTGGGTAAAGAGTGGAAACTCTGTGGGGAGGCAGTTCCCATTAACTTTGTTGAGGATGAGAGAGATCTAACGTCCTGGTGTGGAATAGGAAATTCCTTGACCACCTTCTGTGGAAGAGTTTTTAGGAACTGCTCAGGGAGGTAATGACTTTCGGGAAGTAGCATGCTGGGGATTCAATGCTTGGTATGCCCCATGTTGTGTATTGAATATCTGCAACCTGTTAAGACAAAAGAAACGCACAAGTATCTAGAGGTATCCCTAACCGGATTCTCTCATAAGAGTTAGACTTTCCTGAAAGTAATATATTTCCTGCAAGTATTTATTAAAAATGGCTCATTTGTTTTATGCAAGTGTTGTATTATGAATATTAGACATTTTGCAAACGAAACAAAAATGTACAAAACGAGGCATGACTGAAAATTCTGATTTTATTAATTTGGGTGCCCTGAATTGGCAAATACAGTCAAAGAAACAAATCCCCTGAAATTAGGAGATTGCTATAAATTGAGAAAAATAAAAATGTTGGCAATGTTGACGACGACGCTCCATTGAACTTCCTTTGTTATGACCTGTATGACCTTGACGTTCTTCTTATCTTGCTTTCTGAAGAAGGCTGATTCTGACCGATGCTTTGTTCTTTCGAGGCTGATAAGGTGTTTACATCCATCATTACTCGTAAGGAGGGTAACTCAACTTCAACAGGTAGGACTGCCTCCATACCATACACAAGCTGATAAGGTGATTCCCCAGTGGACGTTCTGATTGAGGTCCGATACCCATGCAAGGAAAATGGTAGAATTTCATGTCAGTCTTTGTAAGTAACCATCATCTTCTGCACAATCTTTTTGATGTTTTCTTTAGCTACCTCAATAGCGCCATTCATCTTTGGCCTGTAAGGAGAAGAGTTGTGATGTTGGATTCTGAAGTCCCGACACAGTTCTGCCATCATTTTGTTGTTCAAATTGGAACCATTGTCAGTAATAATTCGCTCGAGAACTCCATATCGACAGATGATGTCTCTTTTCAGAAATCTGGCTACCACTTGTCTGGTGACGTTTGCATATGAAGCTGCTTTGACCCATTTGGTGAGGTAATCAATGGCTACCAGGATGAATTTGTGGCCATTTGAAGCAGTTGGTTTGATCTTTCCAATCATGTCAATGCCCCACATGGCAAAGGGCCAAGGTAAAGACATCACGTTCAAAGGGTTTGGAGGCACATGCACTTTATCCGCGTAGATCTGGCATTTGTGGCATTTTCTGGCATAGGCACAACAGTCGTAGTAACCTGACCTTAACAATTTCTTTGCCATTGCATGTCCTCCAGTATGGGTACCAAATGAACCTTCATGCACCTCGTGCATTAGCAAGTCTGCTTCTTTCTTGTCAACACATCTGAGCAGCACCATGTCAAAGTTTCGCTTGTATAATGAACCATCAGTATTAAGGAAGAAACTACCGGCCAGCCTACTTAATGTCTTCTTATCATTGGATGATGCCCCAGGTGGGTACCTCTGATCCTCTAAGAAGCTTTTGATGTCATGGAACCATGGCTTGTCATCTTTAGCAGTGTCCACAGAGAATACGTATGCTGGTAGGTCTAGTCTGGATACCAAAATTTGGGGTACATAATTAGCAGTTTGAACCTTGATCATGGAGGAAATGGTAGCTAAAGCGTCTGCAAACTGATTCTCGTCTCGAGGGATGTACTCAAGTTTGACTGTTGTGTAGAAAGTTAATAATCTCCTCGTATATGTAAACACCCAAAATTTGCCTTGACTAAGTTCTCACCATTGGCTTGTGATCTTTCATATTTGCATTAGTTCAAGCATATCATATCATATTGCATTTTTTGTTTCATCTGCATGGTTCAAGTCATCTGCATTTAGGGTTTGTGATCTGAGCAATCCAGGATCCATCTGAGCCAATCCAAAGGCCATCAATCATTCCAAGAGGGTCCATGTATGTTCAATCATCATTTTATATCCTCCAAAGATCAAGGAAGTCAAATAATCACAAGAATTTGCAAAGCATGGAAGCAGAGCCAGGGTTTAACTACACATATGACCTAAAATTAGGGTTTTGGTTTCAGAGGCCATAACTCCAAATTTTTTGGTCATTCTTGTTTCTATTGGTCTCAATATGTTATAAGGATCATACATACCAAGTTTGATAAGGAAATTCATTGTGGAAGTCATCTGATCACTGGGTAACTTCTTGAGCAAGTCAGAGCAAAATCAGGGCATCTGAGGCCCCCAACAATGGAACCAAAGTGGATTTTTCATCAAATTGAAGTTATATGATCTTTATTTGATCATTGGAGTGCTTAGAAGTTCACAAAATTGAAGAAAAGTGAGCTAAACCAAAAGTTGCCAAAAATGGAAATGACTTGTAATGTAAACTTTCCATTTTGGGAAAGTTTTTCAACCTCCTCTTTCTCAACCAAAAATGCTTCAAATGAAAAATTGTTGGTCATGAAAGTTGTAGATTGGATCATTCCCTTTTCAAAAAGTACAAGAACAGGATCTAATTCATTTTGGAACTCAAGATATGGCTTGTCATAGTGTCGCTCCCGATAAGTGACACCGGGTCAGATAAGGGTACAGACGCGAACGGTCGGCGAAGGGAACAGTGAGAACACACAGCCGTGAACTCACTGGAGATGAATAAAGTCGCCAGCTAGGCATTTTTATCCCGGAGGAAAGGCAATGCTGCATAAGCCTAGAAAGATACGGATAAGACGGTTGCGAACCAGAGAGACTGAGAAAGGGGGTTGGTTACAACCTGGGAAGGTATTAGCACCCAGATTGTCCGCCGTACTCGACGGGATCCACGCTTAAAAGATTTGTGTTTTAGAGGGGTAGTGTCAGTGCAATCTGTGCATAAAATAGCTGGAAAGATGTACAGGTGTCAGTGTAAAAGAGTGTGAAGTGTGATATGTACAGTGTCAGTGTAGGAACAAAGATGAGATGCTCATGATAATGAGGCTAAAGAATGAAGCTGGAAAGAGGGGGAATGTACAGAGACTTTTGTTCGATAACTGTTAAGTTATGCCTACGTATCCTCTCGTGCAATGAGGAAGTCAGAACACCGTAGTTCGACCCAAAGAGACTGAAAGGTGAATTGACTTGTGAACTGCTTACTTGTCTATGCTCAAGTGTATGACCTGTCTGGCTCAGGTGCAAACTGTCTTGCATTAGACGGAAGAAGCAAGTTCTCGATTGTGAGTGAATGAGATGAGAAAAGAATCCCGAAGGAGACGATTATTGTTTGTTTTTGTGCTTTCAGTCTTTTATTGCTTTTGGATGTTTGTCATAGATTAATGAGCTTAAGCCTAAACCAGTGGGTTAGTAAACTCATCACATCTTCCCTCCGATTAGGGGTAATGAGAGTACCTTAAGTGTGAAGTCAGATTCTCACACTTAATCACCTTTGGTGCAGGATTAAGATCATTAACCTACTTGTGATTATTTAGATGTTTTTGTGATTTTTGTTTAGTGTTGAGTAATGAGGTTAAGCCATAATCAGGGATTAAACAGACTCATTACACTATCCTAAAAGAAGGATAATAGATGAGAATGTTTAAGCTGAGGAAGACTCCTCAACTTAATCCATGATTAGGGATTAAACCCATGACAAAACAAACCTTTGATTAAATGGATTTTATTTAATGGTATGATGATGAAGTGATTTTTATGGTTTGTAAGACAACTTGAGGGGGACTTGTCCATTAACACTAGGGTTAGTCCTTCTTAACCACTTAAGGAAGAATTAGAACCCTAATGCAAGGCCCAAGTTACAAGTGCGATGTCTTGATGATTATTAAGTGAATTGATTAAGAGATTTAAACACCTTAAGGGTTCAAGACTTAGGATTAAAGTTATACACTCCATCCTAAGAGAAGGATGCAGGCATAAGCTTAATCACAAAGTCTTAAAGCCTTTAGGGTTTAGTCTCTGATTATGAGATGAGAAGAGAAGACTCAAAGAGAGACACAAAGGTAAAAACTATGAGGGGAGACTAATCAAAACCCTAATTCATTGTCATGCTTGGTTGATCCTAAGGTTTATGAGGTTTACAAGAACAATCTTCAAAGGAGCCACCAGGAAGCAGATGAACAAGATCAAGAGAAGCAAAGTGACTTGCTTCATTCAAGAAGTCAAGTCACTTGAAGAAAGAAAGTGGGAGGAAGAAGAATGAGCAAGCTCAAACTCAAACACAAACATAAATTCAGCAATGGATGCAAGAGAGATGAAAAGAAAAGTTATGAGAAGTGAAGGCAAATTCACTTCCCAAGTTTACTTACCACCTGAAATGTTAGAAAGAAATGCAAAACAATGCAAGATGAGATGAAATGGCATGATGCTAGACCAAACCAGAAGCATGTTGATGATGAAAATGATGCTATGAAGTGCTGCAAACATGAGACAAGGCATGGAGATGTTCATACAAGATCATGGATGCAAATGATGCAAGCTAAGGAGCATGAGCAAGCATGAAATGTTATGAAGCATACAAGACAAATGACATGGCAAATATGAGATGCAATGATCAAACATGCTTTCTATATGTCTTAAGATGTCAAATGAAACACAAGAATTCACTAAATGCAAAGACAAGTCATGTTATGCAAGAGAATGCAAGAAGGATGCAAAAGGAAGCCCAAATTAGGGTTCATGGATTAAACATCAAACCAAAACTCAAAACAGAAACAAACCCTAAGATAAAAAATGGAAAATGCTACCCAAAGAAAACCTAAACCTATAATAGACCACTGCCCAAAGGGGAGCTCTCAACTCTCAACCAAACTCAAGTTATGATTTTTTTAAGTTATTAGGGTTTTTTAGGGTCCTCAACAAAAGAAATGTCAAACAATTAGGAAATGAGAAAACAAATCATGGCCATTTTTCCCTAGAAACTACATGCTAAACACAAGACAAAGAAAAAAAGAATCAATGTCTCAACCTTCTCCAATAGGCAGAAATGAATTTTTGAACTTATGATCAAAATAATGCACAAAAAATGATTTAATTCAATGAAAAATTCTTAAAATGCATCAAGATCAAAAAAGAAATTTGGTTTGAAGGCTGGACAATGTTTCTAAATGTCTTAGAACATTTCATGAATTTTTTTGTAATTTTTAAATACCTAAAAGTATTTTTAATTAATTAATTCCCATTAATCAATTAAAAATAATCTTTTAAATATTTAAAAATACTTTTTTAATGATAAAAAATAAAATAAAAATATTTTTGGGTCTTAAAAATTAATAAAACTTTTAGGAAAAAGTTTTATAATTTTTAAGAATTTTTAACTATTTTAAAATAATTATGCAAGTTATATGAAATAAATATGAATAAAAATCAAATAAAATGAAAGTAAACAGAATGAGAGGCTGAGATGCAATCTGGGGAGGGGACCATTGACTTGGCGCGTGATCTTGTGGCTCACATTTAAACTGACTTAATCTTAATTAATTAAATAAATCAAAGTGATTAGGGTTAATGACCACATCTGGACCCTTCATGCGCGCGACAAGTCAACGGGCCAGAGCAATCCTACGGGTGAAATTCAAACTAGCATTAATGACCTGAGATTAGGGCTTAATGACTCAGGCTGCCGGAGAAGACTTCCGGTCGTCTTCTCCGGCCAGCTTCTCACCTGAAAACTCCCCAACTCCCTTAAAACGTAACGAAAATGAAAACTAAGCACACCAAAATGATCCCCATGATCCCCTGAGCTAAAACCCTAAGTCCAAACAAATTTCTTCTTCCTCAAAACCATGAATCGAACAGAAAAAGTTTTAGGGCAAACCAGTTTCAGAGTTCAATTAAATGCTTATTTCACCACCATTTCAAAAACCAAAGACACATTCATGACCAGGATAACACAAAGAACAAGTTTGGAACAAAAGAAATGATTTCTGGAAAAATAATTTTCGAGCTACCTGAGATTTGGAGCTTTCAACTTGAGGACTTTCTGGCCACTTCTCCTTGTGCAATCCACTCCACTTGATCCCCAGAAGATGTTTGAATGCTCAATGAGAGTTTAAGTTGGCTGGATAGTGAGTTTCGAAAGCTTCTGCTCAAGCTTGATCAGAAATGGCAATGGTGTTTCAGGCACTTTCAGGCCATGGAAAGGGGTTGTTTGTGATCCTGAGGGTGAATGGAGAAGCTTTGCAAGGTTTGTTTGACTGTTTGTGAGCTAGGATGAGAGTTTCGAATGAAACTGCAAAATGGAGTGAGAAATGGCAGTGGGATGTTCTGGCTGTTTCAGGCTTGTGTTCTTGGTACTTTGTGGTCTATGGAGCAAGGTGAGTTGAATGGTGAAAATGGTTGAAGTGTTTGCAGGCTGTGGAGGCAGATTCGAAGCAAGATGCAAATGGGAGTGTTTTTGTGTATGTGATGAATGAGAGAGCTTCAGCCTTGCTTAGTACATGGAATGGCTTGCAAAATGATATGTTATTTTAATCCAAGTGGCCAGAGGATGTGACATGGCCTGTGGTGATTGGGATGTTTACTTTTGCATAAAGGTCAACTTTTGTGTAAGGCAAGTATGGTGAGGTGCTAGGCAAGTACAATGGGCATGGGCTGCGCAGCATGATGAGTGTTTGAGGCTAGCTTGATTCAAGGACCAATGCAGCAAGTTGGTGAAGAGAAATGAGTGGTTTTGCAACTTGTTACTTTATGGTTCACATGTGATTCCTTTGCCTAACCAAACATAAATCATAGGCATTCTTGGTCCAAATCTGATTTTCATGACTTAGAGAAAGTTTGTGTGCTGGTTTGAAATGAATTAGAGGCTGCAATATGCATTGGTCCAAGATTTTGCAAAATTCTCACTTAGGGCATGCCTTGAAAATCAATGATTTTAGCCAACTTTGCATTGCCATAACTTTTGATTCAAGAAGAGTTTGATCATGTTCTTGTACTTTTTGAAAAGGGAAAGATGAGATCTACAACTTTCATGACCAAAGTTTTTCCATTTGAAGCCTTTTTGGATCAAGAATCAAGGCTTGAAAAATGACCTAAAATGATGCATTCTTGAAAAGTCAACTATGCCCAAAAAAGTCAACTTTGCAAAAACCCTAAATTCTTGATTTCTATGAACTTCAACCTTCTTCCATGATCAAATAAAGATCATATACACTCAAAATGATGAAGATCACCCATTGGTTGGGTCATTGGGGGCCTCAGATGCCCTGATTTTGCACTGACTTGTCTGAAAAGTCAACTCTTGATCAGATGACTTCCCCATGGAATTTCTTCATGAAAATTGATATGTATACTCCCTATACCATATAGAGACCAATGGAAATAAGAATGACCAAAAAATTTGGTGTTATGGCCTCTGAAACCAAAACCCTAATTTTCAGTCAACTGTGTAGTTCAAACTGGCCCTGCATCCAATCAAACCCTAGTTCTTGTGATCCCTCTGCAATTTTGACTTTGAGGAGATGAAATATGATATAAGAACACACATGGACCTCTTTGAGTTGATTGGTGGCCTTTGGAATGGCTCAAGATGCTTTGGGATTGCTCAGATCACAAACCCTAGGTGCAGATGCCTTAGAAACTATGCAGTGAATCAAAAATGAGATATGAGATGATATGTTTGTGTTTATGCATATGAGGATGATCACAAGCCCTGGTGAAATGGGTGAGGGCAAATTTGGGGTGTTTACAGCTGCCCCTATTCAAACATGAGTTAGCTGTGCAGGTCGTAAGCAATGGCTTAACAGGCCAAACGAGATAACTTGTGGTTGAATACCAAAGACAGTCCAAAATTTGCACTCACAGAATGAAGAAGGAAAGGGATATAGATTGTAAAAGAAAATAAAGTATATTGTAAAGTGGGCGACGGAGGACGACCGTCGAGCAGAGGACGACTGCTGGGTAAAGAGTAATGACGGGGACGGCCGACATGCTGGGAAAAATGTGAAGTAAAGCGATGACGGGGACGGCCGACATGCTGGGGATAAAAGGTAGAGCTAAGACGGGGACGGCCGACTAGCTGGGGAAAAAAAATATCATGATGGGGACGGCCATCAAGATAAAGCTGTAAGATTCTCTGGGGGTTAATGAAACATGACGGGGACGGCCATCAAGTTCATAAAGCAAAGTAACCGACGATGGGGACGGCCATCGGGCTAAAAAGAAAAAGGGACCACGACGGGGACGGCCATCGGGTTAAAGAATAAATGAAATAAACAGATGATGGGGTACGGCCATCAAAGGTGAAGGACGATCACCTAGCAGGGGACGGCTGCTCTGTTGGGGGTAAAAGGAATATGATGGGGACGGCCATCAAAGGTGGAGGACGACCACCTGGCAGGGTACGGCTGCCGAAAATATCGCGACATAGGACGAATGTCGGATAGAAAAAGTCAACGATGGGGACGGCCATCGGACGAGCATGATGGAGGACGACCATCAAGAAGTGGAGGACGACCACTCAGCAGGGGACGGCTGCTCTCGAGGTTTGTCATAACACAGGACGAGTGTTAGATAACCAAAAATCAACAATGGGGACGGCCATTGGATAAAGTGATGAAGGACGATCATCAAAAGGTGGAGGACGACCACCTAGCAGGGGACGGCTGCTAAAATATCAACGATGGGGACGGCCACCGGATGAGCATGATGGAGGACGACCATTAAGAAGTGGAGGACGACCACTTAGCAGGGTACGGCTGCTCTCAGGGTTATCATAACACAGGACGAGTGTTAGATAAAAGAAAATTTGTTGGCGATCTACTGGGGATATAGTAAACACGGACGAGCGTTTACACCCAAGAAACAAAAGGTATAAGTGTTTGGTATTGTGTATAGATTAAAGATGCGGACGAGCATCCTTAAGACTATGATACGGACGAGTATCACGTAGAAACAAACTGACACATGTTCAGAGATGATGATACGGACGAGTATCAACTGGTTAACAAAGAACACGGACGAGTGTTGAATCTGAAAGGACTCTTCTGGGGAATAGTAGACACAGACGAGTATCTATATCCAAGAAGACATAAGTGTTTGACACGGTGTATGGATTAAAGATGCGGACGAGCATCCCTAAGACTATGATACGGACGAGTATCATGTAGAAACAAACACTAGACGCAATGTTCTGAGATGATGGTACGGACGAGTACCAACTGGTTAACAAAGAACAAGGACTACTGTCGAATCTGTGGGGATATAAATAGTGTATACCAGATACAGACGGGTATCTGTATAAGTGAGTGTGAGTATTGTATAGATGAGTACTTATCTGCTGGGGAGAGTGACACGGACGAGTGTCAAAAAGGAGAAAAGTGATATAATATCAACAAGTATATGGGTTGTAAAAGTGTAAGCGACTGCGCTGGGGATATGACACGGACGGGTGTCAAGGAAGTGTATGTATAGGTATATGTGAGTGCAAAGCGGATGTCCTTGGCTTTCTGCTGGTGATTTGACACGGACGGGTGTCCAAAGGTGTATATATTGGTGTTTGTGATTTGAAGGGCAGCTGCTTTTGCTGGGGACCCTGGTGGGGACCTTTCTGTATAATGATGATGAACGGTTTATTATTCACAAGTGTTCAATTCACAACATGACTTATGATTATGCTATGCATTTGATTTTTGCCGTAATGCTCCGTATTAGACGGAATGCTACGCTCTGAGGGGATAGTATGATGCGAATGCTATGATTATGCAAAGAGGCACAGATCCGGGACTCGGATCCCGTTGCCGCGAAGATCTCTGGTTGATCTGCTTGAAGTGAACATCCCAGCTGGGGATGAGATCATTGGTAGATCTAATGATGTATCTGTTTGGGGATATAGGTCACTGATTGACATATCCTTATAATACGGGACCCAGCTGGGGTTTGTAGAAGCTTTCTCCCTCTCTGTTGTGACTTCTTCGTGCGTTGCTCTTCTGAATAGAGGCTGGGGAAGGTTGCTGGTCATTCAGCTGGGGAGAGTGGTTAGTAACTCAGCTGGGGAATGCTGTTGGTAACTCAGCTGGGGAGAGCAATGGGGAGCAACTCAGCTGGGGATAGAGCATTTCGGATGCTGATATCTTTTGTTGATTTGCCAGCTTGCTGAGATGTAACTTGCATGCCCCAAGTTGCGTTCTGGATACCTGCAATCCTGCAAAGATAATGGAACGTACAAAAGGCCCCGAGGTATCCCTTACTGGATTCTGTCATAGGAGTTAAGTACTTTCGAGAATAATCACATTCCCTGTAAGCATGTGTTTTATTTTTAGAGAAAGGCATCTGTACTTATGCAATCGTATTTTTAGATATATCAGACAATTCTTTGCAAAACATAAATGTAAAAACGAGACATGACTGAAAATATGATTTTATTAATTCCTGTGCCCTGAATTGGCAAAATACAGTCAAGGAAACATATCTCCTGAAATGAAGAGACTGTTACAAATTGAGAAACAAAGTGCTGGCGATGCTGACGACGCTTTCAAGGAGCTTCCTCTTCTGCTATGACTCGTATGACAATGACGTTCTTCTCGTCTTGCTTTCTGGAGAGAGTTGATTCTGATTGAAGCTTGATCCTTTTGAAGCTTACTAAGTTGTATATAATACAGACGAATTCAGAATGCAGTTGTTCGCTTGTTCCCTTATTTTGCATGGATCGCCCTTTTGGGTTTTCAATCCATCGGGATACCCATTTTTGCCTGAGTTGTCCAATGCGGCTTTTCAACTCAGCGGGTGTACATTTTTGTTTATTTCCCTTATTTTTGCCCGAGTCTTTTGTTCTGTTTTTGACTCGCCGGGATGCCCTATTTTTGCCTGGACTTACATTCTGTTTTTATGTCCAGCGGGTCATTTTATGCGAAGTATTTTTTAACTGCATCTGAATTCACAGGGGACGGGAAATCTTCACCATCCATGGTGCTGAGCATCAGTGCTCCACCAGAGAAAACTTTCTTTACAACGAATGGTCCTTCATAATTTGGAGTCCATTTGCCCCTGTGGTCTGTATGAGGAGGGAGGATTCTTTTCAACACGAGATCCCCTACTTGGTACTCTCGGTGCCTGACTTTCTGATCAAAGGCTTTCTTCATTCTCTTCTGATATAACTGCCCGTGGCAGATTGCAGCCAATCTTTTCTCTTCAATCAAACTCAGTTGTTCGTATCGGGCCCGAACCCATTCTGCTTCGTTCAGTTTAACATCCATCAATACCCGTAGGGAGGGTAGTTCAACTTCAACAGGTAGGACTGCTTCCATACCATACACAAGCTGATACGGTGTTTCCCCAGTGGACGTCCTGATTGATGTGCGGTACCCATGCAAGGCAAACTGTAGCATTTCATGCCAGTCTTTGTAGGTGACTACCATCTTCTGCACAATCTTCTTAATATTCTTATTTGCCGCCTCAACAGCGCCATTCATCTTTGGCCTGTAAGGAGAAGAATTGTGATGTTGGATCTTGAAGTCCCGGCACAGCTCTGCCATCATTTTGTTGTTTAAATTGGAACCATTATCAGTAATGATTCGCTCGGGCACTCCATACCGACAGATGATATCTCTCTTCAGAAATCGGGCTACCACTTGTCTTGTAACATTTGCGTATGAGGCTGCTTCAACCCACTTGGTGAAATAGTCGATGGCGACCAGGATAAATCTGTGGCCATTTGAAGCAGTTGGCTCAATATTGCCAATCATATCAATGCCCCACATGGCAAAGGGCCAAGGTGAAGACATGATGTTCAAAGGATTGGGAGGTACATGCACCTTATCTGCGTAGATCTGGCATTTGTGGCATTTTCTGGCGTAGGCACAACAGTCTGCATCCATTGTGATCCAGTAATAGCCTGATCTTAACAACTTCTTAGCCATGGCATACCCTCCGGCATGGGTACCAAAAGATCCTTCGTGCACTTCATGCATCAGCAAATCTGCTTCCGTCTTGTCAACACATCTGAGGAGTACCATGTCAAAGTTCCTCTTGTATAAAGACCCATCAGTGTTCAGAAAGAAACTACCAGCAAGCCTTCTTAAAGTCTTCTTATCATTGGAAGATGCCCCAGGTGGGTATGTCTGATCCTCCAAGAAGCACTTAATGTCATGAAACCAAGGCTTATCATCCTTGACAACATCTGCTGCAAATACATATGCTGGTCTATCAAGTCTAGACACTGAAATCTGGGGTACAAAGTTAGCCGCTTGGACTTTGATCATGGATGAAATGGTAGCAAGAGCATCCGCAAACTGATTCTCGTCCCGAGGGATATACTCAAGTTTGACCGTTGTGAAGAAAGTCAATAACCTTCTTGTATAATCCCTGTAAGGTATCAGATGATCCTGGTGGGTGTACCATTTTCCGTTGGTTTGATTGACTACCAAAGCTGAATCTCCGAATACAGTCAACGTTTTGATCCTGAGGTCAATGGCTTCCTCAAGACCCATAATGCAAGCTTCGTATTCAGCTTCGTTGTTAGTGCAGTTGAAAGTGAGCTTTGCCGAGAAAGGCATGTGAACTCCTTTAGGTGTAATGAGTACTGCACCAACACCACGGCCATTCATGTTAACAGCCCCATCAAACATCATAGTCCATTCTTCCTCCGGGTCAGGCCCTTCAGTGTGAATAGGCTCTTCGTGATCTCTTGCTTTAATGAACATGATGTCTTCATCAGGGAAGTCAAATCTCATAGGCTGGTAGTCATCAATGGGTTGCTCAGCAAGATATTCAGATAGTACACTGCCCTTGATGGCTTTCTGAGAGGTGTACTGTATGTCGTATTCTGTGAGAATCATCTGCCATCTTGCAACCCGTCCGGTAAGAGCTGGCTTCTCGAAAATGTACTTGACTGGATCCATCTTTGAGATTAATAAAGTAGTGTGGGTCAACATATACTGTCTCAGTCGGCGAGCAGCCCACGCTAAAGCACAGCAAGTTTTCTCGAGCAATGAATAACGTTGTTCACAGTCGGTAAACTTTTTGCTTAGGTAGTATATCGCATACTCTTTTCGACCAGACTCGTCATGCTGGCCTAGCACACACCCCATTGACTCTTCTAACACTGTCAAGTACATAATCAGAGGTCTTCCTTCTACTGGAGGCATGAGGATTGGAGGTTCTTGCAGATACTCCTTGATCTTGTCAAAAGCCTTCTGGCAATCTTCGTTCCACCTGACCGTTTGTTCCTTTCTTAACAGCTTGAACAAGGGTTCACAGGTTGCTGTAAGGTGAGATATGAACCGTGAGATGTAGTTCAATCGACCTAAGAACCCTCGAACTTCTTTCTCAGTTTTCGGTGCAGGCATCTCTTGAATAGCCTTGACTTTATCGGGGTCAACTTCAATCCCTTTCTCGCTTACGATAAAGCCCAGCAGCTTACCAGATCGCACCCCGAATGTGCATTTTTTGGGGTTCAACTTCAGTTGGTATTTCCTCAGACGCTTGAACAACTTCAGCAGATTCACCAGGTGATCTTCCTCTGTAAGGGACTTGGCGATCATATCATCCACATAACACTCGATTTCCTTATGGATCATATCGTGGAATAATGTCACCATAGCCCGTTGATATGTGGCACCAGCATTCTTCAGTCCGAATGGCATCACCTTGTAACAGAACGTGCCCCAAGGTGTAATGAATGTTGTCTTCTCCATGTCTTCAGGTGACATCTTGATCTGATTATATCCTGAAAATCCGTCCATGAAGGAGAATACCGAGAACTGAGCCGTGTTATCCACCAATACGTCAATGTGAGGTAATGGGAAGTCATCTTTCGGGCTGGCTCTGTTCAGATCCCGGTAGTCGACACACATTCTTACTTTGCCGTCTTTCTTAGGCACAGGTACTATGTTAGCAACCCACGGCGGATAGCTAGTCACAGCAAGGAACCCGGCGTCCCACTGCTTTTGTACCTCTTCTTTGATTTTCATAGCCATGTCTGGGCGAGTTCGGCGCAACTTCTGTTTGACCGGTGGGCATTCTTCCCTCAAAGGCAGCTTGTGCACAACAATGTCGGTATCCAACCCTGGCATATCTTGATACGACCAAGCAAACACATCAACATACTCTTGAAGCAGATCTATCAGTTGTCTCTTCACTGGGTCTTGCAGGAGGCCCCGATTTTAACCTCTTTCACGTCTTCGTCTGTACCAAGATTAATCACCTCAATCTCCTCCTGGTGAGGAGTAATGACCTTTTCCTCCTGTCTCAACAACCTGGCTAGCTCTTCAGGAAGCTCATATTCTTCATCAACCCCTTCATCAGCTTGATTGATTGGATTGTCAAAGTCATACGATGTCATAGCCGTGCTGTTGTCGGTGCAGTCTGGAAGGCACTCTCTGCAAGGGTTAAGTTTGTTCATTTTAGTGATTGATTTTAATCTTGCTTTAGAAAAAGTGAAATGAAGTTATCATTTTGAAAACACCGCCATTTATTTTTGTACAAAAAGAAAAATGGAAAAACAGTGAGCAGAAAAGAAAAAGACTCGTTTGCAAAAAGATGTCTGATATTTCATTAATTTAATCTTGTTTGCACAAAAGTACAGATGGCCCTGGTTACAAAATGAGTCTTGTCATCTTGGGCAAGATGCAAGACTTGGATGCATGCTATAAAAATACAGGAAATAATAATTACTCTGCATGAGTAACTCTTATAATTTCCTGGGAAGACCAGTTCGAGACACTGCTCCCCGGGATCTTTGGACGAATCCAATTCTCCAGATTGCGCTCCTCTTCCAGCTCGTCTCCCAAACAGTTGATAGCATCAGGGGTAAGCATTCCCCCACTGACAAAACCTGGCTCTGCAGTAGCCTTTGCTTGATGTTGAGTTGGTCTGTAACCCAACCCAAATTTGTCCTTCTTCTCCTCCACAGCTAAGACCTTGCCCCAGCCTAGGGCAGTTCCTTCTTCAACAACCTTCCGGGCTTGTTGGTAAGATGACATGGAGATAACTGACACAGCAGATGCTTCATTGACGTTCAAGGCTTCAAAACCTTGGCTCATTGTTTCATGGATCTCTCCATCCATCTCAATGTACTTGTAGGTAGCCAGATGGCTAACGAAAATATCCTCTTCCCCACAGATTGTGACAACTTGACCTTCCCACTCAAATTTTAACTTTTGGTGAAGGGTAGACGTTATTGCGCCGGTGGCGTGAATCCAGGGTCTACCCAACAAACAGCTGTAGGCGGGCTGAATGTCCATCACATAAAAGATAGTTTTAAAAGTCTGCGGGCCAATTGTCACGGGCAGCTCAATCTCTCCCAGAACCGATCTCTTCGAGCCATCAAAGGCTCTTACCACCAGGTTGCTGGGTCTCAATGCCAATCCATCATATTCTAACTTCACCAGAGCCTTCTTTGGTAAGACATTCAGGGAAGAACCTGTGTCCACCAGCACATGAGAAAGGACAGCTCCTTTGCATTCCATGGTTATGTGCAAGGCTTTGTTGTGATTGCGGCCATCCGTTGTCAAGTCGGAATTGGTAAACCCTAGCCCATTGCTAGCAGTAACATTCCCAACCACGGTTTCCAATTGGTTGACAGTAATCTCCTCAGGCACGTAAGCTGCGTGCAAGACTTTAAGTAGTGCATTCCGATGGGCTTCGGAGCACATAAGCAGTGAGAGGATAGAGATTTTGGATGGCGTCTGGTGAAGCTGATCCACAATTTTATAATCACTCTTTTTGATGATTCGCATAAACTCATCAACTTCCTGATCGAATGGAGTTTTCAGGGCTTCTTTGGCAGCTGGATCTTCCTGCACCGGGCCTTTACCCTTTGCCTTGGCAGCAGCTTCTGCTTCGGCAGTAGGTCTTTGAACTTGTGAAGCAAAGAGACGTCCGCTTCGAGTGAAGCCTCCACCTCCCCCCACATTATCTACTTGTGGTGCAGGTGCTGATGTTTCAAGAGTGATTCTTTTCCCTTCACAGTACACGTCAGAGCCATAGTGCCAAGGGATGGCCCTATTGCTTTCATATGGTACTGGTCCAGGCACCGTGACAGTGACTGGACTGATTGCTGCTGCTGAAGGGACTGTTATTGTTTGCGGATCATAAAAGATTGTAACTGGTGCTCTGGCGGGAGCAGCACCTTCTGAATGGTAGGCGGAATTATTTTCAGGATCGTAGAATATGGTAACAGTAGAGACATCTTCATGATTGATTGCTGGTGTTGTAGGAGGTATTGTTGGAAGGACTGTTGTTGTTGTTGATGGGGATTCGAAATGGAATGAAGCTGAAGTTGTAGCAGGAGAAACTGTTGAAAACTGATCATTCGGGAGGACAGATGAAGTACTTGTTGATGGTGCTGATGAATTGTCGGGAACAATAGTTGCTGCAGTTGTAGGAGGTTCTGAGACCGTTGTTGATGAAGTTGCCGGATTTGTCGGGAATGATGTAGTGATCTGTAGCAAGCCACTCTGAATAAGGCTGTCAATGCCATTCCTCAGGTCCTCACACCCATTCCATGAAATATTGCAATAGGGACACCCTAGTTCACACCCCGGAAATATTTGGTTTTCGCGGAGTTGAGCTTTGATTTCCACCAATGGTGTCCTGATCTGATCCACACTGGTTATTAAATAAGACGGTTGGTCTTCTTCAATAGCATTAATTCGGGGACCACCATGGTTTGGCATTGGGTTTTTATTGACATTGGGCGGCGGTGCAAAATTCAGAGCCTTGGAGTCTACCAAGTCTTGTACCTTCATATGCAGAGCCCTGCATTTTTCTGTACTGTGACCAGGTGCGTTTGAATGAAAAGCACACCTAGCATTGGAGTCATAGTTCCTTGGTAGACTGTTGGGATCCGGAGGTGCCAACGTTCTTAGCTCAACTAGGTTGAGTTTCAGAAGTTGTGGCAGCAAGGCAGCATACGGCATTGGGATCGGGTCGATCACTCTGTTAGCTTGGGATGGCCTTTGTTGGAATGGCCTCTGTTGATTGTTGTTGTTGGTGTTGTTGTTGTAGTTTCTTGGAGGGTATTGATTCTGCTGATACTGAGGTTGTTGTTGGAAGTTTTGTTGCGGAGGTTGATAGACTGGCTGTGGATGAATTGGAGCAGGGATAGTGACTGCTGCTATGGACCTCTGAGCATATTGGGGCCTACCCCTGTTTGAATGGATGGCATTGGTCTCGCCAGTTCTTCTCGGGCCTGCAAAAGGCTTTCTTGTACCACTGGACGAACTGGCACCATTATCAGAGATCTTACCCATTTTTAACAGGCTTTCAATTCTCTCCCCAGCTATGACAACATCTGCGAAGCTAGTGGAGGAGAAAGCAGCCAACCTGTCAATATACGTTCCCTGAAGAGTGTTCATAAACATGTCTGCCATTTCTCTCTCAGACATTGGTGGTTGAACGGCAGCAACCAATTGCCTCCATCTCTGGGCATATTCTCGGAAACTTTCCCTTGACGACTGTGACATTCCCATTAGGAGAGTCCTGTTGGGCGCCATGTCTAAGTTGTATTGATACTGTCGGATGAAGGCCTCTGCCAAGTCCTTCCAGCATCTCACAGTTGCCCTTGTCAAATGGTAATACCATTCCCTTGATGCCCCAGTCAAGCTGTCTTCGAAGTAGAACATCCAAAGTTTCTCATCCATTGTATAGGCCTTCAGCCTTCCCAGAAATGATTGCAAATGAGTCCGGGGGCATGAAGTCCCATTATACTTTTCGAAACAAGGAGGCTTGAACTTATGGGGGATCCTGACCCCTTCTACCAAACCCATGTCCATGACGTCGAAACGCAAAGAATTTTGAGATTCTAAGGACCTCAACTTCTCAGCTATTTCTTCCAACCGTCTATCATAAGTTTCCTCTCCAGCACCCATTACTGTAAATTGGTCCTCCTGAGGATCTTCTTGAAGTATTCTGGCTGCAGTGGCTGTCCCTTGAATGTTTGCAGGAATATTAACTTCAGGATGGAGATGTGGGCCAAACACAGGGGGGTTAACATGTGGTTGCACCCTTTCATTGTTACTTGTGCCTGCAGTCCCCACATGGGGCTCCTCTTGATTCCTCCCTTCTACCAAAGTTCTGAGCCTCTCCTGGCTTTGAGCTAAGTTGTTCATTACTTCCATGAACTGTGTTATCTGAGTTCTCATCTCCAGCCTTTCGTTGGCCATCTGGTTTCTGACCTCCGTAAGGTCTTGTTGCATTTGGTCCATCTGGATTCCCGGAAGGTTGTTTCTAGTTGGGTACCTGTGTGGCCTGTTGAGAGGAAATACCCGGCGGCGAGCAATAATTCCTGAATATCACAACAGAGGTTAGCAACAACAAAACAAAAACCTACAAAACAAACAAAAGGGTTAGCATGCAATGCAGTTATGCTTATTTGCTCTCAAGGTATCCGGTTTGGCCTTCAGTTTTGACCCTTCCAGACCCTTGAAGATGCTGCTGTTGAAGTTGCTTTTGAAGTAACCCAGATGGAAACTAACACAAATATATTACAAAATGCGAAATACAACTTGTTCATTTTACAACACCAGCCCTTAAAGGGGTCAAAGTACATCACAAAAGCAAAAGTACATGGAATAGAAACAACAACAAGCAAATGATCAAACTCCAAGGCCAAACTCATCCTCACGAACTTCCTTGAGAAGTGCTTCGGTCACAGGATCAGCCGGACGCTCCGTGAGACCTCTGATGAGAAGGTTTCTTGTTGCAACAGCTGCAGTCAACTTCTTGTTCTGACTTTGGTCCTTAGACCTCTTCACTCCAGCTCTGATTTCTAGCTCTGATATTTCCTTCTGGGCTGCTGCCAGGGCTTTTTCCATCTGTTCCATCTTGTCTTGAACTCTCTTGTCTTCTAGAGTACGGGCCTCAGTGATCCGGACCCACCTGGCCTGACTCTCTTTCAAATACAAGTCTGTCCTTGCTCTCTGGAACTGGGCTTCTTTACAAGCATTCTTCAGAATCTGCTCACCAGCCTTAGACTTGTTGATATAATCTCCAGACTTCTCGATCTTAGTCAAGTGTTCCACTCTCAATTTCTCCAATCTCTCAATCTCCCTCACACCTTCACTCCTTTCCCGGAGGGTCTTCTGCAAAGCCTGGGTTAACTTCTCATTTCTTTCCTTCAAGCTCTCAAACTCTTCCAAACTGATAGTGGCAGGGGGTGGTGCTGAAGATGACTCAGGCATGTCTTCTATGGTGAAGGGCATTCCAGAGAATTGGGCCCTGGCATGAGACCACTCATAGTATTGGGCTGATGCCACATTATTGCACTTACCCAGAATGGTGATTCCCTTGGTTTGAACATGATCCCAGGCCCAGGCAGCCTGCCTAACAACAGCCAAACTAATCTTGTTCTCACAGTAGAGGGTCTCAGCCAAGTCCTGTACCCTAGGAGTGTGGACCAGTGCATAGCCCAATTGCCTCCTGAACAGCAGAGGGTTGTAATTGATACTTCCCTTAACTCCTATTAAGGGCACATTGGGAAAGTGCCCACAGCTGGTGAGGATATCTCTGCCCTTGGTGCTTTGAGTACACCATCTGATATCTGCTGAAGTGAGAATAGTGAGCCTCTTAGCCCAGTTGCTTTGCTGATGAGGGTTTAGAAATGCATTTGTCCTGGGTAGATGCCTGAGAAGCCAAGCATGGAATAATGGAGCACAACACCTCACTAGCCTTCCCCTCTGCTTCTCATTTCTCTGATGTACTGAGTAATAGAGATCACCCAGTAAAGTTGGCACTGGGTTCTTCAGGATGAACAAATGGATTGCATTCTTGCTAATGAATCGAGGCTCATCTGCAAACAACACCATTCCATATACACTTAAGGCCAACAAAGCACAAACAGCTTTTCAATCCCCCAAGGAGGCCTTCAGACTAGCTTGAGAAATTAAGAAGTCCAGATGAAAACCAGGGATCCCAGCTTTAGAGGTCATATGCTGTTCAATCAAAACAGGCTCCAGGTGCAAAGCTTTTGCTATCTCTCCATTGCTGGGAAAGACCATTTCAGGGTTGAAAGGGATTTCTCTCTTGATAGGCAAACCAATCAAAGATGAGTATTCTTCCAAGAGAGGACCCAACTGAAAGTCTTGAAAGGTGAAACATCTCAATGGGGGGTCATAGAACTGAATACAGGTATGGATCAGGCTTCTCTGAGATGGGTCCAGATCCATGACCAAGTCAAGTATATCCCCATAATGCTCCCTGAATAAAGGTGTGTGATCTGGAGTGATCAGGGTTTGGATCCTCCTGATGTCTGATAAGTCTGGTTGGAAGAAATGATAGGTGATGTTGCTTTTCTTTGGAGCCATAAGTGCTGAGACTGAGTAGAGTAAGTGCTGATGAAGATGCTGAGGAGTGGGCCACTGGCTGGCTAGTGCAAGTAACTGAAGTATATGGCTGACAAGCTGAAGCAAGTGCTGGTGGAGATAGGTCAATATAGCAGATGGGGTCAAAACCAAAACCAGATGAAGGTGGATACCCTGAAACACAGATAAGCAAATGTTAATATGATGCAATGAGTATGTATGCAAATGAAATGCAAGGGTTTGTGACTGAGCTGGATCTGATTAACTGCCTTGGTATAGATCCATGTGTGTTCAAGAATTCCAGATGGAGGTCCAAAAAAAAATCCAGTAACCAAGGTAGGGGACTCAAATAAAGAGCCACATGTCCAGGGTTTAGAAACACAAGAACTATCCAACATGGAGTATTCTTAACAAAGTCAAAGTAACAGGGTATTCTGAGGTCAAGGTACCTGCAAACCTGTAAACAGCCCAACCCCCTCACAGGTGGTGATCTAGAACAAGGATCCTCAGACTTGGATCAGTTATGAGAAGTGTAAACACTTCTAACCCGGAGGTACAGTGTTTACAATAACCATAACAATTCCTCCTCTAATTCACCTCAGTTTCTGAAGGTCAATACTAAAAGGTCATCCAGACTTAGCAGGCTTCCCAGATAGCCCTAGCATTGCAGGAAATCTGCAACACAGAGTTCTCAAGAAGAAACCCATATCTGAACCGTGTTTCATATTCCCGCACCAGACCGAAATGGAATGGGAAAGAATATGATTCACTCTAGCCTAGGTGTCCCTCAGGTCCCAGGTATAGGACCTTAACTCTCAATGAATCACCCACCCACCAAGGCAAACAACAGATCCAGCCAGCAACAATGACAGTATGATATACAAATGCAATAAAGAAAGCAGTAAAGTAACTGTACATAAAGCAATAAACAAAAGTAAATACAAGCACAAACAAGCACATAACACCCCAGTAAACACAAATCAAACAAGCGCTAGGAGGAACCCACGAAAAGAACCAGAAGCCCTGGTTGCAGAATAAGGTTCCCCAGCAGAGTCGCCAAGCTGTCGCTCCCGATAAGTGACACCGGGTCAGATAAGGGTACAGACGCGAACGGTCGGCGAAGGGAACAGTGAGAACACACAGCCGTGAACTCACTGGAGATGAATAGAGTCGCCAGCTAGGCATTTTTATCCCGGAGGAAAGGCAATGCTGCATAAGCCTAGAAAGATACGGATAAGACGGTTGCGAACCAGAGAGACTGAGAAAGGGGGTTGGTTACAACCTGGGAAGGTATTAGCACCCAGATTGTCCGCCGTACTCGACGGGATCCACGCTTAAAAGATTTGTGTTTTAGAGGGGTAGTGTCAGTGCAATCTGTGCATAAAATAGCTGGAAAGATGTACAGGTGTCAGTGTAAAAGAGTGTGAAGTGTGATATGTACAGTGTCAGTGTAGGAACAAAGATGAGATGCTCATGATAATGAGGCTAAAGAATGAAGCTGGAAAGAGGGGGAATGTACAAAGACTTTTGTTCGATAACTGTTAAGTTATGCCTACGTATCCTCTCGTGCAATGAGGAAGTCAGAACACCGTAGTTCGACCCAAAGAGACTGAAAGGTGAATTGACTTGTGAACTGCTTACTTGTCTATGCTCAAGTGTATGACCTGTCTGGCTCAGGTGCAAACTGTCTTGCATTAGACGGAAGAAGCAAGTTCTCGATTGTGAGTGAATGAGATGAGAAAAGAATCCCGAAGGAGACGATTATTGTTTGTTTTTGTGCTTTCAGTCTTTTATTGCTTTTGGATGTTTGTCATAGATTAATGAGCTTAAGCCTAAACCAGTGGGTTAGTAAATTCATCACATCTTCCCTCCGATTAGGGGTAATGAGAGTACCTTAAGTGTGAAGTCAGATTCTCACACTTAATCACCTTTGGTGCAGGATTAAGATCATTAACCTACTTGTGATTATTTAGATGTTTTTGTGATTTTTGTTTAGTGTTGAGTAATGAGGTTAAGCCATAATCAGGGATTAAACAGACTCATTACACTATCCTAAAAGAAGGATAATAGATGAGAATGTTTAAGCTGAGGAAGACTCCTCAACTTAATCCATGATTAGGGATTAAACCCATGACAAAACAAACCTTTGATTAAATGGATTTTATTTAATGGTATGATGATGAAGTGATTTTTATGGTTTGTAAGACAACTTGAGGGGGACTTGTCCATTAACACTAGGGTTAGTCCTTCTTAACCACTTAAGGAAGAATTAGAACCCTAATGCAAGGCCCAAGTTACAAGTGCGATGTCTTGATGATTATTAAGTGAATTGATTAAGAGATTTAAACACCTTAAGGGTTCAAGAATTAGGATTAAAGTTATACACTCCATCCTAAGAGAAGGATGCAGGCATAAGCTTAATCACAAAGTCTTAAAGCCTTTAGGGTTTAGTCTCTGATTATGAGATGAGAAGAGAAGACTCAAAGAGAGACACAAAGGTAAAAACTATGAGGGGAGACTAATCAAAACCCTAATTCATTGTCATGCTTGGTTGATCCTAAGGTTTATGAGGTTTACAAGAACAATCTTCAAAGGAGCCACCAGGAAGCAGATGAACAAGATCAAGAGAAGCAAAGTGACTTGCTTCATTCAAGAAGTCAAGTCACTTGAAGAAAGAAAGTGGGAGGAAGAAGAATGAGCAAGCTCAAACTCAAACACAAACATAAATGCAGCAATGGATGCAAGAGAGATGAAAAGAAAAGTTATGAGAAGTGAAGGCAAATTCACTTCCCAAGTTTACTTACCACCTGAAATGTTAGAAAGAAATGCAAAACAATGCAAGATGAGATGAAATGGCATGATGCTAGACCAAACCAGAAGCATGTTGATGATGAAAATGATGCTATGAAGTGCTGCAAACATGAGACAAGGCATGGAGATGTTCATACAAGATCATGGATGCAAATGATGCAAGCTAAGGAGCATGAGCAAGCATGAAATGTTATGAAGCATACAAGACAAATGACATGGCAAATATGAGATGCAATGATCAAACATGCTTTCTATATGTCTTAAGATGTCAAATGAAACACAAGAATGCACTAAATGCAAAGACAAGTCATGTTATGCAAGAGAATGCAAGAAGGATGCAAAAGGAAGCCCAAATTAGGGTTCATGGATTAAACATCAAACCAAAACTCAAAACAGAAACAAACCCTAAGATAAAAAATGGAAAATGCTACCCAAAGAAAACCTAAACCTATAATAGACCACTGCCCAAAGGGGAGCTCTCAACTCTCAACCAAACTCAAGTTATGATTTTTTTAAGTTATTAGGGTTTTTTAGGGTCCTCAACAAAAGAAATGTCAAACAATTAGGAAATGAGAAAACAAATCATGGCCATTTTTCCCTAGAAACTACATGCTAAACACAAGACAAAGAAAAAAAGAATCAATGTCTCAACCTTCTCCAATAGGCAGAAATGAATTTTTGAACTTATGATCAAAATAATGCACAAAAAATGATTTAATTCAATGAAAAATTCTTAAAATGCATCAAGATCAAAAAAGAAATTTGGTTTGAAGGTTGGACAATGTTTCTAAATGTCTTAGAACATTTCATGAATTTTTTTGTAATTTTTAAATACCTAAAAGTATTTTTAATTAATTAATTCCCATTAATCAATTAAAAATAATCTTTTAAATATTTAAAAATACTTTTTTAATGATAAAAAATAAAATAAAAATATTTTTGGGTCTTAAAAATTAATAAAACTTTTAAGAAAAAGTTTCATAATTTTTAAGAATTTTTAACTATTTTAAAATAATTATGCAAGTTATATGAAATAAATATGAATAAAAATCAAATAAAATGAAAGTAAACAGAATGAGAGGCTGAGATGCAATCTGGGGAGGGGACCATTGACTTGGCGCGTGATCTTGTGGCTCACATTTAAACTGACTTAATCTTAATTAATTAAATAAATCAAAGTGATTAGGGTTAATGACCACATCTGGACCCTTCATGCGCGCGGCAAGTCAACGGGTCAGAGCAATCCTACGGGTGAAATTCAAACTAGCATTAATGACCTGAGATTAGGGCTTAATGACTCAGGCTGCCGGAGAAGACTTCCGGTCGTCTTCTCCGGCCAGCTTCTCACCTGAAAACTCCCCAACTCCCTTAAAACGTAACGAAAATGAAAACTAAGCACACCAAAATGATCCCCATGATCCCCTGAGCTAAAACCCTAAGTCCAAACAAATTTCTTCTTCCTCAAAACCATGAATCGAACAGAAAAAGTTTTAGGGCAAACCAGTTTCAGAGTTCAATTAAATGCTTATTTCACCACCATTTCAAAAACCAAAGACACATTCATGACCAGGATAACACAAAGAACAAGTTTGGAACAAAAGAAATGATTTCTGGAAAAATAATTTTCGAGCTACCTGAGATTTGGAGCTTTCAACTTGAGGACTTTCTGGCCACTTCTCCTTGTGCAATCCACTCCACTTGATCCCCAGAAGATGTTTGAATGCTCAATGAGAGTTTAAGTTGGCTGGATAGTGAGTTTCGAAAGCTTCTGCTCAAGCTTGATCAGAAATGGCAATGGTGTTTCAGGCACTTTCAGGCCATGGAAAGGGGTTGTTTGTGATCCTGAGGGTGAATGGAGAAGCTTTGCAAGGTTTGTTTGACTGTTTGTGAGCTAGGATGAGAGTTTCGAATGAAACTGCAAAATGGAGTGAGAAATGGCAGTGGGATGTTTTGGCTGTTTCAGGCTTGTGTTCTTGGTACTTTGTGGTCTATGGAGCAAGGTGAGTTGAATGGTGAAAATGGTTGAAGTGTTTGCAGGCTGTGGAGGCAGATTCGAAGCAAGATGCAAATGGGAGTGTTTTTGTGTATGTGATGAATGAGAGAGCTTCAGCCTTGCTTAGTACATGGAATGGCTTGCAAAATGATATGTTATTTTAATCCAAGTGGCCAGAGGATGTGACATGGCCTGTGGTGATTGGGATGTTTACTTTTGCATAAAGGTCAACTTTTGTGTAAGGCAAGTATGGTGAGGTGCTAGGCAAGTACAATGGGCATGGGCTGCGCAGCATGATGAGTGTTTGAGGCTAGCTTGATTCAAGGACCAATGCAGCAAGTTGGTGAAGAGAAATGAGTGGTTTTGCAACTTGTTACTTTATGGTTCACATGTGATTCCTTTGCCTAACCAAACATAAATCATAGGCATTCTTGGTCCAAATCTGATTTTCATGACTTAGAGAAAGTTTGTGTGCTGGTTTGAAATGAATTAGAGGCTGCAATATGCATTGGTCCAAGATTTTGCAAAATTCTCACTTAGGGCATGCCTTGAAAATCAATGATTTTAGCCAACTTTGCATTGCCATAACTTTTGATTCAAGAAGAGTTTGATCATGTTCTTGTACTTTTTGAAAAGGGAAAGATGAGATCTACAACTTTCATGACCAAAGTTTTTCCATTTGAAGCCTTTTTGGATCAAGAATCAAGGCTTGAAAAATGACCTAAAATGATGCATTCTTGAAAAGTCAACTATGCCCAAAAAAGTCAACTTTGCAAAAACCCTAAATTCTTGATTTCTATGAACTTCAACCTTCTTCCATGATCAAATAAAGATCATATACACTCAAAATGATGAAGATCACCCATTGGTTGGGTCATTGGGGGCCTCAGATGCCCTGATTTTGCACTGACTTGTCTGAAAAGTCAACTCTTGATCAGATGACTTCCCCATGGAATTTCTTCATGAAAATTGATATGTATACTCCCTATACCATATAGAGACCAATGGAAATAAGAATGACCAAAAAATTTGGTGTTATGGCCTCTGAAACCAAAACCCTAATTTTCAGTCAACTGTGTAGTTCAAACTGGCCCTGCATCCAATCAAACCCTAGTTCTTGTGATCCCTCTGCAATTTTGACTTTGAGGAGATGAAATATGATATAAGAACACACATGGACCTCTTTGAGTTGATTGGTGGCCTTTGGAATGGCTCAAGATGCTTTGGGATTGCTCAGATCACAAACCCTAGGTGCAGATGCCTTAGAAACTATGCAGTGAATCAAAAATGAGATATGAGATGATATGTTTGTGTTTATGCATATGAGGATGATCACAAGCCCTGGTGAAATGGGTGAGGGCAAATTTGGGGTGTTTACACATAGTTGGCAAAAATCCAATAATTTTCAAGAATGCACCAAAAGGGATTCTTTGCAAAACCACTTGTCAAGGATTTTTGTGACTTCAAACACACTTCAATGTATCATAACATCATATTTCATTGCCTTTAGATCAGAATTGCCCAAAGAATTGCAATATTACATGCCTTGAACATCAAGATTTCTTAAAAGGGCCAAAACTTCACATAATTGCAAAACATCCCATAACTTTGCTTCAACTTGCTGAATTGCCTCCAAATGGATTCTATGGACATCCTTGATCTCAGCTGCACACAGACATGCAAAAAGCCAGCTGCACTCTTGCCCATACCTCAAGTACAAGAAATGTTAACTTTATGCAAAAATACCCATACCAATCAGCTGCAGCCACCACCCACTCTTTGCCCAACCAGAACCCTACAAGCATGCCTCAAGGGTCATTTTTCATAACACACACAAGTTGAAACCTCCAAGAACTCAGCATTGCAAAAATCACTCCCTCTTGCATTTTCCTTCGAAACTCCCAGCTCACTCACTCAATCTTCAAACCAATTCCACCATTCATCTCTAAATCACTCACTGATCACAAACCAACCATTGAAACAGCCAAAAACACCCCATACACCAAACACGATTTCTGACCAGTTGGATTGCTACCACTCAAACAAGCCATCCACAAAGATTTCCAAGCATTGCAACTGCCTCAGGAGGTTCAAAGGAGTCTTTTTGCACCAAGGAAGTGGCCAGAAATCTCAAGGGTGAAAAGCTTCATTTTTCCAGAACACTCTTTTCATGTTAAAATATGATAAAGCATGTTCCACTGATCACACTGAACTTTGAATTTTCGAAAATGGTTGAGAAATGAGTTTGTATGATTGTTCTGAAATTTCTGCCATTTTTGTTCTTCCTTTCGAATCTTGAGTTTGAGCATGAATAAATGTGATTTGAGTGTGGATTTGAGCTTAGGGGAGTGAGGGGAGTTGATCTAGAGCTTTAGAGCTCCAGAAATTACCTAGGGAAGAAGATAGGAATTTTCAGGTGAGGGGGTCACCGGAGAAGACCACCGGAGCTCTTCTCCGGTGACCTGAAAGTGATTAATGTGATAATTAGGGTTAGGGCTCTATTTAAATTGGGACCCTTGGATCTTCATCTCCCACGTATGGTGAATGGCTAGGATCGGTTCATTAACTCTTAATTAGGTTTAAATAATTAATTAATTAAGTTTAAGTAAGTTTGAATTCAGGCCGTAGGATCACGCGCCGAGTCAATCCCAAAACCCCCAGATTCAATCTCAGCATTCCACTTTGCATACTTTTGTTTTATTCAGATTTTAATTCAATTTTTCTTATTTATTTTGTGCATTTTATTTAAAATAGCTAAAAAATTCCAAAAAATATTTTTATTCTGCATTTTTATTACAAATAATTTTCTCAACCCAAAAATATTTTTATTTTTATTTTTTGCATTAAAAAATCATTTTTAAAACATTTAAATGTTTATTTTAATTAATTACTGAAAATTAATTAATTAAAATATCATCTAGGTTTCTAAAAAATCCCAATAAATTCATATTGCATCTTTAAACATTTAGAGACATTATCATACCATCCACACAAATTTCTTTTTGGTTTTGAACAATCTTTGCTAATTTTTCTTGAATTTAGGGTTCATAAAATCCTATTCTTGAACCCTAACTTCAAGAATTCTTTTCTGCCTAACCAAGAAAGGTATGACAATGGTTCTTTTTGCATTGATCTTCATTTGACATGTAGTTTCTAGCATAATATTTTCACAAATTTATTCTGCATTTTTGATTTGATTTGCATTTTTTCCCTTTAGGTGCCTTAAAACCCTAGATAACTTAGAAAAATCATAACTTTCATTAGGTTAAGAGTTAGGTCTTCTCCTTTGGGGTGTGATATCATATGGGGTTAGGGTTCCTTTATTTCAATTTTCAATTTTTTTTCTTGTCATTTGCTTCTGTTTTTGAGTTTTGCATCTCAAGTTGCATTAAAACCCTAATTTTCCATCTTCATTTGCATACATCTTGCATAAGCATTCATTCAAGAACTTGCCATGACATTTATTTCATCCACATGACATGTAAGACATCATAGGACACATTAGACTCTTGCTTGATCATTTCCTCATTCATTTGCCATGTTATGCATTCATTACATTCCATGAACATTCATGTACTTTCATGCTTCTTTCATGCTTCATTTGCATTCTCATCACTTGTATGATCATTTACAACTCTTGACATACATTTGCATCATCTCTTAGCATCATTTACATCATAAATATGCTTCTGGTTTTGGTTTATACCCTTGCATTCATCTCATTTTCATTTCATTTCATTTCTTTTGCTAACTTTTCAGGTGGTAAGTAAGTTGAGAAGTGAATTTGCCTTCACTTCTCACATTCTCTTCTCATCTCTCTTATGCATTCATTGCTGCATTTTGCTTTTTTTTAGAGTGAGCTTGCTCATTCATATTCCTCCCTCACTTTCTTTCTTCAAGTAACTTATCTTCTTAAGTGAAGTAAGTTAGCTTGTTTCTTCTGCTTCTCCTCCTTTCATCTGCTTATTCCTTGGTGGCTATTCTTGAAGATCTCTTGCAAGCCTCATAAACCCTAGGAACACCCAAGCATGATAAAAATTAGGGTTTGATTAGTCACCCATTAGTTTTACCTTTGTGTCATCTTTTGTGTCTCTCTTCTCATCTCATAATCAGAGACTAAACCTTTAAGGTTTTAAGGCTTTGTGATTAGGGTTATGTCTGCATCCTTCTCTTAGGATGGAGTGTATAACTTTAATCCTAAGTGTCAAACCCTTGATGTGTTTAAATCTCTTAATCAATCCATCTAATAATCGCTAAGACAATAAGCTTGTAACTTAGGCCTTGCATTAGGGTTCTAATTCTCCCTTAATTGGTTAAGAAGGACTAACCCTAGTGTTAATGGACAAGTCCCCCTCAAGTTATCTTACAAACAATAAAATTCACTTCTTAATCTCATCCTTAATCTAAAATCTACTTTAATAAAGGCTTGTTTTGTCATGAGGTTAATCCCTAATCATGAATTAAGTTGAGGTATCTTCCTCAGCTTAAATGTTCTCATCTATTATCCTTCTATTAGGATGGTGTAATGGGTCCATTAAATCCTTGATTATGGATTAAACTAATTATTTAACACTAAACAAAAACTCCAAAAACATCTAAATAATCACAAGTAGGTTAATGATCTTAATCCTACATCATGGTGATTAAGTGTGGGGGTGCTTACTTCATACTTAAGGTATTCTCATTACCCCTAATCAGAGGGAGGATGTGATGAGTTTACTAACCCTTGGTTTAGGCTTAAGCTCATTAACTTATGACAAACTCCAAAAAGCAATAAATGATTGAAAATACCAAAAACAAAGTAATAATCGTCTCCTCCGGGATTCTTCTCTCACCATCCTCACTCACAAACGAGAATTTGCTTCTTCCGTCTAATGCAAGACAGTTTGCACCTGAGCCAAACAGGTCATACACTTGAGCATAGACAAGCAAGCAGTTCAAGTCAATTTATCTTTCAGTCTCTTTGAGTCGAACTACGGTGTTCTGACTTCCTCATTGCACGAGAGGATACGTAGGCATAACTTAACTGTTATCGAACAAAAGTCTCTGTCTCTTCCCCCCTCTTCTAGCATTATTCTTTAAGCCTCATTCCTGAGCAATTCACTTCACACTTCTTTTGCACTAACACTTGCTTTCTTTTCCAGCTTGTGCACACAGAATAGCACATACACTACCCCTTTAAACACAAATCTTTCTAGCGTGGTTCCCGTCGAGTACGACGGACAATCTGGGTGCTAATACCTTCCCAGGTTGTAACCAATCCCCCTTTCTCAGTTTCTCTGGTTCGCAGCCGTCTTATCCATATCTTTCTAGGTTTGTGCAGCATTACCTTTCCTTCGGGATAAAAATGCCTAGCTGGCGACTCTATTCAACTTCATTTCATGTTCCTCTTTCTCCAACCATTCGCGCTTGCACCATGATGCAAATCTTTGGGAGTGACAGTATAATCACGGTATGGAATCAGATGCTCCTGGTGAGTTTACCATTTGCCGTTGGTCTGATTATTTACCAGAGCTGAATCTCCGAATACATTCAATGTCTTGATCCTGAGGTCAATGGCTTTCTCAAGACCCATGATACAGGATTCGTATTCTGCTTCGTTGTTAGTGCATGCAAAGGTGAGTTTTTCCGAGAAAGGCATATGAACTCCTTTAGGTGTAATGAGCACTGCACCAACCCCACGATCATTCATATTGACAGCCCCGTCAAACATCATAGCCCATTATTCTTCTGGGTCAGGCCCTTCAGTGTGAACTGGCTCTTCACAATCTTTTGCTTTTAAGAACATGATGTCTTCATCAGAGAAGTCAAATCTCATGGGCTGGTAATCATCAATGGGCTGCTCAGCCAAATAGTCAGACAGTACACTGCCCTTGATGGCTTTTTTAGATGTGAACTGAATGTCATACTCTGTCAGAATCATTTGCCATCTTGCAACCCTTCCGGTAAGTGCTGGATTCTCAAATATGTACTTGACGGGGTCCATCTTTGAGATCAATAAAGTAGTGTGGGTCAACATATACTGTCTTAGCCGGCGAGCAGCCCACGCTAAAGCACATCAAGTTTTTTACGAGCAGTGAATAACGTTATTCACAGTCGGTAAACTTTTTTCTTAGGTAGTATATTGCATACTCTTTTCGACCAGACTCATCATGCTGGCCCAACACACACCCCATTGATCCTTCTACTATTGTCAAGTACATTATTAGAGGTCTTCCTTCAATTGGAGGCATGCGGATTGAAGGCTCTTGTAGGTACTCCTTGATCTTGTCAAAAGCTTTTTGACAATCGTCTTTCCACCTGACTGTTTGTTCCTTTCTTAACAGTTTGAACAGGGGTTCACAGGTTGCAGTAAGGTGAGATATGAACCTTGAGATGTAGTTCAATCTACCCAAGAACCCCCGAACTTCTTTTTCAGTCCTAGGTGCAGGCATCTCCTGAATGGATTTGACTTTGTCAGGATCAACCTCAATTCCCTTTTCGCTTACGATAAATCCTAGCAACTTACCAGAACGTACCCCGAATGTGCATTTGTTGGGGTTCAACTTCAGCTGATATTTCCTCAGACGCTTGAACAACTTCAGCAGATTCACCAGATGATCTTCTTCATTAAGGGACTAGGCAATCATGTCATCCACGTAGCATTCGATTTCTTTGTGGATCATGTCGTGGAATAACGTTACCATAGCCCGTTCATACGTCGCACCGGCATTCTTTAGTCCAAATGGCATGACCTTGTAACAAAATGTGCCCCAAGGTGTGATAAAGGTTGTTTTCTCCATGTCTTCGGGTGACATCTTGATCTGATTATACCCAGAAAATCCATCCATGAAAGAAAATACCGAGAACTGAGATGTGTTGTCGACCAATACATCAATGTGAGGTAATGGGAAATCATCCTTCGGGCTAGCTCTGTTCAGATCCCGGTAATCCACACACATATGCACCTTGCCATCCTTCTTAGGCACTGGTACAATGTTAGCAACCCACGACGGGTAACTAGTTACAGCAAGGAAACTGGCGTCCCACTGGTTTTGTACTTCTTCCTTAATCTTCATGGCTATATCTGGGCGAGTACGGCGTAACCTTTGCTTCACTGGAAGGCAATCTTCTTTCAAGGGTAGCCTGTGCATGACAATATCTGTATCTAGACCTGGCATGTCTTGATAGGACCAAGCGAAGACGTCGACATATTCCTGAAGCTTGCTGATAAGTTGTTCTTTTACTGGAGCTTGCAAAATGGCTCCAATCTTCACTTATTTCAAATCTTCCTCAGTACCAAGATTAATAGTGTCAATTTCCTCCTGATGAGGAGTAATCACTTTCTCTTCTTGCCTCAACAACCTGGCTAACTCTTCAGGCAACTCATAGTCTTCTTCAACCCCTTCATCAGCTTGATTAATTGGATTATCGAAGTCATACAAGGTCATAGCAGTGTTGTTGTCGGTGCAATCTGGAGGATTATCTCTGCAAGGGTTGAGATTTGTTCGTTTTAGTGATCAATTTTAATCTTGTTCAGAAAATGAAGTTATTTATTTTGAAAACATTGCCATTTTATTGTTTTGTGCGAAAAATAACAAAAATGAAAAGACAGTGAGCGAAAGAGAAAATTGTTTGCAAAAGATGTCCGATATTCATTGATATTCCATTTGCACAAAATTACAAATATGGCCCTATTACAAAATGAGTCCTGACACCTTGGGCAAGATGCAGGACTTGATGCATGCTGAAAAAAGCAGGAAATAATAATTACTCTGCAGGAGTAACCCTTATAATTTCCTGGGAAGACCAGTTAAGGACTTGGTGACCCGGGATCCTTGGACAAATCTAGCTCTCCAGGTTGAGGTCGCTTTCCACCTCGTCTTCCACGTTATTGACAGCATCTGGGGTGAGCATCCCCCCACTTATGAACTTGGGCTCCTTAGCAGCCTCTGCTTGATCTTGTCGGAATGGTTTGTAACCCAAACCGAATTTGTCCTCCTTCTTCTCCACTGGTAGCAGCTTGCCCCAGCCTTGGGCATTTCCATCTTCAACAACCTTCCGAGCTTGTTGATAGGAGACAATTGAAGTACCCATCCTATCTTCATGGGATGCAGCAAATACTTCAGTTGTCGCCTCATTGAAGTTCAGTGCTTCAAACCCTTGGCTCATGGTTTCATGGATTTCACCATCCATCTCAATGTATTTGTAGGTAGCCAGATGGCTAACAAATATATCCTCTTCACCACAGATTGTGATAATCTGTCCTTCCCACTCATATTTCAATTTTTGGTGAAGGGTCGACGTAACTGCACCAGCGGCGTGAATCCATGGTCGACCCAACAAACAGCTGTAGGCCGGCTGGATGTCCATCACATAGAAAGTAGTCTGAAAGACCTGCGGACCGATTATCACAAGAAGCTCCACCTCTCCAAGAACAGACCTCTTGGAGCCATCAAAAGCTTTGACCACTAGATTTCTTGGTCGGAGAGCTATACCATCATATTCAAGCTTGACGGGGGCTTTCTTTGGCAAGACATTGAGTGAAGACCCAGTGTCCACAAGAACATGCGAGAGCACAACCCCTTTACACTCCAAGGTGATGTGTAAAGCCTTGTTATGATGACAACCTTCCGTTGTCAAATCAGCGTTAGTGAAGCCTAGCCCATGGCTAGTATTAACATTAGACACCACTGTCTCGAGCTGATTCACTGTGATCTCCTCTGGCACGTAGGCTGCATGCAGGACTTTAAGTAACGCATCCCGATGAGCTTCGGAACACAATAGCAAGGATAAGCTGGAGATCTTGGAAGGATTCTGGTGGAGCTGATCCACAACCTTGTAGTCACTTCTTTTGATTATCCTCATAAATTCATCCACATCTTGATCGAAGGATGATTTATGGGCTTCTTTTGGTACAGGTTCTTCAGGTGCCACACTTTTACCATTGGCTTTGGCAACAGCCTCTGCCTCAGCATTAGCTCTTGGATCTTGTGAAGCGAAGAGGTGTCCGCTTCGGGTGAAGCCTCCGCCTCCCCCGACATTATCCACTTGTGGTGTATGAACTGAAGACTCAAGAAGGACTTTTTCTCCGTTGCAGTAAAGGTCTGAACCATAGTGCCATGGTAAAACATTGTCTTTTTCATACAGAATGGGCCCCGATACTGTGATGGTGACTGGACTGACTGCAGTAGTGGTAGGAACCGTTATTGTTTATGGATCATAAAATATGGTAACAGGACTTCTGATTGATGGTGGTGGTGATTGACTGAAGTTGAGTTGTTGCTGAAACTGTTGTTGAGATTGTTGCTGAAAATTGTAGGAATCAGGGACCGTTGCAGGGTCATAATATATGGTGACTGTGGAGACGTCGTTGTTAATGGTTGTTGTAGTTGTAGAAGCGGATGCGGTTGCACTAGTGTTTGTTGAAGTGATGGAAGAGGTGGTTGCTGATTTTGTAGACGAGTCTGTAGGAACAATTGTCTTTGAAGTTGTAGGAGAAGTATTTGTTGTTGCTGAAAAAGGAGTTGCTGATGTTGTAGAAACCGTTGTTGTTATTTGCAGGATACCTTCTCTGATCAGGCCATTGATGCCACTTCTCAAGCTTGCACACCCATTGACAGAAACTTTGCAAGATTCACAGCAGGCCTCACAACCTGGGAACACCTGGCATTTTAAAAGCTGAGCTTTAACCTCTGCTAGAGGTGTTTGAATGCTTGCAGTATCTTCAATTAAATTCATGGGTTGACCCTTTTCGATTGCATTTATCCTAGGCCCACCATGGTGTCGCTCCCACCTGATGACACCGGGTCAAGAAGGGTACAGACGCGAACGGTCGGTGAAAGGAGAAGAACACACAAGGGTGAACTGAGAAGAAAAGAGTCGCCAGCTAGGCATTTTTATCCCGAAGGAAAGGTAATGATGCATAAACCTAAGAAGAGATATGGATAAGACGGTTGCGAACCAGAGAAACTGAGAAAGGGGGTTGGTTACAACCTGGGAAGGTATTAGCACCCAGATTGTCCGTCGTACTCTACGGGATCCACGCTTGAAAGATTTGTGTTTTAAAGGGGGAGTGTCAGTGCAATTTGTGAATCAAAGCTGGAAAGAATGCAAGTGTCAGTGCTAAAAGAAATATGAAGTGTATAAGAGAAGTGTCAGTGTAAGGACAAGAGTGAGATGCTCAAGACTATGAGGCTCAAAGAATAAAGCTGGAAGAGGTGAGATGTACAGAGACTTTTGTTCGATAACTGTTAAGTTATGCCTACGTATCCTCTCGTGCAATGAGGAAGTCAGAACACCATAGTTCGACTCAAAGAGACTGAAAGATAAATTGACTGATGAACTGCTTACTTGTCTATGCTCAAGTGTATGACCTGTCTGGCTCAGGTGCAAACTGTCTTGCATTAGACAGAAGAAGCGAGTTCTCGTTTGTGAATGAAGATGATGAGAAAAGAATCCCGGAGGAGACGATTATTGTTTGTTTTGAGTTTTCAATCTTTTATTGCTTTTTGGAGTTTGTCATAAGAAAATGAGCTTAAGCCTAAACCAAGGGTTAATAAACTCATCACATCCTCCCTCTGATTAGGGGTAATGAGAATACCTTAAGTGTGAAGTAAACACCTCACACTTAATCACCATGATGTAGGATTAAGATCATTAACCTACTTGCATTTATTTAGATGTTTTTGGTATTAGTGTTAAGTAATGAGTTTAAGGCATAATCAAGGATTTAATGGACTCATTACACCATCCTAATAGAAGGATAATAGATGAAAACATTTAAGCTGAGGAAGGCTCCTCAACTTAATCCATGATTAGGGATTAACCTCATGACAAAACAAGGCCTTTGTTAAGTGGATTTTAGTTAATGGTAAGATTAAGAAATGGATTATAGGGTTTGTAAGACAACTTAAGGGGGACTTGTCCATTAACCCTAGGGTTAGTCCTTCTTAACCAATTAAGGAAGAATTAGAACCCTAATGCAAGGCCCAAGTTACAAGCTGGATGTCTTAGTGATTATTAGATGGATTGACTAAAAGGATTTAAACAAATTAAGGGTTTAACACTTAGGATTAAAGTTATACACTCCATTCTAATAGAAGGATACAGGCATAACCCTAATCACAAAGCCTTAAAACCTTGAAGGTTTAATCCTTGATTAAGAGATGAGAAGAGAAGACACAAAGATGACACAAAGGTAAAACTAATGGGGTACTAATCAAACCCTAATTGTTATCATGCTTGGGTATTCCTAGGGTTTATGAGGCTTGCAAAAGATCTTCAAGGAAAGCCACCAAGGAAGAAGCAGATGAAAGGAGGAGAAGCAGAAGAAAGCAAGACAACTTACTTCACTTAAGAAGATAAGTTGCTTGAAGGAAGAATATGGGAAGGAGGCATGAATGAGCAAGCTCACTCTAAGACAAATACAAAATACAGAAATGATGCATAAGAGAGATGAGAAAAGATTATGAGAAGTGAAGGCAAATTCACTTCTCAAGTACTTACCACCTGAAAAGTTAGTAACAAGAAGTGAAATGCAATGTAAATGAGATGAAATGCAATAATGCAAACCAAAGCCAGAAGCATAAACATGATGTTAATGAGGCTAAGAGATGATGCAAACACAAGACAAGGGTTGTGGATGATCATACAAGAGATGAGAATGCAAATGAAGCATGTTTTGAACCATGAAAGTTCATAAATGTATATGAAATGGAATGAATGCATATCATGGCAAATGAATGGTGTAATGATCAAACATGAGTCTAATGTATCCTAAGATGTCTTAGAAGTCATGTGAATGCACAAAATGTCATGGCAATCTCATGTATGCAAGCAAATGGGAGATGAATGCAAATGAAGGCAAAAATTAGGGTTTATGCACAATATGCAATGCAAAATTTAAAATCAGAAGCAAATGACATGATAAAAAATTGAAAATGGGATCAAAGGAACCCTAACCCTACACAAGTCCACTGCCCAAAGGAGGGGACCTAACTCTTAACCTAATGGGAGTTATGATTTTCTCAAGTTGGCTAGGGTTTTAAGACACTTCAAAAGGAAAAATGCTCATCAAATTGAAAATGAAAGATAAATTCAAACCAATTTTACCCTAGAAACTACATGATACGAAGAATGCAATGCGAGAAGAACCATCATCAAACTCTTCATGGTTAGGCAGAATGAATTTTTCTAAGTTAGAACAAAAATATTGCCTTTTAAGAACTTTAATTCCAAAGAAAAATGTCAAAATATGTCAAGAACCAAAAAGAAATTTGTTTGAAGAGTTTGATAATGTTTCTAAATGTATTAAAATGCAATGTGAATTTTTTTGTGATTTTTAAATACCTAAATGCATTTTTAATTAATTAATTTTCATTAACTAATTAAAAATAAATATTTAAATGATTTAAAAATAATTTTTAATGCAAAACATAAAAATAAAAATATTTTTGGGTTCTGAAAATGAATAAAAGATTTGATAAAAATATTCAGAATTTTTTGATGTATTTTACTATTTTTAAAAATTCGTAAAAATTAAATACAAAACAAATGAAATAAAAATGAATTAAATTTAAAAATGAGAAAGTCAGCTGATCCAAGGGCCCAGGTTCAAACTACGCTAATTATGTCATTAACCCTAATCTGAACCCTAATTACTTTCAGGTGACCGGAATAGTGTTCCAGTCATCTTCTCCGGCCAGCCAAATGTGTTATCTCACTCCATACGCAACCCTAAGCTCTCTAACTCTCCAGAATCAAACATCTAACAACCCTAAACATGAATCCAGCCCTAAAACTCATTTATTTTCACTCAAGACCAAGAATCAAAGCCAAACGGAAAATACGCAGAAAATTTCAGAGGTTCAATACATGCTTAATACTTGACCATTTTCAAAACTAAACATATCAGAATCATCAGTGAATCATGGAGAATCAATTAGAAACTTAAAAATGCATTTCTGGAAAATTTGTTCTTGAGGTTACCTGAACTGAAGCTTTCGAAGATGGTGCTTTCTGGCCAGTTCTTTGCTTCAAACAAGCTCCAATGATCCTCCCCAAGTGTTTGTGATGCTTAGCTGGAGTTTATGTGGCCTCAAAATGAAAATGGCAGAAGCTCAGTTTGTGAAATGTGAAAATCGTATTTTTATTTTTTTGTGGAGGTTTTAGGGCCAAATGAAAGGTGGGAAATGATCAGTGGATCATGGTGAGTTGAATGGTGAAAGAAACTTGAAGGTTTGATGGTTGAATCAAGAGATTCGAAGGCTTTTGCAAATTTGAGGATTTTGGAGTGTGCTGAGTTCTTGGAGTTTCAGGTTGTGTTGTTGTGTGCTTTTGCTTGGTTTTGATCCACATAAAGAAGTGTGATAGGTCAGAGAGTGGGTGTTGGCCTATGTTGATTGGTATGGGCAAGTTGCCAAAATGTCAAAAGTTGGTGTACTTGAGGTATGGGCACATGGCAGGCCAAGGACAATGGGGTGTCCTGCGCAGCAAGGATCAAGGAGTGTCATGAAATCAGATTTTGTGAGCTGTGGCAAGTGGATGAAGGGATTTGGGTCATTTTGCAATTGTGAACAACTTTGGCCCCTTTTGAAATTCTTGAAGTTTAGGTCATGTAACTTGAGAAATATTTTGGCCAATCTGAAGTTTAGGTCATGTATGATGTTTGTGTGATGATTAGAAGTCCATTTGAAGTCATAAAAATGCTTGGCATGAGAATTTGCAAGTTTCCCTCTTTGGCACAAAAGTGAAAATTTAGTGATTTTGTCCAACTTTGACAAGCCATAACTTTTGTTCTAAAATGAATTAGAATGAGTTCTTGTACTTTTTGAAAATGGGAGGATCCAATCTACAACTTTCATGTCCAAAGACTTTTCATTTGAATCATTTTTTAATCAAAAAGAGGAGGTTGGAAAACTTTCCCAAAATGGCATGTTTGCATTATAAGTCACTTTCCCAAAATGGAAACTTTGCAAATGGCTTGAAATTATTAAATTTTGTGAACTTCTAACTTCTTCTAAGATCAAATAAAGATCATATACACCCAAAATGATGGAAAATACCCCTTGGTTGGATGATTGGGGGCCTCAGATGCCCTGATTTTGCACTGACTTGCACAAGAAGTCATCCATTGATCAGATGCCTTCCCCATTGAATTTCTTCATGAAAATTGGTATGCATGATCCTTATAACATGTAGAGATCAATAGAAACAAGAATTACCAAAAAATTTGGAGTTATGGCCTCTGAAACTAAAACCCTAATTTTAGGTCATCTGTGTAGTTAAGCTTGGCTCTGCTTCCATGCCCGCCTCAGTTCTTGTGATTTTATGACTTTCTTGATCTTGGGAGGATATAATATGATGATTGAATATACATGGACCCTCTTGAGATGATTGAAGGCCTTTGGAGTGGCTCAGATAGCCCTTTGATTGCTTAGATCACAAACCCTAGATGCAGATGAATTTGAACCAATGCAGTGAAGCAAAAATGTAATATGAGATGATATGATTAAACTTATGCAAATGAAAAGAATCACAAGCCATGGTGTGAATGAGTGAGGGCAAATTTGGGGTGTTTACACATGGCTGGGCATAGGGTTCTTCGTGACATTAGGAGGTGGTGCATAATTTAGGGCCTTTGAATCAACCAGATCCTGGACCTTCATGTGCAAAGCTCTTCACTTTTCTGTGGTGTGACCAGGTGCATTAGAATGAAAGGCACACCTGGTATTGACGTCAGAATTTCTCGGAAGGTTCTGAGGATCTGGCGGAGCCAAAGTCCTTAACTCGACAAGATTAAGCTTCAGGAGTTGTGGCAACAAGGTGGCATGTGGAATTGGTATAGGGTCAATTACCCGGTTGACTTGAGATTGCCTTTGCTGGAAAGGACGTTGTTGTTGTTTATTGTTATTGTTATAGGACCTTTGTTGAGGAAACTGTTGCTGTTGAGGAAAATGTTGTTGTTATAGGACCTTTGTTGAGGAAACCGTTGTTATTGTTTATTGTTGTTGTTATAGGACGTTGTTGTTGTTTATTGTTGTAGTTGTTGAGGAATAGTGACAGCGGCAATTGATCTCGGAAGATACTGGGGTCTTCCTCTACCCATGTGTACAGAATTGGTTTCACCCTACCTTCGCGGCCCTGCAAATGGTTTCCTTGCACTGCTTGAACTGGCGCCGTTATCAGAAATCTTTCCCATTTTCAGTAAACTCTCAATCCTTTCTCCAGCTATAACCACGTATGCAAAGCTAGTGGAAGAGAAAGCAGCCAACCTATCAATGTACGTCCCCTGGAGGGTGTTCATAAACATATCTGCCATTTCCCTTTCTAACATAGGAGCTTGAATGGCAGCAGCTAATTGCCTCCATCTTTGATTATACTCTCTAAAGCTTTCCCTAGAAGACTGTGACATTCCCATTAGAAGTGTTTTGTTAGGAGCCATGTCCAGATTGTATTGATATTGGTGAATGAAAGCCTCGGCCAAATCTTTCCAATTACTTACTGTGGCCCTGGTCAAATGAGAGTGCCACTCACGGGATGCCCCTGTCAAGCTATCCTCAAAATAGAACATCCATAGCTTTTCATCCATGGTGTAGGCTTTTAATCTTCCCAGAAAAGATTGGAGATGGGTGCGAGGGCAGGATGTGCCATTGTATCTTTCAAAGTAGGGAGGTTTGAACTTGTGAGGAATTCCAACCCCCTCCACTAGTCCCATATCCATGACATCAAAACCTAGGGAGTTTTGAGACTCCAGGGACCTCAGTTTTTCTGCTATCTCATCCAGCCGACGATCATAAACTTCGTCTCTTGCCCCAACCACAGTAAAATGTTCTTCTTGAGGGTCCTCCTGCAAGACACGCCCTCTAGTGTTACCCTGGGTATTCCTTATAGCATTGATGTCAGGGTTTAGATGAGTTCCAAACTCTAGGGGATCAGTATGAGGCTGTACATGATCGTTGTTGCTGGTACCTCCTATACCTGGGTGGTTTTCTTCTGGAGTTTGCCGCTCGACCAACTCCCTCAGTCTTTCTTGGTTTTAGGCCAACCTAGTCATCACTGCCATAAATTGGTTCATTTCGGCCCTCATCTCAGTCCTTTCATTGCCATTTGGGTTCTCACGTCAGTCAGATCCTGCTGAACCTGGTCCATTTGTAAGCCCGGAAGGTTATTTCTTGTCGGGTACCGGTGAACTCTATTGATGGGGAAGACTCTTCTACAAGCAATGTTTCCTGAAACCACAACAAAGTGAGAAACAACAAAAACAAAAACCTACAAAACAAAGAAATGAGGTTAGTATGCAATGCGGGATGTTTATTTGTCTTCCAAGGGTATCCGGTTTGGTTCTTTGGTTTTGACCTTCCAGACCTTGAGGAATGATGATGTTGAAGAGGGATAAAGCCCACAAAATAATAGAAACCATATATTACAAAGTGTAAAGATACATAGTTTGATTACAACAAAGTTCCCATGGTGGGTCAAAATACAACAACAAAAATACAATAAAAAAGAAGTACAACTACAAAGAAAGAAATCACACATCCAATCCATAATCATCCTCCCTGACTTCTTCCAGGAGAGCCTCGGTCATTGGACCAACTGGATGCTCTGTGATGGTCCTGATAAGAAGGTTCCTAGTGGACATGGCACTGGTTAACTTCTTGGGCTTATCTTGGTCCTTTGATCTCTTCAACCCTACCCGAAGTTTCAACTCAGAGATTTCTTTCTGTGCTGCTAACAAGGCCTCCTGGTTCTTCTTCTCACTAGCTTCCAGTTGCTCTATCCTAGCCTGGGTCCTCTGATCTTCCTGTGAGCGGGCTTCAGAAATTCTGATCCACCTAGCTTGACTCTCCTCCAAGTAGTGCTCAGCCCTGGCCTTTTGAATCTTGGCTTCCTTGCAAGCATTCTTCAATACCAAATCCCATGCTCTAGCTCTTCTAATGTAATCATCTATCTTCTCAATCTTGGTCACATGCTCGATCCGGAGCTTCTATAACCTTTCATTGTACAGACGACTATCATTCCTCTCCCAGAGGGTCTTCTTCAGAGCTTCATAAAGTTGAGTATTCCTTTCCTTCAACTTCTCAACCTCCTCCAAACTGATTGTGGCTGCAGGCTCTACTGCTGAGGGTCCAGGCACATCCTCCAAGGTGAATGGCATGCGGGTGATCTGTCTTCTGATACGTGACCAATCAAGATACTGAGCTGAAGCTATGTTGTTGCACTTGCCAAGAATAACAGTCCCCTTTTTCTAAATGTTGTCCCAAGCCCAGGTTGCTTGTCTAGCAATGGCAAGGTTGTGCTGAATATCACAATAAAGAGTTTCTGAAAAGTCTTGCTCTCTTGGTGGATGTACCAAGGCATACCATAATTGCCTTTTGAACAATAATGGATTGTAGTTGATGCAACCTTTCACTCCAATCAGGGGTACATTGGGATACTGCCCACAACTGGTGATGATATATCTGCCCTTGGTGCTCTGAGTGCACCATATGATGTCTTCTGAAGTAAGGGAAATCATTCTCTTAGCCCAGTTCCTTGACTGATGAGGGTTCAAGAAAGCTTCTGACTTTGGCAAGTTCCTTAACAACCAACAATAGAAGAGAGGTGCACAGCATCTGACTAATATCCCCCTCTGCTTCTCATTCCTTTGATGCACTGAGTAGTGAAAATCTCCCAACAAGGTAGGGACTGGATTCTTCAACAGAAAAAGGTGGATAGCACTCTTGCTTACAAACTTAGGCTCGTCTGCAAACAAGATGATACCATATATGCTAAGGGCCAGAAGAGCACAAACACTGTCCCACTTCCCTGTTGCTGCATGAATGGTGGCCTGAGTAATCAAGAAGTCCAAATCAAGGCCTGGGATTCCAGCCTGAGTGGTCATATTCTGGTCAATGAGGGTGGACTCTAAGTGCAAAGCCTTAGCTACATCTTCATTCTTGGGAGCAGTCATCTCAGGGTTGAAAGAAATCCCTCTCCTGATGGGGACACCCAACAACATGGAGAACTCTTCCATCAAAGGTCCCAACTGAAAATCTGGGAAAGTGAAACATCTGAGAGGAGGGTCATAGAACTGAAGACAGGTGTGGATCATACTCCTCTGGGAGGAATCCAAGTCCATGATCATGTCCATAATTCCACCATAATGTTCCCTGAATAAAGGGACATGATCAGGAGTGATGAGAGTCTGAATCTGCCTGATGCCTGTCAGAGTGGGCTCGGAGAAATGATAAGTGATGTTGCTCTTCCTGGATGGGTCCATGCTGACAATGGATGCTGGTGAAGAAGACTTAGGAGAAGTACTGGAGAAGACTGCTGAAGATAGGTTGAGGAGACATTGAAGATAGGTTGAGAAGACATTGAAGAGGATTTCTGATGAAGATAACTGATGAAGATGGCTGATGCAGATAGCTGAGGGAATCTGAGTAGTAGAATAGGTCAAAACCAAACCAGAGATAAGATGTGGATACCCTATAAAACAAATAGACAAATGTCAAATGATGCAAAATGATGTATGCAGAATGATATGCAAAGGGTTTGTGATCAAGTGCTGGATCTGTTGTCTGCTTTGATACGGTCCATGTGTGTTCATAAGTCCGAATGGAGGCTAACAAAACCAATAACAAGGGTATGATGAGGCCAAGGGTTCCTGCAAACCTGTAAACATCCCAACCCCCTCACATGTATTGTTCTAGAACAAGGATCCTCAGACTTGGATCAGTTATGAGAAGTGTAAACACTTCTAACTCGGAGGTACAGTGTTTACAATAATCATAAAGGTTCCTCCTCTAATTCACCTCAGATGTTGAAGGTCATAAAAGGTCATCTAGACTTAGCAGGCTTCCCAGATAGCCCTAGTACTACAAGAAATCTGTAGCACAGAGTTCTCAAGAAGAAACCCATGTCTGAACCGTGTTTCATATTCACGCACCAGACCGAAATGGAATGGGAAAGAATATGAAGACACTCTGTCCTATGTGTCACTCAGGCTCCCGGTATGGAACCTTACTCACTCAATGATCCCCCCCACCACAACAGACAAGAAATCCAGCACACATGATATGATAACAATATGAAATGCATATAAATAGTAAATGAAAACAATAAATAAAGCTGTACAGAAAGCAATAAAATAAAGCAAATAAACAACAAGCATGAGTAGCACATAACATCCCCATAAACACAAATCAAACAAGCGCTAGGAGAAACCCACAAAAAGAACCAGAAGCCCTGGTTGCAAATTCTTCCCCATCAGAGTCGCCAAGCTGTCGCTCCCCCAAAAAAGACACCAGGGTCCTGGGGTGCAGACGCGAACGGTCGGCGAAGATAGATAAAATGAAAATGAAGTGAATAGAGTCTCCATCTAGGAATTTTATCCCGAAGGAAAGGTAATGCTGCATAAACCTGGGAAAAGATGGATAAGACGGTTACGAACCAGAGAAACTGAGAAAGGGGGTTGGTTACAATATGGGAAGGTATTAGCACCCAGATTGTCCGTCGTACTCGACGGGATCCACGCTTACAAGATCGTGTTTAAAAGGGGTAGGTGTATGTGCTATCCGTGTGCAAAAGCTAAGAAACAAAATATACAGGTGTCAGTGCAAAAGGTGAATTGCTCAGGAACTGAGGCTTAGAAAAAGAATACTGAAAGAGGGGGATAACAAAGAGAATTTTGTTCAATAACTGTTAAGTTATGCCTACGTATCCTCGCGTGTAATGAGGAAGTCAGAACACTGTAGTTTGACTCAAATAGACTGAAAACAAAATGATTCTGAACTTCTTGCTTGTCTATGCTCAAGTGTATGACTCGTCTGGCTCGAGTGCTAACTGTCTTGCATTAGACGGAATAAGCAAGTCCTCGTTTGTGAATGAGTGTGATGAGAAAAGAATCCCGAAGGAGACGATTATTGTTTGTTTGTGTTTTTAGTTTTGTTATTGCTTTTGGTGTTTTTGCATAAGTTAATGAGCTTAAGCCTAAATCAAGGGCTTGTAAACTCATTATATCCTCCTTGATTAGGGATAATGAGCCTACTTAAGTATGAGATAAGCATTTCAACTTAATTACCACGATGATGTAGGATTAAGATCATTAACCTACTTGTGATTAATTAGATGTTTTTGGGTTTTTTGTTTAGTGTTAAGTAATGAGTTTAATCTCTAATCACAGATTAGTGGACTCATTACACCATCCTAATAGAAGGATATTAGATGAGAACACTTAAGCTGAGGAAGATACCTCAAATTAATCCATGGTTAGAGATTAAATTCATTATATAAAAATCCTTTATTAAAAGGATTTTAATTAAAGGGATGAGATTAAGAAGTGGATTTTATGGTTTGTAATACACCTTGAGGGGGACTTGTCAATTAAACACTAGGGTTAGTCCCTCTTAACCATAAGGAAGAGTTAGAACCGTGATGTAAGGCCCAAGGTATAAGATAAAGTCTTGATGGTTATTAAATGATTTGATTAAGAGGTTTAAACAAATTAAAGGTTTAACACTTAGTATTAAAGTTATACACTCTATCCTAAGAAAAGGATGCAGGCATAACCCTAATTCCAAAGTCCTAAAACTTTAAGAGTTTAGTCTTTGATTATTGAGATGAGAAGAGAGACTCAAGGAGACTCAAAGGTAAAAAGCTAAGGGGGGCTAATCACAACCCTAATTATTATCATGCTTGGATATCCTATGGTTTATGAGGCTTAGAGAAAGATCTTCAAGGAGGCCACCAATGGAAGAAGCAGATGAAAGGAGGAGGAAGCAGAAGAATAAGTTACTTACTTCCTAAGAAGATAAGTAACTTAAAGGGAAAAAGTGAGAGATATGGAACATAAGTGAATCAAATTCACTTCAAGGACAAACAAAATTCAAATGAAAGAGATAAGAAGAGGTGAGAGGTGAAGGAAATCCACCTCTCAAAGTAACTTACCAAAATTTCCTGAAAAGTTAGTATGGATGCATAAGGTATAAGGCATGAAGAAATGAGTTGAAATGAGATGAAATGAGATGCAAAGACCAAAGTCAGAAGTGCTTATGCTATGTAAATTTCATGTGAGATGATGCAATGTCATACAAGATGCACATGAATGATCATACAAGAATGAGATGTTATGGAAACATGCTTTGAAGTTTGAAAACACATGAAAGTTTATGAAATGAAATGAATGCTAAACATGGAAAATGAATGAAGAAATGATCAAGCAAGGTTTTAACATGTTCTAAGATGTCTAAGATGACATGTGAATGCATGAAATGTCATAGCAAGTTCATGTAATGATGCATATGCAAGGTGAATGCAAATGAATATGAGAAGTTAGGGTTTTATGGACATGTGAGATGCAAATGACTAAAACAGAAGCAAACAACATGGTAAAAATTTGAAATTAAGCTCAAACAAACCCTAATCCCATATTAGGTCACACCCTAAAGGAGAAGATCAGAAGCCTAATCTATCAAAAGTTATGATTTTCCTAAGTTTTCTAGGGTTTTTGGGTGGTTCAAAGGGAAAAATGCAAATAAATTTGAAAATTCAAGATAAATTCATGAGGAAAATGACCTATAAACTACATGCAATATGTAACACAATGCAAAAAGAATCAAGTTCAAAATCTTCTTGGTTAGGCAAAAATGATTTTTCAAAGTTAAGGTTCAAAAATGTGATTTTAATGACCCTTAATTCAAAGAAAATTGGCAAACTATGATCAAACCTAAAAATAAATTTGTTTGAAGAGTTTGAAAATGTTTCTAAATGCATTTGAATGGTTCATGATTTTTTTGGTGATTTTTAGAAACCTAAATGTATTTTTAATTAATTAAAATACTTTAATTAATTAAAAATAACATTTAAATATTTTAAAAATACTTTTTTAATGAAAAAAATAAAATAAAATTTTTTTTGGATTGAGAAAAATATTTAAAGTCAGAATGCAAAGTTTTATATTTTTGAATGCTTTTTGATATTTTAAATTAATTATGCAAAAAAAAAACAATAGAAAGAAATGAAATAAAAATGAATTAAAATGAAAGGTATGTTGATCCAATGGGTGAAATTCAAACTGGAGGGGATGGGGTTGACTGTGCGCGCTGATCAAGGGCTAGGATTGCTTCTGGGTTAAATAACTTAATTAAATCAGGTTTTATTTAATTAATTAGGTTAGGGTTTTAATGACAAGATCTAAACCGTCCATACGTAAAATTAAAACAGATCCAAGGGTCCACAACAAATCTGGAAAACTAACCCTAATTAGTCCTAATTAATCTCAGGTGACCGGAGCTAAGCTCCGGTCATCTTCTCCGGCCAACCTCTCACCTGAGTTCCCTCAAAACATCACCTCAAGCCCCCAAAACCTCCAGAATCATTCCACTAAGCATCCTAAACATTAATCCAGCCCCAAAAATCATTTATCATTCATCAATAACAAGATTTGAACAAGAACATCAAAACGGCAAAAATTTCAGAACAAGCATGATCAGTGAAGCATACAGAATCATTTAGTAACTTAAAAAAGAAGTTCTGGAAAAAAAGTTCATCATGGCTACCTGAGTTGAAGCTTTTCTGTTTGGTGCTTTCTGGCCTCTTCTTTGATGCTAATCCATTCCACTTGATCCCCTTTATGCTTCTGAAAGGCTTAGAAAAAGTTTATATGGGTTGGTTTGAGAGTTTCAACTCTGATAACATAGAAATCATGTTTGTGTTTGAGGGGTTTTCAGGTCATGGTGAAAGGTGATTTGTGATGCTTAGGTTATGTGGAGATGATTGGTGGAAAAAGATTTGAGTTTTGAAGCTTGTGTGATGAATTTTGAAGAGATGAAGGTTTCTTGAGGTTTTTGTGATTCTGAGTGTATGAGAGGTTTCAGCCTTGTGTGTGTTATGAAATGACTTGCTTAATGTCCACATAAACAATGTTGATTGGCCAGAGAGTTGTTGTGGCACAGGCTGATTGGTATGGGAGGTTTTGCAAAAAGTCAAGATTGTGTACTATGAGGTATGGGAACGGGTCAGAGGTGTTTTCATGGGGTGTCTGGCCTCATATTGGTTCAAGGATGGCCATGGGATTGATTTTGATGTGTTGGAAGGCTTGGATGAAGAGATTGCATAAATTTTGCAACTTTCCCTCTTTGAAGTTTCTTGGATCACAAGCCATGAAAACCCTAGGTCCAATGCATAATTCTGATCTTTTGATGTGGCATAGGCATGTTATGAAGTATTTGTGTACATTAGAGGTCATTAGAATGCTTGGCAAGTGAAATTGCAAAATTCCCTCTTTGGCATGAACTTGAAAATTATGTGATTTTTGCCAACTTTGCAAGGCCATATCTTGAGTTATAAGATGAATCAAGGTATGTTCTTGTACTTTTTGAAATGGGAAAGACCTAATCTACAACTTTCATGCCCAAGAATTTTTCATTTGAAGCATTTTTGGTCATTTCCAAAAATGGCAAGTTTGCAATTGGATCAAAATTCTTCAATCTTGTGAACTTCTAACCACTTCTAAGATCAAATAAAGATCATTGAACTTCAATTCGATGAAAATAACCCTTTGGTTCCATTGTTGGGGGCCTCAGATGCCCTGATTTTGACTTTAACTTGCTCAGGAAGTTACCCAATGATTAGATGACTTCCACAATGAGTTTCTTCATAAAACTTGGTACACATGATCCTTATAACTTATTAAGGCCATTAGAAACCAGAATGAACCAAAAATTTGGAGTTAAGGCCTCTGAAACCAAAACCCTAAGTTTGGTCATCTGTGTAGTGAAAACCCTCGCTCTGCTTCCATGCTTTTTCCAGTTCTTGTGATCTCTTGACTTTCATTAATTTTGAGGAGCATAATATGATGATAGAACACGCATGGACCCTCTTGGAAAGCTTTAAGACCTTTGGGATGGCTCAGATGGATTCTTGGATTGCTCAGATCACAAACCCTAGATGCAGATGAACTTGAACTATGCAGTGAAACAAAAATGCAATATGAGATGTAATGCTTATGTTAAAACAAAAATGAAAGATCACAAGCTATGGTTTGATAAAGAGTCAGGGAAAATTTGGGGTGTTTATAGATACATAGGCATAACTTAATAGTTATCGAACAAAAGTCTCGGTGTTTTCCCCCTCTTTCAGCATTCTTTTTCTAAGCCTCAGTTCCTGAGCAATTCACACCCTTTTGCACTGATACTTGTACTTTCTTTCCCTAGCTTTTGCACACAGATACAACATACACTTACCCCTTTTTAAACACAATATTGTAAGCGTGGATCCCGTCGAGTACGACGGACGATCTGGGTGCTAATACCTTCCCAGGTTGTAACCAACCGCCTTTCTCAGTTCCTCTGGTTCGCAATCGTCTTGTCCATATTTTTCCAGTTTTATGCAGCATTACCTTCCCTTCGGGATAAAAATACCTAGCTGGCGACTCTATTCAGTTCATTTCATTTCTCTTTTCACCGACCGTTCGCGTTTGCACCGGGATGTAAATCTTTGGGAGCGACAGTGTAATGATTAATTTGCCTTTTGATCTGACAAAAGTGAAATCTTGAAAACCAGCATAATTAATGCAGGTAACATGGCGTTGAAAGTTGTTCAACAGAAAATGATGATTTCTCCAGAGATAGTTGAAATATCTTTGCTGGGGGGCAATTTGTAGATGCATAAATTCGACACCATGATTTTAAAAGATGAAATGATATTCTTTGACAGAGGAAGATATTCGAGAAAGGAAGAGAACTGAAGAAATATACTTGAAGAGATATTTCGATAGTTTCAATTGATATGTTATGTTTCGACAATTCGACAAGCCTGAAGGGACGCATAGCTTCGACATTAAGGATAAATTCAAATTCAGACAGTTATTTCGTTTGGCAAAAGGACGCGTGGAAGCTTTTGAAGAAAGGAGAAAATGCAGAAAGCCAAGTGTCATTAGTATTAGGATTTTTCCATTGATAGCAGTTATTTTATTTGTATATAAATAGGATAATGTTTGTTATTTTTAGTGTGTGAAAAACTTGTACATAATTCCTGCAAAAATACTCTAAAGTACCCGTGTGAGAGAAAAAGAGTTTTATTTGGAAAATGTACGTGTGAACAACACCATTTCTGTAAGTTTTTATCAATTTCAAAGTTTTTTATCATTTTTTCCTTTACATTTACCAGTCATTTATCCTTCATTATTTACTTTATGCAAATTTCAATTTTGTCAAATTTACTTCGTCAAAACTTTTACTTAAGTAACCTAATCAAAATCATTCATAAATGAAATACTTAACAAACCAAATAAAGAATCAAAATACTTTATACTCTAAGAGTTTAGAATTTCATCTAAATTTGCACATGTGTCCTAGGATTTGTATGGTTGGTCCTGCAAGTAAACCAATTCAGTGAGATTGGAAAACCAAAGGTTATTTTCCAAATTCGACAGCTAACACATAGCTAAGAAGTTTAGTGCTTTAGTGTGTAATTCTACTCACAATCTTATCAACCAAAGGCCTATAGTGGTGGATGGATAGCTTTTTGAAAATAAAAGGAACACCTGGATACCTGAAGAGGGTGGGCCCTCACCAAAGGTAGTACGGTTCATAATACCCTGCCTTATATTCATGTCCACACCTCCAAAAAATATTTTACATTTTGCAGGATTATATTTAAGCCCAGTGGATACAAAAAACTGTCAAAAGCCTTCATCATAAGCTCAATTGATATATAGTCCCCTAGAGAATAATAGAAAGTCATCTGCAAAAGAAAGGTTAGTAATGTGAAGCTTCAAGCACTTGGCGCGGTGATTAAAATTGGGATTCCATTGAATTTTGCGAAGACATCTATTAAGATATTCCATGATAATGACAAAAAGTAAAAGAGAAATTAGGCCTCCTTGTCTGATCCCACATTTGGCTTGGAAAGGATTTATGTGCTTCCTGTAACACCCCATAATTTGCCCTCTCTTTTCATGGCATCTTACATATCATATAACATACATATCATTGCATCTTTTTGCATAGAAAGATGAAGCATAACATTCATGGTTTGGAGCATAGGGAATGTGATCAATGGTTGGCCAAGCGGTGATTACTCAAAACCAAAGACAAGAGCCATTTGTCCTCCAACAAGTCACAAGAGGTCCTCATAGCTCATACAAGCTCAAAAAATGCCTCAAGTCCCTAGAAGATGGAAAGTTCATCAGGAACTTCATCAGTGCCCTTTCTCCTACACAAAGTACCCTAATTAGGTTTTTTCTTCAAAGAAAGTGTAATACCCTGTATTTAATTAAATGCTCTGAATAGTATTAATTAGGATTAATTAGTATTATCTGAGTCAGAAGCTTTATTAAATATTTTCAGCTCAGAGACATTTTTGGATACTCTCAAATTGGACCCGTTAATATTACTAACTGATAGATATAATTTGTTTGGTTAATAAGAAAAACAAGTTATGTGATATAAAAAGGAAAAAGAAAGGAAAAGAAAGTTAGTAAGAAGAAAGGAAGAAAAAGGAGAGAAAGAGAAGAGAAGAGAAATGGAGGAAAGGAAGAAGAGGAAATCCTAAAAGCTTCAAGGTCAAGAATCATCACTATTTCTTCATTTAATGTTCATCTTCGCCAACCTCCTCTTCATTGACAAGGTGGGTTCATAGCTAGAAACCTTTACTTTTGGTTTGGTAGATTTTTTAGGGTTTATGAGTTCTAGGTCAATTTTATGAAAAATCCTAAAATCGGTAAATTAAACGGTTAGAAATCGATATAAATGCCCGAATATGTTGCCTCTAGGTGTATGAACCTTGATGTAATATTGTTTGGATGATTGGTAATGTTTAGAATTGGTTTGAGATGATTTTTTGAGGTTCTTCTATGTTAAAACGCGTTACTGCTGCTGTCTGGTTCGGTTAACCAGTTAACGGAATTGGTTAACCGGTTAACACGTTTGAAAATGCGCTACTGCCACTGTTTTGGTCTAGTTAACCGGTTAATGGAATTGGTTAACCCATTAACAATGTAAGTGTGTGAGAAAATGTTTATTTTTCCAAACTTTGAAAATTCATAACTTTTTACTCGGTTATCCGATTTAAGCGTTCTTTATACCATTGGAAATATAAAATTATGTAATTTCACATGATGCCAAAAAATATTATTTTCACCTGACTTTTACCTGACTTTTCTGTTTAACCGTAATTATGTAAAGTTAAGGAATTGGGGTATTTATCTATTGCGTGAAGGATGCCTAATCATGAGGATTGATTGAGAGTAGAGACAATGAGATCATGTGAGATTAGTTTAATTGTGATAATTAAATTAAAGAGTTAGATTATGTGATCGTGAACCATATATTTTAAAAGCATCAAGAATGGAGAAAGAGTGAGGAAACATTACCATAAACCAATAGTATGGCCTAGTAATGTAACTAGAAATAGTTAGATGGTATTGTCGTACGATTGATGTGTAAGTATGTTCTCTTAGCATGTTTTTCATTGTACTATAATGGTAAGTCTTGAGGTGGGTATTACACTGAGTCCTACGGGAAGCAAACAATAATTCTTGAGGTGGGTATTACACTGAGTCCCACGGGAAGCAAACGATAAGTCTTGAGGTGGGTATTACACTGAGTCCCACAGGAAGCAAACGATAAGTCTTGAGGTGGGTATTACACTGAGTCCCACGGGAAGCAAACGATAAGTCTTGAGGTGGGTATTACACTGAGTCCCACGGGAAGCAAACGATAAGTCTTGAGGTGGGTATTACACTGAGTCCCACAGGAAGCAAACGATAAGTCTTGAGGTGGCTATTGCACTGAGTCCCACGGGAAGCAAACGATAAGTCTTGAGGTGGGTATTACAATGAGTCCCACGGGAAGCAAACGATAAGTCTTGAGGTGGCTATTACACTGAGTCCCACGAGAAGAAAACGATAAGTCTTGAGGTGGGTATTACACTGAGTCCCACGGGAAGCAAACGATAAGTCTTGAGGTGGGTATTACACTGAGTCCCACGGGAAGAAAACAATAAGTCTTGAGGTGGGTATTACACTGAGTCCCATGGGACGCAAATGATAAGTCTTGAGGTGGGTATTACACTGAGTCCCACGGGAAGCATGGTTTACATTTGAGGTGGGTATTACATTGAGTCCCACATGAAGTTTCGAAAATGTTTTATGGATATTCAATCTTGTTTTGTTTCCTTATAGAGAAGTGACCTTAGGCTTGAGATGGGTGTCATAAAAAGTCCCATGGGAAGTAAAAAGGTAATATCCTAACTAGTGATAGTAAGATTAATAGGACTCTTGGATGTGGTCCCAAATGAGTGTGAGATTGTGAGTTGTTAACTTGTGTTAATGTCTCATAGGGTGATATGTGTGAACTCAAGGTCGTATTCCTTTTCCCCCGACTTGAGTTAGGTTTGATAGAACCTTGTAGAGCCGAGAGGACTCTTAGATAGGGAACCCACTGAGATGTTGTTATCTCATCTCACTATTGTTGTTTCTTTTCAGGTTACATTTACAGGTTTGAGTTATAAGTGGAGCTATGCTCGGGATGTTTCAAGTGAAGCATAAAATTAGTCTTCCGCTGTGTATTTCTTTATCTTTGTATAATAATGGATATTGTATTATTCTTAGTTTTTATTTTAGTATGATTTCCATGTCTTGTGCCATAGTGTGTATTGTTTTTAGTATTGGACAAGAATGTGAATTATGCTAGTAGGTATTTATGATGGTGTCAGTACCAAATATTAACTTTGTATGATATTATTCTAGATATATATTATATGGGTATTACAGAAAGCAATCTTCATGACATTGACCAAATATTTTTGTCAAGGGTTTCTATATGTCATACAATTCCTAGGGTTACATTTTGGCTCAAGTATTCATTGCGGAGGTCATTCAGTGGCTCAGTTACTTATACAGCAAGAAAAAGTCAACAATTTAAAGGAAAGGTCAACCATTGGAATTCAAGGGTTCAAATCATGTTTCTCAAGTCCATGGATCCCAATTTGGTCAAGAAATGGAATGGATTACATCATTCATCAAGAATAAGAAGTTTGTGAAAAGTTACTAAAAATGGCAAGGACCTATAATTTGGAACTTACTATTTTTGGCAATTTCTATATCATCTTCAACTCATTATTTCATCACCAAAGAAGACTCAAATGATTATTTCATGAACATGAAAGTTTTATATCATGGTTTTCCCTTTTCAGAAAGTACAAGACCATTTCCATAACCTTTGTGGATCAAAAGACATTATCAAGGGAAATTAGGGTTTGATTTATGTGATTTCATGCATACCAAAATTCTACCATTTGCAAAATGATTCTAAATGCATTCGCATGACCTCTAATCATCCAAGTCAGGTTACCACATCCAATTACACATTATAACACACATTTTTGGCCTTTGAATGAGATGAATTCATGCACTATACATCACATATTTCTCATTATGCCAAAATGCCAAAACATTAAAAACTCAAAATGCCTTGAGTTTCTCTCCAAGAAACCATCACACATGCATTTAGTGATAATCAAACATGCTTTATTCATGACCATGGCACGTGCAGTAGGGTGTGTACACCACAAGTTGCAAATTTGAAAAACACCTCCAAGAGCTTTAACCAAGGGTTTAACAAATCCCTAACCATAACCAGCATGCTAACTAATGATATATAAACTCATTCACATGCTCATTTGAACTTCATGCACTCATATTTCTCAAAGTCAAAATTTCTTGCTCTCTTTCCTTTTGTTTCAAATCTCTCACTCATCAACTGCATTGTTCAATTTCTTTTCATATTAATACTCAGTGAAGCTCAAGGAAGCTTAATCTATCATTATTTGAGGCTAGGGTTTAAGGTTTCAAGGAATCCGAATTTGAATTGCATCCCAACAAATTTCAAGACCCAAGCCATTTCAGAGCTCTAATTGCATTTATTTTGCAATTAGAGGCTTCCAAGGGGGTATCTGGAGCTTACCACTAGTTTTCTTGGTGAATATTAAGCTTTTCAAAATTAAGGTTAGTCAATAATTCATCCTCTTAGATCTTGTTTCTATGTTGTGCATTGTGTTCCTCTGGTTGTGCTGATCATTCTAATATAATATTTGTGTGTTTTGGACATGTATTATGGTTGAATCTTAGATATTAATTTTTTGAGTTCATTCTTTTATGCTTCGAGTTGATCATCCTTGCTTGATCTGTTAAAATAAACATCATATTTAAGATCAGTGAGTGATTATAAGTGGAATTGTGGTATTCTTTTACGTTTCTGGCGAATTGCTTGATTTTTAGGTTGAAAGTTGAATGGAAAAGGTGACCGGAGCTAGGGCTCCGGCAACCTGAGCTTCTCTAATGAGTTTTTAGGTGACCTGAGGTTCATGGTTGTTCCTTGTTTTGATCTAATGCGTATAACCTTGCCACCACATTAATGAAGTTACGCGTGTGGCACATGCTTGCTTGTTTAATTTTTTATAACGTAGCCGTTGGATGAGATTACTGAGACTTAACTGATTGAGATACGTTGGATATGTGTACCTTTTTGTTTGTTGACTTTGCTTGTGATGTGTTAGATTGGAATACCTTTGACTGACTTGATCCAGAGCATAGGATTCACATACTTTTATTTTGTTGACTGCGTCCTTTGATTGATCTATTGGTTCCAGATTGAGTCAATTTTATTGACTTTCTCTTTTATAATTTCGCTGATGGGTTCCCCTTCCTTTTGACACCCATTACTCTTGGTCCGATCCATTTTGAACGTGTTTGGGTTACTGAATAATCCTCCTGGCTCTTTTATTTTATTTTATTTTCATTTAATTGCCTTGTTTCATTTCTAATTTTTTAAAAATAGTTATGATCATTAAAAAATTCCTAAAAAATATCATGAATCATCCTTGGAGTTTCATAAAAATATTCCAAATTTTGTTTTTGATTTTAATTTTAATTTTGACTTCTGAATTAATTTTCTTTTGAATTTCGTTTTGGTTTGCCTCATCCATGAATACCCTATCTTGTTAATTTCATATCTCATCATCCACACATTATTTAAACTCCATTAGTTTTACATAATTCAGAGGACACATTAAAGCTTTCAAAAACATTTTTTTCCTATTTTTAAAATCATTTTTGCATCCTTTTTGAGCCATTTCTTTGTGCATGTCCACATGAAACCCTAATTGACTTTGAGTGAGTGTTTGAGTGACTTATCTTGGAATTGTTTGTGAGCCCTTTTGGTATGTTGTTTGCCCCTAGTTGAGGTCTTTGTGACGTATTTTTGTAATTTTTGAATCATGTTTCATATTTCTTTGGCGGCTCTTGTTTGAGTGCTTCTTTTGTGAACTTATATGATCATGTTTGATTGCTTGTTTGAGAAGGCATTTGTGCCATTCTATGAAATCTTAGTTGTGACTTCTTGAGCCATGTTTATGTCATTATAGGTTTTCCTTGATGAATTTATGGTTCATTACTTGATTTTGATGCTTGCTTTATGCACATGTTCAATGTTTGTTCACATGCTCCCTTTTGTCCTACTTTTCCATATTTCAAATGTAATTCATTTCATAATTTGATTATTTGAACATGTCCATCCAAATGCATGCTTATTTCTCTCATAACTTTAAAGTAACTTGTAAATGCTCACATGTAATTAATTTGTGCACCTTATCTTCATCTTAACATGCCATATTGCTTCTGACCTTGATGTTTGATCATCCATTTTTCATGTTTTATGTTTGACTCAAATGATAAGTTACTTCCTTTTCATGTTTGATCCATATTCATTACTTCTCACTTCTTCTCCTATCCATTCCCAATGCTTGGATTCTTGTTGGTATGCTTTGTATGACATTTGAACATCATGCTTAGGCACATGTTTAAGTTGTCTACATTCTGAATTTTTCATTTCTTGAAGTATTCTTGCATGATCACTTTGCACAACCACTCATGCTTCTTCTACTCTTTCTTTAAGGACCTTCTTGGTTGTTTTGCCACTTGGTTGCATTCCTTTTGTTGGAGTTTGTTTGTTAGACATTATTGTTAGACGATAGCGCGGATCTAGAAGGGGGGTTGAATAGATCCTTTTTTAAAAATTAGCTTTTCAAAATTAAGTTGAAAGAGAATAGCGGAAGTTTCCCGGAAAATCGTCTAGTTCAAATTAGAAGTCACCGGAGATCGGATATGCGTAAAACTCAATTGGAATGAAATGATGACTAGATGAATTAATATGTCACAAAAGATTCACTTGAATATCTAGCACTTGATAAACCTATTCTTAACAATGATTGTAGAAGAAATCAAGCACAAAGATATTGATTTTGTGTGATTGGGCTTTTTATCAAACACTTGGAGTGCACTCACCAAAGGCAATTTTGTTGTATCAACTAGTGCAGAATTTTACGCACTCTAGTTAACACTTTTGAGTGAAGCAATTTATCAAACACTTTAAATGCACTAATTTGATACACCAGAATTTTCAAGCACACGATATCAATATGAATAAAAGTAAAATGCGAGAAATGAAAAGAACACGAGGAATTTGTTGAGGCATTTCCTTTGTCGTCCTCGCTCGAAGTACTCTGCCCCCAATTCGAAATTGAATTGGGAAATTTTATTAAATCGCAATTGTTTTACAAGAAGAGAAATGAATTAACCAACAAACCAAACCACGTTAAATGTGCTGTCAAATCTTCTTCTTGTCCCTTGATTCAAAGTAGAATCAAGTCTTCCACGCGTGTCGAGAAAGCCTCCGATTAATTGCTCCCTTATTGCAAGAATACACGATTCTTCAAACTTTGAGCATGGCTGAGTTTCTCCCACACTTGTGAACCCACCGAGACTTTCGCAATCCTCTGTCTACCGTGATATGAGAGAACGATCCACTTGATCTTCAATCTTCTTCACTCGGCTGAATCTATGAACAGTCAATGTGTACAAAACCCCCAAATCTTCAATGATCTTGGAGGATAAAACCCTTCGGATTTTTCCAAGGAAAACCCACACACTCTAAACCCAATCTGAAATTCTGATTCACGATTGAACGTTATCTTCAAAACATACACCAAGATCAAACAAAGATTGTTGTGTGTAATTGTTTGATTGATGCAAGAATGAAGAAGATGAAGAGAGCTATGTGTATATCTTTCACTTTCCTTGTTCCAAAATTCTCAAAAGAAATTAAGCTGCTATTTATATTGGTTAGAGAAAATAAACATAAGAGAGGGAAAAATTAAATGAAAAAATGAGTCAGCACAATAATGAGCCGACTCAAACTTACAGATGAGTCGACCAAAATAAACAGAGAGGCAACCTGTTGAGACCCGTGGAAAATGAGAAGAAAACACTTATTGATGAGTCGACTCATGAAGGGTTTTGAGTCGGCCCATCCTCACACATGAGTCGACCAAAATGATGCATCAGGCAGCCTGTTTAGACTCGTGCATTTGCCATCAATTTACAATTGAATGAGTCGGCTCATAAAGGGTTTTGAGTCGACTCATCCACACTCATGAGTCGACCAAAAATGATGCATCAGGCAGCCTGTTTGGACCCGTGCATTTGTCATCAATTTAACACTAAATGAGTCGGCTCATTGATGAATTTGAGTCGGCTCATTCAGTATGTTTTTCTAAAAATGCCAATCCTTGCTTTTTCATTTTGAACCTCTCAAGCTTTCAAACATGCCAAGTTTTTGACACATTAAAACCATGCCATGTCACACAATTATAGGTCACTTCTAGAGTGTTCATTCTGACTTTGGTGCTTTTGGTTTGGTTTGTAACCATTCTTCCTTAAGCTTTGACTTGTTTGGGTCTTTTTGACTTCATCTTTGATTATTATTGTTTTTACTAACAATGTAGGGGCTAACGTTAAGTAAGAGGGATGTGGGTGAGCTTCCACATTCCAAACTCTCCTCTTCTCTTTTATGAATTCAACTGGTGTTTGCCTTAGCACCAAGTAATATTTGCTTGTATAACTTCTTCCTTCCCCTCTTAGAATCAACTTATCTTCTACTTAAGAAGTAAGTTGTATTATGGCCTCTTCTTCTTCATCATCATCTTCTTTCATTATTTTCTCTCCTTATTCTTCATTAGGATTTGAGTTCTTTCAAACCTCACTAAACCTGGGTTTTTTCCAAGCACGACAACTCTTAGGATTTTTAGTTCCCATTAGACTTTTACCTTTGGTTCTCTTTTGGTGCTTCTTTTTTTCTCATCTCAAAACAAAAGCTAAAAAACATCTAATAAAATGGTCAAGCTTTCTCATGTTCCAAATGACTTTGCCATGGGATACTTGTACACATTCCATATGGGGATGACGTGTTGGGTATCTATCATGAAGAATAAGTCTTAGCATGAGGAGGATTTACAAACATAAACTAAAAAACATGTCTTAACAAAAAAAACAAAAACATTTAATAAATATAATAGGCTAGTGTGTTTGAGCCTTAATATTTGGAACTAGGTTTAGGGATATCCTTCATACTTAGGTGTTGCTCTTATCCATTCCATTTCGGGATGATGTAAGAAGTACACATCTCATTGAATGAGACTTAGATACACTCTTCTATGCAAAATCCAAATAAAAAATTTCTAAAAGACACTGAACCAACAATAAGCATCTTTCCTTCGGGAATTATCTTCTCATCTCACTCACTCTTAATGAAAGAACTTATCCTACTTGTCATTTGCAAGATGGTATAGACATAAGCATTCAAGCCATAAAAAACACAAACCAGTTTTCCTCCCTAGTTAGGGGAACTACGTCGACTCTGATTCTCATTTCCCGATGAGATACGTAGGTAGTGGGGTAGGGCCCATTCTAGCACTCTCTTTTTTTTCCCAAAATTTTTCCCATACTTTTTTCTTTCCAGTTCCAGTTGTAGTTTTTTTTAGTAATAGTTTTCTTCACCCTTTGAAATAGTTCTAGCAAGCTTGGATCCCATCGGGTACGGCGGACGATCTGGGGTGCTAATAAACTTCCCAATTCGTAACTGACTCCCAAACCCAGTCTCTTTAGTTCGTAAGACCTTGTTCTTTACTTCTCTTCGGTCTTTGCAGCATTACCATTCATTTGGGATAAAAATTTCTAGCTGACGACTCTACCTTTTTCGCACCACTTTCGCGTTTGTACCAGGATGGAAATCCAGGGAGCCACACTTGGCGACTCTGCTGGGGATTGAACCCAGAATCTATGATTCCCTATGCGTGTCTCTCCTAGCACTTGTTTGTTTTTGTTTCTTTGGGTGTTTATCTGTTTGTTGATGTGTGTTTAGTTTACTGTTTTTAATTACGGTCTTACTTTATAGCTTTATTTACCGCTTTCCGCATTTACTTTCCATGGATCATATACTGGACTGTTTGGACTGGTTTTTTGGTGGGATAGGAGTTACTGAGTGAGGAGCCCAATACCACGACTCAAGTGCACCCGAGGTTTTTAGCATGGACGGACATTTTACTTCCATGATATATCATCATGATGAGTGGCAGTGTGTTCCACACCCAGATTACGACCGTTTTGAAATATTGTGTGTGTGGATTTCCTCCACTTTAGGATACGACCTTGATAGTTATGTGCATTTGGGTACAGATCATTGAGGACCTTTGTGGAAACAACCCTCTCTAGTGGTGACAATGGCTGAAGTTCTAGCAACAACCACACAATGTCGAACATGGTGTCACAACACTTAACAATAATAAAATTGTAAATGACAAAGACATAATATAAAAGACACATAAAGTTGTTAACCCAGTTAGGTGCAATCACACCTACTCTGGGGGCTACCAAGCTAGGAAGGAACTTAGCTATCAGTAGTATCAATTCAAAGATCCACAACAAACATCTACAGTTTGCAATCTTTTCACTTAATCCCTACCCAATGACAGTTCTACCTAGGAACTCCTAGATATGAGACTCCTCTCATTTCCCACACAATCACAGTCAATGATCTCAAATAACAACCCAAGAAAACAAAGACACTCTTCAAGACAATCTTTGACCTTCTTAAAAGCTTCAGTTAAATACAAACACTCCTACTTAAAAGCTTTGATTGGATAAATTAAAAATGAACACCTAATCCAAAACAATCATCAAAACACAATTGATTGGATCACAAGTAAAACTAACACACATGAAAAACACTGAAAATACAATCCTTATTTTCCACACGTTCACACTAGGGTTAAGCAGCTTTAAATAGAAACTCCAATGGGTATTAGGCCTGCTAAACTTGCACACAATTCAGAATAAAAAGTTCCTAAATTACAGGAACAAAAATAGCAAGAACAAATGTTCTGCTATAACAAAACCAAACAGAATTCTCTTTTTCCTTTTGAAGCAAACGCGCTAAAACCACAATAAAATGTTAGAAATAAAGACAGCAAGATGCACGCACAAATTAGGATTCAACTAGGTCTTCAGGCCTAGTCACAGATGTCATGACATCAGTCTTGACATCCTAAAAACAAACAGCTGCACAAACTCACTACACACCTGCATAATGCTTTAATCACATGTCATAACATTGCTTATGACATCCTGAAACACACAACAGTTTTACCACTAAATATAGCCTATCAAAACATCTAAAAACTCCCCCTTTAGCATATTTTTGGCTAAAACAATTTAAGCATTATCAGCTAAAACAAATGAGAAAGCAATAAACACATCAGCCAGTAGAAGCACAAAACTGAGGACTCCCCCTCAACAACAGTTGTAAGCGCACAACACAAGAAACATCATCAACAGCAGCAGCAGAAGCAATATAACAAAGTCTTTGCACACATTATAAACTCATCAGAATAGAATTGTACCAGCAGGTACATCACATCAGCTACACTAGGAAAAACTAGAGAGATTTCATCTCCCCCTCAACCTGTAAACACCAGCCCTGTAGCACACCAATTGACAATACTAAAATAAATAGTATTTATCACCAACATAGAAAGAAATCCTATCTAAATCTACTCCCCTTTTTTAGCCATAAATTTGGCCAAACAGGAACACAATCAATGAGCAAAAGAAACAGGTAAAACCATAAGTACACAAAAAGAAACCAGGCTAGGTAACTAAGAGTCCTAGCAACCACAAATACTAACTTATTCTTTGTCACCATCCAAGTCATTTTAAATTTTTCTTCAATCTAAATTCTTTGACTGGATGAACGGGCTTAGCTAATTGCTACAAACCCTCATATAAACATATCCCCAACTTGTCTCTTAAATTTTCAAACTGAGTAGCATCCAAGGCCTTTGTGAATATGTCCGCTAACTATAGTTCAGTAGCAACATGCTCCAAATTAATTACCTTATCTTCCACAAGGTCTCTAATAAAGTGGTGCCTGATATCAATATGTTTTGTCCTACTGTGTTGAATATGATTTTTGGAGATATTGATAACACTGAGATTATCACAATATAATGTCATGACATCCTGAGTGAAATTATATTCAGATAACATTTGTTTCATCCATGCTAACTGAGTACAACTGCTACCAGCTTCTATATACCCAGCGTATGCAGTAGATAAGGAAACACAGTTCTTCTTCTTGCTAAACCAGGAAATAAGATTGTTACCTACAAAGAAACATCCACCAGAAGTACTCTTTCTATCATCAGCACTTCCAGCCCAATCAGCATCACAATATCCAGATAAAATAGGATCACTACCATGGGAGTACAACATTCCATAGTCACAAGTCCCATTCACATATTTTAGTATCCTCTTAACTTGATTGATGTGAGAGACTTTAGGTTCTTCCTGATATTTGGCACATACTCCAATAGTAAAGGAAATATCAGGTCTACTAGTAGTAAGATATAGTAGACTGCTTATCGTGCTTCTATACAAGCTTTGATCAACACTAAAACCTTTGTCATCTTTAGTCATCTTACAATAAGTGGGAGTAGGTGTTCTTTTGTGGCTGACACTCTCCATTCCAAACTTCTTAACAATGTTTCTGGCATATTTATTTTGAGAGAGAAAAATTGATTCTTCCATTTGTTTAATTTACAAGCAAAGAAAAAAGGTTAATTCGTCAACAAGACTCATTTCAAATTCAAACTGCATTTGTCTGACAAAATGTTGGACCATTTCACCTGACATTCCACCAAACACTATGTCGTCCACATAAATCTGAGAAATCATAATTTTTCCTTCTTCATCTTTGACAAATAGGGTTTTGTCAATTCCACCTTTCATGTATCCATTCTTGAGGAGAAACTCTGTTAACCGTTCTTACCAAGCTCTTGTAGCTTGTTTTAATCCAAACAAGGCCTTTTTCAACCTGTAGACATGATCATAAAGATTTGGATCAACAAATCCCTTAGGTTGTTCCACATAAACTTCTTCATTCCAGTATTCATTCAAGAAAGCACTTTTTACATCCATTTGGTATAGCTTAAACTTCAGAATGCATGCAACTCCCATAAGTAATCGTACAAATTCAAGTCTTGCCATAGGAGCAAACGTTTCATAATAGTAAATGCCTTCAATCTGAGTGTATCCTTGAGCAACAAGTATGTCTTTATTCCTTGTAACAATTCCTTATTCATAGACTTATTTTTGTACACCCATTTTGTGCCAATGACATTGGTTCCTTCAGGTCTTGGTACCAGCTCCCATACTTCATTTATCTTGAACTGCAGTAGCTCATCTTGCATAGCATTAATAAATAAAATTCATAAGTTAATGCTTCTTTGACATTCTTAGGCTCAATCTTGGATATAAAACACGAATTAGAGACAATTCCCCTTGATCTGGTTACAACTCCTCAGTTGGTATCACCTATAATAAGTTCTTAGGATGATCCTTTTGAATTTTATTGATGGGGATTTGTCTGCTGATTTTGGCTCAGTAAAAGGTGTAGTTGGGCTGGTATCATATTATTTGTCAGCAAATTCTACAGGAGTATCATAGAATGTTCCAATATCATATGTGACATCCGGTTCTTTGAATAGATCATAAATAACCACATTTATGGATTCCATCATGGCTCTGGTTGATTCTTGAATGGTTCTGTTTTTCCTTTCCACAACCCCATTTTGCTGAGGAGTGATAGGAGAAGAGAATTCATGACTTATACCTTCAGAAGAACAAAATTCATAAAATTTATGATTTTCAAATTCTTTACAATGATCACTTCTGATTCTTATCACGCTGGTATCTTTTTCCCTTTGAATTCTCTGACATAGATCTTTGAACACATCAAAGACATCCGATTTTTCTCTGACAAAGTTTATCGATGTAAACCTTCATCCACCACCACATAAGTATATCTTTTTCCTCCTATACTTTCAACCTTCATAGGTCCCATCAAATCCATGTGAAGTAACTCCAAAACATTGGAGGTTGTGAGATGTCGAACCTTTGGATGAGACATCTGTAACACCCCAAAATTTGCCCTCTCATTTCATGGAATTTAGCATATCATATTGCATATATCCTTTCATACAGTGCATTAAATTCAATAAATAATATAAATAAATAAATCAATCATCATTGGCATATGCATGAGGCAGGTGATCAGGTGTTACTCGGTTTCTGAAGGAAAATGATCTCAGAAAACATGGCTAAGCATTTCCAGGATTTCCCACCAACAGAGCAAAAAAATCATATTTTCTATCGTTAACCGGTTAACGCCAGGGGTTAATCGGTTAACGCTGGCGAAATTGGGAAAATTCAAAAGTTAGTTAAGTGGTTTCCCTCCATTTCCCACTTGACATTGTATTGAAGTTTCCACCACTTTCTAGATCCTTCTACCACCTTTCTATGGAATATTCCAAGGAATATTCTAGAAACCCTAACTAACTTTACCAAACTCATATGCTAGCTCCTAACCTCATTTTCCTAACCTAATGCCTAAGTTAATTCCTAACCCAAAGATCACTCCAAGCCTAGTTCCTATATAAGTCATTTTCACTCCAAACCTCACAACTTCAACCTCATTTTTCAATTTCATCTCATTTTTCCTCTCATCATTCTCACTTTTTCTCTCCATTTTCCCAAACTCACCAAAGCTTCATCATTAAGATCCTTCAAGTTTCACATTGAAGCTCGAAAGATCGGAAGCTTAGCCTTCATCATCTTCACCAATTCAGCGGATAATCGAAGGATTCGACACGGTAGCGGTGTTTATTTCACCGTTTGGAAGTGTTTCGCGGATCGAAGCTTGGAACCTCCAGTATTCTCTTTGTTTGTGCATCGATCAACATCACAACAATCACCAAAGCAAGCCTCTACTTTGTAGGTTGGTGGATCCAAAACCGTTTCTTGCTTTAAATTATTTCTCTTCATGTCGCCATAAGGCATTCTTCGATTGTTTGCGCTTTTGCGATGTTTTGCTCGGTTTGATCTTTCGTAGCTAGAATCGTAGCTTGTTCATAGTGCTAATAGGTGTTAGAAAGCTATATTTAGGTAGTAATTTCGTGCTAATATGTTAATGGTTGTATTAGGAGCTTAGGGAAATAAGTGGTTAGCTAGAAGTGCTTTTTTCCTCATTGTTTTTTCATTTTGGTTCAGTGTTAACCAGTTAACACACTATTTTTGCCTGTTGTAACTGACTTTTTGAACCCATTAACCGGTTAACCCTGGGAGTTAACCGGTTAACACTGTACTGATTGTCAATTTTGTGTTGTTTCCTTGTATGTTGGTGCATCACTCTTCCTCTTACCATCTTAGCTTGTTAGGTTATGATTTTAAGGATTTTTAGGAGCTAGTTTAGGACAAGTATGCGTAGTTTCAATAACTTTCGGCGCATGTTTTGTTAAGTTCCAATTTTAAGCATAATATTGCATATAGGTCCATTTCATGTTGTGATCATTGCTTGCATGATTTAGCATCTTCCATTTTTTGCATCATCCATTGCATATTGTTAAAAACACAAAAATCATCTAGTTTGCATCCATTCATTGCATGATGATATTGCATTTCATTGTTAATAATTCATTTCATATTTTTGCACTAACTTGCATGAAAATTCATTTTCTTGGATAAAAATTCATTTTCTTGCATTTTGAAAATAATGGAAATCTGCCTTGTTTTCATAGCTGCATTTTGAAACAGGAGCTGTAAAAACATGTTGTGTTCATTCTGTTTTTGGTCTTTCACACCTATTTGCATGCTGTTTGGTAGCTATAATAGGTCGTTTGTGTATTGCATTGAAATTAGCAGTTATTTGTGCCATAGTAAGTTGTACAAGCTGCTGAATTTTGGCTTTACATAGTTTTTAGGGTCCTTAGACTTAGGTTTGAGTCTATATTAGGCCATAGAGGTATTAGGATATATATTGTGCTTGTTTTCCTTTCTTCCTATCATCGCTTTTACTTTATCCTACTAACCTTTGTTTTGTAGGGAAGTGGAGGTAAGTTTATTCACAACTTCTTCCTTTTAAATTATTTACGCTTTCTAAGTGTGTTTGCCTTAGCATTTTGTGCTTAGTTTGTACAACTTCATGCTAAATCCCCTTTAGAAACAACTTAGCTTCCTTAGGAAGTAAGTTGCTTTCTAGTTCCTTTTCTTTTCCTTTTTCTCATTAGGATTAGAAAGCCGCATTAACCTAGGTTCATCCATGCATGACAACACTTAGGATTACTAGTCTCCGTTTAGACTTTTACCTTTGGTTCGCTTTGCTATCTTTCTCATCTCAAAGAAAAGTATAAAAAAAAATCTAATAAAGGTTGATCTTCTCTTACGCTAGGAGACTTTGTCGTGGGTTACTTATGTGTGTCCCATTTCGGGGAGAGGTGTAAGGCATCTACCACGATGAACAAGTCTTAGTATGAGAATTTTTCGCAACCAATAAACAGAAAAAACTTCTTCAAAAGACAGTTAACAAACAAACACTCGTCTTTTCCTGTGGGAATTCTTCTCTCACCTCACTCACTCTCAACGCGAACTTACTACGACTTGCCTCATTTGCAAGACGGTAACGCACTCGTACCAGACGATCCTGCAACACCTGAGGATAGGCATAAGCAGTTCAAGCCATAAAAAATACAAACAAAGTTCCCGTCTTAGTTAGGCGAACTACGTCGACTCTGATCCTCATTTTCCCGATGAGGTATGTAGGCAGTAGGGTAGGGCTCGTTCGAGCACACACTTTATTTTCCCAACATTTTCCCCCCTTTCTTTTCGATCTCTTTTCCATTTCCCTTTCTCATTCCAGTTCAAGTTAGCGGTTTTCATTCAGCAGCATTTTATTTCTCACCCTTTGAAACAGACTAACAAGCATGGATCCCTTCAGGTACGACAGACAGTATGGGGTGCTAATACCTTCCCATGTCATAACCGACTCCCGGACCCAGATCTTTGGTTCGCAGGACCTCGTCCTTTCCTTCTTCCTTAGGTTTATGCAGCATTACCTTTCTCATTCATTCGGGATAAAAATGCCTGGTTGGCGACTCTACCTCTTCTCCGCCACTTTCACGTTTGTACTAGGATGAAAATCCCGAGAGTGACAGTTGGAGACTCTGCTGGGGAGGAACCTAGAATCTCTGGTTTCCCCTTTGAGAGTCAATCCTAGCTCCTGTTTGTTTCTGTTTCTTTGGGTGTCTATCTGTTTGTTGTTGTCTGCTTTAGTTTAGCTTTACTGCTTTCATTTACAGCTTTACTTTACATCATTTATTTACCGCTTTCACTATTTATATTCCATTCATCATATATACTAGATTGTCTGTGTTGTTTTGGTTTTTTCTGTGGGATAATCCAAATACCCGGCTTGAGTGCACCCTAGGACTAGCATGGACAGACATTGTACTTCCATGGTATTTCACCATGATGAGTGGTGATGTGTTCCACACTCAGACTGCGACCGTCTTAGAACTATTATGTGTGGGGATTTACTCCACTTCAGGGTACGACCTTGATAGTTATGTGCATCTGGGGACCGGTCATCGAGGACCTTAGTGGAAACAAACCTCTCTAGTGATGACAGTGGCAGACCACATTTTTTGGTGTAAACACCCCAAATTTGCCCTCACTTTTTCTTACACCATGGCTTGTGATATTTCATTTTTGCATTAGCATAAGCATATCATATCTCACTGCATAGTTTCATTTTATCTACATCTAGGGATTGTGATCTGAACAATCCAAGAATGATTTGAGCCATACCAAAGGTCTTGAAGCTTACCAAGTGGGTCCATGTGTGCTCCATTATCATAATATGCTCCCCAAAGTTCATAAAAGTCAACAGATCACAAAGAATGGCAAAGACATAGAGGCAGACTGAAGATTTCCTACACAGATGACCTAAAATTAGGGTTTTGGTTTCAAAGGCCTTAATCCCAAATTTTTTGGTCATTCTTGTTTCTAATGGTCTTAATATGTTATAAGGATCATGTGTACCAAATTTGATGAAGAAATTCACTGTGGAATTCATCTGATCATTGGGTAACTTCTTGAGCAAGTAAAGTCAAAATCAGGGCATCTGAGACCTCCATCAAGGGTACCAAAGGATCACATTCATCATTTTGAGGTTCTATGATCTTTATTTGACCATTGAAGTGGTTGGAAGTTCACAAAGTTAAAGAATTTTGAGCCAAATGCAAACTTGCTATTTTTGGAAATGACTTGTAATGGAAACTTTCCATTTTGGGAAAGATTTTCAACCTATTCTTTCATGACCAAAAAAGCTTCAAATGAAACATTATTGGTCATGAAAGTTGTAGATTATGTCTTCCCATTTTCAAAAAGTATAATAACATGTCTTGATTCATCCTAGAACTCAAGATATGGCCTTTCAAAGTTGGCAAAAATCTTATAATTCTCAAGTTCATGCCAAAGAGGATTTTTTGCAAATTCAAGTTTCAAGCCATTCCATGACCTCTAATCAACTGCTATGCATCATAACATGTCAAGGAAACTTCCAAAGATCAGAATTGGCCCAAGATTGCATAGTTTTCATGACTTGATCCTTAAGAAATCTCAAAATGGCCAAAATGCACAAACTTTGCAAAACCTCTTGGAACCTTCCATCCACTTGTGCCAGCTGCATAAAATCAATCCTATGGCCCTCCATGAATCAGGTTGAGGCCAGACACCCTTTGAAACAACTTCTACCATAGCTCATGCTTGAAGTACAAAGTTGTTGACTTTTTTGCAACTTGCCCATACCAATCACACTAGGCCACACCAATTCTTCTGATCACTCTTATTGGCTTATGAAAACCCTAAGGAACACATTACACAAGACACACAAGCCTGAATTCTCCCACAACTCAGAATCACCAAAATTCTCAAAAATCTTCATCTCTTCGATACTCTCATCACAAGCCACAAACCTCAAAACTCTTTGCACCATTCAATCATACACACCCTCAGGATCACAAAGCAACCCTCAAAATGACCTAAAAGCCTCTCAAACAAGAACGCGATTTCTGCCTCAGCAGAGTTGAATCTCCAAAACCAGCCATCACAAACTTGTTTCAAGCATTCCAGAAGCCTAAGGGGATCCATTGGGGTAATTTTGCATCAAGGAAAGGTCCAGAAAGCTCAGAATCTCAAAGCTTCAACTCAGGTAACAGTTGTTAGCACAAATGAGTAAGGGTTTTGTTTGTCGATCCACAAAGATTGTTTTATGATATTTATGTCGTTCTACAATTGCTAAAATTTAGACTTAAAGGTAACAAAAAGGTTTTAGTTTTTGTATCTAAAATGACTTTTGCATTTAAATAAATGCTAAGAAGTAAAAGTATTGATTTGTAAAAGAGTCTTAAAAGCATATGTCAAAGTTAGGGTTTGAGAGATTCATTTTGCATATATAGTTTTGACCAAATGATAAACTCATTTCAACAATGAACACATTCACAATATCCTCTCATAAAGTTTATTTCTAGCACAAAATGTGAGATTTACCATGTTGATCCATTAATGATTTCTCACTCAATCTATCAACATGGTAGCATTTAAGTTAAATATAAGTGAACTCCAAATCCCATGACTATCTCTAGTTTATGGTATTTGGGTGATGAAAACCTAGGTCAAATGTTGGCCATATCTCTCAATCATGAAACAACACAAAAGGTTTTGTCATAAAAATCAAAGCTTTCATCATATATTCATCATCAAGAGTTTATACAAGAGGATCAAGGTCTATACACACAAGAACCTATCTACCTTCTAACCTTGACATACTATGAGTTTAGCTTCCCATTTCCATGGAAGCTTCCAACAAAAGATCAAAATGAAGAAGATGATGCATTAAGAACAAAAGGCTTGACTTTTAATGCACCCAATCTTCTTAGAACCAAGAGAAAAAGCGTTTTAAGGAATATTAGGTCAAGTGTCAAAAGTTACATCCCAAGAAATAGTGAAACAAATGTTTATAAAGAGGCTGAACTCCGCAGGCCTCGCTGAGCAAGGTATTCTCGATGAGCGACTCTTCATTAAAAGCATCCTTTCGCTGACCGACCAAAGGGCTCGCTGAGCGAAACTGGCCCTGGAAGTTTCTCTTGGAGCTTGCTGAGCGAGCTTGCAGCGAGTAACAATTCCTTCAAATTCTTCCAAAAGTTCTCAAAGGCAGCCAAGATGGGATTTGCTTCAAAATTCTTCACTGTAACCTAAAATTACACAAACTTAAGTTAAACGAATAATGCTTAGAACGACTAAAGTTAAACTGCGAATAAGTAAAAGAAACAAAGGGGGAAAAAGCATAAGATATCAAAATAACTCTTGAAAATTTCCAAAAATCAACTAAATACTAACACTAATATGCACTTATCAACTCTCCCCGACTTGTTTCTTTGTTTGTCCTCAAACAAAGGTGAATTCTTCTTTTAAAAAACGAGCACAAACTAAACAAGTGAAACACACCAAACTAAGTGGTTCAAACCGAAGATCTTGCTTACCAGTACAACCGGCTTCGAAAAGAGCGACAACATAATCATGAACCAATTTCTAAACACAAATGGCAAGCTACCAAGAAATGCAATGGAATGTTCATAAAAGAATCACCTAAATATTTGACTACATCAAGCGCCAGTATCAAAAGGACACATAAGGGACAATTCACTCTCGTTTGTAATAATGTTAACATCCATAACAATTCATGCAAGTATATTCAAATTCAAAGGACAACATAAAGGAAACCAAGATCAAAAGGGCTTTTCAATGTTATAATGAGGCAAGGGTAACAAAGAATGGGAAAATTTTCTAAGGCCAATGATTCAAAAATGGGTTCAAAGGTTTTAGAAAAACGAATAACACGCCAAAATCAGTTCAACCAACAATTATTGGTTCCCCCCAAAGCGCCACATAATTCCATAACATATTTTTTTTTTCATTTTGCGGTGCCCCTATTCAAGAGTTCTCCCTAAAAACGAATGAATACTTCATCCTTTTCACGCAACTCAATCAATGAGTGCAATTCAATTCTTAAGTCATTCATTCGAAAACTTGTATTATTATTATTATTATTATTTTCAAGAGGCACCCACAATCATCCATCCTTTTATTCTCCCCAACTTTAAATTAAAAAAACTATAGAATTTGGACAATGTTCTTCTCAAAAAGTGTTAAAGTAAGGGTGTCAAAGTGTAAACAAAAATAATACACAAGCTAGAATGAATCGCAATGAATTTTCTTTTCTCTTTTCAATATCACACCAATGATTACCAAAAGATGATACTTCAACAATTTTACCGACAATATTGATTCATTCTAGTTGTGCGAAGGCTCAAAGTCGGCTAACAAATTCTCGCACTACTCACCGGTGACTAAAGCCTAAAGGAAAGGATGGTTTTTCTCAAATTAAAGCAATGCCTAAATCATTTCTAAGATTCCAAAATTTTAACCAAAGAATAACAATACGAGCATGAATCGAACGAGTTTGCAAAAATGACAACTACACTAGAATTTGTGAACAATGGAAGTCGCTCACTATGTGGTTTTGTCCTAATTGATTCTCAAATGAACATTTATGCAAAGTGAAATAGACTATAAATTTGTGAAAAGCAACAAATTCATAAACATGTTATTTTCTAAAAGGTGCGAAATGGAGTACCTTTATCGCGCGACTTACAGAATTTTATCATCACCATCCAAGAAGGTGAAGTTACAAGCTTAGATCACAAAAATCGCACTTGCTTCCATCAAATTTCCACCTTAAAGATAAGACAAACACAAAAATTTGTACACCAAGTAGTAATAATAAATAAAAAAAGTAAAGCATCATCCGCCCGGATGTTCATTAAATCAGACATAAAAATAAGCACCATCGGATGGGAAACAATTCAAAACAACAATAAAATATGACACATCCCCCTGAATGGTCAAATATTCAAACTAAAAAAAAGACATAATATTTCAATATCTCAACAAAAAAGGGAATTAACATAAATAAAGGAAAACACTAAGAACAACATAAAACTGGCCCATCTAACCGTCCAGAAGATGTCACTTGAATGAACTTGAACTATCATCATCGTCACCATCATCGTCACCATCAGCACCAACGCCAGCATCCCTATCAACACCAACACCTGCTCCCCCTGAAGACGATGGCATGTCCCCAGGCCATGCAGAATAAGCTCTGTAGTCATCCATGCTCCTCAAAGAATGCCCCGCCTGAGGGTCTCTAATCATCAGCTGAAGCTGAAGCATACTCTTATAAATAAAGTCTAAGGAGCGATGATGAGAATCGTGTATCGCCATGTTGGCAGCAGCATCAAATCCCATGCTACGCGGGGGTGCAGAAGCGATCAGAGGTGGATGAAGCGGAGGCTCGCAGAAAGTACGGCAATACTCATCGTCAATCTTCTTTAACCTCACGTTTCCATGAGACGGAAGAACCACTCCAGCTCTTCTACACAAGGCCATGACCAAGCTGGGGTGAGAGATGGCACAAGAAGCACGGGAACCATGCACAGTCCCACTGGTAGCGATTCGCAGAAGCTCCTACACAATAATCCAGGCAATGTTTACCACCTTCCCTGTCAAAATGCAGAAAATTAAGGCCGCCACCTCAAGTGTAACATTAGACACATGACTCCTAGGAATGAGGTTGTGCAGCACTATCGACATAATCACCCTTGCTTTGTTGTTCAAAGAACTCCTCTTGAAACGCAAGGCGACTCCAGAAGCACTCACTCCATAAGTTTGATCATTGGTACAGATATGTTCCCTCATCAGCTCGACATCCCACTTTCTCCTTTTCTTCATCTTTTCAAACTCACAAATAACACTCGGAGGTAACCGAAAGTGGTTGCCCAAATAAGCATTAATGCTAGCCGAAGAAAAATTAATCTCCTTGCCACGAACCCAGGTTCTGTACTCAGGTGTAGTGCCTTCAGGTCCTGTTTGAAGGGCATTAGCAAAAAACTCTCTAACAATCCTCAAATGGTACTCAGGATGTAGTTGACAAAGCCTCACATATCCCCCCTCATCCATAAGGCCCTGAACATGCTTATATTCCCCCTCCGGATTCAACTCAATAAGCCTATCTGGCCACACATTTCTTCTTTCAAGAACCAGATAGCGCTCATGATGCGCGGGCATCAGAAATCTATTGCAATCGAAAGCCTGAGCAGGGGGTGGCCGAGCAGATGAGCTTATGGTACGTCCACGCTTAGAACGATTCGACATGTGCACAAACAAAAACAAACCAAAAGATCGAAATAAACAAATTCCGATCAAATCAGCTGACAAAAACACAAACAAAATTCACCTAAATTAATGATAATTCAAAAGGGACAGACCCCCAAAGTTAGAAAAAATTCTGGAGAGAAGTGGTTGCTCAGCGAGATGGGAGCTCGCTGAGCGAAAACCTGCCTGGAACTCTCGCTCAGCGAGAGGAGGCTCGCTGAGCGAACTCTGCAAAAATGCAGAAATTCCCCTACAATAACAGGGTCCATTCCTTCATACACAATTCACAAACAAGCAAATACCAAACAAAACAAGAGTTTCAGAACCACAAAAACTACATTAAAACACTAATTTCACAACAATTTCTCAAAATTCAAAATTTTTGCCCTAAACAAAATTTCTTGAACCAAAACCCAAAATTTCAATTTCAACCACAAATGTTCTTGAGAAATTGTTGTCAAAGTGATATTGGGGCAATAAATTCCTATGGGCAACAATTTCTAAGAGTAAGTTGAAGTTACTAACTCAAAAATTCAAAAAAAAATTAAAAGAAGTGAAGAACATGTTACCTTAGTGAAGGAAAATGCAATTAATATGAACTTGGAAGCACCAAATGGAAAGGAGCAAGAGTGAGGGAGAAGACAAAGGAGAATCTTCTATGAATTTTTTATGAAATTTATTAGTGAAAAGGGAGCAAAGAGGCAGCCCTAATCAGTCCCACTCTTACTTAACAATGACTGGACCGGGTTCCCTTAATGGGCCCAGTTCAGTCCCATTTTTTTTTTTAAAAACGCAACCTTCGCTCAGCGAGCCGAAGCTTTCTCAACGAGCGTCTACCTGCACAGGGTCACTCAGTGAAATTTCCCTTGCTCAGCGAGTGCATGAAAACTAAACACACTTCCAGCAACAATGGCACTTCATAGATAACTATAAAAACACTCCTACAACACACTTTAACAAATAAAAGCAGTAAAAACTTACAAAATTGGGGTGCCTCCCAACGAGCGCTTGTTTAACGTCGGATAAGCTCGACGATCAACGATCATCGAAGGAGGCAGATTTACTCTCCCGATCGAAACTACCTCCGATGTAGATTTTAAGGCGTTGGCCGTTCACGGTCCAACTATCCTTCTTTTCAAGATCCTCGATCACTATTGCACCGTATTCTTTTACCTCCTTCACACGGAACGATCCCGACCACTTACTTTTCAATTTTCTGGGAAAAAGTTTCAACCGGGAATTGAAAAGCAACACAAGTTGGTCCTCCTCAAACTCCTTAAACTTGATCTTTTTATCATGGTATTTCTTTATCTATTCTTTATAGATCCAACTTGAGTGGTAGGCCGCTTCCCTCATTTCTTCCAAGGCACTCAATTCAAACTTTCTTTTTGTTCCGGCATCCGTAGGGTCAAAATTAAGAAACTTCAAAGCCCAAAGAGCTTTGTGCTCCATTTCAACTGGTAAATGGCATGTTTTGCCGTAAACCATTTGGAACAGAGTTAAGCCAATCGGAGCCTTGTATGCGGTGCGATACGCCCACAAAGCTTCATCCAACTTTTGAGATCAATCCTTACATGACCCCGAAACAGTTTTTTCAAGAATCCTTTTCACTTCACGGTTTGAGACTTCGGCTTGACCGTTAGATTGCGGGTGGTAGGGAGTTGCTACTTTGTGCAATACACCATGAGTAAGGGTTTTGTTTGTCGATCCACAGAGATTGTTTTATGATATTTATGTCGTTCTACAATTGCTAAAATTTAGACTTAAAGGTAACAAAAAGGTTTTAGTGTTTGTATCTAAAATGACTTTTGCATTCAAATAAATGCAAAGAAGTAAAAGTATTGATTTGTAAAAGAGTCTTAAAAGCATATGTTGTTAGAACAACTCTGGTTCTAAACCTCTAAGAGTTTTGATGATAACAATTATTATTATGCAAGAATAGAAGTTCTAATACATACTGAAAATAACTTTCTTTGTTATATGTGTAGAAGTTCTAGAAAAGGAAGTTATTGAAAGGAAGACGTGCTTAATTAGAAGAAACATTGCGCCCTATATAGAAGATACATTTATTGAAGAATCCATCATTAAAGACGTAATTTATTGGCTCCGTATCAAGATTTAATTCTCTCTGATTTATGTCTAGAAGATGATGATTCTCATATTAAAGGCATTAATTAAATAATATATCTATTAATGGTGAAGACAAGTATCTCTCGTTTTGGAAGGAATTTATGATAATAATTTATATCCAAAACAGGCTCAAGTTGTTCCCATAAGTCACTTTATTCAAGCCTATATAAAGGAATAATTTTGAAGATTGACATTAGAATAGACGCTGACAAATTACTTTTTCATATATTGTATTATTGCGCCAAAACTTTGTAAACATCAAAAGCTTATTAGAAGCATACTAGTTACATTATTGTTTATTAAAAAGTGGTTTTCCTTGAGTGACTAGTTAGTCAGTAGACTCAAGAAGACTTTGACAGTATGTCATTGTGATTGTATCTAAATATTGAATAGTGGATTAAGACCTCAGTGATAGGGGCAAAATCACCTTGGCGGGTGGACTGGATGTAGTTTGAGTTCAAACGAACAAGGATAAATCAACTTGTCATTAGAAGTTATTTTTAAGTTGTTAAGAAAACCCAATTCCAACCCCCCTTCCTTGTGTTTTACGCCCCTTCAATTGGCATCAGAGCTCTAGGTTCTGAGAAATACACTTAACCGTGTCAGTAAAAGATCCAGAAGTTAAAACACATGGCAGACGCTGGCAACAACAACAATGACTACCAGAATGACAAGATCAATGCAAAACCTCCGGTGTTCAATGGTGACAACTTTGACTACTGGAAGGATGTTCTGGAAAGTTTCTTTCTAGCTCTGGATGGAGATCTTTGGGACATGGTGACAGATGGATACACTCATCCTGTTGGAGCAGATGGTCAGAAGATTGAAAGAAAAAATATGACAGCTCAACAGAAGAAGGAGTTCAGAAATCATCACAAAGCTAGAACCATACTTATGAGTGCTATCTCATATACAGAATATGAGAAAATTACAAACAGAGACTCGGCTAAACACATGTTTGATTCCCTGAGGATGACACATGAAGGCAACACTCAAGTCAAGGAGACAAAAGCTCTGGCCCTCATCCAGAAGTATGAAGCATTCAAAATGGAAGAAGATGAGACAATTGAAAAAATGTTCTCAAGGTTCCAAATTCTGGTAGCTGGACTGAAAGTTCTGGACAAAGGCTACTCAACAACAGATCATGTAAAGAAGATCATCAGAAGCTTGCCAAAGGCTTGGAGGCCCATGGTCACTGCTCTAAAGCTATCAAAAAATCTGAACGAAATATCTTTAGAAGAACTGATCAGCTCCTTGAGAAGTCATGAGATAGAACTAGAAGAAGATGAACCCCAGAAGAAAGGTAAGTCTGTAGCTCTTAAATCTAACAAATTTGATTCTAAAGCTTTACAGGAAGAAGAAGAAGAAAGTTCTGGATGCTCATAAGAAGAAGATGAACTATCTTTTCTATCCAAAAGAGTCCAACAACTCTGGAAGCATCGTCAGAAGAAGTTTCGAAATACCAGAAGAACAAGCAATCACTCTGAAGCAACATCTGGACACAGGAAACCCAGAAGCAAAGAAGTAGTGTGCTACGAGTGCAAATAACCAGGACATTACAAGAGTGAATGTCCAAAACTCCAAAAAGAGAAACCCTGAAAGAAATTCAATAGAGAAAATAAAAAGAGTCTCATGGCAACATGGGATGATTCTGAATCATCTGAAGTAGAGTCCGATTCAGAAGATGAACATGCTAACATTGCACTAATGGAAAAAATACCAGAAGATGATCACTCATCAGAATCAGAATCAGACTCAGACACAGATGAGGTATTCTCTAAACTTTCTAGATCTCAATTAGAAGATAGCCTCTCAAAATTTCTTGAAAAATATCAGAAGCTTCAATTCAAATACAAAGACATGAAACAAAGTCTTGTATCTGAATTAGAAGAAGTTAGAAAACTAAAAATAGAAAACTCTGAGCTGAAAGAAAATATTTTTGAATGCAAAAACTCTCTTGAAAAACTTAAAGCTCAGAAGGAATCTGAATTAGAAGATCTACTCAATTCTGATAGTATCATAAAGCAATATGACTATAGTTTTCAAAAATTTCTAACTAAAAGCATAGATAGAAGCAAAATTGCATCTATGATCTTTGGAGTTAGCAGAAATGATAGAAGAGGCATAGGCTATGTGAAAACTAAAGAAGAGGAAACTCTGAAGTTTAAAAAGATTGATGACGTTGTCATAAAAGTTAATACTCCTCTAAGTTCTCATTTTACCTATGGTCATAATCATGACCTAATATATACTAGTGATTCATCTTTCTCCACAAGTTCTGATTTGAAACCTAAAATAAATCAGAAGATTGTGAAAACTAACAAACAAGGACCCAGAAAAATATGGGTACCCAAAGATAAGATTGTGTATGTTGCAGATGTCTTTAACAGCAAAACTGGAACACCAATCCTGGTACCTGGACTTTGGACGCTCACGACACATGACGGGAAGAAAGCATATGTTCCAAAGTCTTGAATTAAAAGCTGGAGGCCACGTAGGTTTTGGAGGCAACCAAAAAGGAAAAATAATTGGCTTTGGAACTATTGGTAATAGAATTCTTCCCTCTATCTCTAATGTTCTATTGGTAGAAGGATTAATGAATAATCTATTATCCATAAGTCAATTAAGTGATAATGTCTATGACATAATCTTCAATCAAAAGTTCTGTAAAGCTGTTAGTCAGAAAGACGGAACAATCCTTTTCAGTGGAAAGAGAAAGAACAACATATATAAAATAAAACTTTCTGAATTAAAAAATCAGAATGTAAAATGTCTAATGTCTGTGGAAACTGAGCAATGGGTCTGGCACAGAAGATTGGGACATGTTAATATGAGAAGATTATCTCAACTTAACAAACTCAATCTGGTCAGAGGACTTCCAAACTTGAAGTTCAACTCAGAAGCTCTGTGTGAAGCATGTCAGAAAGGAAAATTTTCAAAACCTGCCTTTAAAGCTAACAATGTTGTATCTTCCTCTAGACCACTAGAACTTCTGCACATTGACTTGTTTGGACCAGTGAAAACTGCTTCAGTCAGTGGCAAGAAGTATGGATTGGTGATCGTAGATGACTTCAGCAGATGGACATGGGTAAAGTTCCTTAGACACAAGGATGAGTCAATTGTTGTATTCTCTAACTTCTGCAAACAAGTTCAAAATGAAAAAGGTTTTAGAATTGTTAAAGTCAGAAGTGATCATGGTGGAGAATTTGAAAACAAAAAATTAGAATCATTCTTTAATGAAAATGGCATCTCTTATGACTTTTCTTGTCCTAGAACTCCACAACAAAATGGGGTTGTAGAACGTAAGAATAGAACATTGCAAGAGATGGCCAGAACCATGATCAATGAGACTAACATGGCTAAACATTTTTGGGCAGAAGCAGTAAATACAACATGCTATATTCAGAATAGAATCTCTATAAGAACTATTCTTGAAAAGACTCCTTATGAATTGTGGAAGAACAGAAAGCCCAACATTTCATATTTTCATCCTTTTGGGTGCAAGTGTTTTATTCTGAATACTAATGATCCTCTAAATAAGTTTGACTCTAAGGCACAGAAGTGTTATATGTTAGGATACTCTGAACGTTCAAAGGGATACAGAGTATACAACACAGAAACACGAATAATCATAGAGTCTATTTATGTCAGATTTGATGATAAGCTTGGTTCTGAAAAACCAAAGCAGAATGAATCTCTTGTAGATATAGAAGTTGAAATCACTACAAACAGAACATCTGAAGAACAATCACCTACAGAACAAAATAAGACAATCACTCCAACAAGCTCTGAAGAACCCACTCAGAAGAAACTATCCAGAAGCAAGCTGAATCACCCAGAAGACAAAATCTTGGGAAAGAAGGTGGAACCAATCAAAGAAAGATCATCATTCAGAAACTCTGAAGAATCTCTAATGGGACTAGTCTCCCTGATTGAACCAACTTCTGTAGAAGAAGCTCTCTCAGAAAACGATTGGATTCTGGCTATGCAAGATGAACTTAATCAATTCACCAGAAATGATGTATGGGATCTAGTTTCTAGGCCCAGAGGATTCAACATCATTGGAACCAAGTGGGTATTCAGAAACAAGCTAAATGAGCAAGGAGAAGTTGTCAGAAACAAAGCACGACTGGTTGCACAAGGTTATAGTCAACAGGAAGGAATTGACTACACAGAAACCTATTCCCCAGTCGCCAGGTTGGAATCTATTAGACTTCTAATTTCATTTGCTGTAAACCATAATATCATTCTATATCAAATGGATGTCAAGAGTGCATTTTTTTAAATGGTTATATTGATGAAGAAGTGTATGTACACCAACCCCCTGGTTTTGAAAATACAAAATTTCCAGAACATGTCTTCAAACTCAAAAAATATTTATATGGTCTGAAGCAAGCTCCCAGAGCTTGGTTTGAAAGACTAAGCAATTTTCTTCTGGAAAATGATTTCATCAGAGGGAAAGTGGATACAACATTCTTCAGTAAAAACATTAAAAATGACATTCTGATATGCCAAATTTATGTAGACAATATAATATTTGGTTCTACTAAAAGTGCTATGGGAAAGGAGTTTGCTAAGTCTATGCAGGCAGAATTTGAAATGAGCATGATGGGAGAATTAAAGTTCTTTCTGGGAATCCAAATCAATCAAACATCAGAAGGAACATATATTCATCAAAGTAAATATGTCAAAGAACTTCTGAAGAAATTTGATTTTTAAGAAAGTACCATCTCTAAAACTCCTATGCATCCTACATGTATTCTGGAGAAAGAAGAGGTAACTAAGAAAGTAGATCAGAAAATCTACAGAGGTATGATTGGCTCTCTCCTCTATCTAACTGCTTCTAGACCAGATATTCTATACAGTGTTTGTTTATGTGCTAGATTCCAATCAGATCCTAGAGAAACTCACTTAACAGCAGTTAAGAGAATTTTTAGGTATTTGAAAGGTACTACTAATCTTGGTCTATGCTACAGAAGATCCAAAGATTACAAACTTGTAGGATACTGTGATGCTGTTTTGCTGGAGACAGAACAGAAAGAAAAAGTACTTCTGGAAGTTGTCAATTTCTGGGAGATAATCTAATTTCTTGGTCTAGCAAAAGGCAGTCAACCATAGCATTATCAACTGCAGAAGCTGAATACATTGCAGCAGCTGGATGCAGTACTCAGATGCTCTGGATGAAAAATCAGCTTGAGGACTTCAATATTTATGAGAGTAACATTTCCATCCTCTGTGATAATACTTCTGCTATCTGTCTCTCTAAATATCCAATTTTACACTCTAGAGCTAAACACATAGAAGTTAAACATCATTTCATTAGGGACTATACTCAGAAGGGAATCTTAATTTTAAAATTCATAGACACAAATCACCAATGGGCTGACATTTTTACAAAACCCCTTCCTGAAGATAGATTTAATTTCATTCTAACCAACCTTAGTATGGAATTATGTCCAAAATGAAAATGCTTTAATTATATGTTTTTATCTCTCGGAAGTTCTGAACTAAAACCTCTGTTTTATTCTTTCAGAAGTTATAATTTCTTTTATTCTAACTGTTTAATTCTGAGAACTTCTGTTCAAGAGAATAACATGCAGATATTTACATCAACTCGTGTCAACAAAGCTCTAAGGAATCCTATCAGAATCAGAATACGTGTCCAAACTCTAAAAAGTGACAGAACATGCAATTGGAAAACTGTCCTCTACAGAAGGACACCTGTTCAAATTCTGGGAAACTGAAAAGGCTGACTTGACACAATAGAGGCAAAAATCTTTTTGGTAACTGTTCCAAGATCTTCACGCCTTCCCTTTTGTCAGCTGCATTTATTACTTTCCAATCATTATGTTTTTTAAATTAAAATTTTCCACTAATTGCACGTTGTCTTAAATGAATTTTTTTTATATAAATACTCTTTTGAAGACTATGATTGGCAAGCAAGTGGAATCTTCTTCTGAAATCAAGTCTCTTCTGGAAGCATTAGTTACAAAGATGAATCCCCTACCCTGATTCTCTGTTAACCTTTAGTTTTATCTTCTAATTATCTTATCTATTTAATTACTTCTGTTTGTTTCTTTTTGGCTATGCCCCTGATTAATGAAAACTTGTTTCGTTTTGCTCCTTCACTTTTTTTTGTTTTTCCTTCTGCATCTTTACTTTTTGATTATGACAAAAAGGGGGAGAAACGTAGAAGATTTTGATCTATAGCAGTTATCAAGATTAACCTCTAACATATATATTCTAATAAAACTGTTTGAGTTGTGATTCTATAATAGAAACAGGTCAAGTAACCAACTCAGGGGGAGCTAAAGCTGATAAAACTTCTGAAGGATAAAACTTCTGAAAGAACCTCTAATGGAAATCTCTGAACTAAATTAACCAAAGGGAGTTCTTCTAATCCTATTAAACTCTATTCTTAAAATCTAAATAAATGTTTTGTCATCATCAAAAAGGGGGAGATTGTTAGAACAACTCTGGTTCTAAACTTCTAAGAGTTTTGATGATAACAATTATTATTATGCAAGAATAGAAGTTCTAATACATACTAAAAATAACCTTCTTTGTTATATGTGTAGAAGTTGTAGAAAAATAATTTATTGAAAGCAAGACGTGCTTAATTAGAAGAAACATTGCGCCCTATATAGAAGATACATTTATTGAAGAATCCATCATTAAAGACGTAATTTATTGGCTGCGTATCAAGATTTAATTCTCTCTGATTTATGTCTAGAAGATGATGATTCTCATATTAAAGGAATTAATTAAATAATATATCTATTAATGGTGAAGACAAGTATCTCTCATTTGGGAAGGAATTTATGATAATAATTTATATCCAAAACAGGCTCAAGTTGTTCCCAACAGTCACTTTATTCAAGCCTATATAAAGGAATGATTTTTAAGATTGACATTAGAATAGACGCTGACAAATTACTTTTTCATATATTGTATTATTGCGCCAAAACTTTGTAAACATCAAAAGCTTATTAGAAGCATACTAGTTACATTATTGTTTATTAAGAAGTGGTTTTCCTTGAGTGACTAGTTAGTCAGTAGACTCAAGAAGACTTTGACAGTAGGTCATTGTGATTGTATCTAAATATTGAATAGTGGATTAAGACCTCAGTGATAGAGACAAAATCACCTTGGCGGGTGGACTGGATGTAGTTTGAGTTCAAACGAACCAGGATAAATCAACTTGTCATTAGAAGTTATTTTTAAGTTGTTAAGAAAACCCAATTCCAACCCCCCCTTCCTTGTGTTTTACACCCCTTCATATGTCAAAGTTAGGGTTTGATAGATTCATTTTGCATATATAGGTTTGACCAAATGATAAACTCATTTCAACAATGAGCACATTCACAATATCCTCTCATAAAGTTTATTTCTAACACAATGTGAGATTTACCATGTTGATCCATTAATGATTTCTCACTCAATCTATCAACATGGTAGCATTTAAGTTCAATATAAGTGAACTCCAAAGCCCATAACTATCTCTAGTTTATGGTATTTGGGTGATGAAAACCTAGGTCAAATGTTGGCCATATCTCTCAATCATGAAACAACACAAAAGGGTTTGTCATAAAAATCAAAGCTTTCATCATATATTCATCATCAAGAGTTTATACAAGAGGATCAAGGTCTATACACACAAAAATAGAACCTATCTACCTTCTAACCTTGACATACTATGAGTTTAGCTTCCCATTTCCATGGAAGCTTCCAACAAAAGATCAAAATGAAGAAGATGATGCATTAAGAATAAAAGGCTTGACTTTTAATGCACCCAATCTTCTTAGAACCAAGAGAAAAAGTGTTTTAAGGAATATTAGGTCAAGTGTCAAAAGTTACATCCCAAGAAATAGTGAAACAAATGTTTATAAAGGGGCTGAAATCCGCAGGCCTTGCTGAGCGAGGTATTCTCGCTAAGCGACTCTTCATTAAAAGCATCCTTTCGCTGAGCGACCAAAGGGCTCGCTGAGCGAAAATGGCCCTGGAAGTTTCGCTTGGAGCTCGCTGAGCGAGCTTGCAACGAGTAACAATTCCTTCAAATTCTTCCAAAAGTTCTCGAAGGAAGCCAAGATGGGATTTGCTTCAAAATTCTTCACTGTAACCTAAAATTACACAAACTGAAGTTAAACGAATAATGCTTATAACGACTAAAGTTAAACTGCGAATAAGTAAAAGAAACAAAGGGGAAAAAAGCATAAGAGATCAAAATAACTCTTGAAAAGTGCCAAAAATCAACTAAATACTAACACTAATATGCACTTATCAGTAACCTTCAAGAACATTTTTTCCAGAAGCTTTATTTTAAGTTCCTAAATGATTCTATGTGTTCCCCTGAGCATGTTGGTGTAATTTGTTTTGGAAATGGTTGAGAAATGAGAATGTATGAAGCTTCTGAAAATTTTCCCGTAAAACTTGTTTGATTCGATTCTCTTTGGATGCGAAAAATAAATTGTTTTTGTTGCTTAATTCTGGCTTATTGATGTTTGGGGAATGATTCTGGAAAGTTTGGGAAGTTTTCATGGCCTAGGGAGAGAGTTAGGTTTTTGTCTCGCCGGAGAAGATGACTGAAGCTTGCTCCGGTCACCTGAAAGTGCTTAGGGTTTGTGATTAGGGCTAATCCTCCCAGTTTGAATGTTTTCCATTAGATTGTGTTTAGCGCGTGATTAGAGGGCCAGGATGTGTCCACTTAACTTTAATCCTTTTAATTAATTTAATTAATTAGGGTTAATTAATAAAAAGGCCAGATTGAATGTCAGCCATAGGATAGCACGCCAATCAACGTCTCTCTTTCAAGTTTAAATGTGGACCCTCAGATCTTCATACTTTCTTTTAATTTCAATTTATTTTCATTTCTTTTGTACATTTTATTTAAAATAGCAAAACTCATTAAAAAATTCTCATATTTTGCATTTCTGATCCAAATAATTTTCTTAACCCAAAAATAATTTTTATTTTATTTTTTGCATTTAAAAAGTATTTTTAAAATATTTAAATGTTATTTTTATTTAATTAATGGATTTTAATTAATTAAAAATGCATTTAGGTTTCTAAAAATCACCAAAAAATTCATGAACCATTCCAATACACTTAGAAACATTTTCAAACTAATCATACAAATTTCTTTTTAGGTTTGATCATAATTTCACAATTTTCTTTGAATTAGGGTTCTTAAAAATCATATTTTCAAACCCTAATTTGAAAAATTCATTTCTGCCTAACCATGATGAGTTTGAACTTGGTTCTTTTTGCATTGTTTCACATATTGCATATAGTTTCTAGGTTATTTATCTCATGATTGTATCTTACATTTTCAATTTGTTTTGTATTTTCCCTTTAGAAGCACCCAAAAACCCTAGCAAACTTAGAAATTTCATAACTTCCAATAGGATTAGCTTCTGATCTTCTTCTTTGGGGTATGATCTTATATGGGATTAGGGTTTGTTTGAGCTTGATTTCAATTTTTTATCATGAAGTATGCTTCTGTTTTGGTCATATGCATCTCATATTGTCTTAAAACCTTAATTTTGCTTCTTCATTTGCATTCATCTTTGCATATCATCATCATATGAACTTTCGATGACATTTCAAGCATTTGTATGACATCTTAGATATCTTAAGACATGATTGAACATTGCTTGATCATTTCTTCATTCATTTTCTATGCTTTGCATCCATTACATTTCATGAACATTCATGTGTTTTCATGCTCCTAAACATGCTTCCATTGCATCTCATCCTTGTATGATCATTCATATGCATCTTGTATGACTTTGCATCATCTTATATGCCATTTGAAATTGCTTATTCACTTCTGACTTTGGTCTTTGCATCTCATTTAAATTCATTTCCTTTTGCTTTATGTCTTATGCATTCATACTAACATTTCAGGAGCTTTTGGGTAAGTTATCTGGGAGGTGGATTTGCCTTCACCTCCCACTTCTTCTTTCATTTTCATATGCATTCTTACTTGTCTTTGAAGTGAACTTGCTTCACTTATTCTCCCTTCTTACTTTCTTTCTTTTAAGTTACTTATCTTCTTCAGGAAGTAAGTAACTTATTCTTCTTCTTCGTTCTCTTTTCATCTGCTTCTTCCATTGGTGGCCTTGAAGATATTTTATCTTAAGCCTTACAAACCATAGGATATCCAAGCATGATAACTTTTAGGGTTGTATATAGTCCCCCTAGTCTTTTACCTTTTAGTCTCCTTGAGTCTCTCTTCTCATCTCTTAATCAGAGGCTAAACTCTTAAAGCTTTAGGACTTTGAATTAGGGTTATGCCTGCATCCTTATCTTAGGATGGAGTGTATAACTTTAATCCTTAGTGTTAAACCTTTAATTTGTTTACACCTCTTAATCAAAACACATTAATAATCACAAATACTTTATCTTGTAACTTGGTCCTTGCATTAGGGTTCTATCTCTTCCTCATGGTTAAGAGGGACTAACCCTAGTGTTTAATGGACAAGTCCCGCTCAAGTTGTCTTACAAACTTAAAATTCATTTCTTAATCTCATCCCTTAAATTAAAATCCATTTAATAAAGGCTTGTTATATAATTAATTTAATCCCTAACCATGGATTAACTTGAGGTATCTTCCTCAGCTTAAGTGTTCTCATCTATTACCCTTCTTATAGGATGGTGTAATGAGTTCACTAATCTGTGATTAGAGATTAAACTCATTACTTAAAACTAAACAAAAACCCAAAAACATCTAAATAATCACAAGTAGGTTAATGATCTTAATCCTACATCATCATGGTAATTAAGTTGAGATGCTTATCTCATACTTAAGTATGCTCATTATCCCTAAGCAGGGAGGATATAATGAGTTTACAAGCCCTTGATTTAGGCTTAAGCTCATAATCCTATGCAAAACACCAAAAACAATAAAAAAACTGAAAAAACAAAATCAAACAATAATCGTCTCCTCTGGGATTCTTTTCTCATCACACTCATTCACAAACGAGAACTCGCTTCTTCCGTCTAATGCAAGACAGTTAGCACTCGAGCCAGACGAGTCATACACTTGAGCATAGACAAGCAAGCAGTTCATAGTCATTTTATTTTCAGTCTCTTTGAGTCGAACTACGGTGTTCTTACTTCCTCATTGCACGAGAGGATATGTAGGCATAACTTAACAGTTATCGATCAAAAGTCTATGTGTCTTCCCCCTCTTTCAGCTTTCTTTTCTAAGCCTCAGTCTTGAGCATCTCACCCTCTCTTTTGCACTGACACACATTCTTTTCTCCCTTGCTTTTTATGCACAGTCAGCACGTACACTACCCCTTTTAAACACAATCAAGTAAGCGTGGATCCCGTCGAGTACGACGGACGATCTGAGTGCTAATACCTTCCCAGGTCGTAACATACCCCCTTTCTCAGTTTCTCTGGTTCGCAATCGTCTTATCCATCTCTTTCTAGGTTTATGCACCATTACCTTTCCTTCGGGATAAAAATGCCTAGCTGGCGACTCTATTCAATTCATTCATCTTCTCTTTTCGCCGATCGTTTGCGTCTGCACCGGGATGTAAATCTTTGGGAGCGACAACTTGGCGACTCTGTTGGGGAGACTCTTGCAACCAGGGCTTCTGGTTCTTTTTGTGGGTTTCTCCTAACGCTTGTTTGATTTGTGTTTATGGGGGTGTTATGTGTTATGTGTGTTTTTGTTTTTTGCTTTATTTATTGCTTTCGGTACATATTTATTTGTTGCATTTACTTTATCGCTTTCATTTACTGTTTTATGCATTTCATATTATTGTCATCATATCACATGTGTTGGATTTGTTGTTTACCTTTGTGGGAGGGGTAACTCAGTGAGTAAGGTTCCACGCTGGGAGCCTGAGTGACACCTAGGATTAGAGTGGCTTCATATTCTTTCCCATTCTATTTCGGTCTGGTGCGGGAATATGAAACACGGTTCAGACATAGGTTTCTTCTTGAGAACTCTGTGCTACAGATTTCCTGTAGTACTAGGGCTATCTGGGAAGCCTGCTAAGTCTGGATGACCTTTTTAGATGACCTTCAGCATCTGAGGTGAGTTAGAGGAGGATTCTTTAGGATTAAGGGTAAACATTGTGCCTCCGGGTTAGAAGTGTTTACACATCTCATAACAAATCCAAGTCTGAGGATCCTTGTTCTAGAACAATACATGTGAGTTGGTTGGGATGTTTACAGGTTTGCAGGAACCCTTGGCCTCATCATACCTTGTTACTGTTATTGTTTTAAGGCCACACTATTTTGGACTGATTCTATGAAACCCTGGACTTATGACTCTTTATTTGAGTCCCCTACCTTGCTACTGGTTCTCTAGCCTCCATCTGGACTTATGAACACACATGGACCCTATCAAAGCAGATAACAAATCCAGCACCTGATCACAAACCCTTGCATATCATTTTGCAAACATCATTTTTCATCATTTTAACATTTGTCTATTTGTTTTACAGGGTATCCACATCTTATTTGGTTTGGTTTTGACTGTTCTTCTGCTCAAACATCTTCATCAGAGATATTCATCAGCTATCTTCATCAGAGATCTCCTTCACCATCTTCATTAGTTGTCTTCACCAGTACTTCTCCTTAGTTATCTTCATCAGCATCCATTATCAGTATGGATTCATCCAGGAAGAGAAACATCACTTATCATTTCTTTGAGCCTTCCCTAGCAGGCATCAAATAGATTCAGGCACTCATCACTCCTGATCATGTCCCTTTATTCAGGGAACATTATGGTGGTATTATGGACATGATCATGGACTTGGATGCATCACAAAGGAGTATGATCCACACTTGCCTTCAGTTCTATGACCCTCCTCTCAGATGCTTTACTTTCCCAGACTTTCAGTTGGGCCCTTTGTTAGAAGAGTTTTCTATATTGTTTGGTGTCCCCATCAGGAGAGAGATTCCTTTCAACCCTGAGATGACTGCTCCTAGGAATAAAGACATAGCTAAGGCTCTATATTTGGAAACCATAATCATTGATCAGCATATGACCACTAAGGCTGGAATCCCAGGCCTCCATTTGGACTTCTTGATCACTCAGGCCACCAGTCATACTATAGCAGGAAAGTGGGAAACTGTTTGTGCTCTCCTGGCTCTTAGTATGTATGGAATCATCTTGTTTGCAGACGAGCCTAAGTTTGTAAGCAAGAGTGCTATCCACCTCTTCCTGCTGAAGAATCTAGTTCATACCTTGCTAGGGGATTTCTACTACTCAGTGCATCATACAAATGAGAAGAAGAGGGGAAGACTAGTCAGATGTTGTGCACCTCTCTTCTACTGTTGGTTATTGAGACACTTGCCAAAGACAGAAGCTTTCTTGAATCCTCATCAGTCAAGAAATTGGGCTAAGAGAATATTACTCTCACTTTATAAGACATCAGGTGGTGCACTCAGAGCACCAAGGGCAGAGATATAATTACCAGCTGTGGGCAGTATCCCAATGTACCTCTTATTGGAGTGAAGGGATGCATCAACTACAATCCTTTGATTTTCAAAAGGTAACTAGGGTATGCCTTGGTACATCCACCAAGAGAGCATGACTTATCAGAGACCCTTTACTGTGACATTCAGAATAATCATGCCATCGTCTGACAAGTATCCTGGGCTTGGGATAATATTCAGACAAAAGAGACTATCATTCTTGGCAAGTTCAACAACATAGCTTCAGCTCAGTACATTGATTGGTCTCGCATCAGAGGACAGATCAGCCGCATGCCATTCACCCTAGAAGATGTGTCAGGGCCATCAACAGTAGAGCTTGTAGCTACAGTCAGTTTAGAGGAGTTTGAGAAGTTGAAAGAAAGGAATGCTCAACTCTCTGAAGCCCTGAAGAAGGCCCTCTGGGAGAGGAATGACAGTCGTCTGGACAATGAGAGGTTAGAGAAGCTCCGGATCGAGCATATGACCAAGATTGAGAAGACAGATGATTACATCAGAAAAGCCCGGGTAGGGGAGTTGGTATTGAAGAATGCTTGCAAAGAAGCCAAGATTCAGAAGGCCATGGATGAGCACTACTTGGAAGAGAGTCAAGCTAGATGGATCAGAATTACTGAGGCTCGTTCACAGGAAGATCAGAAGATCCATGCTAGGATAGAGCAGCTGGAGGCTAATTAGAAGAAGAGTCAGGAAGCCTTGTTAGCAGCACAGAAAGAAATCTCCGAGTTGAAACTCCGGGCAAGGTTGAAGAGATCAAAGGACCAAGACAAGTACAAGAAGTTGACAAGTGTTATTGCCACCAGGAACCTTCTTATCAGGATCATCATAGAGCGTCCAGTTGGACCAGTGACTGATGCTCTTCTGAAGAAAGTCAGAGAGGATGACTTTGGGATGGATGTTTGATTTTTGTGTATTTTCATTTTATTTTGGTTGTACTTTATCTCATGATAATTTGGTTGTATTCCTTGATTTTGTTGTATTTTGACCCACCATGGGAACTTGTTTATAATCATAAACTATGTATCTTTTTTTTTATTTGTAATATATGGTTTATGTATTACTTGGGTTTATCTTTTGGGCTTCATTTCTCTTCATCATCTTCATTCCTAGAGGTTTGGAAGGTCAAAACCAAAGAACCAAATCGGATACCCTTGGAAGATAAATAGACATATTGCATTGCATACAAACCTCATTCTTTGTTTTGTAGGTATTTCTGCTTTTGTTTTCTCACTTTGTTGTGGTTTCAGGAAACATTGCTCGTAGGAGGGTTTTCCCCATCAACAGAGTTCACCGGTATCCTACAAGAAACAACTTTCCGAGCTTACAGATGGACCAAGTTCAGCAAGATCTGACTGACGTAAGAACTCAGATGTCTAATGAAAGGACTGAGATGAGGGCTCAGATGAACTAGTTCATGGCAGTGATGACTGGGTTGGCCCAAAGTTAAGAAAGATTAAGAGAGTTGGTTGAACAGCAAACTCCTGAAGAGAATCATCCAGGTACAGAAGGTACTAGCAATAATGATCACGTGCAGCCACGTACTGACCCTCCAGAATTTGGACCTCACCTCAATCCTGAAGTCAATGCCATCAGAAATACCCAAGGAAACACTGGAGGTCGTGCCTTGCAAGAAGACCCCTAAGAGGAACAGTTTATAGTAATTGGTGTTGGGGATGAAGCCTATGATCGTCGTCTGGACGAAATAGCAGAGAAGTTGAGATGTGTGGAGTCCCAAAACTCTTTGGGATTTGATGTTATGGACATGGGCCTGGTTGAGGGAGTTAGGATTCCTCACAAATTCAAACCCCCTTGCTTTGAAAGATATAACGGTACCTCTTGTCCACGTACTCACCTGCAGTCCTTTCTGGGAAGATTAAAGGCTTATACTATGGACGAAAATCTGTGGATGTTCTACTTCGAGGACAGTCTGACCGGGGCATCCCGTGAATGGTATTCTCATTTGTCCAGGGCAAAAGTTAGAAACTGGAAGGATTTGACTGAAGCTTTCATACGCCAATATCAATATAACTTAGACATGGCTCCCAAAAGGACTCTCCTAATGGGTATGTCACAGTCTTCAAGAGAAAGCTTTCGGGAGTATGCCCAAAGGTGGAGATAGCTTGTTGCTGCTGTCCAACCTCCAATGTCTGAAAGAGAGATGGCCGACATGTTTATGAACACCCTGCAAGGAACATACATTGACAGACTTGCTGCTTTCTCGTCTACCAGCTTTTCGGATGTAGTTATAGCTGGGGAGAGGATTGAGAGTCTGCTAAAGATGGGCAAAATTTCAGATAATGGTGCCAGTTCCAGCAATACAAGGAAACCTTTTGCAGGACCTCGTAGGACAGGTGAGACAAACTCAATACATATGGGCATAAGTAGGCCTCAGTACATGCCAAGATCAATAGCTGTTGTCACAATTCCAGCTCCGGTGCCTCAACAACAGTACACTCCACAACCACAACACTTCCCACCACAACAACAATTTCCTCAACAAAGATCTTTCAACAATAAAAATCAGCAACAACGGTCGTTTCAACATATGCCTTCACAAATCAATAGGGTTATTGATCCTATTCCAATGCCTTATGCTGCCTTACTTCCACAATTGTTAAAGCTCAACTTGATTGAATTAAGGACTCTGGCTCCCCGGGATCCTCATAACCTTCCAAGAAACTATGTTGTTAATGCCCGGTGTGTCTTCCACTCAAATGCACCTAGCCATACTACAGAGAAGTGTAGAGCCTTGCACATGAAGGTTCAGGATCTGATTGATTCTAAGGTAGTCAACTTTGCACTTCCTCTGAGTGTTACCAAGAATCATATGCCTAGCCATGGTGGGCCTAGGATAAATTCTATTGAGGAGGATCAACCGATGAACCTAATTGATAATGTTGCAAGCATTCAGACACCTCTGGCCGAGGTTAAAGCCCAGCTTTTAAAGTGCCAAGTGTTCCCGGGTTGTGAGGCCCATTGTGAAGCTTGCAAGGCTTCTATCAACGGTTGTGCAGATTTGAAAACCGGTATCAACAATCTTATCAAGGAGGGCACCTTACAGATCACTTCATAGCTCAAGCTCCTACAACATCAACAACCATTCCTCTTACAACACCAGCATACATCATTCCATCAGATATCACTCTTACAACTTCAACAACAATCATTCCAACGAACTTTTCATCAACATCAACAATCATCCCTATATAACATCAACAGATAACAAATCAACACATCCTTCTACAACATCAACAACCATTAACAAAGACATTTCCATAGTGACCATTTACTATGATCCTGCAACAATCCCCATTCCAGATTCTCTCAACAACTCACAACACCATCTCCATCAGCAGCATCAACCATCTTTACCAGCAACATGTCTGGTCAGACCTCCTGTCATAATTTATTATGAACCTCAGACTGTCTCAGTTCCCTCTTCCGCAGCAATCAGTCCGGTTACTATCACAGTACCAGGACCGGTTCCATATGACAACAGCAGTGCCATACCTTGGAACTATGGCTCAGATTTATATTGCAACGGAAAGAAAGTCATTTTTGATACTTCTACACCACAAATTGATAATGTGGGGGGAGGCGGAGGCTTCACTCGAAGCGGACGTCTCCTTGCCCCACAATTCCAAAGAACCAATGCTGAAGCAGAAGCTGCTGCCAAGGCTAAAGGCAAAAATGTGGTGCTTGAAGAGCCTATTGCCAAGGAAACTCAGAAGACATCCTTTGACCGGGATGTAGACGAGTTCATGAGAATAATTAAGAAGAGTGACTATAAGGTTGAGGAACAGATCCATCAGACCCCCTCCAAAATCTTTATTCTATCACTGCTGATGTGTTCCGAAGCTCACAGGAACGCATTTCTCAAAGTCTTGCACGCAGCTTACGTGCCAGAAGAGATTACAGTTAATCAGCAAGAGATTGTGGTTTCTAATGTCAATACTAGCCATGGGCTAGGTTTTACTGATGTTGATCTAACTACGGAGGGCCGCAGCTATAATAAGGCTCTGCACATTACCTTGGAGTGTAAAGGAGATGTTCTCTCTCACGTCTTGGTTGACACTAGGTCCTCACTCAATGTTCTTCCGAAGAAAGCTTTGGTCAAGATGGAATATGATGGTCTCGCACTGCGTCCAAGTAACCTGGTAGTAAGAGCCTTTAACGGCTCTAAATGACCGGTTCTTGGGGAAATTGAGCTACCTATGGTGATTGGCCCACAGATCTTCAAAATTGTCTTCTACGTGATGGACATTCAGCCTGCATATAGCTGTTTGTTGGGTCGGCCATGGATTCATGCCGCTGGCGCTATAACGTCGGCCCTTCACCAGAAGTTTAAATACGAATGGGAAAGTCAAATCATCACAATCTGTGGGGAAGAGGATATCTTTGTTAGTCATCTAGCTACTTACAAGTATATTGAGATGGACAGAGAGATCCATGAGACAATGAGCCAAGGGTTTGAGGCCCTCAATGTCAATGAAGCAACAACTGAAGTGTCTGGTGCTTAAATCTCCTCTTACAAGCAAGCTCGGAAGGTTGTTGAAGACAGGAATGCCCAGGGCTGGGGCAAGCTGCTGCAAGTTCAGATCAAGGAAGACAAATTCGGGTTGGGTTACAAACCATCCCGACAGGTCCAAGAGGAGGCTGCTGAAGCTCCCAAATTTTTCAGTGGGGGTATGCTAACCCCGGATGCAATCAACAATGTGAAAGACGAGGCTGAAAGTGACTTCAACCTGGAGAGCTGGATTCGTCCAAAGGTCCCAGGCCAGCAAGTCCTTAACTGGTCTTCCCAGGAAATTATAAGGATTACTTCTGCAGAGTAATTATTATTTCCTATTTAAGCATGCATCAAGTATTGCATCTTGCCCAAGGTGTCAGGACTCATTTTGTAATAGGGCCATATTTGTAATTTGTGCAAATGAATGATTAATGAACAAATGGACATCTTTTGCAAACGATCTTCTTTTTCGCTCACTGTTTTTCATTTTTGTTATTTTCGCACAAAGTAATAAATGGAAATGTTTTTCAATAATAACTCCATTCATATTTTTTCTAAACAAGATTAAAATCAATCACTAAAATGAACAAATCTCAACCCTTGCAGAGATAATCCTCCAGATTGCACCGACAACAGCATTGTTATGACCTTGTATGACTTCGACAATCCAATTAATCAAGCAGATGAAGGGGTTGATGAAAACTATGATTTGCCTGAAGAGTTCGCACGGTTGTTGAGGCAAGAGGAAAAAGTGATTGCTCCTCATCAGGAGGAAGTTGAAACTATCAATCTTGGTACCAAGGAAGATGTAAAAGAGGTGAAGATCGGGGCCAGTCTGCAAGCTCCAGTGAAAGAACAGCTCATCAGTACTCTTCGGGAATATGTTGACGTCTTTGCTTGGTCCTATCAAGATATGCCAGGTCTAGATACGGATATTGTCATGCACAGATTGCCACTGAAAGAAGATTGTCCTCTAGTCAAACAGAAGCTATGTCGTACTCGCCCAGATATGGCCATGAAGATAAAGGAAGAAGTACAAAAGCAGTGGGACACCGGTTTTCTTGCTGTAACTAGTTACCCGCCGTGGGTTGTTATCATTGTACATGTACCTAAGATGGATGGCAAGGTGCGTATGTGTGTGGATTACCGGGACCTGAACAGAGCGAGCCCGAAAGATGATTTCCCATTACCTCACATTGATGTAATGGTGGACAACACGGCTCAATTCTCGATATTCTCTTTCATCGACGGATTTTCAGGATATAATCAGATAAAGATGTCACCTGAAGACATGGAGAAGACAACTTTCATCACGTCTTGGGGCATGTTCTGCTACAAAGTAATGTCGTTTGGTCTAAATAACGTTGGTGCAACTTATCAACGGGCTATGGTAACATTATTCTATGATATGATCCACAAAGAAATTGAATGATATGTAGATGATATGATTGTCAAATCCCTTACAGAGGAAGATCATTTGGTAAATCTGTTGAAGCTATTTAAGCGTCTGAGAAAGTATCAATTGATGTTGAACCCCAACAAATGCACATTCGGGGTATGTTCTGGTAAGCTGCTGGGTTTTATTGTAAATGAAAATGGAATTGAGGTTGATCCCGATAAAGTGAAAGCCATTCAGGAGATGCCTGCACCTAAGACTGAGAAATAAGTTCGGGGGTTCCTAGGTAGATTGAACTACATCTCAAGGTTCATATCTCATCTCACTGCAACCTGCGAACCCTTGTTCAAGCTGTTAAGAAAAGAACAAACAGTCAGGTGGAATGATGATTGTCAGAGAGCTTTTGACAAGATCAAAGAGTATCTGCAAGAACCTCCAATTCTCAGGCCTCCAGTAGAAGGAAGACCTCTAATCATGTATTTGACAGTATTAGAAGAGTCAATGGGGTGTGTGTTGGGCCAGCATGACGAGTCTGGTCGAAAAGAGTATGCAATATACTACCTAAATAAAAAGTTTACCGACTATGAACAACGTTATTCACTGCTCGAGAAAACTTGTTGTGCTTTAGCGTGGGCTGCTCACCGACTAAGACAGTATATGTTGACTCATACTACCTTATTGATCTCAAAGAAGGATCCAGTCAAGTACATATTTGAGAATCCAGAACTTACCGGAAGGGTTGCAAGTTGGCAAATGATTCTAACAGAATATGACATTCAGTACACCTCTCAAAAGGCCATCAAAGGCAGTGTATTGTCTGACTATCTGGCTGAGCAACCCATTGATGACTACTAGCCTATGAGATTTGATTTCCCTGATGAAGAAATCATGTTCTTAAAGTCAAAATATTGTGAAGAGCCTATTCAAATTGAAAGACCTGATCCAGAAGAAGCATGAACTATGATGTTAGATGGGGAAGTTAATTGTAACGGTCGTAGAGTTGGTGCAGTGCTTATTACACCGAAAGGAGTCCATATTCCTTTCTCAGCAAGGCTTACCTTTGCCTGTACTAACAACGAAGCAGAATACGAAGCTTATATCATGGGTCTTGAAGAAGCCATGGACCTCAGGATCAAAACCTTGAATGTATTCGGAGATTCAGCTCTGGTGATCAACCAAACTAATGACAAGTGGTATACTCATCAAGAGCATTTGGTTCCCTACTGTGACTATACGAGGAGATTGTTGACTTTCTTCATGACAGTTAAGCTTGAATACATCCCTCGAGATGAGAATCAGTTTGCAGACGCTTTGGCTACCATATCATCCATGATCAAAGTACAAGCTACCAATTATGTACCTCATATTTTGGTATCCAGACTAGACCGACCAACATATGTATTCTCTGTGGACACTGTCACTGATAACAAGCCTTGGTACCAGGACATCAAATGCTTCTTGGAAACTCAGACATACCCACCTGGGGCATCGTTAAATGATAAGAAGATATTAAGAAGGCTAGCCGGTAGTTTCTTCCTCAATACTGATGGTTCTTTGTACAAGCGAAACTTCGACATGGTCTTGCTCAGATGTGTTGACAAGAAGGAAGCAGACCTACTGATGCACGAAGTACACGAAGGTTCTTTCGGTACCCATGCCGGAGGACATGCAATGGCAAGGAAGTTATTAAGATCGGGTTACTACTGGATCACAATGGATGCAGACTGTTGTGCCTATGCCAGAAAATGCCACAAATGCCAGATCTACGCAGATAAAGTGCATGTGCCTCTGAATCCTTTGAATGTAATGTCTTCACCTTGGCCCTTCGCCGTGTGGGGAATTGATATGATTGGAAAGATTGAACCGACTTCTTCAAATGGTCACAGATTCATCCTGGTGGCCATTGATTACTTCACCAAATGGGTTGAAGCAGCTTCGTATATAAACGTCACCAGACAAGTGGTATCCAGATTTCTGAAAAGAGACATCATCTGTCGATATGGAGTCCCCGAGCGAATCATTACTGATAATGGTTCCAATTTTAACAACAAGATGATGGCTGAGTTATGTCGGGACTTCAAAATTCAACATCACAACTCTTCCCCTTACAGGCCAAAGATGAATGATGTTGTTGAGGCCGCTAACAAGAATATCAAGAAGATTGTGCAGAAGATGGTAATCACCTACAAAGACTGGCATGAAATGCTACCATTGGGGAAATACCTTATCAACTTGTGTATGGTATGGAAGTTGTCATGCCTGTTGAAGTTGAGCTACCCTCCTTACGGGTAATGATGGATGTGAAACTGGATGAAGCAGAGTGGGTCCGGTCTCGGTACAATCAACTGAATCTGATTGAAGAGAAAAGATTAGCAGCCATCTGTCATGGGAAGTTATATTAAAAGCGAATGAATAAATCCTTCGATCTAGAAGTCAGATCTCGGGAATACCCAGTGGGAGAGCTTGTTCTGAAAAGGATCCTTCCTCGTCATACAGACCACAGGGGCAAGTGGACACCAAATTATGAAGGTCCCTACTTAATAACTAAAGTCTTCTCGGTTGGGGCACTGATGCTCGCAACCATGGATGGTGAGGACTTCCCGTCTTCTATGAATTCAGATGCAGTTAAAAAATACTTCGCATAAAATGACCCGCTGGACATAAAAACAGAATGTGAGTCCTGGCAAAAATAGGGCATTCCGGCGAGTCAAAAAACAGAATAAAACACTCGGGAAAAAATAAGGGAAAAATTAAGAAAAATGTACACCCGCTGAGTTGAAAAGCCACATCGGATAACTCAGGCAAAAATGGGTATCCCAGTGGATTGAAAACCCGAAACGGCGATTCACGCAAAATCAGGGAATAAGAGAACAACTGCATTCTGAATTCGTCTATATCACTCATGACGTCAGGGTCATACAGGGCATAGAAAAGGAAGCTCACCGGAGCGTCTTCTTCAACGTTGTCAACACTTTTATTTTCTCAATTTACGGCAATCTCCTCCTTTCAGGGGATTCGCTTCTTTGACTGTACTTGCCTATTCAGGGCACACAAATCAATAAAATCGGAAGTTTCAGTCACACTTTGTTCTGTACATTTTTTTTTGTTTGCAAAATGTCCAATGTTCATAATACAACACTTGCATAAAACATATGAGCCATTTTAATAAATGCTTGCAGGAAATATTTTGCTCTCAGGAAAATCTAACTCCTATGACGGAATCCGGTTAGGGATACCTCGGGACACTTGTGTGTTTTCCTTTTTCTTAACTGGTTGCAGGTACTCAAGGTAGACAATCTTCCGCAACATGGGGCATATCAAGCATTAAATCCCCAGTATACTACCTCCCAGAAGTTATCTCCTCCCGGAACCTCCCGAGCAATGACTGACAACTCTTCCACAATAGAGTGGTCAAAGAACTTTCTATTCCCCATCAGAAATGCAAAATTTCCCTCATCCTCAGCAGAGTTGGTGAATTTAATTCCCCACAGAGTAGCCTCCCCTAGTAGAGCAATGCCTGAAGCACATCCCCAGCGGAGTTACTGAAACTTCCTCATCCCCAACTGAGTTCTCCCTCCAGACATATCAATCAATGATCTATATCCCCAAGTTGAGTTCCCCCTCCAGACAGATCGCCCAGAGATCTTTATCCCTGCAGGATCCGAATCGCGGATCAGGTTTCTCATTTTCATAATCATAGCATTCACATCATATTCACCAAATAAGTGTAGCATTTCGTCTGGTACGGAGCATTACGGAAAAAATCAAATATTTACATGATCATAAGCCAGGTTCGAGCCAATCACTTGCAAGTACCATCATCTCTTCACCAGCAATATACAAAACTTATCCCCTGCAGATAAGAGACAAGACATCCCCTTTGCACTCTCAAATACAGATATTTATACACGCTCTTTTCGACACTCGTCTGTGTCATCTTTCCCTAGTAAATTCGCCACAAATCCTTCAGAATTCTCAACCAATTGTTCACACTTATACATAATCTTTTCGGCATTCGCCCATGTCATACATCCCCAGCAAGTTAAAACACTCGTCTGTGTCTTGCACATATCTCCCCAGCAGATCATACTTGTACATACTTATGCAGAAGCCCTTGATACTTGTCTGTATCTTGTATATATCACCCCTCAGCAGATTCAACACTCGTCCGTGTTCCTTGTTTAACCGGTTGATACTCGTCTGTATCATCATCCTTAAACATGTGACAGCGTTCGCTTCTACCGATACTCGTCTGTATCGTGGTCCTAAGGATGCTCGTCTGTATCTTTAATCTATACACACCATCAAACACTTATACCTTTAAAGTGTAAGCACTCATCCGTGTTTACCATTCCCCAGTAAGTCGCCATTGAAATATCTTTCTCCTATCCGGCATTCGTCCTATGTCGTGATACTTTCGGCAGCCGTCCCCTGCCAGGTGATCGTCCTTCACCTTTAGATGACTGTCCCTCATCCTTTCGTCAGTGGAATCCCCATTTTGGGAAATTTCTATCCGGAATTCGTCCTATGTCGCGATATCTTTTTAGCATTTGTCCCCTGCTAGGGGATCGTCCTTCACCTTTTTGATGATCGTCCCTCATCATTTATCTGATTGCTGTCCCCATCGTTGATCTTGTTATCCGACATTCGTCCTATGTCGCAATAATCCCCAAGATCAGTCGTACCCTGCTAGGTGATCGTCCTTCACCTCTTGATGATCGTCCTTCATCATGCTTATCCGATGGCCGTCCCCATCGTTGACCTTTTCTATCCGGCATTCGTCCTATGTCGAGATAAAAAGCAGGTCGTCTCCTGCTAGGTGATCGTCCTTCACCTTTGATGACCGTCCCTCATCAAATATTTCATTTATTCTTTAAACTCGATGGACTTCCCCGTCGTGGTCCCTTTTCGTTTTCCTGATGATCGTCCTTCATCAACTTTTACCCGATGGCCGTCCCCGTCACGGTTTCTTTATTTTCCAGCATGATGGTCGTCCCCGTCATTGCTCCGTTTTACCCCCAACATTCATCCTCCATCGCTTTCATTTGATAATAATACTATACTGTCTTTTATAATTTATATCCCTTTTCTTTTTCTCCCCAGCGAGTGCAAATTTTGGACTGTCTTTGGTATTCAACCACAAGTTATCTTGTTTGTCTGTTAAGCCAGGCGCTTACACCCTACACAGATAACTCATTCTTGAATAGGGGCAGCTGTAAACACCCCAAATTTTCCCTCACCTTTTCTCACACCATGGCTTGTGATCTTTCATTTTTGCATTAGCATAAGCATATCGTATCTCACTGCATAGTTTCATTTCATCTGCATCTAGGGTTTGTGATTTGAACAATACAAGAATGATCTGAGCCATCCTGAAATTCTGTGATCAGGTATGAGATGTCCTAAGAGATGTCCCAACACTTAATAGGACATTTGACAAATTTAACCAAAACTTAAACAGCAAGAAAAGTAAACAACACAGAAGTTTGTTAACCCAGTTCAGTGTATAACCACACCTACATCTGGAGGCTACCAAGCCAGGAGGAAATCCACTATTAGTAATATTAATTCTAGACTTAAACCACCCTGTTTAATCTATCACTTAATACTTACCCAATGCAATTTCTACCTAAGACTCACTTAGATAAGAGTACCCTACTCACTCCCCCTCAATCACCCAGTGATCAAGTTTACAAGTTTACAAAAGTTGAAGACATCCTTCAAACAATAACAGCTTGATCTTACTTCACAGTTTCAATCAAGTCACAAATGCACTTTTGCTTAAAAGCTCATAAAGTGGTACATAAAAACAACCTGCTATTAAAAACACTAGACACCCTATTTAGTCTTCTGAAATTCGTACTCAATTCTATGAGTTTCTGTTGTTTAAATAGGTATCTGAATTTTGGGCTTTCTGTAGAATGATCCAGCCCTACTGTGCAGCAACTGTCACCTTGAATTTAGGGTTTGTTACCTCCTATATTCTAGGTGCATTAGGTCTTCTGTTTTAATCTGAATCTTCAATTTAAAACTCCCTACAGATGCGCCTTGTTCTGTTTTTATCCAGCATTAATTAATCCCAGATAGTTCTCCTTAAATATCTCTGATCTGTTAATCAATAATTAATTCTGGTAGCAGGTCTGAGATGTCTCAACATCTGTTGGGACATCCTGACAAAACTGAACTTAGTCATTTACACAATGTCCCAACATCTGATGAGACATCCTGAAATAAGTTCACATACTCTGTTTGCTAATGTCCCAACATCTGATAGGACATTCTGAACTGAATTTAACATTTCTTGTTTGGTCAAAAATTCTGCCAATTCTTAAACATCTACAAACTCCCCCTTTGGCTAATTTTTGGCTAACATCTTTCCTGGTTTTCAGAGTGCAGCAGAAGTTCTTTTTATCAGAGTATATCATTACTTTTCTGTTGATTTTTATTTGAGATTACTCCCCCTCAAACATACATGTGTCCTGTCTTTATCCAGTCTTTGTCTTTATCCAGTTCAGAAGCAAACAAACAGAATTTTTTCATTCATTTAAACAGCAATTACATTTGATGTTGTTCTCCCCCTTGGTAGAAACAAAATTAGGGGCCAAAGACACTATTTCAGTCATTACATTGCTGTCATTACATTTGCCTCACATACATTTGATCACTCAGAATCATCACTCTTAGTTCCCTCCTCAACTTCTGTCTCTTCATCAGCTTCTGTTTCTTCATCAGCAGCACTGTCTTCATCAGAGTTTGCTTTCAGATCTTCTTCATTCTCCAACCTTTGAATTATTTCCTCAAGCTTCTGCTTTCTAGCTTCAAGCTCTTTGCAGGTGCTTTTGAGTTCAGCAATTAAAGTCTTCCTGGAGATTGGATTCTTAACAGTGGATGGACCAGCAGATGTCCCAGAAGGAGCTTCAACATCTGCAGCATGATGACTGAGGAATAACTTGTAGTGAAAAGCCAGGGGGCTCCCTCTCTTGCAGGCAGTATCCTTGTCAGTTAAAATCCCAGGATATTGATTGAGTACAATACCACACAGCAATGATGGAAAAGCTATTGGCATCTTTGTTGCAGTAGAGATGGCATGCTTCATAGTCTGATCAAAAATATATGCTCCATAATCCATCTTGGTTTGAGTCCCCACAGCAAAGATGAATCTGGCCAGACCAGTTGAGATTGATGAAGTGTGATTGGTAGGCACCCAGTTTGCAGTTCCAATCCTGTTAAGCATGGCATACTTTCTAGTAAGCATGCTCACAGAGAGCTTTCCCTTCACAGGCCAAGCTTTGACCTGGTTTGCAGTGATCACCTTACAGATTTGATTATCTGTTTTCCCTAGCTCATTGGGTCCATCTGTGTCCCTTCCTAGATACTCATTGATGGTTTGAGGAGAAAACTGGACACATTTGCCTCTAACAAAAACTTTTCTAAACTCAGAGGACTTACCATTTGAGCAATCCTCCTGAAGATTCACAATGAACTCTTTGACAAGAAGTTCATAGCAGGGAGAGAGGTCTGAGACTGTTTTGAAAAGTCCTGCAGCAGAGATGAGGTCAATCAGTTCAGTGCACTCAAGTGCATTGCTGCTCAGTTCTCTTTCTAGGGCAACTCTTCTTTGGTACACAAACTTCCACTTGTTCACACTAGAGACATGGTGGAAAGATATGTTGTCTAATGGAGCTTCTGGAACAGCTGTTGAAGCCCTAGATGGGGCTGGTCTCTTCTTGGGAGGAGATGTTGGGACATCTGATTCAACATCTGAGTCAGATGGGGTGACAGCTTTCCTTTTCTGAGTTTGGACTTTACTCCATTGTTTTGATGGTCCAAAAGTGGCTTTAGCCTTGCCTTTCTTTGGACTAGCCTTCTTCTTCTCAGGGATTGCTGCTTCAGCTTGCATCTTGCCTTTCCTGGACCTTAGCCTTTTGGCTATGCTGGGTTTAACAGAGGCTATGATCTCTGCATCAGAGTCCTGCTCCAGGTTCATCACTGGATGAGATTGAGCAGTCTCTTCTTCAGCTTGTTGATCAGCAGGGATTTGACTTTCATTTGAGACTTTGGTCTGATCCTCAGAGATTTCTTCATCATTTTCATTTGAGGTCTTATTCTGGTCCTCAGTTTGTTCCAACTCAACATCAGATGAGTTCTTTCTCTTATCTTCAGATGTTCCAACATCTGTTGGGACATCTTGTTCTTCTGCAGCTTGAGCTTGTTCTTCTTGAGATGCAGGCATGGTTTTCAGAGGAACAGAGATCCCACTCACCTTTCTTTGTTCAAACAGAATTTGAGTGACAATCTCCTTGATTGAATCATCCACATATTGTGAAGATTTAGGAGGCATGTTAGCTGGAGAGGGAGTGCCTTTAGCTTTGCTTCTGACTTGATCTTTACCTCTCTTTGGAGTTCTTGCCTTTTTAGTGTGAGAAACGCTTCCCCTGAGTTCGTCCAATGGGGTTGATTGCATTGGTACTACAGAAATGGGAGTGGCATGAACTACGTCTTTTTGATTGAGAACTTCTTCAGTTGAGTTAGGGTTTTGAGACATTGTTGAGGAAGATGGATAGAAAGCTTTAGGGTTTTTAATTTCTGGAGAATAGCTGGTTAATGTGAATCGCTTGTGATAGTAGGATGGGAATCTTGATAGCTAATTATAAGCAGTTACTAAATAAGTAACCGTTACAGTGCAAATGATTAGAGCTGGAATTCCCAAGGATCTTGTCCAGATTAGTTTTGCCATCTGGACCTTATGCCAACCAATGTCATATGACATGTTGGCACATCTCATTAACTGCTAGATATCACATAAGCAGATTCCAAGTTTGCCCCTTAAGTTCTCAAATTGTGTAGCATCCAATGCCTTGGTAAAGATATCAGCTAACTGCAGATCTGTAGCTACATGCTCCAATGAAATCACCTTTTCTTCTACAAGATCTCTGATGAAATGATGTCTGATATCAATATGCTTTGTCCTGCTGTGTTGGATAGGATTTTTAGATATGTTGATTGCACTTAAGTTGTCACAGTACAATGTCATGACATCCTGTGGGACATTGTATTCAGTGAGCATCTGCTTCATCCAAACCAACTGAGAACAACTGCTACCTGCTGCTATGTACTCAGCTTCAGCTGTAGATAAAGATACACAATTCTGCTTCTTACTGAACCAAGAAATCAGATTGTTTCCTAGAAAGAAGCATCCTCCTGAAGTGCTTTTTCTGTCATCAGCACTTCCTGCCCAATCAGCATCACAGAAGCCAGTGAGAATAGGTTTGCAACCATGAAAGTACATTATGCCATAGTCACAAGTACCATTAACATATTTAAGAATTCTCTTGACTTGATTGAGATGACTGACTTTTGGATCAGCTTGATATCTTGCACAAACTCCTACTGCAAATGCAATGTCTGGTCAGCTAGCAGTCAAGTATAACAAGCTTCCAATCATGCTTCTATATAAACTTTGATCTACATTCTCACCCTTCTCATCTTTAGTCAGCTTTAAATGTGTAGGAGCAGGAGTTCTTTTATGAGAAGCATTTTCCATTCCAAATTTCTTCACTATGTTCTTGGAGTACTTGCTTTGTGAGATGAACATTGAGTCTTCCATGTGCTTAACTTGCAGACCAAAAAAATAGGTTAATTCACCTACTAGACTCATTTCAAATTCAGATTCCATCTGCTTGACAAAATGTTTGACCATCTTATCAGACATCCCACCAAACACAATGTCATCAACATATATTTGTGCAATCATGACATTTCCTTCTTCATCTTTAACAAACAGGGTTTTATCAATCCCACCTTTTCTATATCCTTGCTTGATAAGAAATGTGGTAAGTCTTTCATACCATTCCCTTGGAGCTTGCTTCAGACCATAAAGTGCTTTCTTGAGTTTGTATACATGATTTGGACAGCTTGGATCAACAAATCCTTTAGGCTGTTCTACATATACCTCTTCATTAAGATAACCATTAAGAAAGGCACTTTTCACATCCATTTGAAATAGCTTGAAATTTAAGATACAAGCAATTCCCAACAGTAGTCTTATTGATTCAAGCCTTGCTACTGGTGCAAAGGTTTCATCAAAGTCCACCCCTTCAATTTGAGTGTATCCTTGAGATACAAGTCTAGCTTTGTTCTTTGTAACAACTCCTTGTTCATTTGACTTGTTCTTATACACCCATTTTGTTCCAATTACATTTATATCATCAGGTCTAGGAACAAGATTCCACACTTCATTCCTTGTGAATTGACCTAATTCCTCTTGCATAGCACAAATCCAGTATTCATCAGTGAGAGCCTCCTTGATGTTTTTAGGTTCTATTTTGGACACAAAACAAGAACCTGAAATCACTTCTCTTGATCTAGTGCTCACACCTCTGTTGGGATCACCAATTATTAAATCTTTGGGATGATCCTTCTGTATTCTGATGGAGGGAGGTTTGCTTGAATCTTCTGACCTTGTATCATTTGGAGTGAAGTTATATTGATCATTCTTTTCTTCAGCTTCAATCTTGATATCAGCAGATGTTCCAACATCTTCTGGGACATCTGTAGGAGCATCATCAATTATCACATTTATGGACTCCATGATAACATTTGTTCTGTAGTTAAATACTCTATATGCTCTGCTGTTTATAGAGTATCCAAGGAAAATTCCTTCATCACTTTTAGGATCCATTTTTCTCCTTTGCTCCCTATCTGCCAGAATATAGCATTTACTTCCAAATACATGAAAATACTTCACTGTGGGTTTTCTGCCCTTCCATACTTCATATATTGTGGACAAAGTTCCTTTCCTCAAAGTAACTCTGTTATGGATGTAGCAGGCAGTGTTCATAGCTTCAGCCCAGAAATACAGAGGTAATTTTTTAGCATGGATCATAGCTCTTGCTGATTCTTGAATGGTTCTATTCTTCCTTTCAACAATCCCATTCTGTTGAGGAGTGATAGGAGAAGAATACTCATGGTTGATTCCTTCTGAAGAACAGAAATCTAAGAACTTTTGATTCTCAAATTCTTTTCCATGATCACTTCTTATTCTGATCACACAGCTGGATTTTTCCCTTTGCAATCTTTGACATAATTCCTTGAATACATCAAAGACATCTGACTTTTCTTTAATGAAATTTATCCATGTATATCTTGAAAAGTCATCAACCACCACATATGCATACCTCTTACCACCAAGGCTTTCAACTTGCATAGGTCCCATGAGATCCATATGTAACAATTCCAAAACTTTGGAAGTTGTCAGATGTTGGAGCTTTGGATGGGACATCTTGGTTTGTTTGCCTATTTGACATTCACCACAGATTTTGCCATCATCAATCTTCAGTTTAGGGATACCTCTTACAGCATCCATAGATATGATCTTCTTTATGCCTCTGAAATGAAGATGACCTAGCCTTTGGTGCCATAGTTTTACTTCTTCTTCTCTAGCTAGAGAACAAGTTGAAGTGGGACTGAAGTCTAGTGGCTCCCACATGTAACAGTTGTCTTTAGATCTGGCTCCTTTCATGACAACCTCTTGTTCTTTGTTAGTCACTATGCATTCAGATTTGGTAAAGTTTACACTGTATCCTTGATCACATAGTTGACTTATGCTGATCAGATTAGCAGTTAAACCTTTAACAAGCAGCACATCATCTAATCTTGGAACATCTTGACAATTCAAGGTTCCAACTCCCTTGATTTCTCCTTTAGCTCCATCTCCAAAGGTAACATACCTGGATGAATGTGGCTGTAAGTTTACTAGCAAATTCTTCAATCCAGTCATGTGTCTTGAGCATCCACTGTCAAAGTACCAGTCTTCTTTAGCTGATACTTTCAATGATGTATGTGCTATGTATGCAGTACTTTTATTTGACCAGATGAGTTGAGATTTCTTTTGATGCCTCTGCTCTGAGTGTTGTTCAGCTGATCTCCAAGCTTGATTGTTGATCTTGTTCTTGGGTATGTGGCTTTGATCAGTCTGAATGTCAGCTTTTGGTCTCCAAACTTTCTTGATTACTTCTGTCTTTTGCTTAGGAGGTTGCTGATTTCTAAGCAGCACTTTCTTGGTACCTTCTACTTTCTGCTTGGAAGGTTGCTGACACATCTGATTTGGATATCCATGTAACTTATAACAGTGAGGTTTGATATGCCCAAATCTTCCACAGTGATGGCATCTCCATCTTTGATACTTCTTCTTCATTTTGTTCTTTCCAGAATGTTGAGACATCTGTTGGAACATTATGTTAGTCTTTGTGTTCTGATGTTGAAGCATTTGTTGGGACATCTTGTTTGACTGTGTAATTTTTGAAGTAGCTTTGCTAGAGCTGGCTTCATCTCTGTTATATCCCAGACCACTTTTGTCCCCTGAATGTTTATTATTGCAGAGAATAACATCCAGTGTATTTGAGCTGCTGTTCATCATTCTAACAGATTTGGACATATGTTCCATCTTAGAATTGAGAAGAGTTACTTCACTTTTCAAGGTATCAATGATTACTTGATCACTTGCTTTTTCCTCTTCTAGTATTTCATTCTGCTTCTTTAGCTTTATAACCTCACTGCATATTTCAGAGCTTCTTTTGTATAAATCTTTGAATGCTTGCTCAAGTTGTTCATAAGTAAGCTCTCCACAACTGGAATCACTATCTTATTCACACAGTCCAGCTAAAGCAGTAATATGCTTAGCTGATTCTTCTTCTGAATCTCCTCCTGAGTCTTCATCAGACCAGGTTACAGATAGTCCCTTCTTTTGTCTTTTTAAGAAGTTAGGACATTCCTTCTTGATGTGTCCATATCCTTCACATTCATGACACTTGATTCCTTTTTCTTGACTGGTCTTTTCAGCAAGATTTGATCTTCTGTTAGCATCATAGGTTCTCTTGTTTTCAGAAGAGTTTGTGAATCTTCCACTGGAATTTGATTTACCTTCCATACCTCTGAGAATCTGTTTGAACTGTCTTGTAATCAATGCAAGGTTTTCTGATAAGCTTTTATCATTTTCTAGTTCATCATCTTCTTCTTCATCTGCATTTGAAACCAAGGCAATGCTTTTGTTCTTTTTAGCATGTGTGTCATTCATTCCCATCTCAAAAGTTTGAAGGGAACCAATTAGTTCTTCAGCTTTCATGGAGCATATGTCTTGTGCTTCTTCTATTGCTGTGACTTTCATGTCAAATCTTTTTGGCAAAGATCTGAGAATCTTCCTTACAAGCTTTTCATCAGTCATCTTTTCTCCCAAGGCTCCAGAAGTATTGGCTATATCCAAGATGTTCAAGTAGAACTCATGAATTGATTCATCTTCCTTCATTCTCAAGTTCTCAAACTTGGTGGTGAGAAGTTGAAGTCTTGACATTTTTACTTTTGATGTTCCTTCATGAGTTGTCTTGAGGGTATCCCACACATCTTTGGCCAGCTCACAATGATGCACTAGTCTGAAAATATTTCTATCAATGCCATTGAATAAAGCATTTAGGGCTTTTGAGTTGCCTAGTTCTGAATCTTCTTCCTCTTTACTCCATTCTTCTTCTGGTTTCAGAACTATTGATCCATCTTTGGTGTCTTGAACAGGATGTTTCCATCCAACATTTACTGCTCTCCATGCCCTGTTGTCAAGTGACTTTAAGAATGCAATCATTCTTGGCTTCCAGTAGTCATAATTAGAACCATCCAGTATAGGTGGTCTATTTACTGACCCTATATCTCTGTCCATGTTACAGAATTTGTTTTCCCTAGATCTCACCCAGTATAAACAGGCAGGGTGCCTGCTCTGATGCCAATTGAAATTCTGTGATCAGATATGAGATGTCCTAAGAGATGTCCCAACACTTAATAGGACATTTGACAAATTTAACCAAAACTTAAACAGCAAGAAAAGTAAACAACACAGAAGTTTGTTAACCCAGTTCAGTGTATAACCACACCTACATCTGGAGGCTACCAAGCCAGGAGGAAATCCACTATTAGTAATATTAATTCTAGACTTAAACCACCCTGTTTAATCTATCACTTAATACTTACCCAATGCAATTTCTACCTAAGACTCACTTAGATAAGAGTACCCTACTCACTCCCCCTCAATCACCCAGTGATCAAGTTTACAAGTTTACAAAAGTTGAAGACATCCTTCAAACAATAACAGCTTGATCTTACTTCACAGTTTCAATCAAGTCACAAATGCACTTTTGCTTAAAAGCTCATAAAGTGGTACATAAAAACAACCTGCTATTAAAAACACTAGACACCCTATTTAGTCTTCTGAAATTCGTACTCAATTCTATGAGTTTCTGTTGTTTAAATAGGTATCTGAATTTTGGGCTTTCTGTAGAATGATCCAGCCCTACTGTGCAGCAACTGTCACCTTGAATTTAGGGTTTGTTACCTCCTATATTCTAGGTGCATTAGGTCTTCTGTTTTAATCTGAATCTTCAATTTAAAACTCCCTACAGATGCGCCTTGTTCTGTTTTTATCCAGCATTAATTAATCCCAGATAGTTCTCCTTAAATATCTCTGATCTGTTAATCAATAATTAATTCTGGTAGCAGGTCTGAGATGTCTCAACATCTGTTGGGACATCCTGACAAAACTGAACTTAGTCATTTACACAATGTCCCAACATCTGATGAGACATCCTGAAATAAGTTCACATACTCTGTTTGCTAATGTCCCAACATCTGATAGGACATTCTGAACTGAATTTAACATTTCTTGTTTGGTCAAAAATTCTGCCAATTCTTAAACATCTACACATCCCAAAGGTCTTGAAGCTTACCAAGAGGGTCCATGTATGCTCCATTATCATAATATGCTCCCCAAAGTTCATAAAAGTCAAGAGATCACAAAGAATGGCAAAGGCATAGAGGCAGGCTGAAGATTTCCTACACAAATGACCTAAAATTAGGGTTTTGGTTTCAGAGGCCTTAATCCCAATTTTTTTGGTCATTCTTATTTCTAATGGTCTTAATATGTTATAATAATCATGTGTACCAAATTTGATGAATAAATTCACTGTGGAAGTCATCTGATCATTGGGTAACTTCTTGAGCAAGTAAAGTCAAAATCAGGGCATCTGAGGCCTCCATCAAGGGTACCAAAGGATCACATTAATCATTTTGAGGTTCTATGATCTTTATTTGATCATTGAAGTGGTTGGAAGTTCACAAAGTTAAAGAATTTTGAGCCAAATGCAAACATGCTATTTTTGGAAATGACTTGTAATGGAAACTTTCCATTTTGGGAAAGATTTTCAACCTATTCTTTCATGACCAAAAAAGCTTCAAATGAAAAATTCTTGGGCATGAAAGTTGTAGATTATGTCATCCCATTTTCAAAAAGTACAAGAACATGTCTTGATTCATCCTAGAACTCAAGATATGGCCGTTCAAAGTTGGCAAAAATCCTATAATTCTCAAGTTCATGCCAAAGAGGATTTTTTGCAAATTCAAGTTTCAAGCCATTCCATGACCTCTAATCAACTTCTATGCATCATAACATGTCAAGGAAACTTCCAAAGATCATAATTGGCCCAAGATTGCATAGTTTTCATGACTTAATCCTTAAGAAATCTCAAAATGGCCAAAATGCACAAACTTTGCAAAACCTCTTGGAACCTTCCATCCACTTGTGCCAGCTGCATAAAATCAATCCTATGGCCCTCCATGAATCAGGCTGAGGCCAGACACCCTTTGAAACAGCTCCTGCCATGGCCCATGAATGAAGTACAAAGTTGTTGACTTTTTTGCAACTTGCCCATACCAATCACACTAGGCCACACCAATTCTTCTGATCACTCATATTGGCTTATGAAAACCCTAAGGAACACATTACACAAGACACACAAGCCTGAATTCTCCCACAACTCAGAATCACTAAAATCCTCAAAAATCTTCATCTCTTCGATTCTCTCATCACAAGCCACAAACCTCAAAACTCTTTGCACCATTCAATCATACACACCCTCGGGATCACAAAGCAACCCTCACAATGACCTAAAAGCCTCTCAAACAAGAACACGATTTCTGCCTCGGCAGAGTTGAATCTCCAAAACCAGCCATCACAAACTTGTTTCAAGCATTCTAGAAGCCTAAAGGGATCCATTGGGGTGATTTTGCATCAAGGAAAGGTCCGGAAAGCTCAGAATCTCAAAGTTTCAACTCAGGTAACCTTCAAGAACATTTTTTCCATAAGCTTTATTTAAAGTTCCTAAATGATTTTATGTGTTCCCCTGAGCATGCTGATGTAATTTGTTTTGGAAATGGTTGATAAATGAGAATGTATGAAGCTTCTGAAAATTTGCCCGTAAAACTTGTTTGATTCGATTCTCTTTTTATGCGAAAAATAAATTGTTTTTGTTGCTTGATTCTTGCTTATTGATGTTTGGGGAGTGATTATGGAAAGTTTGAGAAGTTTTCATGGCCTAGGGAGAGAGTTAGGTTTTTGTCTCGCCGGAGTGGATGACCGGAGCTTGCTCCGGTCACCTGAAAGTGCTTAAGGTTTGTGATTAGGGCTAATCCTCCCAGTTTGAATGTGGGCCATCAGATTGTGTTTAGCGCGTGATTAGAGGGCCAAGATGTGTCCACTTAACTTTAATCCTTTTAATTAATTTAATTAATTAGGGTTAATTAATAAAAAGGCCAAATTGAATGTCAGCCATAGGATAGCGCGCCAGTCAACGTCTCTCTTTCAAGTTTGAATGTGGACCCTCAGATCTTCATACTTTCTTTTAATTTCATTTTATTTTCATTTCTTTTGTACATTTTATTTAAAATAGCAAAACTCATTAAAAAATTCTCATATTTTGCATTTCTGATCCAAATAATTTTTTTAACCCAAAAATAAGTTTTATTTTATTTTTTGCATTTAAAAATTATTTTTAAAATATTTAAATGTTATGTTTAATTAATTAATGGATTTTAATTAATTAAAAATGAATTTAGGTTTCTAAAAATCACCAAAAAATTCATGAACCATTCCAATAAATTTAGAAACATTTTCAAACTCATCATATAAATTTCTTTTTAGGTTTGAACATAATTTCACAATTTTCTTTGAATTAGGGTTCTTAAAAATCATATTTTCAAACCCTAATTTGAAAAATTCATTTCTTCCTAACCATGATGAGTTTGAACTTGGTTCTTTTTGAATTGTTTTACATATTGCAAATAGTTTCTAGGTTATTTATCTCATGATTGTATCTTGAATTTTCAATTTGATTTGCATTTTCCCTTTAGAAGCACCCAAAAACCCTAGCAAACTTAGAAATTTCATAACTTCCAATAGGATTAGCTTCTGACCTTCTCCTTTGGGGTGTGATATTATATGGGATTAGGGTTTGTTTGAGCTTGATTTCAAATTTTTATCATGAAGTATGCTTCTGTTTTGGTCATATGCATCTCATGTTGTCTTAAAACCTTAATTTTGCTTCTTCATTTGCATTCATCTTTGCATATCATCATCATATGAACTTGACATGACATTTCAAGCATTTGTATGACATGTTAGACATCTTAAGACATGCATGAACATTGCTTGATCATTTCTTCATTCATTTTCTATGCTTTGCATCCATTACATTTCATGAACATTCATGTGTTTTCATGCTCCTAAACATGCTTCCATTGCATCTCATCCTTGTATGATCATTCATATGCATCTTGTATGACTTTGAATCATCTTATATGTAATTTTAATTTCTTATTCACTTCTTAATTTGGTATTTTCATCTCATTTCAATTCATTTCCTTTTGCTTTATGTCTTATGCATTCATACTAACATTTCAGGAGCTTTTGGGTAAGTTATCTGGGAGGTGGATTTTACTTCACCTCCCACTTCTTCTTTCCTTTTCATATGCATTCTTACTTGTATTTGAAGTTAACTTGCTTCACTTATTCTCCCTCCTTCTTACTTTCATTCTTTTAAGTTACTTATCTTCTTCAGGAAGTAAGTAACATATTCTTCTTCTTCTTTCTCTTTTCATCTGCTTCTTCCATTAGTGGTGTAAACACCCCAAATTTGCCCTCACTAATTTCACACCATTGGCTTGATATCTTTCATATTTGCATTAGTTTAAGCATACCACATCATATTGCATTTTTGCTTCACTGCATTAGTTCAAGTTCATCTGCATCTAGGGTTTGTGATCTGAGCAACCCAAGGATCCATCTTAGCCACTCCAAAGGTCTCCAAGTATTCCAAGAGGGTCCATGTGTGTTCCATCATCATATTATATCCCTCAATGTTCAAATAAGTCAAGAAATCACAAGAACTGGCAAACCATGGAAGCAGAGCTAGGGTTTTCACTCCACAGATGACCAAAATTAGGGTTTTGGTTCCAGAGGACTTAACTCCATTTTTTTGGTCATTCTTGTTGCTAATGTTATTAAGATGCTATAAGGATCATATGTACCAAGTTTGATGAAGAAATTCATTGTGGAACTCATATGTTCACTGGGTAACTTCTTGAGTAAGTCAGAGCAAAATCAGGGCATCTGAGGCCCCCAACAATGGAACCAAAGGGGTATTTTCGTCAAATTGAAGTTATGTGATATTTATTTGATCATTGAAGTGCTTGGAAGTTCACAAAATTGAATAAAATTGAGCTAAACCAAAAGTTGCCAAAAATGGAAATGACTTGTAATGGAAACTTTCCATTTTGGGAAAGTTTTTCAACCTCCTCTTTCTCAACCAAAAATGCTTCAAATGAAAAATTGTTGGTCATGAAAGTTGTAGATTAGGTCTTTCCCTTTTGAAAAAGTACAAGAACATGTTCTAATTCATTGTGGAACTCAAGTTATGATCTTTCAAAGTTGGAAAAAATCCTATAATTTTCAAGAATACACCAAAGAGGGATTTTTGCAAAACCACTTGCCATGCCATTTCATGACCTCTAATGCATCTCTAAACATAATATCATCATAATGCAACTCATTTGAACCAAAATCATGACAAGAATTGAAGCATTTCATGCCTTGCACTTCAAGATATCTCAAAAGGGCCAAAATGCATAAACCTTGCAAAATCTCTTGCAGCCATGCTTCCACTTGTTCCAGCTGCATAATTTCAATTCCATGGCTCTCCTTGATTCAAGCTGAGGACAGACATGCCATTGAACCACCCCTGCATGAGCCCATACCTCAAGTACACATAATGTTGACTTTTTGCAACTTGGTCCATACCAATCAGCTGCAGCCACAACAACTCTCTGGCGAATAGAGACATGTTATGTGGACCAACAGCAAGCCATTTCACATAACCTTGGAGCCTGAATGATCGCATAAAAAAAGTTCACAAAAAAACCCTCAAAGACTTATCTTCTTCGATTTGCTCAGCACAAGCCATAAAACTTCAAACAAACTTCATAAACCAACTCACCATCATCCATAGATCATTTCCCAACCATCAAACAAGCCTGAAACCCCACAAACACAAAACACGATTCTGGTGCAGCAAGAGTTCATCCTCTCAATCTAACCATTCTAAACTCATTCCAAGCCTTGCAACATCATCAGGGGATCAAGTGGAGGCTTTTTGCACCAAAGAGGAGGCCAGATACCTCAAATTGAGAAAGCTCCATCTCAGGTATCATCAAGAACAAATTTTCCAGAATTCCTCTTTTAAGTTATAGAAATGATCTTCATGCTCCACTGATCACACTGCACCTTTTAGTTTTGAAAATAGTCAAGAAATAAGCATGTATTTAGCTTCTGAAACTTTGCCCGTGAAACATGTTCTTGTTTGATTCTCATGATTGATGCAATATAAATTTGTTTTGAGGGTAGATTCATGCTTAGGGAGGTTTGGGGAGTTGATCTGGAGATTTAGAGCTCCTAAAATCACCTAGGAAAGAAGTTTGATTTTGGTCTCGCCAGAGAAGACGACCGGAACCACTGTTCCGGCCGTCTGAGATTAATTAGGGTTTAATTAGGGTTTAGGGTGAGTTTAAATGTCAGCCATTGGATCAGGCTTCCCGCGCGTGTTTGGATGGATGAGATTGATCATTAGGATTTAATTAGGATTAATTAATTTAATTAATTGAAATTAGGTCAGAAGCAATCCTAGCCCTTGGTCTGCCCGCCAGTCAACACTTTTCCCTCAGCTTTGAATCTCATCCATTGGATCCTCATACTTTCTATTTAAATTGATTTTTATTTCATTTTTATTGTATTTTCTTGCATAATTATTTAAAAATAGTTAGAAAAATCCCAAAAATATTTTCTTTTGCATTTTCATTCCAAATAATTTTCTTAATCAGAAAATGATTTTTATTTTATTTTTTGCATAAAAATTGTATTTTTAAAATATTTTAATATTTATTTTAATTAATTAATTGAATTTAATTAATTAAAATACCATTTAAGTTTCTAAAAATCACCAAAAAATTCATGTTGCATCTTAACACATTTAGAAACATTGTCAAACCTTTCATACAAATTTCTTTTTAGGTTTGATCACTACTTGACAATTTTCTTTGAATTTAGGGTTCATAAAATCAATGTTTTTAACCCTAACTTTCAAAAATCTTTTCTGCCTAACAATGAAGGGTTGGATGATGATTCTTTTTGAATTGTTTTACATATAGCATTTAGTATCTAGGATATTTTCCTCATGAATTTATCTTTCATTTTCAATTTGTTTAGCATTTTACATTGAGGATCACCCAAAAAACCCTAGGAACTTAGGATATTCATAACTCCTTCTAGATTTAGCTTCTGACATCCCCCTTTGGATAGTAACCTAATATAGGTTTAGGGTTTGTTTGAGTGTGATTTCAAATTTTTTATCTTGTCATTTGCTTCTTTTTTGGTCATATGCATCTCATGTTGCCTTAAAACCCTAATTTTGCATCTTCATTTGCATTCATTTTGCATATGCCTTCATACATGAACTTTCCATGACATTCCATGCATTCATGTGTCATCTTAGACATCTTAGGACATGATAGAATCATGTTTGATCATTTCTTCATTCATTTTCCATGATTTGCATTCATTTCCTTTCATTAACTTTCATAAACTTTCAAACTTCAAAGCATGCTTCATTTGCATTCATTCTCTTGTATGATCATTCATATGCACTTTGTATGCCTTTGCATCTTGTCATATCATCATTTGCATCATGTGTATTCTTCTGATTTTGATCTTTTTCTTTGCATATGTTTCATTCCATCTCACTTATTTCCTTGTGCATCTTGTGCTAACATTTTCAGGTGGTAATTTAATTTGAGAAGTGAATTTGCCTTCACTTCTCATTTCTCTTCATCTTTTTCATATGCATCTTTGCTGCATTCTTAATTGTCTTTGAGTGAGCTTGCTCATTCATGTTCATCTCTCACTTTCTTTCTCTAAGTTACTTATCTTCTTCAATGAAGTAAGTAACTTATTTCTTCTGCTTCTTCTTCCTTTCATCTGCTTCTTCCATTGGTGGCTTCCTTGAAGATCTTTTTCAAGCCTTACAAACCATAGTAACATCCAAGCATGATAATAATTAGGGTTTTGATTAGTCCCCCTTAGTTTTTACCTTTGATTCTTCTTTGTGTCTCTCTTCTCATCTCATCATTAGAGACTAAACCTTTAAGGCTTTAGGACTTTGGAATTAGGGTTATGCCTGCATCCTTCTCTTACGATGGAGTGTATAATTTTAATCCTAAGTGTTAAACCCTTAATTTGTTTAAACCTCTTAATCAATACATCTAATAATCACTAAGACATTAACTTGTAACTTGGGCCTTACATTAGGGTTCTAATTCTTCCTTTATGGTTAAGAAGGACTAACCCTAGTGTTTAATGGACAAGTCCCCCTCAAGTTGTCTTACAAATCATAAAACTCACTTCTTAAGTTCATCCTTAATTTAAATCCATTTAATAAAGGCCTTGTTTTGTCATGAATTTAATCCCTAATCATGGATTAAGTTGAGGTCTCTTCCTCAGCTTAAGTGTTCTCATCTATTATCCTTCTATTAGGATGGTGTAATGAGTTCACTAATCCTTGATTATGGCTTAAACTCATTACTTAACACTAAACAAAAACCCAAAAACATCTAAATAATCACAAGTAGGTTAATGATATTAATCCTACATCATCATGGCAATTAAGTGGAGATACTTATCTCACACTTAAGTATTCTCATTATCCCTAATCAGGGAGGATATAATGAGTTTACAAGCCCTTGATTTAGGCTTAAGCTCATAATCCTATGAAAAACACCAAAAAACAATAACAAAACTGAAAACACAAAAACAAACAATAATCATCTCCTTCGGGATTCTTTTCTCATCACACTCATTCACAAGTGAGAACTTTCTTCTTCCGTCTAATGCAAGACAGTTAGCACTCGTGCCAGACGAGTCATACACTTGAGCATATGTCGCTCCCACCAAAATGACACCTGGTCAGAAGGGCTACAGACGCGAACGGTCGGCGAAAGGATGAAGTGACAACACACATGAGTGAACTCACAGGAAAAGAAAGAGTCGCCAGCTAGGCATTTTTATCCCGGAGGAAAGGTAATGCTGCATAAACCTAAGAAAAGACATGGATAAGACGGTTGCGAACCAGAGAGACTGAGAAAGGGGGTTGGTTACAACCTGGGAAGGTATTAGCACCCAGATTGTCCGTCGTACTCGACGGGATCCACGCTTAAAAGATTTGTGTTTTAAAGGGGTAGTGTCAGTGCAATTTGTGTATCAAAGCTGGAAAAGAATGCAAGTGTCAGTGTGAAGTGAAACATGTGAAGTGTCAGTGTAAGGGTAAGAATGAAATGCTCAAGACCTTGAGGCTTAAAAGAATGATGCTGGAAAGAGGGGGGAATATACAGAGACTTTTGTTCGATAACTGTTAAATTATGCCTACGTATCCTCTAGTGCAATGAGGAAGTCAGAACACCGTAGTTCGACCCAAAGAGACTGAAAGGTGAATTGACTTTATGAACTGCTTACTTGCCTATGCTCAAGTGTATGACCTGTCTGGCTCAGGTGCAAACTGTCATGCATTAGACGGAAGAAGCAAGTTCTCATTTATGAATGAATGAGGTGAGAAAAGAATCCCGGAGGAGACGATTATTGTTTGTTTTTTGTATTTTCAGTCTTTTATTGCTTTTTGAAGTATGTCATGAGTTAATGAGCTTAAGCATTAACCAATGGATTTAGTAAACTCATCACATCTTCCCTCTGCTTAGGGGTAATGAGAATACCTTAAGTGTGAAGTCAGCTTCTCACAATTAATCACCATGATATAGGATTAAGATCATTAACCTACTTGTGATTATTTAGATGTTTTTGGTGTTTTTGTTTAGTGTTAAGTAATGAGGTTAAGCCATAATCAAGGATTAAACAGACTCATTACACCATCCTAATAGAAGGATAATAGATGAGAATGTTTAAGCTGAGGAAAGCTCCTCAACTTAATACATGATTAGGGATTAAACTCATGACAAAACAAAGCCTTTGTTAAGTGGATTTTATTTAATGATATGATGAAAAAGTGAGTTTTATGGTTTGTAAGACAGCTTGAGGGGGACTTGTCCATTAACATTAGGGTTAGTCCTTCTTAACCAGTGAAGGAAGAATTAGAACCCTAATGCAAGGCCCAAGTTACAAGCTTGATGTCTTGATGATTATTAGATGGATTGATTAAAGGATTTAAACACATTAAGGGTTTAACACTTAGGATTAAAGTTATACACTCCATCCTAATAGAAGGATGCAGGCATAAGCTTAATCACAAAGCCTTAAAGCCTTTAGGGTTTAGTCCCTGATTATGAGATGAGGAGAGAAGACTCAATGAGACACAAAGGTAAAAGCTAAATGGGGGACTAATCAAAACCCTAATTATTGTCATGCTTGGTTGTTCCTAAGGTTTGTGAGGTTTACAAGAAAGATCTTCAGAGAAACCACCAGGAAGCAGATGAAAGGAGCAAAGGAAAGCAAAGTAACTTGCTTCATTTAAGAAGACAAGTCACTTGAAGAAAGAAAGTAATAAGAACAAGAAGGAGCAAGCTCAATCCAAGCACAAGATAAGATGCAGCAATGATGCATAAGAGAGATGAAAAGAAAATGTGAGAAGTGAAGGCAAATTCACTTCTCAAAGTTACTTACCACCTGAAATGTTAGTGAAAGGAATGCAATGCAATGCAAGATGAGATGAAATGACATGATGCAAATCAAAACCAGAAGCATGTGTGTGATGACAATGATGTTATGAGGTGATGCAAACAAGAATCAAAGCATGAGGATGATCATATGAACATATGGATGCAAGAGAAGCATGCTTAGAACCATGATCATACATGAAAAGTTATGAAATGCAAATGACATACAACATGGAAAATGCAAGAAGCAATGATCAAACATGATTCTAATATGTCTTAATATGTCTAATGAATCAAATGGATGCATAAAATGTCATGGCAAGTCATGGTATGCAAGCAAATGGAAGATGGATGCAAATGAAAGCCCAAATTAGGGTTTATGATCAATGCACCAAACAAAAACCAAAACCAGAAGCAAACATCAAGATAAAAAATTGAAAATGCATTCAAAGGAACCCTAAACCTATACAAACTCACTGCCCAAAGGAGGGGTTCTAACTCTTAACCTAATGAGGATTATGAATTTCTTAAGAATGCTAGGGTTTTAAGGTACCTTGTCAAGAAAAATGTCAAACACATTGAAAATGCAAAATCAAATCATGCCAATTTAATCCTATGAACTACATGATATGCAAGACACAATGCAAAAAGAATCAAAGTCCAACTCTCAATGGTTAGGCAGAAATGAATTTTGGAATATTGAATCAAAATATTCCTTGAAATGAAATTAATTCCATGAAAAATTGTCAAAAGACATCAAGATCAAAAAAGAAATTTGGTTTGAGGGTTGGACAATGCTTCTAAATGATTTTAAAGGTTTCATGAATTTTTTTCGTGATTTTTAAATACCTAAAAGTATTTTTAATTAATTAATTCCCATTAATTAATCAAAAATAAACTTTTAAATGATTTAAAAATACTTTTTAATGCAAACAATAAAAATAAAAATGTTTTTGGTTTCTGAAAATTAATAAAAGATTGTATAAAAATTTTCAGAATTTTTGAAAATGTTTTACTATTTTTAATAAAATGAAGAAAACAAATCAAATTAAATGAAAAATAAAATGAATTAAACTGAAAAAAGAGGAAGTATGCAAGATCAAGGGCCAGCATTCAAATTCACACGCGCGCGAATTGACTTGGCGCCAGATCCAAGGGCTGAAATTCAAAATCTCCTAATTATGATTAAACCCTAATTAAATGCCCTAATCACTTTCAGACGACCGGAACACTGTTCCGGTCGTCTTCTCCGGCCAACCATTCAAGCTATCTCTCTTATTACGCATCCCCAGGCCCTAAAACTCTCCAGAAATGATCCTCTCCCCAACCCCAACAAGAATCAGCCATCAAAATTCATTTATCCATCATCAAATCCATGAATCGAAACAAAATGCATTTAGGTCAGAAAAGTTTCAGAAGCAACATACATACTCAATACTCAATCATTTTCGAAACAAAACATATCAGCATGATCAGTGGAGCATAGAGAATCATTTAGGAACTTAAAAACATGTTTCTGGAAAAAAAGTTCTTGAGCTCACCTGAACTGGAGCTTTGATTTCTGGCACTTTCTGGCTGATTTCTTGCTCTCAATCAACTCCACTGGACCCCCTGAGAAGCTTTCAATGCTTGTTTGAAGTTTATAATGGATGGTTCGAGAGATGGCATAAGTTCTGTTCAAGGTGGGGTGGAAATCGTATTTCTGATCCAGGGAGTTTTAGGCTATGGTGATGGGTGCTTTTGGATCAGTGAAGCATGCTGAGTTGATTTGTGAAGTTGGTTTGTGTGTTTGAGGCTTGTGCAATCAGTTTCGAATGAAAGTGCAAGTTGGAGCATAAACTTGGAACTAGGGCTTTGGTGTGTTTTAGCATGAAGTGTTATGTGCTTTGGCTTGCTTTTGATTTGTATAAACAATTGTGATAGGTCAGAGAGTGGGTGTTGGCCTATTGTGATTGGTATGGGTCTTTGGCCAAAATGTCAACTTGATTTGTACTTGAGGTATGGGCAATGGTACAACTTGCTTTTTGGCATGCTTGGGCTCAGCTGAGTTTAGGGAGAGCCATGGAATGGTTTATGAGGTGATTCAGCAAGTTGATCAAGGTTTGTGTAGTGTTTTGCAAATTTCACAAGGTTTGGCCCCTTTGAGATTTCTTGAAGTTCAAGGCATGAAATGAGATGATTCTTGGGCCAATTCTGATTTTTAGAGGTCATGTAATCATGTTGTGAAGAAATTGTACACATTTGAGGTCTTTAGAACACTTGATCAAGTCATTTTGCAAAATGCCTCTTTGGTAGAAAACTTCAAATTTTGTGATTTTAGCCAACTTTGACAAGCCATAACTTTTGATCCAAAATGAATTAGGTCATGTTATTGTACTTTTTGAAAAGAGAATGATCCATTCTACAACTTTCATGACCAAAGTTTTTCCATTTGAAGCATTTTTGAATCAAAAAGTAAAGGTTGAAAAAGTTTCCTAAAATGGCAATTTCATTAAAAGTCAAACTTTCCCAAAAAGTCAACTTTGCAAAATGACTTGAAATTCTTCAATTTTGTGAACTTCCAACATCTTCTATGATCAAATAAAGATCATACATAATCAAAATGATGATGAACACCCTTTGGTTGGGTCATTGGGGGCCTCAGATGCCCTGATTTTGCATTGACTTGCCCAGAAAGTCAACTCTTGATCAAATGACTTCCTCATGGAATTTCTTCATGAAAATTGATATGAATGCTCCCTATACCATATAGAGACCAATAGAAACAAGAATGACCAAAAAAATTGGAGTTATGGCCTTTGAAACCAAAACCCTAATTCTAGGTCATCTGTGTAGTCAAACTTGGCTCTGCCTCCACACCATTCTCAGTTCTTGTGATCCTTTGACATTCTTGACTTTGAGAGGATACAATATGATGCTTGAACATACATGGGCCCCTTTGAAGTGATTGATGACCTTTGGAGTGGCTCAAGAAGCTCTTGGATTGCTCAGATCACAAACCCTAGATGCAGGTGACTTTGAGACAATGCAGTGAATCAAAAATGTGATATGAGATGCTATGATTGTGTTTATGCATATGAAGTGATCACAAGCCATGGTGTGAATGGGTGAGGGCAAATTTGGGGTGTTTACAGCTGCCCCTATTCAAACATGAGTTAGCTGTGCAGGATGTAAGCGACGGCTTATCAGGCAAACAAGATAACTTGTGGTTGAATACCAAAGTCAGTTCAAAATTTGCACTCACAGAATGAAGAAGAAAAGGGATATAGATTGTAAAGGAAAATAAAGTATAATATAAAGTGCGGGCGACGGAGGGCGACTGCTGGGGAAAGAGCAATGACGGGGACGGCCGACATGCCGGAGAAAATGCGGGAAATAAAGCAATGACGGGGACGGCCGACATGCTGGAGAAAATGCGGGAAATAAAGCAATGACGGGGACGGCCGACATGCTGGGGAGATAAGAGATTATGATGGGGACGGCCATCAAGTAAAGCTGTAAGATTCTCTGGGGCATATGAAAAATGATGGGGACGGCCATCAGGTTCATAAAGTAATGCAAACAACGATGGGGACGGCCATCGGGCTAAACTGATGAAGGACGATCATCAGGAAAAGGAAAAGGGACCACGACGGGGATGGCCATCGGGTTAAAGAATAAATGAAATAATGATGAGGGACGATCACCTAGCAGGGGACGGCTGCTCTGTTGGGGATAAGATGAGGGACGGTCATCTAAGGTGAAGGACGATCACCTGGCAGGGTACGGCTGCCGAAAGTATCGCGACATAGGATGAATGCCGGATAAAAAGTCGACGATGGGGACGGCCATCGGACGAGCATGATGAAGGACGATCATCAAGAGGTGAAGGACGATCACCTAGCAGGGGACGGCTGCTCTCAGGGTTTATCATGACATAGGACGAATGTCAGATAAAAAGATCAACGATGGGGACGGCCATCAGATAAAATGATGAAGGACGATCATCAAAAAGGTGAAGGACGATCACCTAGCAGGGGATGGCTGCTAAATATCACGACATAGGACGAATGTCGGATAGAAAAGGTCAATGATGGGGAGGCCATCGGATGAGCATGATGAAGGACGATCATCAAGAGGTAAAGGACGATCACCTAGCAGGGTACGGCTGCTCTCAAGGTTTATCATGACATAGGACGAATGTCAGATAACAAAAGGAAATTTTGCTTTGTTGGCGATCTACTCGGGAATAGTAAACACGGACGAGTGTTTATATCCAAGAAATAAAAGGTATAAGTGTTTTGACGTTTGTGTATAGATTAAAGATACGGGCGAGCATCCTTAAGACTATGATACGGACGAGCATCAGGTAGAAACAAATACTGACATGTGTTCAGAGATGATGATACGGACGAGTATCAACTGGTTAACAAGGAACACGGACGAGTGCTGATTCTGAGGGGACTCTTCTGGGGAAAAGTAGACACAGACGAGTGTCTAAATTCAAAAAGGCAAGAGTGTTTGACACAGTGTATGGATTAAAGATGCGGACGAGCATCCTTAGGACTGTGATACGGACGAGTATCAGGTAGAAACAAACGCTTGACGCATGCTCTGAGATGATGGTACGGACGAGTACCAACGGGTTAACAAAGAACACGGACGAGTGTTGAATCTGAGAGGATATAAGTGGCGTATACAAGATATGGACGAGTATCTGTATAAGTGAAATAAGAGTAATAAGTATGAGTCGTGTATATATGAGTGTTCAACCTGCTGGGGAGAGTGACACAGACGAGTGTCAAGAGGTACAAGTATATGCTTTACAAAGTGTTTAAGTAATTATGTTGGGGAAGGTGACACGGTCGGATGCCAAGGAAGTTGTATATGTATGTAAATATGTGTTTGTGAGTGCAAAGGGGACGCTTTGGCTTTTTGCTGGGGAATGATGACATGGACGGGTGTCAAAAGGAGTGTGTATTGATGTTTGTGGGTGCAAGGCAACTGCTTTAGCTTTAGCTCTCTGCTGGGGATAGGGGGAGCATTCTGTATATTGTTGATGGATTGTCATTATTCACAAGCGTTTGATTCAGACCATGACTTATGATTATGCAATATGTTTGATTTTTGCCGTAATGCTCCGTTTTGGACGGAATGCTACGCTTTGTGGTGAATATGATGCGGATGCTATGGTTATGCAAAAGATGCGATCCGGGATTCGGATCCCGTTGTTGCGAGGAACTTCGGCTGATATGCTTGAAGTGAACATCCCAGCTGGGGATGAGATCATCGGTAGATTTGGTGTGACATATCTGCTCAGGGGAATAGGTCACTGATAAACCCATCCTTGGTAATAAGGGATCCAGTTGGGGCTTGTAGAAGCTTTTGTCACTCTGTTGTGATTCCTTTGCGTTGCTCTTCTGGATAGAGGCTGAAGCTCTGTGGGGAGATGGTTTCCCGACTTTTGCACTTGGCTGAGGAGGAATGATGATTGGCAGCTCGGCTGGGGAGAAATGGCAAGTGGAAACTCAGCTGAGGAGAAAACACCTCGGGTGCTAAGACTGAGTGAGTGTTGATTTTGCCAGCTTGCTGGGGGTGAAGCTTACATGCCCCATGCTGCATTTTTGAATACCTGCAATCCTGCAAAGACAGAGAAACGCACAAGTAATCCCGAGGTATCCCTTACCTGGTTCCGTCATAGGAGTTTAGACACCCCTGGGAGTAAGTATATTTCCTGCAAGCACGTATTTTTTAGAAGAGAAGCCTTTGTATTCATGCAATCAGTATCTTAGGGACATCGGACATTTTTGCAAATGAAAATAAAATGTACGAGACGAGACATGACTGAAAATCTGATTTTATTAATTCGTATGCCCTGAATTGGCAAGATACAGTCAAAGAAACAGATTCCCTAAAATGAGGAGCTTGTTACAAATTGAGAAACAAAGGGGTGTTGGCAATGTTGACGACGCTTCAGGGAGCTTCCCTTTGGCTATGACTCGTATGACTTTTGACGTTCTTCTCGTCTTGCTTTCTGAAGAAGGCCGATTCTGAAAGAAGCTTGATCCTTTCGAAGCTTACCAAGTTTTAAGTGATACAGACGAATTCAGAATGCAGTTGTTCGCTTATTCCCTTATTTTGCATGGATCGCCCTCTCGGGTTTTCAATCCATTAGGATACCCATTTTTGCCTGAGTTGTCCAATGCGGCTTTTCAATTCAGCGGGTGTACATTTTTTTGTTTATTTTCCCTTATTTTTGCCCGAGTCTTTTATTCTGTTTTTGACTCGCCGGGATGCCCTATTTTTTCCTGGACTTACATTCTGTTTTTATGTCCAGCGGGTCATTTTATGCGAAGTATTTTTTAACTGCATCTGAATTCATAGGGGACGGGAAGTCTTCACCATCCACAGTACTGAGCATGAGTGCTCCACCCGAGAAAACTTTCTTTACTACGAATGGTCCTTCATAGTTTGGAGTCCACTTGCCCCTGTGGTCTGTATGAGGAGGGAGGATTCTTTTCAGCACAAGATCTCCTACTTGGTACTCTCGGAGCCTAACTTTCTGATCGAAGGCTTTCTTCATTCTTTTTTGATACAACTGCCCATGACAGATTGCAGCCAATCTTTTCTCTTCGATCAGACTCAGTCGTTCGTATCGGGATCAGACCCATTCTGCTTCTTTCAGCTTAACATCCATCAGTACCCGCAGGGAGGGTAGTTCAACTTCAACCGGTAGGACTGCCTCCATACCATACACAAGCTGATACGGTGTTGCCCCAGTGGATGTTCTGATTGACGTGCGGTACCCATGCAAGGCAAACGGTAGCATTTCATGCCAGTCTTTGTAGGTGACTACCATCTTTTGCACAATTTTCTTGATATTCTTATTAGCTGCCTCAACAGCGCCATTCATCTTTGGCCTGTAAGGAGAAGAATTGTGGTGTTGGATCTTGAAGTCCCGGCATAGCTCTGCCATCATTTTGTTGTTCAAGTTGGAACCATTATCAGTAATGATTCGCTCGGGAACTCCGTATCGACAGATGATATCTCTTTTCAGAAATCGAGCTACCACTTGCCTTGTAACATTTGCATAGGAAGCTGCTTCAACCCACTTGGTAAAATAGTCAATGGCTACCAAGATGAATTTGTGGCCGTTTGAAGCAGTCGGCTCAATCTTGCCAATCATGTCAATGCCCCACATAGCAAAGGGCCAGGGTGAAGACATCACGTTCAGAGGATTGGGAGGCACATGCACCTTATCCGCATAAATCTGGCATTTATGGCATTTTCTGGCATAGGCACAACAGTCGGCATCCATTGTGATCCAGTAATAGCCCGATCTTAGCAATTTCTTAGCCATGGCATGCCCTCCTGCATGGGTACCAAAGGATCCTTCGTGCACCTCGTGCATCAACAAGTTTGCTTCTATTCTATCAACGCATCTGAGGAGTACCATATCAAAGTTCCTCTTGTACAGGGAACCGTCAGTATTCAGGAAGAAACTACCAGCTAGCCTTCTTAATGTCTTCTTATCATTGGAAGATGCCCCAGGTGGGTATGTTTGATCCTCCAAGAAGCACTTAATGTCATGGAACCAAGGCTTATCGTCTGTGGCAACATCTGCTGCAAATACATATGCTGGCCTGTCAAGTCTGGACACTGAAATCCGAGGCACAAAGTTGGCGGCTTGAACTTTGATCATTGACGAAATGGTAGCCAGGGCATCTGCAAACTGATTCTCGTCTCGAGGGATATACTCAAGCTTGACTGTTGTGAAGAAAGTCAATAACCTCCTTGTATAATCCCTGTAAGGTATCAGATGATCCTGGTGTGTGTACCACTTGCCGTTGGTTTGATTAACTACTAGAGCAGAATCTCTGAATACAGTCAATGTCTTGATCCTGAGGTCAATGGCTTCCTCTAGACCCATAATGCAAGCTTCGTATTCAGCTTCGTTGTTAGTGCAGTTAAAAGTGAGTTTTGCCGAGAAAGGCATGTTAACTCCCTTAGGTGTAATGAGTACTGCACCAACACCACGACCATTCATATTAACAGCCCCATCAAACATCATAGTCCATTCTTCTTCCGGGTCAGGCCCTTCAGTGTGAATAGGCTCTTCATGGTCTTTTGCTTTTATGAACATGATGTCTTCATCAGGGAAGTCAAATCTCATAGGCTGGTAATCATCAATAGGTTGCTCAGCAAGATAATCAGACAATACACTGCCCTTGATGACTTTCTGAGATGTGTACTGGATGTCATATTCTGTGAGGAACATCTGCCATCTTGCAACCCGTCCGGTAAGAGCTGGCTTCTCGAAAATGTACTTAACTGGGTCCATCTTGGAAATCAATAAAGTAGTGTGGGTTAACATATACTGTCTCAGTCGGCGAGCAGCCCACGCTAAAGCACAACAAGTTTTCTCGAGCAGTGAATAACGTTGTTCACAGTCGGTAAACTTTTTACTCAGGTAGTATATTGCATACTCTTTTCGACCAGACTCGTCATGCTGGCCCAACACACACCCCATTGACTCTTCTAATACTGTTAAGTACATTATCAGAGGTCTTCCTTCAACTGGCGGCATGAGGATTGGAGGTTCTTGCAAGTACTCCTTGATCTTGTCAAAAGCCATCTGGCAGTCTTTGTTCCACCTGATCGTCTGTTCTTTTCTTAACAGTTTGAACAAGGGTTCACAGGTTGCTGTAAGGTGAGATATGAACCTGGAAATGTAGTTCAATCTACCTAGAAACCCTCGAACTTCTTTTTCTAACTTCGGTGCAGGCATTTCTTGAATGGCTTTGACTTTATCAGGGTCAACTTCAATCCCTTTCTCGCTTACAATAAAGCCCAGCAGCTTACCAGATCGCACCCCGAATGTGCACTTGTTGGGATTTAACTTTAGTTGGTACTTCCTCAGACGCTTGAATAACTTCAACAGATTTACCAGGTGGTCTTCTTCTGTGAGGGACTTGGAAATCATGTCATCCACATAACATTCGATTTCTTTATGGATCATATCGTGGAATAATGTTACCATAGCCCGTTGATATGTTGCACCTGCATTCTTCAGTCCGAATGGCATCACCTGAACTGGAGCTTTGATTTCTAGCACTTTCTGGCTGATTTCTTGCTCTCAATCAACTCCACTGGACCCCCTGAGAAGCTTTCAATGCTTGTTTGAAGTTTATAATGGATGGTTCGAGAGATGGCAGAAGTTCTGTTCAAGGTGGGGTGGAAATCGTATTTCTGATCCAGGGAGTTTTAGGCTATGGTGATGGGTGCTTTTGGATCAGTGAAGCATGCTGAGTTGATTTGTGAAGTTGGTTTGTGTGTTTGAGGCTTGTGCAATCAGTTTCGAATGAAAGTGCAAGTTGGAGCATAAACTTGGAACTAGGGCTTTGGTGTGTTTCAGCATGAAGTGTTATGTGCTTTGGCTTGCTTTTGATTTGTATAAACAATTGTGATAGGTCAGAGAGTGGGTGCTGGCCTATTGTGATTGGTATGGGTCTTTGGCCAAAATGTCAACTTGATTTGTACTTGAGGTATGGGCAATGGTACAACTTGCTTTTTGGCATGCTTGGGCTCAGCTGAGTTTAGGGAGAGCCATGGAATGGTTTATGAGGTGATTCAGCAAGTTGATCAAGGTTTGTGTAGTGTTTTGCAAATTTCACAAGGTTTGGCCCCTTTGAGATTTCTTGAAGTTCAAGGCATGAAATGAGATGATTCTTGGGCCAATTCTGATTTTTAGAGGTCATGTAATCATGTTGTGAAGAAATTGTACACATTTGAGGTCTTTAGAACACTTGATCAAGTCATTTTGCAAAATGCCTCTTTGGTAGAAAACTTCAAATTTTGTGATTTTAGCCAACTTTGACAAGCCATAACTTTTGATCCAAAATGAATTAGGTCATGTTCTTGTACTTTTTGAAAAGGGAATGATCCATTCTACAACTTTCATGACCAAAGTTTTTCCATTTGAAGCATTTTTGAATCAAAAAGTAAAGGTTGAAAAAGTTTCCTAAAATGGCAATTTCATTAAAAGTCAAACTTTCCCAAAAAGTCAACTTTGCAAAATGACTTGAAATTATTCAATTTTGTGAACTTCCAACATCTTCTATGATCAAATAAAGATCATACATAATCAAAATGATGATGAACACCCTTTGGTTGGGTCATTGGGGGCCTCAGATGCCCTGATTTTGCATTGACTTGCCCAGAAAGTCAACTCTTGATCAGATGACTTCCCCATGGAATTTCTTCATGAAAATTGATATGCATGCTCCCTATACCATATAGAGACCAATAGAAACAAGAATGACCAAAAAAATTGGAGTTATGGCCTTTGAAACCAAAACCCTAATTCAAGGTCATCTGTGCAGTCAAACCTGGCTCTGCCTCCACACCATTCTCAATTCTTGTGATCCTTTGACATTCTTGACTTTGAGAGGATACAATATGATGCTTGAACATACATGGGCCCCTTTGAAGTGATTGATGACCTTTGGAGTGGCTCAAGAAGCTCTTGGATTGCTCAGATCACAAACCCTAGATGCAGGTGACTTTGAGACAATGCAGTTAATCAAAAATGTGATATGAGATGCTATGATAGTGTTTATGCATATGAAGTGATCACAAGCCATGGTGTGAATGTGTGAGGGCAAATTTGGGGTGTTTACAGCATAGACAAGCAAGAAGTTCAAAGTCAATTTATCTTTACAGTCTATTTGAGTCAAACTACGGTGTTCTGACTTCCTCATTGCACGAGAGGATACGTAGGCATAACTTAACCGTTATCGAACAAAAGTCTTTGTGTCTTCCCCCTCTTTCAGCATTCTCTTTTAAGCTTCAATCTTGAGCACATCACCCATTCTTTTGCACTGACACTTGTACATTATTTTCCAGCTTTTGCACACAGATAGCACAGACACTACCCCTTTAAAACACAATCTTTTAAGCCTGGATCCCGTCGAGTACGACGAACAATCTGGGTGCTAATACCTTCCCAGGTTGTAAGCAACCCCTTTTTTCAACTTCTCTGGTTCGCGACGGTCTTATCCATATCTTTCTAGGTTTATGCAGCATTACCTTTCCTTCGGGATAAAAATGCCTAGCTGGCGACTTTATTCGGTTTCATTTTCATTTCTCCTCTCGTCGACCGTTCGCTCTTGCACCGGGATGCAAATATTCGGGAGCGACAGCTTGGCAACTCTGCTGGGGACCCTTATATTGCAACCAGGGCTTCTGGTTCTTTTTGTGGGTTCCTCCTAACGCTTGTTTAATTTGTGTTTATGGGGGTGTTATGTGCTATTTGTGCTTCTCATTTGCTTTATTTATTGCTTTCTGTACAGCTTTATTTATTGCTTTCATTTACAGTTTTTATGCATTTCATACTGTCATTATCATGTGTTGGATCTGCTGTTTCCTTGGTGGGTGGGGAATCATTGAGTGATTAAGGTCCTATACCTGGGACCTGAGTGACACATAGGCTAGATTGGCTTCATATTCTTTCCCATTCCATTTCGGTCTGGTGCGGGAATATGAAACACGGTTCAGACATGGGTTTCTTCTTGAGAACTCTGTGCTACGGATTTCCTGTAGTACTAGGGCTATCTGGGAAGCCTGCTATGTCTGGATGACCTTTTTATGACCTTCAGCATCTGAGGTGAATTAGAGGAGGATATTTTATGGTTATTGTAAACACTGTACCTCCGGGTTAGAAGTGTGTACACTTCTCATAACTGATCCAAGTCTGAGGATCCTTGTTCTAGAACAAAACATGTGAGGGGGTTGGGATGTTTACAGGTTTGCAGGAACCTTTGGCCTCATCATACCTTTGTTACTAATATTGTTTTAAGAATGCACCACTTTGGACAGTTCTTGTGAAACCCTGGATTTGTGACTCTTTATTTGAGTCCCCCACCTGGTAACTGGATTTCTAAGCCTACATCCGGACTTATGAACACATGGACCCTATCAAGGCAGATACCAAATCCAGCACTTGATCACAAACCCTTTGCATATCATTCTGCATACATCATTTTTGCATCATTTAACATTTGCCTATTTGTTTTATAGGGTATCCACCTTATTATCTTTTGTTTGGTTTTGACCCATTCTGCTGCTCAGACTTCTACAGTTATCTTCTCCTGCACCTTCATCAGTTTGTCAGAGATTATTCTCCAGCTATCTTCATCAGAGACACTTCTTCAGCATCTCCTTCAGCAACCTTCGTCAGGATTCCTTCCCAGTCTCTTCACCAGCATCCATTATCAGCATGGACACTTCCAGGAAGAGCAACATCACATACCACTTCTTTGAGCCCACCCTGACAGGCATCAAACATATCCAGTCTCTCATTACTCCTGATCATGTCCCATTATTCAGAGAACATTATGGAGGCATATTGGACATGATCATGGACCTGGATTCATCCCAGAGGAGCATGATCCATACTTGCTTGCCGTTTTATGACCCTCCTCTCAAATGCTTCACATTCCCTGATTTTTAGTTGGGACCTCTGCTAGAAAAATTTTCCATGTTGTTAGGAGTTCCTATCAGGAGAGGGATTCCTTTCAACCCTGAGATGGTTACTCCCAAGAATGAAGACATAGCTAGGGCATTGCATTTGGAGCCTGCCCTCATTAATCAGAGCATGACCACCAAGGCTGGGATTCCAGGCCTTCACCTATATTTCTTGATCTCCCAGGACACCCTGCATGCTGCAATAGGAAAGTGGGATGTTGTTTGTGCACTCTTGGCACTCAGCATATATGGAGTTATCTTGTTTGCAGACGAGCCAAAGTTTGTAAGCAAGAATTCTATTCACCTGTTCTTACTGAGGAACCCAGTGCCTATCTTGCTTGGAGACTTCTATTATTCAGTACACCAGAGGAATGAGAAGCAAAGAGGAAGATTGGTCAGATGTTATGCTTCTCTCTATTACTGTTGGTTGTTAAGACATTTGCCAAAGTTAGACACTTTCCTGAACCCTCATCAGCCAAAGAACTGGGCTAAGAGATTGATTGCCTTGACATCAAAAGACATCAGATGGTGCACTCAGAGCACCAAGGGCAAAGACGTTATTACTAGTTGTGGGCAATACCCTAATGTGCCTTTGATTGGAGTAAAAGGATGCATCAACTACAACCCTTTGTTTTTTAAGAGACAATTAGGGTTTGCTTTGGTTCATCTTCCCCGAGGGCAAGACCTGACTGAGACCCTTTATTGTGAAATCAAACACAACTCTGCTGTTGTCAGACAGGCAGCCTGGGCCTGGAACAACATTCAGACTAAGGGGACAGCTATTTTGGGAAAATGCAACAATATAGCTTCGGCACAGTATCTTGATTGGTCTCGTACCAGGGCACAAATCACCCGGATGCCATTCACTTTAGAAGATGTACCTAGACCTTCAACAGTGCAACCTGTAGCCACTGTCAGTTTGGAAGAGTTTGAGAAACTGAAAGAGAGGAATAATCAGCTCTCCGAAGCCTTGAAGAAGACTCTCTGGGAGATAAATGACAGCCGTCTGGATAATGAGAGGTATGAAAGACTCAGGATTGATCACTTTACCAAGATTGAGAAGATGGATGACTACATCAGAAAGGCTAGAGCAGGGGAGCTAGTACTGAAGAATGCTTGCAAGGAAGCTAAGACTCAGAAGGCCAGAGCTGAGCATTACTTAGAGGAGAGCCAGGCTAGGTGGATCAGGATCACTGAGGCTCGTACACAGGAAGATCAAAGAACTCAAGCTAAGATAGAGCAACTGGAGGCTAGTGAGAAGACGAATCAGGCAGCTTTGATGGCAGCACAGAAGGAGATATCTGAATTGAAACTCTAGGCGGGGTTGAAGAGGTCAAAGGATCGGGATAAGCATAAGAAGTTGACCAATGCCATTGCTACCAGGAACCTCCTCATCAAGACTATCACAGAGCAATCAGTAGGTCCAGTGACTGAGGCCCTCCTGAAGGAAGTCAGAGAGGATGACTTTGGATTGGATGTTTGATTTCCTTGTGCTTGTACTTTCCTTTTGTTTGTACTTTTGATTTTGTTGTTGTATTTTGACCCACCATGGGAATGTCATTGTAATCAAACTATGTATTTTCACTCTTTGTAATATATATATGGTTTGTATTATTTTTGGTGGGCTTTATCTCTCTCTGCAACATCATCAGCATTTCCTAAAGGTCTGGAAAAGTCAAAACCAAAGAACCAAACTGGATACCCTTGGAAGACAAATAGGCATCCTGCATTGCATACTAATATTTTCTTTGTTTTGTAGGTTTTTGTTTTGTTGTTGTTTCTCACTTTGTTGTGGTTTCAGGAAACATTGCTCGCAAAAGAGTGTTCCCTGTCAACTGAATACACCGGTACCCGACAAGAAACAACCTTCCGGGACTACAAATGGATCAAGTTCAACAAGACTTGAATGAAGTGAGGGCCCAGATGTCCAATGAAAGGGTTGAGATGAGGAATCAGATGACTCAATTCATGACAGTGATGACTGGTCTAGTTCAGAGCCAGGAAAGACTGAGGGAATTGGTTGAGCAACAAACTCCTAAGGAACACCATCCAGGTACAGGAGGTACCAGTAACAACGATCATGAGCAGCCTCGCACTGATCCACCAGAGTTTAGGCCTCATTTGAACCCAGATATAAATACTCAGGGTAACACTGCTGGAGGAAGGGTCTTGCAGGAAGATCCTCAAGAAGAGCAGTTTACTGTGGTCGGGGCTGGAGATGAAGTTTACGACCGTCAGTTGGATGAAATTGCAGAGAAGCTAAGGTCTCTTGAATCCCAAAACTCTCTAGGTTTTTATTTCATGGACATGGAATTGGTGGAAGGGGTGAGAATTCCTCACAATTTCAAACCCCCGTGTTTTGAAAGATACAATGGCACATCCTGCCCACGCACTCACCTTCAGTCATTCTTAGGAAGATTAAAAGCATACACCATGGACGAGAAATTGTGGATGTTTTACTTCGAGGATAGTTTGACAGGGGCGTCCCGAGAATGGTACTCCCACTTGACTAGAGCCACAGTAAGAAACTGGAAAGACTTGGCTGAAGCTTTTACCCGTCAGTATCAGTATAATCTGGACATGGCCCCAAACAGGACCCTTCTAATGGGAATGTCTCAATCTTCCCGTGAGAGCTTTAGGGAGTATGCCCAAAGGTGGAGGCAACTTGCTGCTGCCGTTCAACCCCCCATGTCTGAAAGGGAGATGGCAGACATGTTCATGAATACTCTCCAGGGTACATATATTGACAGATTGGCTGCATTCTCTTCCACCAGCTTTGCAGATATGGTGATAGCAAGGGAAAGAATAGAGAGCCTACTGAAGATGGGGAAGATCTCCGACAACGGTGCCAGTTCAAGCAGTGCAAGGAAGCCATTTGTTGGGCCCCGTAGATCTGGTGAGACAAACTCTGTACACATGGGAAGAGGGAGACCCCAATACCTGCCCAGGACAGTTGCTGATGTTACTATCCCTGCTCCACCTCCTTAGTATACTCAACAACCACAACACTTTCCGCAACAACAACAATTTCCTCAACAGAGATCATACAACAACAATAACAACAATCAGCAACAACGCCCTTTTCAACAGCGGCCATCCCAGATCAACAGGGTGATTGACCCTATTCCAATGCCATATGCTACACTACTGCCACAACTCCTAAAGCTCAATCTTGTTGAGTTGAGGACATTGGATCCACCTGATCCTCAGAACCTTCCGAGAAACTATGATGTCAACGCTAGGTGTGCTTTTCATTCCAACACACCTGGTCACTCTACGGAAAAATGCAGGGCTCTGCATATGAAGGTCCAAGATCTGGTAGATTCAAAAGCCCTGAACTTTGCACGTCCTACCAATGTAATGAAAAATCCCATTCCAAGCCACAATGGGCCAAGGATTAATGCTATAGAGGAGGGCTCACCCATGAGTTTAGTAGAAGATATTGCAAGTATTCAGACACCTCTGGCAGAGGTTAAAGTCCAGCTTTTGAAATGCCAAGTGTTTCCAGGTTGTGAGGCCTGTTGTGAACCATGCAAACTCTCCGAGAATGGGTGTGCAAGCTTGAAGAATGGTATTAATGGCTTGATTAGAGAAGGCATTCTGCAAATTACCACAATAGTTTCTACAACACCAGCAACTCTTTTGTCGACAACAAGGGATTCTTCTACAACTGCAATAACAATTGTTCCTACTGATTCATCTACAACTTCAGCAACCATTTCTTCCATCGCTTCAACAAACAACAGTTCCATTTCATCTCCTTCTACAACTCCAGCAACCACCGACAATGATGTCTCCACAGTTACTAATTATTATGACCCTACAATGGTCCCAAATTCTAGCAACATTCAACAACCTCGGCAACAGTTTCAACAACAATCAAGCTTCAATTCACCACCTCCAGCATCCACCAGAAGTCCTGTCACTATCTTCTACGATCCACAGACAATTACGGTTCCAACATCTCCTATAGTGAGCCCAGTCACCATCACGGTGCCAGGGCCAATTCCATATGATAAAGACAGTGTTGTACCATGGCATTATGGTGCTGACCTTTACTGCAACGGAGAAAAAGTCCTTCTTGATTCTTCGGTTCACACTCCCTGTAAACACCCCAAATTTTCCCTCACTAAGTTCACATCATGGCTTGTGATCTTTCATCTTTGCATTAGTTTAAGCATATCATTTCATATTGCATTTTTGTTTCATCTGCATGGTTCAAGTCATCTGCATCTAGGGGTTGTGATCTGTGCAATCCAGGATCCATCTGAGCCACTCCAAAGGTCTTCAATCATCCCAAGAGGGTCCACATATGTTCAATCATCATTTTATATCCCTCAAAGATCAAGGAAGTCAGAAAATCACAAGAACTTGCAAAGCATGGAAGCAGAGCTAGGGTTTCACTGCACATATGACCTGAAATTAGGGTTTTGGTTTCATAGGCCATAACTCCAAATTTTTTGGTCATTATTGTTTCTAATAGTATCAATATGTTATGAGGATCATGCATACCAAGTTTTATGAATAAATTCATTGTGGAAGTCATATGTTCACTGGATAACTTCTTGAGCAAGTCAGAGCAAAATCAGGGCATCTGAGGGCCCCATCAATGGACCCAAAGTGGATTTTTCATCAAATTGAATTTATATGATCTTTATTTGATCATTTAAGTGCTTATAAGTTCACAAAATTTAAGAAAAGTGAGCTAAACCAAAAGTTGTCAAAAATGGAAATGACTTGTAATGTAAACTTTCCATTTTGGGAAAGTTTTTCAACCTCCTCTTTCTCAACCAAAAATGCTTCAAATGAAAAATTGTTGGTCATGAAAGTTGTAAATTGTACCATTCCCTTTTCAAAAAGTACAAGAACAAGATCTTATTCATTTTGGAACTCAAGATATGGCTTGTCAAAGTTGGCAAAAATCCCATAATTTTCAAGAATGCACCAAAAGGGATTCTTTGCAAAACCACTTGCCAAGGCTTTTTGTGACTTCAAACACACTTCAAAGTATCATAACATCATAGTTCATTGCCTTTAGATCAGAATTTCCTAAAGAATTGCAAGATTACATGCCTTGAACATCAAGATTTCTCAAAGGGGCCAAAACTTCACATATTTGCAAAAGGTCCCACAACTTTGTTTCAACTTGCTGAATTGCCTCCAAATGGATTCTATGAATATCCTTGATCTCAGTTGCACATGGACATGCCAAAAATCCAGCTTCATCCTTGCCCATACCTCAAGTACAAGAAATGTTGACTTTATGCAAAAACACCCATACCAATCAGCTGCAGCCACCACCCACTCTCTGCCCAACCAGAACTCTACAAGCATGCCTCAAGGGTCATTTTTCATAAGACACACAAGCTGAAACCTCCAAGAACTCAGCTTTGCCAAAAACATTCCCTCTTGCAAAAACTTTTGAATCCTTCAACTCACTCACTAAAACTCAAAACCAATTCCACCATTCATCTCAAAATCACTCACTGACCCCAAAGCAACCCTCAAATCAGCCAAGAACACACCATATACAAAATACGATTCTCAGCCAGTTGAGGTGCAAACTCACAAACCAGCCATCCTCAAAGCCTTTGAAGCATTCCATTAGCCTCGGGAGGTCAAAGGGAGTCTTTTTGCACAAAGGAAGTGGCCAGAAAGTTCAAGTTTGGAAAGCTCCATCTCAGGTAGCCATCTGAATTCATCTTTCCAGAACTCTCTTTTTATGTTACAATATGATAAAGCATGCTTCACTGATCACACTAAGCTTTGAATTTTCGAAAATGGTGTAGAAATGAGTATGTACTGAATCTCTGAAATTTTTGCCATTTTTATGTTTCTCTTCGAATCTTAGGATTGAGCCATAAGAAATGAGATTTGAGGGTGGATTTGAGTTTAGGGGAGTGAGGGGAGTTAATCTAGAGCTTTAGAGCTCTAGAAATAGCCTAGGGAGGAAGTTGGAAATTTTCAGGTGAGGGTGTCACCGGAGAAGACGACCGGAGCTCTTCTCCGGTGACCTGAAAGTAATTAATTTGATAATTAGGGTTAGGGCTTTGTTTAAATTTGGACCCTTGGATTTTCATCTTCCGCGCGTGTTGGATGGTGGAGATCTTGTCATTAGCATTTAATCTGGATTTAATAATTAATTAATTAGGTTTAGTTAAGTTTGAATTCTGGCCACAGGATCTGGCGCGCAGTCAACCCAGGAAACCCGAGATTTAATCCCAGCCCTTCACTGTGTTTACTTCTGCTTATTTCATTTTTTATTTCAATTTTTCTTATTTGTTTTGTACATTTTATTAAAAATAGTTAGAAAATTCCAAAAAATATTTTTATTCTGCATGTTTATTTCAAATAATTTTCTCAACCCAAAAATATTTTTATTTTTAGTTTTTGAATTAAAAAATCATTTTTAAAACATTTAAATGTTTATTTTAATTAATTAATGAAAATTAATTAATTAAAATATCATTTAGGTTTCTAAAAATCCCAAAAAAAATCATATTGCATCTTTAAACATTTAGAGACATTATCATACCTTCCATACAAATTTCTTTTTGGTTTTGAACAATCTTTGATAATTTTTCTTGAATAGGGTTCATAAAATCCTATTTTTTGAACCCTAACTTCAAGAATTCTTTCCTGCGTAACCAAGAATGGTATGATAATGGTTCTTTTTGCATTGATCTTCATTTGACATGTAGTTTCTAGCATAATTTTGTCACAAATTTCTTCAGCATTTTTTATTTGATTTGCATTTTTTCCCTTTAGGTGCCTTAGAACCTTAGATAACTTAGAAAAATCATAACTTTCATTAGGTTAAGAGTTAGGTCTTCTCCTTTGTGGTGTGATATCATAAGGGGTTAGGGTTCCTTTGATTCCATTTTCAATTTTTTATCATGTCATTTGCTTCTGTTTTTGAATTTTGCATCTCATGTTGCATTAAAACCCTAATTTCTCATCTTCCTTTGCATACATCTTGCATATGCATTCATTCAAGAACTTGCCATGACATTTCTTGTATCCACATGACATGTAAGACATCTTAGGACACATTAGACTCATGCTTGATCATTTACTTATCCATTTTCCATGTTATGCATTCATTACATTCCATGAGCATTCATGAACTTTCATGTACTTTCATTCTTCTTTCATGCTTCATTTACATTCTCATCACTTGTATGATCATTCACACCTCTTGAAATACATTTGCATCATCTCTTAGCATCATTTACATCATAAATATGCTTCTGGTTTTGGTTTGCACCTTTGCATTCATTTCATTTTCATTTCATTTCTTTCTCTTATGCTAACTTTTCAGGTGGTAAGAACTTTGAGAAGTGGATTTGCATTCACATCTCACAATATTTTCTCATCTCTCTTATGCATTCATTGCTGCATTTTACTTTTGCTTTAGAGTGAGCTTGCTCATTCATGTTCCTCCTTCACTTTCTTTCTCCAAGTAACTTATCTTCTAAAGTGAAGTAAGTTAGCTTGTTTCTTCTGTTTCTCCTCCTTTCATCTGCTTCTTCCTTGGTGGATTTTCTTGAAGATTTCTTGCAAGCCTCATAAACCCTAGGAACACCCAAGCATGTTAACAATTAGGGTTTGATTAGCCCCCCCATTAGTTTTACCTTTGTGTCATCTTTTGTGTCTCTCTTCTCACCTCATAATCAAAGACTAAACCTTTAAGGTTTTAAGGCTTTGTGATTAAGATTATGCCTGCATCCTTCTCTTAGGATGGAGTGTATAAATTTAATCCTAAGTGTTAAACCCTTGATGTGTTTAAATATCTTAATCAATCCATCAAATAATCACTAAGATAATAAGCTTGTAACTTGGGCCTTGCATTAGGGTTCTAATTCTTCCTTAATTGGTTAAGAAGGACTAACCCTAGTGTTAATGGACAAGTCCCCCTCAAGTTGTCTTACAAATCATAAAATTCACTTCTTAATCTTACCATTAACTAAAATCCACTTTAATAAAGGCTTTGTTTTGTCATGAGGTTAATCCCTAATCATGGATTAAGTTGAGGTGTCTTCCTCAGCTTAAATGTTCTCATCTATTATCCTTCTATTAGGATGGTGTAATGGGTCCATTAAATCCTTGATTATGGCTTAAACTCATCACTTAACACTAAATAAAAACTCCAAAAAACATCTAAATAATTGCAAGTAGGTTAATGATCTTAATCCTACATCATGGTAATTAAGTTTGAGGTGCTTACTTCATACTTAAGGTATTCTCATTACCCCTAATCAGAGGGAGGATGTGATGAGTTTACTAACCCTTGGTTTAGGCTTAAGCTCATTAACTTATGACAAACTCCAAAAAGCAATAAAAGATTGAAAACACCAAAACCAAACAATAATCGTCTCCTCCGGGATTCTTTTCTCATCTCATTCACTCACAAACGAGAACTCGCTTCTTCCGTCTAATGCAAGACAGTTTGCACCTGAGCCAGACAGGTCATACACTTGAGCATAGGCAAGCAAGCAGTTCATCAGTCAATTTGTATTTTAGTCTCTTTGAGTCGAACTACGGTGTTCTGACTTCCTCATTGCACGAGAGGATACGTAGGCATAACTTAACAGTTATCGAACAAAAGTCTCTTTGTCTCCCCCCTCTTTCAGCATTCTTTTCAAGCCTCATTCCTGAGCAATTTCATTTCACATACCTTTTGCACTGACATCTGTACATTCTTTTCCAGCTTTTGCACACAGATAGCACTGACACTACCCCTTTAAACACAAACTTTCAAGCGTGGATCCCGTCGAGTACGACGGACAATCTGGGTGCTAATACCTTCCCAGATTATAACCAACCCCCTTTCTCAGTTTCTCTGGTTCGCGACCGTCTTATCCATATCTTTCTAGGTTTATGCAGCATTACCTTTCCTTCGGGATAAAAATGCCTAGCTGGCGACTCTTTTCAGTTCACCTTCATTCTCCTCTTTCACCGACCGTTTGCGTCTGTACCCCTTCTGACCAGGTGTCATTTGGCGGGAGCGACACTCCCCAAGTGGATAATGTTGGGGGAGACGGAGGCTTCACCCGAAGTGGACGCCTCTTTAAGTCACAAGCTCCAAGGACCAATACTGAGACAGAGGCTGCTGCCAAAACCAAAGGAAAGAATGTGATACCTGAAGAATCTGCACCAAAAGAGACTCATAAATCATCCTTCGATCAGGATGTGGATGAATTTATGAGGATAATTAAAAGAAGTGACTATAAAGTTGTGGATCAGCTCCACCAGACTCCTTCTAAGATCTCTATACTATCCCTGTTGTTATGTTTCGAAGCTCATCGAGATTCACTACTCAAAGTTATGCATGCTGCCTACGTGCCAGAAGAGATCACAGAGAATCAGCTTGAAACAATGGTGTCAAATGTCAATACTAGCCATGGGCTAGGATTCACTGATGCTTATTTAACAACAGAAGGACGTCACCACAACAAAGCTTTGCACATAACCCTGGAGTGCAAAGGAGTTGTACTATCTCATGTTCTTGTAGACACGGGGTCCTCACTCAATGTCTTACCCAAGAAAGCTCTTGTCAAGCTCGAATATGATGGAATAGCTCTTCGACCAAGCAACCTTGTGGTCAGGGCTTTTGATGGCTCCAAAAGATCTGTTCTGGGAGAGGTGGAGCTACCTGTGATAATCGGTCTGCAGGTCTTTAAGACCACATTCTATGTGATGGACATACAGCCGGCCTACAGCTGTTTGTTAGGTCGACCGTGGATTCACGCCGCAGGTGCAGTAACGTCGGCCCTTCACCAGAAATTGAAATATGAATGGGAAGGACAGATTATCACCATCTGTGGTGAGGAGGACATATTTGTTAGCCATCTGGCTACATACAAGTATATTGAGATGGATGGTGAAATCCATGAGACTATGAGCCAAGGGTTCGAGGCCCTGAATGTCAATGAGGCGACGACTAAAGTATTTGCTGCATCCCAGGAAGACAGGATGGGTACTTCAATTGTCTCCTATCAGCAAGCCTGGAAGGTTGTTGAAGATGGTAATGCCCAAGGCTAGGGCAGGCTGCTGCTAGTGGAAAAGAAGGAAGATAGATTCAGTTTGGGTTACAAACCATTCCGACAAGATCAATCAGAGGCTGCAAAAGAGCCCAAGTTCATCAGTAGGGGGATGCTCACCCCAGATGTTGTTAATAACCTGGAAGACGAGGCGGAAAGCGACCGCAACCTGGAGAGCTAGATACGTCCAAGGATCTCGGGGAACCAAGTCCTTAACTGGTCTTCCCAGGAAATTATAAGGGTTACTCCTGCAGAGTAATTATTATTTCCTGTCTTTTTAGCATGCATCAAGTCCTGCATCTTGCCCAAGGAGTCAGGACTCATTTTGTAATAGGGCCATATTGTAATTTTGTGCAAATGGATTAATCAATGAATATCGGACATCTTTTGCAAACAAGTCTCTTTTTCGCTCACTGTCTTTTCATTTTTCACTTTTGTACAAAACAATAAAAATGGAAATGTTTTCAAAATAAATAACTTCATTTTCACTTTTTCTAAACAAGGTTAAAACTGATCATTAAAACGAACAAATCTCAACCCTTGCAGAGATTATCCTCCAGATTGCACCGACAACAGCACTGATATGACCTTGTATGACTTCGACAATCCAATTAATCAAGCTGGTGAAGGGGTTGAAGAAGACTATGAGTTACCTTAAGAGATAGCCAGGTTGTTGAGGTAAGAAGAGAAAGTGATTACTCCTCATCAGGAGGAGGTTGAAACAGTTAATCTTGGTACCGAAGAGGATTTGAAAGAAGTGAAGATTGGGGCCAGCCTGCAAGATTCAGTGAAAGAACAGCTTATTGATATACTTCGAGAATACGTCGACGTCTTTGCTTGGCCCTATCAAGACATGTCGGGTCTGGATACAGATATTGTTATGCACAAGCTGCCATTAAAAGAAGATTGCCCTCCAGTGAAGCAAAAGCTACGCCGTACTCGTCTAGATATAGCCATGAAGATCAAGGAAGAAGTACAAAAACAGTGGGACGTTGGTTTCTTGCTGTGACTAGTTACCCGCCGTGGGTGGCTAACATTGTACCAGTGCCTAAGAAGGATGGAAAAGTACGTATGTGTATGGATTACCGAGATCTGAATAGAGCTAGCCCGAAGGATGATTTCCCATTATCTCACATTGATGTATTGGTCGACAACACATCTCAGTTCTCGGTGTTTTCCTTCATGGATGGTTTTTCAGGGTATAATCAGATCAGAATGTCACCCGAACACTTGGAGAAGACTACCTTCATCACACCTTGGGGCACATTTTGTTACATGGTAATGCCTTTTGGACCGAAGAATGTCGGTGCAACTTATCAGCGGGCTATGGTAACGTTATTCCACGATATGATACATAAATAAATTGAATGCTACGTGGATGACATGATTTCCAAGTCCCTTACTGAAGAAGATCATCTGGTAAATCTGCTGAAGTTGTTCAAGCGCCTGAGGAAATATCAGCTGAAGTTGAACCCCAACAAATGCACATTCAGGGTGCGGTCCGGTAAACTGCTGGGATTTATCGTAAGTGAAAAGGGAATTGAAGTTGATCCTGACAAAGTCAAAGCCATTCAAGAGATGCCTGCACCTAGGACTGAAAAGGAAGTTAGGGGGTTCTTAGGTAGATTGAACTACATATCAAGGTTCATATCTCATCTCACTGCAACCTGTGAGCCCCTGTTTAAGTTGTTAAGAAAGGAGCAAACGGTCAGGTGGAACGAAGATTGTCAGAAGGCTTTTGACAAAATCAAGGAGTACTTGAAAGAACCTCCAATTCTTATGCCTCCAGTTGAAGGAAGACCTCTAATAATGTACCTGACAGTATTAGAAGGATCAATGGGGGTGTGTATTGGGCCAGCATGACGAGTCTGGTCGAAAAGAGTATGCAATATACTACCTAAGCAAAAAGTATACCGACTGTGAACAACGTTATTCACTGCTCGAGAAAACTTGTTGTGCTTTAGTGTGGGCTGCCCGCCGACTGAGACAGTATATGTTGACTCACACTACTTTGTTGATCTCAAAAATGGACCCCGTCAAGTACATATTTGAGAATCCAGCACTTACCGGAAGGGTTGCAAGATGGAAAATGATTCTGACAGAGTATGACATTTAGTACAAATCTCAAAAGGCCATCAAAGGCAGTGTACTGTCTGACTATCTAGCTGAGAAACCCATTGATGATTACCAGCCCATGAGGTTTGACTTCCCTAATGAAGACATCATGTTCCTAAAAGCAAAAGATCATGAAGAGCCTGTTCACACTGAAGGGCCCGACCCGGAAGAAGAATGGACAATGATGTTTGATGGGGCTGTCAATATGAATGGTTGTGGAGTTGGTGCAGTGCTCATTACACCTAAAGGAGTTCATATGCCTTTCTCGGCAAAACTCACCTTTGCTTGCACTAAAAACGAAGCTGAGTACGAAGCCTGTATCATGGGTCTTGAGGAAGCCATTGACCTCGGGATCAAGACTTTAACTGTATTCGGAGATTCAGCTTTGGTAATCAATCAGACCAACGGCAAATGGTACACTCACCAAGAGCATCTAATTCCATATCGTGACTACACGAGGAGATTATTGACTTTCTTCATAACAGTTAAACTTGAGTACATCCCTCAAGACGAAAATCAATTCGCAGATGCTTTAGCCACCATTTCCTCCATGATCAAGGTTCAGACTGCAAATTATGTGCCTCGGATTTCGGTATCCAGACTAGACCGACCAGCAAATATGTTCTCTATGGACGTTGACAAAGATGACAAGCCTTGGTTCCATGACATCAAAAGCTTCTTAGAGGATCAAACATATCCACCTGGGGCATCATCCAATGATAAGAAGACATTAAGAAGGCTGGTCGGTAGTTTCTTACTTAATGCTGATGGTTCATTATACAAGCGAAACTTTGACATGGCCCTACTCAGATGTGTTGATAAGAAAGAAGCAGACTTGCTGATGCACGAGGTGCATGAAGGATCTTTTGGTACCCATGCTGGAGGGCATGCGATGGCCAAGAAATTATTACGATCAGGTTACTACTGGATCACAATGGATGCAGACTGTTGTGCCTATGCCAGGAAATGTCACAAATGCCAGATCTACGCAGTTAAAGTGCATGTGCCTCCGAATCCTTTGAACGTGATGTCTTTACCTTGGCCCTTTGCCATGTGGGGCATTGACATGATTGGAAAGATTGAACCGACTGCTTCAAATGGCCACATATTCATCCTGGTAGCCATTGATTACTTCACCAAATGGGTTGAAGCAGTTTCGTATGCGAACGTCACCAGACAAGTGGTAGCCAGATTCCTGAAAAGAGACATCATCTGTCGATATGGAGTACCCGAACGAATCATTACTGATAATGGTTCTAACTTGAACAACAAAATGATGGCAGAACTATGTCGGGACTTCAAAATCCAACATCACAACTCTTCTCCTTACAGGCCAAAGATGAATGGCGTTGTTGAGGCAGCTAACAAGAACATTAAGAAGATTGTGCAAATGATGATGGTTACTTACAAAGATTGGCATGAAATGCTACCATTTGCCTTGCATGGGTACCGAACCTCAATCAGAACGTCCACTGGGGCAACACCTTATCAGCTGGTGTATAGTATGGAAGTTGTCCTACCTTTTGAAGTTGAATAACCCTCCTTATGGGTACTAATGGATGTCAAGCTAAGTGAAGCAGAATGGGTCCGATCTCGGTACAATCAGCTGAATCTTATCGAAGAAAAGAGGCTAGCTGTTATCTGTCATGGGCAGTTATATCAGAAAAAGATGAAGAAAGCCTTCGATCAGAAAGTCAGGCTTCGGGAATACCAAGTGGGAGATCTTGTGTTGAAAAGACTTTTTCCTCCTCATACAGACCACAGGGGCAAGTGGACTCCGAACTACGATGGTCCATTCATAGTAAAGAAAGTTTTCTCTGGTGGAGCACTGATGCTCACTACTATGGATGGTGAAGATTTCTTGTCCCCTGTGAATTCAGATGCAGTTAAAAAATACTTAGCATAGAATGACCCGCTGGACATAAAAACAGAATGAAACTCCAGGCAAAAATTGGGCATCTCGGCGAGTCAAAAACATAATAAAGGACTCGGGAAAAAATAAGGGAAAATTGGAAAAATGTACACCCGCTGAGTTGAAAAGCCGCATTGGACAGCTCAGGCAAAAATGGGTATCCCGGTGGATTGAAAACCCGAAAGGGCGATCCACGCAAAATAAGGGAATAAGCGAACAACTGCATTCTGAATTCGTCTGTATCACTTACAACACGGCAAGCTTCGAAAGGATAAAGCATCAGTCAGAATCAACCTTCTTCAGAAAGCAAGAGAAGAAGAACGTCGAGGTCATACGGGTCATAGCAAAGTAAGCTCACCGGAGCATCGTCAACATTGCCAACACTTTTACTTTTTCAATTTGTAACAATCTCCTCATTCCAGGGGATCTGTTCCTTTGACTGTATTTGCCAATTCAGGGCACCCAGATTAATAAAATCAGAGTTTTCAGTCACACCTCGTCTTGTACATTTTTGTTTCGTTTGCAAAATGTCCAATATCCATGATATAATATTCGCATAAAACAAATGAGCCATTCTTAATAAATGCTTGCAGGAAATATATTTACTCTCAGGAATATCTAACTCCTATGATGGAATCCGGTAAGGGATACCTCGGGATGCTTGTGCGTTTCTTGTCTTAACAGATTGCCAGTATTCAATACGCATCATGGGGCATGCCAAACACACTTCCCCAGCATACTTCCTCCCCAAGAAGTATTGGGAATGCTTTTCCCCAGCAGAGTTGTCAAAGCCTCCTCATCCCTAGCATAAGTCTATTCAACAGGAGCTGCCCCAGCCGAGATCCCCACAGAGTTCTCTAGGAAGATCGTTCAGTGATCTTTTCTTCCCCAAACAGAGTGCCAGGTCTCTCAAAGATAAAAAGAACTATCTCACCGCAGAGTTCCAGCCTCTCCCCAGAAGAGCAATACCTGAAACTCTCATATAACAAAGTGACGAAAGCTTCCTTATCCCCAACTGGGCTTCTCCTTACAGGATAGGTCTATCGATGATCTATTTCCCCAGGCAGAGCTATGTATCCTAACAGATCGACCAATGATCTCCCTCGGCTGGGATATCCCTTCGAGCAGATTGACCAGAGATCTTTACAACAGCGGGATCCGAATCCCGGATCGGTTTCTCTTTTTTGCATAATCATAGCATTCACATTATTTTTCCCCACAGAGCGTAGCATTCCGGAAAAAATCAAACATTTGCATGATCACAAGTCAGGATCGAGCCAGTCACCTGCAATTACCATCAATATTTCATCGGCAGTATATAAAGCTCACATCCCCCTCAGATAAGCCAAAACATCCTTTTTGCATTCAGATACCTATATATACCCTTTTGACACTCGTCTGTATCGCCTTACCCCAGCACGGTTGTCCAATCACTTGTTGTAAACCGAACACTTCTTTATAATACACTCTTGACGGCACTCGTCCATGTCATTATATTCCCACAGGTTACCGAAACACCTTTTACACTCTCATATACAAAAGTTTGTTCATAACTTATACATTCTCTTTTGACACCCGTTCGTGTCATACCTTTTCCCAACAAGTTGAACACTCGTCTGTGTCTTGCCCATACTCCACAATACTCATTCATACTTATACATATACTCGTCTGTATCTCGTATATATATTCATTCCCCTCAGATTCGGCACTCGTCCGTGTTCTTTGTTAACTAGTTGGTGCTCGTCCGTACCATCATCTCTGAACATGCGTCAGCGCTTATTTCTACCGATACTCGTCCGTATCATGGTCATAAGGATGCTCGTCCGCATATTTAATCTATACACAACGTCAAACACTTATACCGTTATTCTTAAACGTAAACACTCGTCTGTGTTTACCATCTCCCCAGCAAAGCAACTTTTCTTCTATCCGACATTCGTCCTATGTCGTGATACTTTCGGCAGCCGTCCCCTGCCAGGTGATCGTCCTTCACCTTTGGATGACCGTCCCTCATCCTTTCCCCAGTGGAGTCTCCATTATTGGAACCCTTTCCTATCCGGCAGTCGTCCTATGTTGTGATATTTAGCAGCCGCCCCCTGCTAGGTGATCGTCCTTCACCTTTTGATGAATGTCCTTCATCATTTTATCCGATGGCCGTCCCCATCATTGATCTTGTTATCTGACATTCATCCTATGTCATGATACAACCCCGAGAGCAGCCGTACCCTACTAGGTGATCGTCCTTCACCTCTTGATGATCGTCCTTCATCATGCTTATCCGATGGCCATCCCCATCGTCGACCTTTTTCTATCCGACATTTGTCATATGTCGTGATAAAGAGTAGTCGTCCCCTGCTAGGTGATCGTCCTTCACCATTGATGACCGTCCCTCATCATTTATTTCATTTATTCTTTGAACCGATGGTCGTCCCCGTCGTTGTTTACTTTACTCTGCAAACCTGATGGCCATCCCCATCACTGCCTTTACTTTAATCCCCAGAGAACCTTGTTACTTTGCTTGATGGCCATCCCCATCATGATCTCTTTATTTCCCCAGCATGTCGGCCGTCCCCGTCATTGTTTTATCCCCATCAGTCGTCCTCTGCTCGATGGTCGTCCTCCATCGCTTTCATTTAATAATCATGCTATACTGTCTTTTACAATTTATATCCCTTTTCTTCTTCTCCCCGGTGAGTGCAAATTTTGGACTGTCTTTGGTATTCAACCACAAGTTATCTTGTTTGTCTGTTAAGCCAAGCGCTTATATCCTGCACAGCTAACTCATGTTTGAATAGGGGCAGCTGTAAACACCCCAAATTTGCCCTCACTAATTTCACACCATTGGCTTGAGATCTTTCGTGTTTGCATTAGTTTAAGCATACCACATCATATTGCATTTTTGCTTCACTGCATTAGTTCAAGTTCATCTGCATCTAGGGTTTGTGATCTGAGCAACCCAAGGATCCATCTGAGCCAATCCAAAGGTCTCCAAGTATTCCAAGAGGGTCCATGTGTGTTCCATCATCATATTATATCCCTCAATTTTCAAAGAAGTCAAGAAATCACAAGAACTGGCAAACCATGGAAGCAGAGCTAGGGTTTTCACTCCACAGATGACCAAAATTAGGGTTTTGGTTTCCGAGGCCTTAACTCCATTTTTTTTGCCATTCTTGTTGCTAATGTTCTTAAGATGCTATAAAGATCATATGTGCCAAGTATGATGAAGAAATTCATTGTGGAAGTCATATGTTCACTAGGTAACTTCTTGAGCAAGTCAGAGCAAAATCAGGGCATCTGAGGCCCCCAACAATGCAACCAAAGGGGTATTTTCATCAAATTGAAGTTATGTGATCTTTATTTGATCATTCAAGTGCTTGGAAGTTCACAAAATTGAATAAATTTGAGCTAAACCAAAAGTTGCCAAAAATGGAAATGACTTGTAATGGAAACTTTCCATTTTGGGAAAGTTTTTCAACCTCCTCTTTCTCAACCAAAAATGCTTCAAATGAAAAATTGTTGGTCATGAAAGTTGTAGATTAGGTCTTTCCCTTTTCAAAAAGTACAAGAACATGTTCTAATTCATTGTGGAACTCAAGTTATGATCTTTCAAAGTTGGCAAAAATCCTATAATTTTCAAGAATACACCAAAGAGGGATTTTTGCAACCACTTGCCAAGCCATTTCATGACCTCTAATGCATCTCTAAACATCATATCATCATAGTGCAACTCATTTGAACCAGTATCATGCCAAGAATTGAAGCATTTCATGCCTTGCACTTCAAGATATCTCAAAAGGGCCAAAATGCATAAACCTTGCAAAATCTCTTGCAGCCATGCTTCCACTTGTTCTAGCTACATAATTTCAATTCCATGGCTCTCCTTGATTCAAGATGAGGCCAGACATGCCATTGAACCACCCCTGCATGAGCCTATACCTCAAGTACACATAATGTTGACTTTTTACAACTTGGTCCATACCAATCAGCTGCAGCCACAACAACTCTCTGGCCAATAGAGACATGTTATGTGGACCAAAAGCAAGCCATTTCACATAACCTTAGAGCCTGAATGATCCCATAAAAAAAGTTCGCAAAAAATCCCTCAAAGACTTCTCTTCTTCGATTTGCTCAGCACAATCCATAAAACTTCAAACAAACTTCATAAACCAACTCACCATCATCCATAGATCATTTCCCAACCATCAAACAAGCCTGAAACCCCACAAACACAAAACACGATTCTGGTGCAGCAAGAGTTCATCCTCTCAATCCAGCCATTAAACTCATTCCAAGCCTTGCAACATCATCAAGGGAACAAGTGGAGGCTTTTTGCACCAAAGAGGAGGCCAGATAGCTCAGATTGAGAAAGCTCCATCTCAGGTATCATCAAGAACAAATTTTCCAGAATTCCTCTTTTAAGTTATAGAAATGATCTTCATGCTCCACTGATCACACTGCACCTTTTAGTTTTAAAAATAGTCAAGAAATAAGCATGTATTTAGCTTCTGAAACTTTGCTGCAATAAGCATGTATTTAGCTTCTGAAACTTTGCCCGTGAAACATGTTCTTATTTGATTCTCATGATTGATGCAATATAAATTTGTTTTGAGGGTAGATTCATGCTTAGGGAGGTTTGGGGAGTTGATCTAGAGATTTAGAGCTCCTAAAACAACCTAGGGAAGAAGTTTGATTTTGGTCTCGCCGGAAAAGACGACCAGAACCACTGTTCCGGCCGTCAAAGATTAATTAGGGTTTAGGGTGAGTTTAAATGTCAGCCCTTGGATCAGGCTTCCCGCGCGTGTTTGGATGGATGAGATTGATCATTAGGATTTAATTAGGATTAATTAATTTAATTAATTGAAGTTAGGTCAGAAGCAATCCTAGCCGTTGGTCTGCCCGCCAGTCAACACTTTTCCCTCAGCTTTGAATCTCATCCATTGGATCCTCATACTTTCTATTTAAATTGATTTTTATTTCATTTTTATTGTATTTTCTTGCATAATTATTTAAAAATAGTTAGAAAAATCCCAAAAATATTTTCTTTTGCATTTTCATTCCAAATAATTTTCTTAATCAGAAAATGATTTTTATTTTATTTTTTTCATAAAAATTGTATTTTTAAAATATTTAAATGTTTATTTTAATTAATTAATTGAATTTAATTAATTCAAATACCATTTAAGTTTCTAAAAATCACCAAAAAATTCATGTTGCATCTTAACACATTTAGAAACATTTTCATACCTTTCATACAAATTTCTTTTTAGGTTTGATCACAACTTGACAATTTTCTTTGAATTTAGGGTACATAAAATTAAAGTTTTTAACCCTAACTTTGAAAAATCATTTCTGCCTAACCATGAAGGGTTTGATGATGATTCTTTTTGCATTGTTTTCCATATAACATATAGTATCTAGGATATTTTCCTCATGAATTTATCTTTCATTTTCAATTTGTTTAGCATTTTACATTGAGGATCACCCAAAAAACCCTAGGAACTTAGGAAATTCATAACTCCTTCTAGATTTAGCTTCTGACCTCCCCCTTTGGATAGTAACCTAGTATAGGTTTAGGGTTTGTTTGAGTGTGATTTCAAATTTTTTATCATGTCATTTGCTTCTGTTTTGGTCATATGCATCTCATGTTGCCTTAAAACCCTAATTTTGCATCTTCATTTGCATTCATCTGGCATATTCCTTCATACATGAACTTGCCATGATATTCCATGCATTCATGTGTCATCTTAGACATCTTAGGACATGTTAGAATCATGTTTGATAATTTCTTCATTCATTTGCCATGATTTGCATTCATTTCCTTTCATTAACTTTCATAAACTTTCAAACTACAAAGCATGCTTCATTTGCATTCATTATCTTTGAGTCGAACTACGGTGTTCTGACTTCCTCATTGCACGAGAGGATACATAGGCATAACTTAACCGTTATCAAACAAAAGTCTTTGTGTCTTCCCCCTCTTTCAGCATTCTCTTTTAAGCTTCAGTCTTGAGCACATCACTCATTCTTTTGCACTGACACTTGTACATTCTTTTCCAGCTTTTGCACACAGATAGCACAGACACTACCCCTTTAAAACACAATCTTTTAAGTGTGGATCCCGTCGAGTACGACGGACAATCCAGGTGCTAATACCTTCCCAGGTTGTAACCAACCCCCTTTCTCATTTTCCCTGGTTTGCGATCGTCTTATCCATATCTTTCTAGGTTTATGCAGCATTATCTTTCCTTCGGGATAAAAATGCCTAGCTGGCGACTCTATTCAGTTTCATTTTCATTTCTCCTCTCGCCGACCGTTCGCGCTTGCACCGGGATGCAAATCTTCGGGAGCGACAGGTGGCCTTGAAGATCTTTTCACTTTAGCCTCACAAACCATAGGATATCCAAGCATGATAACTTTTAGGGTTGTATATAGTCCCCCTAGTCTTTTACCTTTGAGTCTCCTTGAGTCTCTCTTCTCATCTCTTAATCAGATGCTAAACTCTTAAAGCTTTAGGACTTTGAATTAGGGTTATGCCTGCATCCTTATCTTAGGATGGGGTGTATAACTTTAATCCTTAGTGTTAAAACTTTAATTTGTTTACACCTCTTAATCAAAACACATTAATAATCACCAATACTTTATCTTTTAACTTGGGCCTTACATTAGGGTTCTATCTCTTCCTCATGGTTAAGAGGGACTAACCCTAGTGTTTAATGGACAAGTCCCCCTCAAGTTGTCTTACAAACTTAAAATCCATTTCTTAATCGCATCCCTTAAATTAAAATACATTTAATAAAGGCTTGTTATATAATGAATTTAATCCCTAACCATGGATTAAGTTGAGGTATCTTCCTCATCTTAAGTGTTCTCATCTATTATCCTTCTATTAGGATGGTGTAATGAGTTCACTAATCTGTGATTAGAGATTAAACTCATTTCTTAACACTAAACAAAAACCCAAAAACATCTAAATAATCACAATTAGGTTAATGATCTTAATCCTACATTATCATGGTAATTAAGTTGAGATGCTTATCTCATACTTAAGTATGCTCATTATCCCTAAGCAGGGAGGATATAATTAGTTTACAAGCCCTTGATTTAGGCTTAAGCTCATAATCCTATGCAAAACACCAAAAACAACAAAAAACTGAAAAACATAAAAACAAACAATAATCGTCTCCTCCGGGATTCTTTTCTCATCACACTCATTCACAAACGAGAACTCGCTTCTTCCGTCTAATGCAAGAAAATTAGCACTCGAGCCAGACGAGTCATACACATGAGCATAGACAAGCAAGCAGTTCACAGTCATTTTAATTTCGGTCTCTTTGAGTCGAACTACAGTGTTTTGACTTCCTCATTGCACGAGAGGATACGTAGGCATAACTTAACAGTTATCGAACAAAAGTCTTTGTGTTTTCCCCCTCTTTCAGCTTTCTTTTCTAAGCCTCAGTCTTGAGCATCTCACCCTCTCTTTTGCACTGACACACATTCTTTTCTCCCTAGTTTTTTATGCACAGTCAGCACGTACACTACCCCTTTTAAACACAATCAAGTAAGTGTGGATCCCGTCGAGTACGACGGACGATCTGGGTGCTAATACCTTCCCAGGTCGTAACCTACCCCCTTTCTCAGTTTCTATGGTTCGCAATCGTCTTATCCATCTCTTTCTAGGTTTATGCAACATTACCTTTCCTTCGGGATAAAAATGCCTAGCTGGAGACTCTATTCAATTCATTCATCTTCTCTTTTCGCCGACCGTTCGCGTCTGCACCGGGATGTAAATCTTTGGGAGCGACAGTTGGCAAACCCACTCACATCCGAGTGCCCACTGGGAACTCACATAGGATGGCCTGGTTCTCTCATAGGAACCCAGTTAAGGAAAACTATTCGTATGACAATAGTATTGTATCCCAATGGCTGAATGCACTATTGTTTCTCGATTCAGTGCTTGAAGCTGGAGACTTATGAGGGATGCTTGTTTTCCCAGACTCAACTGTGACCTCCCTGAGTAGTACATAATACCAAACTGATTCCCTGATTTAGTCATGAGGCATTTCTCGGAAATGGTGAACGTATTATTGCTATTCGGCTTTGAGAGTCTGTGATGTTGACCCGAGGTATAACACCCGTGAGATTGGGAGGGGTTTACAGGTTTGCAGGGACCCTAAACTTTCAACATACCCGTTTCACCAGTGTTACTTTGTGATAATCCAGTTCTATGTGGTTCCTAGTTGTGGGGTTCTACAAAGAGATATTGTAGTTATGACTATTCACCAACATGTGGTTATCTTCTCAGCACCAACATCAGACCATTGATCGCATGCTAGTGCATTGCATAACATCATTTGCATGCTTGCATTCCTAACACATGTTTACTCATTTGCAGGTTTGCATGTCACATCCTCATTTCCTAAAAATGTATGGACATGTCATATGCATTCATTGCATGCATTTCATATTCAACATTTTGACATATTATCCGGACTTCCTAACTTATTCAAATTGTAGGCAGTATAGCTGGTCAACGCATTCATCGATACCAAACTCGCAGAAACCGAGTGAGAATGGCTGAGAAAATGCAGAATAATCTCACCGAACTCCGACAGAGGATGGATCAGTTCATGGAGATGATGACCGGTATGGCCCAGAACTAGGAGCATCTCAGATTTATGGTTGAGCAACCCCAGGTAAATGTTAATAATAGGACACCTACTGGTACTATGGATCTGAATGCTTCCCGTAATGAAGAGCCAAATCCCAATGGGACCGTGGCCCGTAATGTGGCTTTAGAAGACACACAAGAGGACTAATTCACTCTACTAGATGCTGATATGGTTAATATGAACGAGATAAATGATCGAAGGTATGAAGAGTTGGCAGAAAAGATTAAGGCCATGGAATGACAGAATTACCTGGGTGTTGATGTAACCAATCTGGGATTAGTGCCAGGAGTCAGAATCCCTCCCAAGTTCAAGGTGCCATCATTTGACAAGTACAACGGCAGCACCTGCCCTAGAACTCACATTCAAGCTTATTTTGGAAAGATCTCAGCTCACACTGATGACGAGAAATTGTGGATGCATTTCTTCCAAGATAGTTTATCTGGAGCTTCATTGAGCTGGTACATGAAGCTAAACAGGGTCTCTATCCGAAGCTGGAAAGATTTAGCTGAAGCTTTCTCAAGAAGTATCAATATAATATTGATATGGCTCCAAACCGCACCCAAGTGCAGAACTTGTCTCAATGACCTAAGGAAGGTTTTAAGGAGTATACCCAGAGGTGACGTGAGCTGACTGCACAGGTTCAACCTCCGTTGGTGGACCGGGAAATGGAGGACATGTTTATGGGCACCTTACAAGGTGCATTCTTGGATTGTCTGGCCGATTGCCCGTCCATCGATTTTTATGATATCATAATTGCGGGAGAAAGGATAGAGAACTTTCTGAAATTAGGAAAGATCCAGGATGTTAGCGCTGCTAGTTCTTCTGGTGTGAAAAAGCCTTTTGGTAACGGCCAAAGAAGAAGAGAACGAGATACAAATGTTGTGTATAGGGGCCGAGATAGAGGTCGTTTTCAAGGATACTACCAAGCAGTTGCAGTGACTATTATGCCACAGGTTCAACAACAACCTCAGGGTCAGCAACAATAGGGACAAAGGCCATTTCAGCAAAGAACAAGAGCGAGGGACCGCAGGATTGATCTTATCCCATTACCATATGTTGTGTTGCTTCTAGAGTTGCTAAAGTTGAACATGGTCGAGCTATGTACCATGAGAGCTCCTTCTCCTAACAATTTACCACCAAATTTTTATGCAAACTCCAGGTGTGAATTCCATTCGAGTGCCCAGGGGCACGGTATTGAGAAGTATTGGGATTTTTAGAATAAGGTACAGGACCTAATTGACTCCAAGGCAATCAATTTTTCTCCTCACCCAAATGTACTCTAAAATCCAATGCCTAACCAAGGTTGTTATACAAGATGGTCTACATTAAGCTAAAGTCTTTGAATTAATCACCCTGGGTTTGCAAGGGTATTCGCAGAAGCAAATAAAGCCAGAAGTATTCAAATACTCTCAGTAATGGAAATTTTGTGTTTGTTTTTCTTCAATGCATTTTCATCCCTATTGAGGGGAACTACATCGCTCTGATTCTTCATTGGTCATGGGTCAATGGAGATACGTAAGCAGAAGATAGTCAGGTCTTTCTGAGCAGCCTTATAGGGAAACTTTAGTCCACAACTTTACTCTTTCCTCCAGATGTCTCATATCAGAATAACTAGAAGAAAAGATGTGATTTCCATGTAGGACATGCGACCATTTACTTAAAGATTACAGGTCTATGAAAAAGCTACTGATCACTGGAAGTATCCAAGACTGATAGGTCCAGACGGAGTCAAGCGTCCTCAACTACGACAATATTCAACTTCTTTACTGCATTTTCATTTGTAGTTCCTTTAGTTGCTAAACATTTGTCTACATGTATGAAAGTTGTCACTTTTGAATGATAATCATAATAAAGCTCAAATGTTTTTCTTAAAGTAATTCATTCATATTCATTTATAATTTTGTATGTGTGCATTGCAATACCAATTATCATGTTTAAAATCTATGAAGGAGAATGATGAAACAAAAATGCAAGATCTCTAATTGTGTGCTCTTGAATAAGACCATGTTGACGATGTACAGGCTTTGTTTCAAATCCCTAAACACCGGAGATATAAGGGAGATAGACCATCGCTAACCCCTTTGAGTCTTGAAGTAGAAGTTTCTTTTCACACGAAAAAACCCTCACATGTAACCCAGGGGCAGGGTAGGTGTCAGCTAGTTGGACCAAGCGTTCATACTTTCATAAATGAGTGTATCTGGGGAGCCATTACATCCCAACATACCAATCAAGAGGTCCACAGACCAGACACCATAACGGTTATACTAATTTGGAATCCATAATGGTTATCCTTCATCGACCAAAGAATGAGACAATCATAACCCTCACAAAGTAATCAAGACAAACAGTGTCACACAATTTGTTCGAAAAAAGTGAATAAAGAAAAAGAAATGAAAAAGCCCGTTGAGTCAAAACTTGAAAACAAGCGACTTAGGAAAAAACTAGGGCATCCCGCTGGACTTCACAATCAAAGATTCACAAGAATCAGTCCAGGCAAAAGTTAGGGATAAGCAAAAGAACACAAAAGCGAAAGACGTAAAGGATTACACAAGAAAGATCCTTGAACAAGAACAAAGTTGTGTGGTACAGACGAAAGACAAAGGGGTGACTCCCAACAACAACTTGAGTGGTGCTTAAACCGTTAGCAATAATGGTTCCTCAACCATCACGAAACCTTTTTTGAGAGGTGAGCGCTTGTGCCGAGCTAGCTGAACATAGGAATGGAGGACATCACGAAGAGGGGTGGGTACTAATAAAACTCGAGCATATATCCTTTGTTTCTATAATCGTGAACCAGGCCTCGATACAACCCTCAAAATTCCTAAGTGAAATAGGGTTATTTTGAGAACGTACTACTACAAGACCGCGTTCCTGACTCTTATGAGTTGTGCTAAAAGACCTTTGTTGGTATTACATGTGCATGTTTTCTTTTATTCAAAAAATTATGTCGTATCTTAACCAGTGATTTGCTCACAAAGGTTTGCGACACCTTTTCAATAAAGACTTCAAGATTAACGTGTGTGTTGCATTAGAATTTTCATTCTCAAAATAAACATTTTCTGCTTGCATACATTTGTTTGACATCATAGAAGTTCACATACGAAAATTCAGTCCCGAAGTTTAATCTTGCCAAGTTGAGAAGTCTGAAACTTCTGAAAGACAATCACGTTGCGGTGTACTTTTCCGAGAGAGCTCCATTGAGTAAGGACTTTCCCAACCAGACGTGGTAAGAGCCAGCCAATCTGGGGCAGTTACGTCAAGCAATCTCTCCAAAATTTAGCCAAACTGGGGCAATCACTTCGAGATTCAAATCTCTCAAAGAGCAATTAGCGTGGGTATTCCCTCAAAGATTAGTCAGTCAAGTGCAAAACTATTCAAATACTCGTACTGGTACAGGCCACCCAAATAGCACGAGAATTCATTCTTTCCCGAAGACAGACAATCGGAAGCACCTATCTAGAGTTCAGAGAACCAGGATATCTATGCTCCTGAAGATTTTATGTGTCACCCTTTGTCACAACTTTACTGATTGAGTCCATTACCCATCTAGCAGTCGCTCGTCAAGCCAATCTGCTTTTCAATACTTCCAACTTATATAAGCTCATGTGTGTTGACAATTGCTACCTCCCCAATAAGGCCATTACGCCAATTCATGCAGTCACTACGATACTTAAGAGTTTAAAGACACTCAGTCTTTTGTAAAATCCTCTTAAGGTAAAATCTGGAGAAAAGCAAATGATCCCCAGCACGAAACCCCTTGAAGTTATTCCTCCCTAGAAGGATGTGTTTCGGTTTTGTTATTCCCAATAGACGGATGGAAGTTATGTCCAGTAGAGGGCATCATAGAATTTTTATCTTCAACAAGTTTCCCTGATTCTGTTCCTCAGCAGATCTAGGGTGGTTCCTATTCCCCCAGCAGATCTCAAACGAATTTGGTTTCTTCCTCAATAGATCTTAGAAGATTTTCTTGCTCCAGCAGAGCAATAAGGATTGTTAATCCCTAAATAGAGAGTTGTCTTCCTACGGTGAAGTATTTCTTACAAGGATTCAAGTATTCCCATCAGCCAGTTGAACGATTCCCTTCCCCATAGAGATTCGGAAAATTCAGGTAGACAGAGAGTTCTCCTCAGCAGAGCCTTGACAAGACAAATGATTATTCGCGCCCTTCTCTAGTAGAGATGTTATCCTCGCAGAGCTTCTCGAGATAGAATTAGCGATCATTTCATTCTCAACAGGGACTTATTACTTTCTCATCAGGAATTCCCTTTGCATTTGCATCATTTCAATGACATGATCAAGACATAGTATCCCCAGTTCCATGGGGCATCATGCCATTCAATTCAACATATGCATAATCCAGGTTTGATATCTTCTAAAGTCCAGCCGTAGATTGGAAAAAGTCCATCCTCTGGGTGGCAATCTTCTAAAGTCCAACCGTAGATTGGCCAAGGTCCATCCTCTGGGTGGCAATCTTCTAAAGTCCAACCATAGATTGGCCAAAGTCCATCAGCAGGGTGGCAAAATCTAAAGTCCAACCGTAGATTGGAAAAAGTCCATCCTCTAGGTGGAAAATTTCAAAAGTCTTGCAGTGTGAGAAAAAGTCCCCCGTAGTGTGGCAAAAGTCCCCCGTAGTGGGAAAAAGCCCCCCGCAGTGGGCAAAAGTCCAACTTCAAATTGGCCAAAATCCATCCTCAGGGTGGCAAATTTCAAAAGTCCCCCACAGTGGGCAAAAGTCCCCCGCATTGGTCAAAGGTTCAACCGCAGATTGGCCAAAGTCCATCCTCAGGTGGCAAATTTCAAAAGTCCCTCGTAGTGTGGCAGAAGTCTCCCGTAGTAAGCAAAAGTCTCCCGTAGTGAGCAAAAGTCTCCCGTAGCGAGCAGAAGTCCCTTGTAGTCTGGAAGAAGTCTCCCGCAATGAGCAAAAGTCCCACGTAGTGTGGCAAGAAGTCTCCCACAGTGAATAAATATCCCCATTAGCGTGGCAAGAAGTCTCCTGCAGTGAGCAAAAGTCCCCCGCATCGTGGCAAGAAGTCTCCCGTAGCAAGCAGAAGTCCCCCGTAGTGTGGCAGAAGTCTTCTGCAGTGAAAAAAAAGTCCCCGGTAACGTGGTAATAAGTCTCCCGCAGTGAGAAAAAGTCCCCTATAGCGTGGAAAGAAGTCTCCCGTAGTGAGAAGAAGTCTCCCGTAGTGAGAAGAAGTCTCCCGTAGTGTGGCAGAAGTCTCCCGCAATGGGCGAAAGTCCACCCGTAGTGTGGAAAAGTTTACTTGAAGTCCAACCGCAGATTGGCGAAAGTTCGTCCTCATGATGGCAAAGTTTCTGAAGTCCAACCGTATATTGGAAAAAGTCTGTCCTCATGATGGCAAAGTATTTGAAGTCCAACCGTAGATTGGCAAAAGTCCATCCTCAGGGTGGAAAAGTATCTGAAGTCCACCCGTAGCGTGGTAAGTCAGAAGTCTTCTGACATCATTCGAAAGACACTTCCTCGTTTACGATTCTTCCCATCAGAATTATATCTGAGCAGAGTTCATATGGTTGAATTTATTTTCATGTTCTTCTTCTACAGAGCGCAACTTTTCTGGTTGTTTCTGGTATTCAATCCCCGCATACCTCAAACGTCTGAAAGCAACTGCTATCATCCATTCAGGTCTAGAGTGATTGAATAGGGGCAGATGTAACACCCCAAAATTTTCCCTCTCATTTTATGGAATTTAGCATATCATATTGCATATATCCTTTCAAACATTGCATTATATTCAATAAATAATAAAAATCAATCGATCGATCATCATTGGCATATGCATGAGGCATGTGATCAAGTGTTACTCGGTTTCGGAAGGAAAATGATCTTAGAAAACATGGCTAAGCATTTCCAGGATTTCCCACCAAAAGAGCAAAAAAATCATATTTTCTACCGTTAACTGGTTAACGCCAAGGGTTAACCGGTTAACACTGGCGAAATTGGAAAAAAATTCAAAAGTTAGTTGTGTGGTTTCCCTCCATTTCCCACTTCACATTGTATTGAAGTTTCCACCACTTTCTAGATCCTTCTACCACCTTCCTATGGAATATTCCAAGGAATATTCTAGAAACCCTAACTAACTTTAACAAACTCCTAAGCTAGCTCCTAACCTCATTTTCCTAACCTATTGCCTAAGCTAATTCCTAACCTAAAGCTCACTCCAAGCCTAATTCCTATATAAGTCATTTTCACTCCAAACCTCACAACTTCAACCTCATTTTTCAATTTCATCGCATTTTACCTCTCATCATTCTTACTTTTTCTCTTCATTTCCCAAACTCACCAAAGCTTCTTCATCAAGATTCTTCAAGTTTCACATCGAAACTCGAAAGATCGGAAGCTTAACCTTCACCATCTTCACTGAGTCAACGAATAATCAAAAGATTCAACATGGTAGTGGTGTTTATTTCACTGTTTGGAAGCGTTTCGGATCAATTGCATTTATTTTTCACTTTGTGGATCGAAGCTTGGAACCTCTGGTATTCTCTTCGTTTGTGCATCGCTCAATAACGCAACAATCACCAAAGCAAGCCTCCGCTTTGTAGGTTGGTGGATCCGAAACCGTTTCTTCGTTGTAATGCATTCTTCGATTATTTTCACTTTTGTGATGTTTTGCTCGGTTTGATCTTTCATAGCTAGAATCGTAGCTTGTTCATAGTGCTAATAGGTGTTAGAAAGCTAAATTTAGGTAGAAATTTTGTGTTAATATGTTAATGGTTGTATTAGGAGCTTTAGGAAATAAGTGGTTAGCTAGAAGTGATTTTTTCCTCACTGTTTTTTCATTCTAGTTCAGTGTTAATCGGTTAACACCCAGGGTTAACCAGTTAACACACTATTTTTTCCTACTGTAACTGACTTTTTGAACCCGTTAACCGGTTAACCCTGGGCGTTAACCGGTTAACGTTGTACTGATTGGCAATTTTGTGTTGTTTCCTTGCATGTTGGTGCATTAGTCTTCCTCTTACCATCTTAGCTTGTTAGGTTATGATTTTAGGGAATTTTTAGGAGCTAGTTTAGGACTAGTACGCGTAGTTTTGATAAATTTCGGCGCATGTTTTGTTAAGTTCCGATTTTAGGCATAATATTGCATATAGGTCCATTGCATGTTATTATCATTGCTTGCATGATTTAGCATCTTCCATAGCATAATAATAAATGTTTACACTTCTGTTTTTTGCATCACATTTGAAGTTCATTCATGTTTTGATTAAATCATGTGCATATTGAAAACATGCATATTGTTAAAAACACAAAAATCATCTAGTTTGCATCCATTGATTGCATGATGATGTTGCATTTAATTGTTAATTATTCATTTCATATTGTTGCAATAACTTTCATGATTGTTGCATCCCATTGTTTGCATAAAAAATCATTTTCTTGCATTTTGAAAATTATGGAAATCTGCCTTGTTTTCATAACTGCATTTTGAAGCAGGAGCTGTAAAAACATGTTGTGTTTATTCTCTTTTTGGTCTTTCACACCTATTTGCACGCTATTTGGTAGCTGTAATAGGTTATTTGTGTATTGCATTGCATTTAATAACTGTTTATGCCATAGTAAGCTGTAATAGCTGCTGGATTTTGGCTTTGCATAGTTTCTAGGGTCCTTAGACATAGGTTTCAGTCTAGATTAGGCCATAGAAGTATTAGGATATGTTTGGTGCTTTTTTTCCTTTCTTCCTTTCATAGCTTTTGCTTTATGCTACTAACCTTTGTTTTGTAGGGAGCTGGAGGTAAGTTTATTCACAACTTCTTCCTTTTAAATTCTTTACGCTTTCTAAGTGTATTTGCCTTAGCATTTTGTGCTTAGTTCGTACAACTTCATGCTAAATCCCCTTTAGAAACAACTTAGCTTCCTTAGGAAGTAAGTTGCTTTCTAGTTCCTTTTCTTTTCCTTTTTCTCATTAGGATTAAAAAGCCGCACTAACCTAGGTTCATCAATGCATGACAACACTTAGGATTACTAGTCTCCGTTTAGACTTTTACCTTTGGTTCGCTTTGCTATCTTTCTCATCTCAAAGAAAAGTATAAAAAAACACCTAATAAAGGTTGATCTTCTCGTACTCCATGAGAATTTGCCATGGGTTACTTATGTGTGTCCCATTTTGGGGAAATGTGTAAGGAATCTACCACGATGAACAAGTCTTAGCATGAGAATTTTCACAAACAATAAACATAAAACACTTCTTCAAAAGACAGTCAACAAACAACACTTGTCTTTTCTTATGGGAATTCTTCTCTCACCTCACTCACTCTCAAAACAAACTTTCTATGACTTGCCTCATTTGCAAGATGGTAACACACTCGTACCAGATGAGCCTGCAACACCTGAGAATAGGTATAAGCAGTTCAAGCTATAAAAACACAAACAGAGTTCCCGCCTTAGTCAGGCGAACTACATCGACTCTGATCCTCATTTTCCCGATGAGGTATGTAGGCAGCGGGGTAGGGCCCATTCGAGGATACTCTTTATTTTCCATACATTTCCCCCCCTTCTTTTCGATCTCTTTTCCATTTCCCTTTCTCACTCCAGTTTAAGTTAGCAGTTTTCATTCAACAACATTTTATTTCTCACCCTTTGAAACAGACTAACAAGCGTGGATCCCGTCAGGTAAGGAGGACGGTCTGGGGTGCTAATACCTTCCCAGGCTATAATCGACTCCCGAACCCAGATCTTTGGTTCGTAGGAACTTGTCCTTCTTTCTTCCTTATGTTTGTCCAGCATTACCTTTTCCATTCATTCGGGATAAAAATGCCTGGCTGGCGCTCTACCTTTTCCGCGCCACTTTCGCGTTTGTACTAGGATGAAAATCTCGGGAGCGACAACATGTTGGTTTTCTTTCCTATTTGACATTCACCTCACACTTTACCTTCATCAATTTGAAGTTTGGAAATTCCTCTTACGACTTCCAAATTTATGACTCGTTTCATCCCTCTTAGATGAAGATGATACATATTTTTGATGCAATAAATTTACTTCCTCTTCTTTTGATAGAGAGTAAACAGAAGTATAGATGATGTTTTGATTTATCCAAAGATAGAAATTATCTCTAGATCTGACTCCCCTCGTGATTACTTCATTTTCTTAATTTGTGACAATGCAATCTACCTTTGTGAAGTTAACTCTGAACCCTTGACCGCACAGCTGACGGATACTGATGATATTAGCAGTCAGACCTTTCACTAGTAGAACTCCATCAAGGTTTGGAACACTTTAGCAAACTATTTTTCCTACCCATTTGATTTCTCCTCTAGCTCCATCGCCAAAGGTAACATAACTGGTGGAATGTGGTTTGATATCAACCACTAGATTTTTTATTCCAGTCATATGTTTAGAGCATCCACTATCAAAGTATCAATCCTCTTTTGCTGAAACTTTAAGAGATGTATGAGCTATCAAGGCCATATTCTTGGGAGTCCATTGTTGTTTCTTGATGACAATATTCTGCTTTGGTCTGGGCTGTGAGTTTTGTGCAGGATATCCATGAAGCCTGAAACAAAAAAGCTTTGATATGTCGGAACCTGCCACAGTAGTGACATCTCCATCTTTGATACCTTCTTCTTTGTTGAGCAGGTCTTCTAGGCTCATAATGTTGAGATACAGGTTTTAACATTTGATTAGAACTATCATCCTTAGGATTAGGTTTGTTACTTCTGAAAAACTCATTTTTAGAGCCAACAAATCCAATCCCTGATAGGACTTTAGCAGTTCTTCTTATCTGAAGAATTTCATCATGTTTTTTAGATCCATTGTTCAACAATTTGATTGACTTGGTCATTTGATCAAGATGGAAGTTCAGTAAAGATACTTCATCATTCAGAAGAGATATAGTATAGAGGTTTCATGTCCTTTCAGCCTCTTGGGTTGCAATAATATCTTGTTGTTTTTCTCCTTCTAGCAGTATTTGATCACATCTCATGTATATCTTGTTATACATATTAACAAGTTATTCATACGTCAACTCTTCTTCCTTGGAGTCTTCATCAGGCATAGATGTACCTGTCAAGACAGTGATATGTTTTGCTGATTCTTCTTCAAAATCACTCTTAGAATCTCCATTAGACCATGTAACGGACATGCCTTTCTTTTGACCCTTCAGATAGGTAGGACATTAAGCTCTAATATGCCAAACCCATCACACCCATGGAATTGAACTCTTCTGCTTTGACTTGACTTCTCTTCATATTTTGTATTTGACTCAGTTGATATGGTGATGTCAGAGGCGGTGTTCTTGACATTTGATCTTGACCCAAAATTCATCCTCTTCATGACCTTGTTGAACTGTCTTCCCATCATGGCAACAACATCTTTCAGACTTTCCTCATTCTCCATATCACCTATTTCTGCTCCCTCCTCGGTATTTGATACAAGTGTTATGCTTTTGTTCTTCTTTTCAGGTACATCATTTAGTCTCATCTCAAAGGTCTGAAGGGAACCAATAAGGTCTTCTACCTTCATGTTGCAAATGTCCTGAGCATCTTCTATTGGAGTCACCTTCATAGCAAATCTCTTGGGAAGCGATCTGAGAATTTTCCTCATTAGATTTTCATTAGATATATTTTCTCCTAAGGCTCCTGAGGTATTAGCAATATCCAGAATGTTCATGTGGAAATCATGAACAGTCTCATCTTCCTTCATTCTTAGATTCTTAAATTTGGTGGTAAGCATCTGAAGTCTTGACATGTTGACTTTAGAGGTTCCTTAATGAGTGGTTTTGATAATGTCCCAGACTTCCTTGGCATTTGACAGTGATGCACAAGTCTGAATATGTTTTTGTCAATGCCATTGAACATGGCATTCAAGGCTTTTGAATTCCACAGTGCCAGCTCATCTTCATCTTTGCTCCAATCATCGTCAGGCTTCAGAGTTATATTGCCATCTTTGTCAGTAACAGTACGATGTTCCCATCCTCTATCAGCAGCTTTCCAAACCTTCTTATTCAGAGATTCTAAGAAGGCAACCATGCGAGGTTTCCAATAGTCATAGTTAGAACCATCCAGAATGGGTGGTTTGTGTCCAAATCCTTCTTCCATGGTACCAGAATATTGTCCCTAGATCTCACCCAGTAAAACTGGCAGGGTGCCTGCTCTGATGCCAATTGAAATTCTGGAAACAACCGCACAATGTCGGACACGATGTCACGACACTTAACAATAATATAACTGTAAATGACAAAGACAAAATATAAAAGACACAGAAAGTTGTTAACCCAGTACAGTGCAATCACACCTACTCTATGGGCTACCAAGCTAGGAAGGAACTTCACTATCAGTAGTATCAATTCAAAGATCCACAGCAAACACCTACAATTTGAAATCTTTTCACTTAATCCCTACCCATGACAGTTCTACCTAGGAATTCCTAGATAAGAGACCCCTCTCACTTCCCACACAATCACAATCAGTGATCTCAAATAACAACACCAAGAAAATGAAGACACTCTTCAAGACAATCTTTGACCTACTTAAAAGCTTCATTCAAATACAAACACTCTTACTTAAAAGCTTCGAGTGGAAAAATTACAAATGAACACCTAGTCCAAATCAATCATCAAAAGACAATTGCTTGGCTCACAAGTAAAACTATCACATGTGAAAAACACTGAAAATATAATCCTTATTTTCTACACGTTCACACTAGGGTTGAGCAGCTTTAAATAGAAACTTCAATGGGCATTGGGTCTGCTGAACTTGCACACAATTCAGAATAAAAAGTTCCTAAATTACAGGAACAAAAATAGCAAGAACAAATGTTCTGCTATAACAAAACCAAACATAATCCTCCTTTTCCTTCTGAATAATAATGAGATTGGGAGGGTGTTTACAGGTTTGCAGGAACCCTTGCCTTAACATACTTATATTATCAGTGTTGTTCTATGTTCTGATCTGGTTCTTGAGATTCTAGAATTCCTGGTCCTTGGTTATTTATTAAGGGTTATTATACAGAGATCATATGATTACAGACACTTGGTTATTGGCTCAGTATTACACATCTAGACAGATACCATTCATTAATCACATGTCTTGCATTGCATTGCATCATATCATCATCAATCATTTATGTTTTCATTCTTAGGGTTTATTATTTGTTGTCCCCGGTTCCGGTAAATTTGTTCAGAAATGGAGGATTCTAGAAAGAAGAATATCCACTACAAGTTCTTTGACACCAAGATCGACATGTTGAATAAGATGGTAGCTTTGATTACTCCCAACCATGTTGAAAACATCAGGAGGGTTTATGGGGCATTTTGAATGTGGTAGTAGACTTGGATGCTTTTGAGAGAAATGCCATTCATACCTTGTTGCAGTACTATGATCCTCAGCTGTGGTGTTTCACTTTCCATGATTTCCAGTTGGGTCCTATGTTAGAAGAATATGCTTTTATTTTGGGAGTACCACTTCAGGACCAGGTTCCTTTCAATGTTGAGATGGTTATACCTACGCATGAGGATATTGCCGAGGATCTTTATTTGATAACGTCTGTGGTGACCTCCAATTTGAGTACAAATAAAGGTGGAGTGTCTGGGTTTTCTCTAGAGTTATTGATGAAGAAAGCTGAGGAGCTTGCTACTAAGGATTAGTGGGATTCTGTGTGTTATTTTGACTCTTTCCATTTATGGGATCATTTTGTTTGCAGACCTAGACAAGTTTGTGGATATGAATGCCATACACTTGTTCATTCTGAAGAACCCAATACATATACTTCTGGGTGATCTTTTTTACTCAGCGCATTACAAAAATGAGTAGAAGCGAGGAAGTTTTGGTACGTTGTTGTGCTCCCTTGTTTCACAGATGGTTCATAAGGCATCTACCCAACACTGAGGCATTCATTGATCCTAGTTTGATTTGGGTTCAAAGACTATGAGGATTGTCTGCTAAAGATCTCAGGTGGATGACTATGAGACTGAAGGGAAGAGACTTCATTACTAGTTATGGGAATTACCCAAATGTGCCCCTTTTAGGAGTGATTGGGGGAATTAACTATAACCTAATTCTTCTAAGAAGGCAATTAAGGTATGCTTGGAAAGACATTCCTGAATAATTGGAGTTGGCTCAGACTTTTTATTTCCCAGCGAAGGATAACTTGCCATTAGTGAGAAGAGTTGCTAGTTCTTGGAAGCTCGTTAGAAGAAGAGGTATGGCTGGCTTAGGTAAGAGTAACAATCATACTTTTCCCAAGTACGAAGCGTGGTTGATAAAGAAAGTCCATGTAGTGCAATTTCCTTTCTCTGCTCAGGCTACTCCTTCAATGGTTGAGCCCAAAACCATTGTGTCTCTTGAAGAATATCAGAAGCTAGAAGCCCAATTTCATGAAGTCAGAATTGAGAATCCCAAGGGTAACTGTTTGTATCAGCACATGGTTCATACCAATAAGGCCTTGGAGAAGAAGATTCACTGGATTCAGAATGAGAGGGAAGATAAAGAAAAAGAGTTTGCTGATAGAGAGTTGTATTTCAAGAAGGGCTTAGCAGAGATTAGCAAGGATGTTGAACCCAAAAAAGTTAAGAAATCTTTGAAGGAAGCCAACGAAATTGTGACTCTTTGGCAGGAAAAGTGGGAGAAGAACCAGATGGAGCAGAAAGAAAAAGAGGAAAACTACTAGTTGCAGATAGAATACCAGAAGGAAGAACTTCAACTAGCTCATAAGAAACGACGAGAGTACTCACAGAAATTGGAGCAAATCTAGAAGTCACTAGAGGAAACACAAAAGTAAATATAAGGACTTAAGATCCTTGCAGAGACTAAGAAGGCTAGGTCGGAGCCAGCACCTAGTGGGGATAATACAGAGGTATTTCTGCAACAAATTAGTGACTTTCACGCTTCATTCGAGCAAAGAGATTTGTTGATCCAGAAGTTGATTGAAGATCCTACTCATCCTGATGCAGCCTATTTGTTTGAAGTTATCAAGCATCTCAGCTAGAGATTGAAGGATGTGCAGTTCCCTAAGGATTAGTTTCTTTCTTTCTATTGTATTTGGATTACCTACAGGCTTATTGTAGGAATATTTGTTTTTCTTTATGTTCGTCTTTAAGGCTTATAAAACCTGTAACCCTTCTAGGAGATTTTTTGTTGCCTTTTGGGCTAGTTTATGCTAATTCAGTCATCTTGTACAACGTTTTGTTAATTGTTGTATGCACTGACACTTGCTCATCCCAGCCAACCAAGTATGAGCTTCATGAAAGGTTTATTCTCAAAAAGTCGGGCTCAAAAGCCATCTGGATTTCTCTATCATTGTTGAACACCAGAACTGGGGCACAAACGACCTTGAGAATGAAAGTACAATAATTAGCATAGCATGCATGTCACCTTTTTCTTGTTTTTGTAGGTACAGGTTCCAGATTTCTGACATCTTTACTTTTCAGGCCCTATTGTTGATCGAAGGGTTCACTATTATCTAACCAAGAAAAACAGAGCAAGAGCTATGGATCAGATGCAAGTTAAGCTAGCGGAACTGAGAACTCGCATGGATCAGTTCATGACACTGATGACAGGGATTAATTAGAATTAGGAGAGGCTAAGGGAGATGGTCGAAAGGATACAAGAAACTCTAGAAGGCAACCTTGGAGCTGGTAGAGGTACTGGTGCTACCCCTCAGGGTAATACTGGTGCTACTCCTGAGGTTATTCCTATTCCAAATGTTGCTGGTGGTCTGGGCGGAGACCAGGGTCGTAATGCTTACATGGACGGTCAGGATGACCAGTTTACTGTGCTAGAGGGAGATATGGATGTTCAGAATGTTGTCGTGAATCGCATGTTCGATGAAATTTTTGAAAGGTTTTGATCTATCGAATCTTAGAATACTTTGGGCTTTGATGTATCATATTTTGGTGTGGTTTCTAGAGTCAGAATTCCCCACAAGTTTAAGCCACCCACCTTTGACAAGTACAAATGCTTAACTTGTCCGAAGACTAATTTGCAGTCCTATGTAGGAATGACTGTTGCTTGCACAGTTGACGAGAAAATGTGGATGTACCATTTTCAGGACAACCTCACTAGGGCATCCCAGGAATGGTACATGAAGTTGAGTAGGTCATCCATGAGGAGTTGGAAAGAGCTCGCCGAAGCTTTCATGAAACAATATTAATACAATATGGATATGGCACCGAACCGTACTCATCTGCAGAGTATGCGGGTGAAAGAATAAAAAACTTGTTGAAGCTTAGCAGAATTCAAGATGTGAGTGGGGGTAGCTCGTCTGGAGCTAGGAAACCATTAACTGGACCTCAAAGAAGGGAGGATGTAGAAACCAATGTTGTTTATGGTAGAGGTAGAGGTCGCTCTAACTATTACTCTTAAGTGGCTGCTGTCACTATTCCCTCATAGTCGGCTCAACAACAACAACAACAACAACAACAACGTCCATAACAAAACAATCAACAAAAAAGACAGTACCACCGCCCAGCTAGGCGGCTAATCGTGTTATTGAGCCTATCCCTATGACATATACAACTTTGTTGCAGAGGTTATTGGAACTGAACTTGGTGCAACTGAGGACTTTGGCACCTCCCACTGGCCTTTACCTACTGGTTATGACACAAATGCTCACCGTGCTTTTCACTTGGGTGCTCCTGGGCACATGACTGAAAAATGCAGAGCCTTGCAACTGAAAGTGTAGGATTTAATTGACGCGAAATCTATAAATTTCTCTCCTCCTCCAAGTGTCATTAATAATCCCATGCCCAATCATGGGAGTGCAAGAGTAAATAATGTGGAAGACGGGGAAGTTTTTAATCTTATTGTTGATGTAAGTGAAGTTAAGACTCCATTGCTGGTGGTAAAAAATCGTTTATTGAAGGGGCAAGTGTTTCGTGGATGTGATGATAGTTGTGAAGAATGCGTTGTTTGTAGTAATGGTTGCAGAAAGTTGAAAGCGGGGATTCAAAGCTTGATGGACGAAGGTTCTCTACAGTTTTATTGGGTTAACAACGAAAGAGACAATGTTTCAACTATTACTATCTACTTTACACCTACTGAGATTCCAGTGCCGCCAAGGCCGGAACCTGTTACTATCTTTGTGCCCAATGATGTAAGCCCGGTAACCATCACAGTTCCTAGCCATGTGCCTTATACTAGTGAGAAAGCAATTTTGTGGCATTATGGCCCGAATGTTTATGTTCAAGGACAAAAGAAAAAGGAGAAGACTTCGGTAATGAGTTGTTCCAGTGTCGACAATGCTGGTGGAATCGTAGGTTTTACTCATAGTAGACGTCTGTTTACTCCACAAACTTTAAGGACGAATACTGAGGCTGAGGAAACATCTAGGGAAAAAGTTAAGCAGACTGTAACAGATGAGGGTGTGAACCCTGAGGCTGGCCAGAGTACATTCGAGAAAGAAGTCGAGGATTTCATAAGAATTAGTAAGAAAAGCGACTACAAAGTTGTTCACCAGCTGAACCAGACGCCTTCGAAGATATCTATTTTGTCTTTGTTAATGTGCTCCAAAGCACACAGGGAGGAACTATTTAAGGTATTGCAGATGACATACGTACCACAAGAAGTCACAGTCAATTAGCTAGAGTTCATAGTTGTTAATGTAATTGCCATCCATGGGTTGGGTTTTACAGATTGATACTTGACCTCAGAAGGGCGCAACCATAACAAAGCCTTGCACATCACAATGGAGTGCAAAGGAGTTGTATTGTCACACGTTTTGGTAGATATTAGTTCCTCTCTGAATATGTTGCCAAAGAAGGCCCTGATGAAGTTGGACGATGATGGAATTATCTTGAGGCCTAGTGATTTAGTAGTGTGTGCTTTTGATGGATCTAAAAGATCGGTGTTTGGGGAAGTTGAATTGCCAATGAAGATTGGTTCACGGATTTTCAAGACTATCTTCTACGTGATGGATATTCAACCTGTATATAGTTTCCTTCTGGGTACACCTTGGATCCCTGCTGCAGGTGCAATTACATCCATTTTGCATCAGAAATTAAAATATGTGGTTGACGGGAAAGTTGTCACTGCCTGTGGTGAAGAAGATATTGTTTTGAGTCATTTATCAACGTTCAAATACGTAGAAATGGATGGTGAGATCCATGAGATGTTGTGTCAGGCCTTCAAAACTGTGAATACCAAAGATGTCTCTCCCAGTAAAGTGGTTCAAAGCAGTGAACAAGTGGGTACATCCATGTCTTCCTACAAGAAGGCATTGAAGATGTTCCAATTTGGTAACGCCCAAGGCTGGGGCATGGTTTTTGTGGTGGATAGAAAGGAAGATATGTTCGAAATTGGATACCAGCCAGGCCAAGCATCTATTCCAAAGAGCAAGAGGTTGATTAGCTTCTCTAGCAAAGGTGTTATTGATCTTAATCAGACATGTGTTGCAGCAAGGGAAGATGTTGATAGTGGTTATGACCTGGACAGTTGGTTGCGCCCATGCATCCTCGGGGAAGAGCTCAAGAATTGGTTCACTGAGGAAATCATCCATGTTACTCTTCAGACAGAGTAATTTTCTATGTTTTTCTCATTTCATTGCATGTCAAATCATACACTCTGACCAAGGTGTATGGATCCATTTGTAGGGCCACTTTTGCATTGTTTGTAATTTATTTTTATCATAAATAAAGGATATTTTTAATTCAAAATTGTTGTTCTCTTTCTTTCATTTTAAATTTTTCACAAAAAACAATAAAATGACAATGTTTTATTTTGTTTTTTCTTTTCATAAAAATGAACTCTAAGATAAGCACATCACTTGTGTATACCTAATCACCCAGATTTCAATGATAACGATTCTGCTATGGCCAAGTATGACTTTGATAATCCTACCTATGAAGCTGATGAAGGGGTTGAGGAAGAATGTGAAGTCCCTGAAGAATTAGCCAGGTTGTTTAGACAAGAGGAAAAGGTTATTCAACCTCATCAGGAGGAGATTTAAGTCATCCCTATTGGGTCTAAGGATGCAAAGAAAGAGATCAAGATTGGTGCCAGTTGTCGCACCTCGAAAAATACGACCTCGCGATAAATAAAAAAATACCGCGGATGAAAATTAAAAACAACAGAGTCGCCACCGAACTTATTTTATTCCAATTAAGGAAAAGGAAAATATCGAGAAACCTTTTTTGAAAATGGATAGAACAAGGTCTTTGAAACCAAATTCTAGGTTCAGGAGTCGATTCCGTAAGGGGAAGGTATTAGCACCCCTTACGTCCGTTGTACTCAACGGGAACCTCTTAGTTTAACTTGCGATTTAATGTTGACTTATGCTTTCTATTTTCTTCGAATAATAAAAAGTATATGTGAACGATTCTAATATAAGGTTAATTGGGGAAATGAGTTATTTTGTTCCTAGGGTGCTCGGCAAGGAGTAAGATCCGTGTGCCTACGTATTCCCTTATGCAATGGGAAAGTCAGAGCCTCGTAGTTCGTGGTACTAAGGTTGGTTGATTTTGTTTTAATGAACGATTATTTAAACCGCATTCTAACTGCTAAGCGTTGGCTTTTCTGCTCGCGATAGGAGGCGGAAGCGCTAGCTTGTTTGCGAGATAGAAAGGATTTAGACAATGTTCGTTTAAAAAAAATGTTTGATTTGATTAGTGTTTTAGGAACGAAAGGGCGAATGAACTACGTCCCGTGGGGCGAGCCTCAGGAGTGTTCATTCAAGAATTCGAGGAATGCTAGACTCCAGAATTCAATTCTTTCGTTATTTAATGTGTCGATTAAATGTCTTAATTACGGAAAGTCGAATGAACAACGTCCCGCGGGGCGAGCCTCGGGAGCGTTCATTCAAGAATTCGAGGAATGCTAGACTCCAGAATTCAGTTTTTCCGTTATTTGATTAAGAAAATATTTGAAGTATTCGAGTTTGGTAGTGGTTTGATGGCGAGGCACGGCGCACTAGGCTTACATGGTTCGCGAATAAATTAAAGCGATAAAAAATGTGGAATATAAATTAAAGGCAACTATTCGGAGGCGTTGGACCTTTTTAATCGGGCGCGTCGAGATATCGTTCTTTAACTTCCTTAGAATCGACTTAAAGTTGAAATCGTTCTATGAGGAGTCGAAACAATTTGTTGGAATGCGATAAATAAATTGAATAAATTGACGAAATTAAATTGCGGAAATAGAATAACAAATATGATATAATAAATTAAATTGATTAAATTGATGAATAGTCGAAATAATACAATAAATAAATTAAACTAAGTTAAATAATCGAAATAAAAAAAATGGTAATTAGAAATAAATCTAACTACCTAGGTCTCATATTAATCAAGTTCTACCGATTTAATGAAATCGGGTAGACAACTTAATTTTTTATCATGTCATTGGCCCAATAAAATGAGAAAAATAAAAAAAAAAGAAGCAAAACATAATAATATGAGAAAAATAACAAAGCAACAAATTAAATTCTAATAATTTTTTCTTAAAACTATAAGTACCCAAACCCTAAAAGATTTTACTTCTAAAAACAAAATTAAAATAAAGATAATAAAAACAATTTAAGAAATTAATCATCATATAAAACAAATATTCATAATCATATTAAGAAAGAAACTTTGATAAAATAAAAAGAAACATTTACAAAAAAAAATGTTGGTTTTTTAAGAAGAACATGAATAAGCCCAAATAATTCTGAAAAGGAAACGGTCCAACATGGACCCGGTTCGGCCCAGGAAGCTCTAAAAGAAACTTCCCAAATGAAAACCCTAGCCTCTTGAAAAATATGGACCGAAAAAAAAACAACAGCAAACCACATAAAACTCGACACTTGGCACCACTATGCAGTTCGCAGGCATTGGGAACAAATACGCATCGGCATTTCAATCAAATAAAGAATAAAAAGAAAACTGAGATATCATCAGTGAATGACAAGACCAAGAAACAAATGAAAAAGAGGTTCATCAGCTTTCAAACCATTCTCACGCTCGTAGGAACGAGACCGTATTTTACCTTTTTGAAATCGCGACGGAACAAGGTCACCTCCGCCATGGATCTTTCTCTATTCATTTGTTCGTGACTCACAGATTCGTACGTATTTCTCACACGATTTCGGTTTGAGGCGTTCACAAAGGTAGTTCGACGATGGTTTTTCGGTGATTTTGTGCGGTGGTTTCGATTGGTTTTAGTGAGTTTTCGCGTTTGTGATGGGTTGTTACAGATTGTGATTTTCGGATTTGATTTCAGAAGACGAAGATGAAGAGCTTGGTTTCAAATCGTTTGGTTTTCTGGGTTTCAGATTTGTAACGGTTTTTTTGTGCGTTTATGCTGGATTTGAAAGAAGCAAAGGAAAATATAGTGGTTCAGGTATTATGCAAATCTTCATCTCTCATTTTTTTTGTTTATGGTTTGTGTTTAGGTTTTTTTTTGTGCCATTTATGCTTAGCCGCTAGGGTTTCTCCCCTCCCCCCTCATGATTGCTAAATGATTAGTGGTTTTATAGGAGAGTTTCTGAGGTATTTCATACGTGTGAAGAGAATGAAATTCATGTGTAATTTTGCTTGGTATGTGCGAACGTAAGGTGTATTTTTAGGAAACCGTTAGGAATATTTGAATAGGATTTATGTGGTCCTTCTGATGAGTCATAGAATTCGATTTTTTTTCTGTAGTACACCAACTATAATTCTTTCTAGAAGCATGTGTGGCCCACTGTGGATATTGGAATTTGATTGTTCTTGCTCATTTTACTGCGTGTTCCTTACTGCTACTTGGACTTCACACACATTTTTCCCTTTTAACTGATGAATTCTACTTGATTTATTTGGTAGGTAGTTTTGAATCAGCTTAATTTCTCTGCTCTCCAAGAGGCTAATGCTTGGTAAGTAGATATTTTACTTGGGGGTGTCCTGTATCTGTTGACTGGTGTATAGAAAAAAAATTATTGCTGGATTATGTCAACTTCTGCTCCTAAGGTTTTGCAAGGATGATTGAAACAAAGTGATGCCCTTCTTTTGTTACTGCTGCTATTCACCTATGCGGTGTTTCATTCTGCAGGTGTATTCATTGTTCTAGTGCAGCCATTATTTTTTTTTGACATTGAGGAATGCATTGGTATGTTTTCTTGCGTGTAAGACTTGTACTTCGAAGCTCCATTTTGTTGTTGAATTACATCCTTATTGAATGTTTTCTCCACTGATTTCATCTTCTTTTTTCTTTGTATGTAATGCTTTTTGCTATTTAATGATGTTAACGAATTTGACTTCATTGGTGTCCTTCTTGTGTGTTATTGTGCATTAACTCCTTAAGGTTTGTAATATGAATGTCTGCACTGCTTAGAGGGGATTATGCCTTTTGAATTTTGTCCATGTTTTAGCCGTGTGTTATTTGTGGTAGTTTTGTATTCCTACTTGACACTTGCAATATTTGCCATGCTTGTCATGTTACTTTGTGTTAATCCTAATGTCGTTCACGTCATCTCTGATTTTTTATAAATGTTATGTTTGTTGATGTCCCTTGTAGGTTATTGATGTCACCATGAGTATTCTTGAGGGGAATTTGCAGGATGAAAGCTGAAACTTGAATGACGTGAACATTTGGAAGTAACAAATGTGATGAGCTTGGATGAGGAAAAAGACAAAAGATCTTAGTTTATTTAGGCTTGTACGATGACTAATGCCAACTTGTTTCTTTTGGTGAACTTAATTAATGGTATTCTGTAATATGTTTCTCATTGTGTTCTCTGAATTTTGGCATGAGCAGGACGTGTGATTATGAACCTTGTAATCTTTACCTTAGTCATCATGTTTTTTTGAATTTTGGTGAAATGAAACAATTTTGACTTTGTAAACTTTGGATTTGAGTAATAAGCCATGGCATGAATTGAAGCTCATTTGACTTTAGTATCAACTTTTGTGGCTTGAAATTCTTGTATCTCTTTAATTCTTGATGTCAACCTTAATTTGCAAATTTAGATGAGAACTTGAACCCTTAATTTGCAAATTTAGATTAAAACTTGAAATCAATTGGTAACAAATAGTCCAATCCAACTTGAAACACATTTCCCTTTTTTTCAAATAAGAAACAAGGAACTTGCTCCACAATTGGTCCATGGGAAACCACCTAATTTAGTAACCTTGATGCTGAGATAATCCAATAGCTGACCCAAAGTAACATTCCCATGACCATCTTGAACAATCCATAATTTTACCTTAAACGATCCATAATCCACACAAAGAAGTAAGTGGAAACAGTTATACATGTTTAGCCTAATAACTTTTCCTGATCCTAATAGCCAACTTGCACAACAGCCAAGAAACACATTTCTCTATTTTCTGGAAATTTTAATAATGTTTTAGACAAAAATAATATTAAAAAAACGCAAGTAGGACAAATTTGGGGTATGACACCAGTCTATAGGTCGGGGTGAAGGAATAATTAATTGGTATGCTTCGTGAATATGTTGATATCTTTGCTTGGTCATATCAAGATATTCCAGGTTTAGATACAGACATTGTTGTGCATAAGCAGCCATTAAGAGAAGAGTTTCCACCAGTTAAGTAGAAGCTTCGTCGAACTCGTCCCGGCATGGCAATGAAGATCAAAGAGGAAGTTCAGAAGTAGTGGGATGTTGGATTCCTTGTCGTAACTAATTATCCACCTTGGGTGGCTAATATTGTGCATGTACCAAAGAAGGACGACAAGGTACGCATGTGCGTTGATTATCGGGACCTTAATTCAGAAAGCCAAAAAAATGAATTTCCATTACCTCACATTGATGCATTGGTAGACAACACCGCTTGGTTCTAGGTATTCTCTTTCATGGATGGTTTCTCCGGGTATAATCAGATTAAGATGGCACCAAAAGACATGGAGAAGAAAACGTTCATTACCCCATGGGGTACATTCTACTATAAAGTGATGCCTTTTTTGTTGAAGAACGTCGGGGCAACGTATCAGAGGGCTATGATAACATTGTTCCATGATATGATTCATAAAGAGATAGAATGCTATGTGGACGACATGATTGCCAAGTCCAGAACTGAAGAAAAGCATTTGGTTAATCTCAAGAAGTTGTTTGAAAAACTGAGAAAGTTTCGTCTGAGATTAAATCTAAACAAGTGCACTTTTGGAGTGCGATCTGGTAAATTGTTGGGTTTCATTGTGAGTCAAAAAGGGATAGAGGTTGATCCTGCAAAAGTAAAAGCTATACAAGACATGCCTGCACCGAAAACAAAAAAATAAGTAGGTGGTTTCCTGGGTAGATTGAACTACATTGCAAGGTTCATATCTCACCTCACAGACACTTGTGAACCAATATTCAAATTTCTAAGAAAAGAACAAGCGGTTAGGTGGAATGACGATTTTCAAAGGGCTTTTGAAAAGATAAAAGAATATTTGCAGGAACCTCCTATTCTGATACATCCAGTTCTAGGGATGCCACTCATCATGTATCTGATAGTGCTTGAAGGATCCATGGGTTATGTTCTCGGTCAGCACGAAGAGACGGGTAGAAAAGAGCACACCATCTACTACCTAAGCAAGAAGTTTAACGACTGTGAATCAAGGTACTCAATGTTTGAGAAGACATGTTATGCACTTGCATATGCTGATAAGTGGTTGAGAAAATACATGCTCACGCACAAAACCTTGCTGATTTCAAAGATGGATCCTTTCAAGTACATATTCGAAAAACCAGCATTAACCGAAAGGGTTTCCCGTTGGTAGATGGTGCTGACCTAATACGACATCAATACACCTCTCAAAAGGCTATCAAAGGAAATATTCTTTCAGACTATCTTGCACAACAACCTTTGGATGATTATCAACCCATGCTTTTTAACTTCCCTGATAAGGACATCATATACCTCAAGGTCAAAGACTACGAGGAACCACTCCCAGAGGAGGGGCCAGACCCTGAATCCAAATGGAGTATGATGTTTGATGGGGCTTTCGATATGAATGCTCACGGAGTTAGTGTCGTTCTTATTACTCCTGAAGGTGTTCACTTTCCCTTCGCTTCCAGATTGACTTTGGGTTATACCAACAATGAAGCGAAGTACGAGCCTTGTATCATGGGAATAGATGAGGCTATTAATTTGAGGATTAAGACCCTCGATATATTTGGGGACTGAGCTCTCGTGATTAACCAGATTACTGGAAAGTGGTATACTCATCAACCTCACTTAATTCTATACAGAGATTATGCGAGAAGATTGTTTACATTATTTACAAAGTGAAGCGGCATTACATACCACTTGATAACAATCGGTTTGCCGATGCATTGGCTATGCTTTATTTAATGATCAAAGTGCTGTAGTGGAATTATGTTCCCAAGATTGACATATCTCGACTTGACATACTTACATATGTGTTTACTGTTGATGTAGTGTCTGATGACAAGTCGTGGTATCATGATATCAAGTGTTTCCTGAAGAGTCGGGAATACCCAAATGGGGCATCTTCCTATGATAAGAAGACTTTGAGACGACTTGCTGCAAGTTTCTTCTTGAATTTTGATGGCGTTCTATACAAGAGAAACTTTGCCATGGTCTTGTTTAGGTGTGTGGATAAGCAGGAAGCAGACATGTTAATGTAGGAAGTACATGAAGGATATTTTGGTACTTATGTTGGAGGACATGCAATGGCAAAGAAATTGTTAAGATCGGGGTATTACTGGATGACAATGGATTCAAATTGTTACTGATACGCCTGAAAGTGCCACAAGTGCCAGATTTACGCAGATAAAGTGCATGTGCCTCCAAGCCCGCTGAACGTTATGTCCTCTCCTTGGCCTTTTTCCATGTGGGGCATTGATATGATTAGGAAGATCGAGCCTACTGATTTTAACCGACATCGTTTCATCTTAGTCTTGATCAACTAATTTACCAAGTGGGTTGAAGCAGCATCTTATGCCAACATCACCAAACAGGTGGTTTCCAGATTTCTGAAGAGAGATATTATTTGCAGATATGGAGTGCCCGAGAGAATCATTACTGACAATGGTTCCAATCTCAACAACAAGATGATGGCAGAGTTGTGTCGGGACTTCAAAATACAACATCACAATTCTTCTCCTTATAGGCCAAAGATAAATGGCGTGGTTGAGGCGACCTATAACATTAAGAAGATTGTGTAGAAAATGGTTGTCACTTACAAGGATTAGCATGAGATGTTACCATTTTCTTTGTATGGGTACAGAACATCAGTTCGGGCATCCACTGAGGCAACACCCTTTTCACTTGTGTATGATATGGAAGTTGTCCTACCTGTTGAAGTTGAGATTTCGTCATTGCGAGTCATAATGGATGTCAAGCTGGATGAGGTTGAGTGGGTATGCGCTAGCTATAATCAAATGAGCTTGATTGAAGAGAAAAGACTGGCAGTTGGATGCCATGGTAAGCTATTTCAGAGAAGAATGAAGCGGGCGTTTGATCAAAGAGTGTGTTCTCATGAGTATCAGGTTGGTGAATTTGTGCTCAAGAGAATTCTTCCTCCAAGTACAGATCATAGGGGAAAATGAACTCCTAAATATGAAGGTTCATACATGGTTAAAAAGGTTTTCTCAGACGGAGCCTTGATGCTTACAACCCTGATGGTGAAGATTTTTTGTCCCATGTTAACTCATATGAAGTTAAAAAATACTTCGCATAAAAGAGACCCGCTGAACAAAAAATAGAATAAAGAGTCTAGGCAAGAAAGGACATCCCTGCGAGCCAAAAATAGAATAAAAGGCTCGGGCAAAAATTAGGGAAATAAATAAAAAAATGTACACCTAGTGAGTTGAAAATCCACATTGGACAGCTCAGGCAAAAAAGGGTATCCCTGTGGATTGAAAACCCAAAGGGCGGTCCATGCAAAAGAGAGAATAATCGAATGATTGTGATTTGAGTTATTTGTACTACATCGTCGTCTCACTCAACTTGGAAATCTCCAAAGATACGAATCAGCCCAATATTTCTCTTCAGAAAGTAAGATTAAAAGGAGAAATCTTGAAGACATACTGGTCATAGCGGAACTGAAACTCAATGGAAAGTCGTTTTCACATTGCCATTTGGATAGTTTCTTTTCTCAGTTTACGGTGATCACCTTTTTCCAGGGATTGCTTCTTGATATATCTTTTCCTATTCAGAGGCCCATATATAAAAACAATTATTCAGTCAAAAGCTTTTTTCATTTTTTTGTTTTTAAATGTTTTGTTTGCAAAAATATCCTGAATTTTGATATAAAAGAACATTGCATTTAAATAGGATGGCCTAACAAATAGCATAAGAAAAGGAAAAACATTTAAAATTACTTTGAATGTTGCATAACACTGGGTGGTGGGATCATACCATGCAATTCCCTGGGGAACATGTGTGTATTGTCGTGGTTGCAGGACTCGCAGCTTAAGAAATGGAAATGTGTATTCCCAAGCAGATGTTTTCTCCCTAGCAAGAAGCGCCTTACAACTTCTATCTCCAGCAGAAGGGTACTTCCAGATGTCATCCCCAGCAGAGTTTAAGATTGAAATTTTCCCCAACTGAGTCAGAGCAGGTAGTTCTCCCAGCAGAAATTCCAGGTTATTGAATTTGTTCTCATCCCCAAGTGGATTTATTATTCCCCATGCAATTCTTCCCAACAGCCATTTGAGTGCCTTATTTCCCCATAGAGTTGGAGTTATAAGAATTCTCCCCCAGTAAAATCTTAACAAATCTACTGCCCGGCCGAGTTGAAAGATTGTCATTTTCCCGCAGAATTTTATGATTGGGATTCAACCCACTATTGAAGTATTCCCCAAGAAGTCACCAATTTATTTTTGGTAAGTGTGACAAATCGATGCAGGAAGATTTGTTTACATTTCTTCTCGAATAGAATGCCATCCTCTTAAGGGTTTCTGAGATCGATTCAACGATTATTTGCTACTCAGCAAGAGTCTGATACTGTCAGAGTATCTTTTTCTCATTCCTCAGCAGAATGTCAGTCAGGACGTTCTCATCCCTAATGGAGTTCTCTAGAAAGAATTTTCCACTACAGAGTCATGCCTTTTGTTATTATCAGTCCAGTCTCAGTGGATTGGCTTCAGATTTAGTATTAGTGAATCTCTTATTTAGCGCGTATGAGACGCAATATCGATTCTCAGTGGATTGGCTTCAGATTCAGTATTAGTGAATCTCTTATTCAGCATATATTCAGATGCGGATTCTAAGCAGGTTCGTTTGGGCGTAACTTAGGCGAGATCCCGACAGTGAGATTCATCGTCGAAATAGTACTTAGAATCGTAACAGCGCATATTCAGATGCGGATATTAAGTGCACATTTGTACCATGTATCTGACACATAAGATATGTGAAGAGGGTCGTTTCAGCACAAATCAGGCAAGAAACCCGAGAGTGGGTTATTTTGTCGAAGTAGTGTAGAGAATCGTAACAGTGCATATCCAGATGCGAATTCTCACAGATGCACATTTTTACCATATATCCGACCATAAGGCATGCGAAAAAGAATCGTAAAAGTGCATATTCAGATGTGGATTCTAATTGGGGTTGTTACATCGTATATCCAGATGCGAGATCCTGATCAGTGCATGTCTATCCCACAAACCTAAGTGCACCAATTGGAAACGTAAACAGATGTAAGATTCGTAAGGAATCGCCCATTTTTAAAGCCCATCGTCTTTGTGGCAAGCCATTAATCATCTGTTGTCGTATAAAAGACATGTTTCCAAGCCCGCCGTCGATGTGGCAAGCCAGTAGTCATCTTGCATCGTACAAAAGATAGATTTTCCAAGCACAACATCGTTATGGCAAGCCAGTAGTTGTCTGGCATCGTACAAAATATAGGTTCTTCGTTATTGTAATACCTCAAAATTTTCCCTCTCATTTTCATGGCATTTAGAATATCACTTTGCATACTCAAATTCATAGCATGACTCAAAGCATTGCATCATAACTACCATTGCAGAGGCATATGCTTGTGATCAATGACTAAAGCAATTGATGACTATACAAAGACAATCAAAGGGGAAATATGACTTCTCAACATTGTGCAAAGGGTTCAAAATATCCCACAAGTTTTCATTTGAATCCACAAGTCCCAAAAAGAAGTGGATTGATCAGAGAAATCAAGCAGTGCAACATCTCTTGACAAAACAATGCCAAATTAGGGTTTCTGATTAACTAGGCTTCCCAAGGGAATTGTGGCCCAAACTTGATTTCATTGTTTTCTACATGATGTTGGGTACCTAGGGTTCCAATTTCATCCATGGAATCATTTTGGAAGGTCCTCAATTGTTCAGTTGATTGAAAATTAGGAAATAGAGGAAAAGTCAACCAGGCTGAGTAAAAAGTCAACTCCTGACTCTTTGAGATCAAAATCATGAAATTAGGGTTACAAGGATTCTATAGACTAAATTTGATCAAGATATGATGGAGGAATCATGAAAAATCAAGAAAACCAAAACTTACCATTTTTGGAAAATTAGGGTTTCCAAAAATGGCAAGTTTTGGCCATTTTTGCAGCCACTTCAAGAGAGGCCTTCTCCCAAATTAAATAGCAAATGAAAAATCCACTTGGTCTTTTTGAAAGAGGGTATATTGAGCTTAAAATCCATAGGTGTAACACATTCATAGCATTAAAATTGAGAGAGTTATGATCATTCAAAGATTGGACAAATCAAGGCAAAAACCAAGCCATGGGCTAGGCAAGGCAAGGCATGCGCGCATGACTTGCCAGGCAATTTGTGAAATAGGTGGTGTGCCACAAGTTTTGCCATTTTTCTCCATCAAGATGACCTCAAATTAAAAAAACCACCAACATCAAAGTTGATCCTTGCCATGTTTTCTACAAGTTTCATGTTTACCATTTTTTCATTTGATCAAGTTATCAAGGACATATGAAAGGTCAAAGTGTGGACATTCAAACTAAAAGTTCACAAGCCATTGGCCCGAGGCAAGCCAATTCAATGCAGGCCCACGATGCAGCATTGTGGCATGATGTTCAAAGATACATTTGAAGTGTTTAGAGGTTATATTCCATGTTAGGTTGAACTACAAATTTATTGTATGAATCATCCTCTTTGATTTGAGCACAAGGATGTTAGGGTTTAGTAGCTTGAGCATGAATAAAAGTCCAATGGAAGATCATTAGTTGCAATTTGGTTTCTTTCTTAATAACAAGGTAATGATCTAATGCTTAATTTGATCTCATTTCAAATCCATTGCTGCATTCAGCTTGCTATGATCACAAGTACATCGCAGTTAGAGTGTATCATCTCATGTATGCATGATCATACCAAGTATCATGCACATCTTTGCAATCCAAGCCAAATGACATGCTTCACACATGATCCTCATGCTGCACTACTATGATCAAACCAGTTTCATTTCCATCACTTCACCCTCACCATAACAAGCATAAACCTCATTGCATTGAATGATACTCGAGCCAATCATTGAGCTACTTAACTGACTTTCTCAATCCACCCTCATTGCACCTTGAACCTCAAGTTAGAATTAACTATGGTTCTAACTGTTAACCATGAGGGTTAACAGTTAACCTGAGTTATATAAGACTTTCTCCAACTGAATTTTGGGATCACGCCTTCATTTTGCTCAAATCACATCACAAACTTCATCACTCTCATCTGAATTTTCCTCTGGTTTTGTGAAGAGAATACACTGCAACTTTGCTTGATCAAGCCTCAGCTTCCATTAATACTACTCAATCTTCATCTGTTCATCATCATCATCATCATCATGAGCTTCATTTCAATGGCAGCATTCAAGTGAACATTCCACTTTACACCATTGTAAACCTCTTCATTTTGCTCAAATCTTCTTTGATCCTCATCTACAACATTGAAATTCCCCTCAAGCCATCATCAACATCATGTTTTGCAGCATCTCCATGGATTTAATGGATTGAAAGACCAAGATCACATCTCTGCAAATTCTCTACATCAGATCCATTTCACCAAGATTTTACATCAACGGAGTGTTTATTTCACACTACAAAGGATCAAGATCAAGCATAGCGGCAATTGGAACCTCCTCTCTGGATTTCTACAACTCTAAGCATCACTGCATTTCATGTTTTACCTTCAATTCACCTTGCATGAATTCATTGAATTTTAGTTGATTTGTAGTGTTATGAGCTCAATAGGAGCAATGCTTATGCTGGCTTGTTGATAGGCACCTTAGGTGCTTAGATTCAGTTTTTAGGTTGATTTTTGTGTGCTTCGATTTGCATTATTCATGAACCTTAGAAGAAAACCAAGTCCGGATTGTTAATGTACTTGGAGAGACAAATCCATCCATGGCCTTAGTTTTCATTTTGGTGGTGTTTTTGGTCGTGCCCTAGCCAGGGGTCACCGGATAAGACAATCGGAAGTCATCTCCGGTGACCGGAACAGAAACCCTAGAATTAATGAAGGCTTAAAACGCATCCATACTATCAATCTCATCCAACGCCCCACATGCTGCCAACGTATTAATGAAGACACTCCTCCTCACGTGACTCCTTTAGTGGACCTGAGTGGTTGTGTGAGTGTGCGCCTAGGTTCCTTGCCATGTGTCCTTCCACCTATTGGTTAGTTCATTTTTGTGAGGTTAATTTATGAGCATGAGATTAATCAGAGGGTTCTTGTGGGGTCAACATGTTGACTAAAGTCTCACCTTATTTCCATAGTCTTCAGCGCCTTAGACTGGGCCTTGATGGCTATCTAGACCCCTCATTTTGTAAGCCCATGCGTATTTGAACCGTTTTCCTTTTCTTAATGCACCCCTGGTCAATTTTTCTCCATTTTATTTTCTATTTTAATTCCATTTTCATTTTCCTTTTATAAAAACACCAAATAGTCTCCAAAAATCCTGAATAAATTCATAGGTGACCTTGAATATTTCTCCTAATTTTCTACATTTTTAATTTCATTTTCCATTTATTTTTCATTCAGAATTAATTTCCCAATTGATTTCCCTTTTATTTTCTTCATTTTTGACCAATCATTTTGTTCGTTTTATTTCTTTCAAACCATAATTGATTTTGAGTCCATTCTTCTTGCCCTATTCATAGAATATATTGAATACTCCAAAAAGATTTTTGTTACAATTTTTAGGTCATTGTTTGTACCATTTTGAGTCTATTTCTTTGCCTTGATCACAAAAAACCCTAATCCACTTCTAGCCTTCATTTGAATAGGTAAAAATAGGAATTTTCAAGAGATTTTTTAGAGGTATGTCACCTTCTGGATTTTATATTTGATTGTCAATTTTAATATTTTTTCAAGGTCATTTTCTATTTTTCCATGTATTTAGCATCATAGGTCATATTTTGGGTCCTTCTTTCTTCTCCTTTTGTTCAAAATTGATAAGGCATTTATGTCATTCATTTAAGGTCTTAAATTTGAGTCTTCTAGGGTCCATTAGAGGTCTTTGAATGTTGAGGGTCCATTTTAGGTCATTGAATTTTGATTTGTGTTGGTTACTTGAACCATAAGTTACATATGCCTTCATTTGCCCTAATGCTTCTCTTTCTTCCATCTTAAGCCTTCAAAATCAATCTTGTGATCATTATCTTGTGATTAAAACACATATTAATAATTCATCAAGCCCCTGTTTTTTGTATGGAGAAGTCAAATCTCATTATCCATATTTGGTTTTATTCTAAGTCTTTTTCTTCCTTTGAAGTTCTATATGCATTCCTTCTCATTCTCACACCATTCCACATAGTGTTTGAATCTCCTTCACTTGGGTCTCTTCATCCCCATTTAGTTGTACATCTTAGGATGCCCCATTAGGTTTTAACCCCTGGATTTTCCATTCACCTTTGAATCCATACATGTTTAACATACTTAACCATTTAAGTACATCATTTAACTCCACATTAACTTCAATTAGGGTTTGGCTTCCCTTTAGGGCATAGTTTGAGTTTGTTCATTCTTAGGGATTTAGGATACTTAAATTTAAGTTAGATACTGCCTTTAGAATTTTGATACCTTGTAATATGCTTTAGACTTAGGTTTTAACCTTATAAGTTCACTAACACTCTTCTTAAGCTAGTTTTAACTTTCCTTGAGTTTGCCATGTTTATATGATCAAATTGCTTCATCATGCTAATGTTTGTTTTGTTGGAGGAAGATGAGGTAAGCATCACTTCATTCCTATATCTTATTCATTTTAAATGTGTTTATCTTAGCACCTTGTGCTTTGCCATTAGGTTTCCCTTACTTTAGAGATAACTTAACTTCCTTAGGAAGTAAGTTAATCTCTAACTCTCTTCTCTTTTTCTCCTTCCTCTTTAGGATTAGAAAGCCACATAAACCATTAGGGTCTCCTTGTGCATACAATAAATAACTTAGGGTTGTGTCTTAGTCCCATTAGTTTTGCCTTTTGCCATTTGAGTCTTCTTCTCTCATCTTCAAACAAAATTCCAAAAGACATTTAATAAAGGATTGAAATAGTCTCTTGTGTATAGCCTTATTCCATGGGGAACTCATATTCATTCCATCTTGGAATAGTGTGGGTTTGTCTAGAATGATATACAAGTATGATCATGAGATTATCCTCACAAAGAAAACATAAAAGACATTTCTTCAAAAGCTACAAAAACATGTAATAAGTTCAACAAGCTACTGAACTTAGACCCTAATCCTGGGAAACAAATCTTGGATAAATTCTCCCTACTTTGTGTGCTTGTTCTACTATTCCATCTTGGAATGTAGTAGCAAGTGCACATTCCATGGAAAAGAGTTTGAATTAACTTCCTAGTTCCAAATTCATAAAAAAAAACTCTTAAAAAGCAAACAACAAATAATAAGCGACTTTCCTGTGGGAACTCTCTTCTCACCTCATTCACTCTCAACGCGAACTTGCGACAACTTGTCTCGCATGCAAGATGGTAAATGCACTCGAACCAGACGAGCCTGCAACACCTGAGCATAGACATAAGCAGTTCCAGTGATAAAAAAACAAACAAAGTTCCCGCCTGGTTAGGCGAACTACGTCGACTCTGATCCTCATTTTACCGATGAGGTACAAAGGCAGCTGGGTAGGGCCCGTTCGAGCATATTCTTTATTTTCCCTACATTTCCCCCTTTCTTTCCATTTTCTTTTCCAGTTCCCTTTCTCATTTCCAGTTCCAGTTAGCACTTCATTTGTTCAACAGCTTATTTCTCACCCTTTGAAACAGACAAACAAGCGTGGATCTCGTCGGGTACGGCAGACGGTCTTGGGTGCTAATACCTTCCCAGTTCGTAACCGACTCCCGAACCCAGATCTTTGGTTCGTAGGACCTTGTCCTTTCCTTCTTCCTCAGGTTTGTGCAGCATTACATTTCCCATTCATTCGGGATAAAAATGTCTGGCTGGCGACTCTACCTTTTCCACGCCACTTTTGCGTTTGTACTAGGATGAAAATCTCGGGAGCGAAAATTGTTACGGGTTACTGTTCACCAGTTTCAGAGTAGTCTCCAAGCAGAGTTCAAATTTTCTGGTTTGTTTTTGGAATTCAATCACAACTTATCTCGAACATCTGATAGCTGATGTTCTCATTCCTTTTCAGATCAACAGATGATTGAATAGGGGAAGCTGTAACACCCACAAATTTCCCTCTCTTTTCATGGCATCTTACATATCATATATCATACATATCATTGTATCTTTTTGCATAGAAAGATGAAGCATAACATTCATGGTTTGAAGCATTGGGCATGTGATCAATGGTTGACTAAGTGGTGATTACTTAATGCCAAAGACAAGAGCCATGTGTCCTTAAACAAGTCACAAGAGGTCCTCATAGCTCATACAAGCTAAAAAAATGCCTCAAGTCCCTAGAAGAGGGAAAGTTCATCAGGAACTTCATCAGTGCCCTTTCTCCTACACAAAGTACCCTAATTAGGGTTTTGCTTCAAAGCAAGCAATCTTCATGACATTTACCTAATCTTGTTTTCAATGGTTTCTATATTTCAAACAAGGCCTTGGGTTACATTTTGGCTCAAGGATTCATTGCGGAGGTCATTCAATGGCTCAATTACTTGTACATCAAGAAAAAGTCAACAATTTAAAGGAAAAGTCAACCATTGGAATTCAAGGGTTCAAATCATGTTTCTAAAGTCCATGGATCCTCATTTGGTTAAGAAATGGCATGGATTACCTCATTCATCAAGAATCAGAAGTTTGTGAAAAGTTACTAAAAATGGCAAGGACCTATAATTTGGAACTAACTATTTTTGGCAATTTCTACATCATCTTCAACTTATTCTTTCATCACCAAAGAAGCCTCAAATTATTCTTTCATGAACATGAAAGTTATAGATCATGGTTTTCCCTTTTCAGAAAGTACAAGACCATATTCATAGCCTTTGTGGATCAAAAGGTATGATCAAGGGAAGTTAGAGTTTGGTTTATGTGATTTCATGCACACCAAAATTCTACCATTTGCAAATTGATTCTAAATGCATTTACATGACCTCTAATAATCCAAGTCAGGTTATCACATCCAAGTACACATCATAACACACATTTTTGCCCTTTGAATGAGATGAATTCATGCATTATACATCACATATTTCTCATTATGCTAAAATGCAAAAACATTAAAAACTCAAAATGTCTTGACTTTCTCTCCAAGCAACCATCACACATGCATTCAGTGATCAAAATGAGAATCATACATGATTTATTCATGGCCATGGTATGAGCAGTAGGGTGTGTACACCACAAGTTACAAATTGGCAAAACACCTCTAAGAGCTTTAACCAAGGGTTTAACAAAACCCTAACCATGATCAACATGCTAACTAATGATATATAAGCTCATTCCCACACCCATTTTAACCTCATGCACTCATATTTCTCAGATTCAAAATTTCTTGCTCTCTTGCATTTTCTTTCGAATCTCTCACTCCTTAACTGCATTGCTCAATTTCATAGCATATTCATACTCAGTGAAGCTCAAGGAAGCTTAATTCATCATTGTTTGAGGCTAAGGTTCAAGGTTTCAAGGAATCCGAATTTGAATTGCATCACATAAAACTTCAAGATCCAAGCCATTTCAGAGCTCTAATTGCACTTATTTTGCAATTAGAGGCTTCCAAGGGTTGATCTGGAGCTTACCACTGGTTTTCTTGGTGACTCTTAAGCTTTGCAAACTTCAGGTTAGTCAAGCATTCATCCTCTTAGATTTTGTTTCGATGTTGTGCATTGTGTTCCTCTGGTTGTGTTGATCATTCAAATATAAATTTTGTATGTTTTGGACGTGTATTATGGTTGAATATTAGATCTTATATTTTTTAGTTCATACTTTTATGCTTCGATTTGAATCATCCTTGCTTGATCTGTTAAAATAGACATCATATTTGAGATCAGTGAGTGATTTTAAGTGGAACAGTTGTATTGTTTTGTGTTTCTATAGAATTGCTTGATTTTTAGGTTGAAGGTTGAATGGAGAAGGTGACCGGAGCTAGGGCTCCGACCACCTGAGCTTCTCCAGTGAGTTTGAAGGTTTGTGTGAAGAAGACACAATCATGGTTGTTCCTTGTTTTGATCTAATGCGTATAACCTTGCCACCACATTAATGAAATCACGCGTGTGGCACATGCTTGCTTGTTTAATTTTTTATAACGTAGCCGTTGGATGAGATTACTAAGACTTAACTGATTGAGATACGTTGGATATGTGTACCTTTTTGTTTGTTGACTTTGCTTGTGATGTGTTAGATTGGAATACCTTTGATTGACGTGTTCCAGAGCATAGGATTCACATACTTTTATTTTGTTGATTGCGTATGATCCCTTTGATTGATCTATTGGTTCCAGATTGAGTCAATTTTATTGACTTTCTCTTTTATAATTTCGCTGATGGGCTCCCCTTGCTTTTGACACCCTTGTTTCTTGGCCCAGTCCATTTTGAACGTGTTTGGGTTACCGAATGCACCTCCTGGCTCTTTCTTTTTATTTTCTTTTAATTGCCTTGTTTCATTTCTAATTTTTTTAAAATAGTTATGATCATTAAAAAATTCATGAATCATCCTTGGAGTTTCATAAAAGTTTTCCAATTTTTATTTTTTATTTTTTACTTCTGAATTAATTTTCTTTTGAATTTCTTTTTGGTTTGCCTCATCCATGAATACTTGTCTTGTTAATTTCATATCTTGTCATTCACACATTTTTTAAACTCCATTATTTTTGAATAAATCAGAGGACACATTAAAGCTTTCAAAAACATTTTTTTTCCTATTTTAAAAATCTTTTTTGCATCCTTTTTGAGCCATTTCTTTGAGCATGTCCACATGAAATCCTAATTGACTTTGAGTGAGTGTTTGAGTGACTTATCTTAAATATGTTTGTGAGTCCTTTTGGTATGTTATTTTCCCTTGGTTGAGGTCTCTTGTGACCTATTTTGTTAATATTTAATCATGTTTCATATTTCTTTGGTGGCTCTTGTTTGAGTGCTTCCTTTGTGAACTTATTTGATCATGTTTGATTGCTTATTTGAGAAGGCACTTGTGTCATTGTATGAAATCTTAGTTGTGACTTCTTGATCCATTTTTAGGTCATTATAGGTTTTCCTTGATGCATTTATAGGTCATTAACTTGAGTTTTATGCTTGCTTGATGCACATGTTTAATGTTTGTTCACATGCTCCCTTTTGACCTACTTCTCCATCTTTCCTCATCTATGCTTCTACTTGAGTTGCGTTTGGATTGTATATTCCATTCCATATCATTCATTTTCATCTCATATGGTGTATGCTTCGGACTATAAATCATCCCATTCATTTCAAATGTCATTCATGTCATACTTTGCTTACTTGAACATGTTCATTCAAATGCATGCTTCTTTCTCTCATAACTTCAAAGTAACTTGTAAATGCTCACATGTAATTAATTTGTGCACCTTATATTCATCTTAACATGTCATATTGCTTATTACCTTGATGTTTGATCATAAATTTTTCATGTTTTGTGTTTGACTTGAATGATAAGTTACTTCTTTTTAATATTTGATCCATATCCACTACTTTTCACTTCTTCTCCTATCCACTCCCAATGCTTGTATGATTGTTGGTATGATTTGTATGACATTTGAACTTCATGTTTAGGCACGTGTTTAAGTTTTTTACATTCTGAATTTGTCATTACTTAAAGTATTCTTGCATGATCACTTTGCACACCCACTCATTCTTCTTCTACTCTTTCTTTAAGGACTTTCTTGGTTGTTTTGCCACTTATTTGCATTCCTTTTGTTGGAGTTTGTTTGTTAGACATTATAGCTCACTTATAGAGTGTTCATTCTGACTTTTGTGGTTTTGGTTTGATTTGTAACCTTTCTTCTTTGAGCTTTGACTTGTTTGGGTCTTTTTGACTTTCTCTTTGCTTATGATTGCTTTTACTAACCATGTAGGGGCTAACGGTAAGTAAGAGGGATGTGGATGGGCTTCCACATTCCAAACTCTCCTCTTCTCTTTTATGAATTCAAATTGTGTTTTCCTTAGCACCAAGTATGCTTTTCTTGTATAACTTCTTCCTTCCCCTCTTAGAATCAACTTATCTTCTACTTGAGAAGTAAGTTGTATTATTGCCTCTTCTTCTTCTTCTTCTTCTTCTTCTTTCCTTCTTTTCTCTCCTTCTTTTTCATTAGGATTAGAGTTCTTTAAAACCTCACTAACCTAGGTTTTATCCAAGCATGACAACTCTTATGATTGTTAGTTCTCATTAGACATTTACCTTTGGTTCTCTTTTGGTGCATCTCTTTTTCTCATTTCAAAACAAAAGCTAAAAAACACCTAGTAAAATGGTCAAGCTTTCTCATGTTCCAAAGGACTTTGCCATGGGACACTTGTATACAATCCAAATAGGGATAAGGTGTAGGGTATCTATCATGATGAATAAGTCTTAGCACGACAATGCTTTACAAACATAAACTAAAAAATACTTCTTAACCAAAAAACAACAAAAACATTTAATAAGTACAATAGGCTAGTGTGTTTGGGGATATCCTCCATACTTAGGTGCTCTTCTTATCCATTCCCTTTTAGGATGATGTAAGAAGAACACATCCCATTGAATGAGACTTAGATAAACTCTTCTATGCAAAATCTAAATAAAAAACTTCTAAAAGACATTGAACCAACAATAAGCGTCTTTCCTTCAGGAATTATCTTCTCATCTAACTCACTCTTAACGAAAGAACTTGCTCCTACTTGTCATTTGCAAGATGGTAAACGCACTCATTCCAGACGAGTCTGCAACACCTGAGCATAGACATAAGCAGTTCAAGCCATAATAAACACAAACTAGTTTTCCTCCCTAGTTAGGGGAACTACGTCGACTCTGATTCTCATTTCCCGATGAGATACGTAGGCAATGGGGTAGGGCCCATTCGAACAGTCTATTTATTTTCCCTACATTTTTCTCATACTTTTTTTATTTCCAGTTCCAGTAGCAGTTTCTTTTTCAGCAGCAGTTTTCTTCACCCTTTGAAACAGTTCTAGAAAGCGTGGATCCCTTCGGGTACGACGAACGATCTGGGGTTCTAATACCTTCTAGTTCGTAACCGACTCCCGAACCCAGTCTTTTTGGTTCGTAAGACCTTGTTCTTTCCTTCTCTTTGGTCTGTGCAACATTACCATTCTTTCGGGATAAAAATGTCTGGCTGACGACTCTACCTTTTTCGCGCCACTTTCGTGTTTGTATCAGGATGGAAATCCTAGGAACGACACTGTCCATTAATATTGAATTTATAAGTAACAGTATTGATAGAAAGAATTACCCATCTTACAAACTGATTTGGGATACCTATCTCCTTCATTATACATTCCAAAGCATCCTAGTTAAACATATCATATGCTTTTTGGAGGTCAATTTGGATCATACACCAGGGAGTGCCTCCTTTCCTGGAGTACCCTTTAATTAATTCATAGGCCAACAAAATATAATTATGAATACATTTTCAGGGTATAAACTCTGCTTGAGATTGATCAACAATAGTACCGATAACCTTACCAAGTCTTGTAGTAAGGATTTTAAAAATTATCTTGTACACGGTGGTATAACCCGCTATTGGTTTATAATCTTTAACGGTCCTAGCATCCTCATGTTTAGGAATGAGAGTTACCATAGTGGCATTGAACACTTTGAAAAGTCTCTCTTTGTATAAGAAATCCTTAACTGCATTCACCAAATCATGTTTTACTGTCTCCCAACTATCTTTAAAGAATTGGGCTCCATAACCATCTATTTCCGATGATTTTAAGTAACTGATGCCCAATAATTCCATATGAATCTCTTTTTCTCTTATGGGAGCTACAAGAATTTCACGTTGAAACATATCTAAGTGTGACCATCCCGCATAACATCAACATCAATATGGTGAACACTACTATCAGCCATGCCTAAGAGACTAGTATAGTACCTAGTAACTTCCTCTTTAATGTCAGATTGTGAAGTTGCTATTGTACCATCCTCTTTATACAATTTCGACATATATTTTGTATGTGATTTGGATTTGATAGAAGTGTGGAAATATGAATTATTATTACCATCACCCTATTTCAGCCACTTAAGTTTGGATATTTGTTTCAATATTTTTTCCTCGATCTCTTGTAAACTCAGAATCTTTGTAGTAAGTTGTTTTGCATTAGCAATTTTACTATTGTTCATCTGGTCTCATACAAGAGATTGTTGCACTTCAGACAGATTGTCCCTAGCTTTAGCAAGACGACGACGGTTTTAAAGGATCAGTTTACTAAAAATTCTAAGCACTGGTTGTAGACGCATAAGCTTGTTCCACATAATATACATTGGATTTCCTTCCATCGGTTTCCTCTAGTTTTCCTTGACAGTTGCATCATAGCCCTCCATTTCCATAATACACTTAGAGTGTATTTGGATGAGGTAATTGAGAATTTTTAAGGAATTTAAAATTCTAGGTAATTCAAATGATTCTATTAGAATCCATTCAATTTTAAATTCTATTGTTTGGATATGGATAGACTATTAAAATGATTCATTGTAAAAGATTTGGGGTAATTTTCATCATTTTTAAAACTTTTGGGTCAAATTTAAAATATGAAAAATATAGACCAATTTGCAATTTTTGAAAATTTTAAGGACCAATTTGTAAAATTTGAAAATTTGAAAATTATTAAAGACTTATATGCAATTTTTAAAAATTTTGGAGGTGAATTTGAAATTTTTATAAAATATGAGGACCATCTTGCAAAATTTGAAAATTTATTTATAAACAATTTAACATTCATATTATATAGAATGATGAAGTAATTTGAAATTATCTACTTTTTGGTATCATTTTAAATTCCTTAAATTTAACATGAATAAAATACTCCATAAATTTACATCATTTTAACAATTCTCCATATTTTGTATCCAAACAATGAATTTTGATCAAGTCATTTCAAATTCCCTCAAAAATTATTTTCCTTCATTAAAATGCTCCATCCAAACACACTCTTAGGATGTATTTGGATGAAGTAATTGAGAATTTGCAAGGAATTCAAAATTCTAGGTAATTCAAATGATTCAATTTTAAATTTTTTTGTTTGGATACAGTATCAAAATGATTCATTGTAAAATTTTTTGGGCAATTTTCATAATTTTAAATTTTTTTGGTCAAATCTAAAATATGAAGAATAGGGATCAATTTTCAATTTCTGAAAATTTGAAGAACCAATGTGTAAAATATGAAAATTATTAGGGACTTATTTGCAATATTATTGAAAATTTTGGGGGTGAATTTTAAACTTTTATAAATTATGAGGACCTTCTTGCAAAATTTTAAAAATTAGTAATAAACAATTTAATATTCATATTATATAGAGTCATGATACAATTTGAAATTCTCTACTTTTTGGTGTCATTTTAAATTTCTTAAATTTAACATGAATAAAATACTCCATAAATTTACATCATTTTAATAATTTTCTATATTTTGTATCAAAACAATGAATTTTGATTAAGTCATTTTAAATTCCCTCAAAAAATTAATTTCCCTCATTAAAATGTTTCATTCAAACACATTTATAGAATTTGAAAATTGGTTTTTTATATGTTTGCACTTCTATACCTGTCAAAATACAGTATCGAATGATCCGACACACTTGGCGGAAAAATGGTAAGTTTTGTATCGATGTGTGTTGTTGGATCCCTTCAACATTACCCGGTACAGGGTCAATACGGGAGTATATTGCACCGTCAATATGTTATTCGACCATGTGTAATAGCTTCCTGTACCATCTTTTTCAAATAAACCTGCAACTTGCATCATGTTACGAATATCAGTATATTCAGATTTCTTCACAGTATTTCCTCCAATTCTGTCTGCTATGAATAACATTATTAAAATCCCCAAGTATGCACCATGGACCTTGTTGTGTTTCGTGAATTTTAAGAATGTCATTCCAACAGATTCGACGTTGTTCAACTTGTTCATCACGTATACGACCATTAACCATTAAGAGAACTTTCCTGCCATATCATAAACACCACATTGTATTAGCTTATTGGTGCAGCTGATTACCTTGATCTCTACTTCATTATAATTCCAATACAGCCAGACTCTACCATTGTAGTGGTGCTGGTAGTTATCAAGTAATGCAAAATATTAGGACGAAGCTCTAGGAGGCATTCTTTTGTTTAACACGACATTCTTTTGTTTAACATGAGTTTACTACCAATGGACCTTTTGATTATTATTTTTCTGATAAAACAATCATAATATAAATAAATTAATCATAATGTAAAATTAAATATTAATTAATGTCTATTTTTTCATTTTTAAATAAATAAAAAATAGATTAGTTTTTATTATTTGAATTTATTTTGTTACCATAAGTTATTTGAATTTCTTAATAACAATATATCTTTAATTCTTATAATATTTAAATCTAACAAATTTCTTATTTTTTCAATTTTATAAAAAAATAATATTTAGCAAATTGTTAAAATAGCTTAGTTTCCTTTTTACTTGTTTTATGACCGTTACTTCATCCTACATATATACAGCTGTTTTTTTTTTTCCTTTTTGGATTAAGTGAAATTAATGATAACAACTCTTTTCTCTTTCTGCATTGGTTATTTCGCTTCTTTTTTCTTGTGCTATGTGTATCACCATGCACATGATAACATGGTATCAGTGAAGGAATATCTTCACGCTCCCGCTTACTCTCTTATGCGTGTATCAACTCTTATCCGTTTTCGATTCTCTGACCCATGCGTCCTTTTTTTCTTAGTAGTTCTTACCATTGTTATCTGTTTCTTAATCAGATTCATTTTCTTTATTTCCTTTATCTTTCTTCTTCTTTTTTCTCTTGTTCCTCCATGGCTTCCGATAATGAAACTCCTCCACTCACCCCCACTAAAAAGAACTCCTCCACCACCCACCGTTGCTCCTCCAACAACTACCAAAAGGATATGATTGATCCTTATTTTATGCATCCCTCTGATAACCATGGGATTACGTTTGTTGCTCCACCGCTCAACAACCTAAACTACCATTCTTGGAGCCACTCCATCGTCGTGGCTCTTCGTTTCAAGAACAAACCCGACTTCCTTGATGGTACTCTTCCTCGCCCTGATGATTTGGATCCTCTTACCATGGTGCGAGACCGCTGTAACACCATGGTTATGGCGTGGGTTATCAACTCTATTGAACCGAATATTGCACAGAGTATTCTTTGGATGGACATCGCCTCTGAGATGTGGACTAAAATCCATGATCGTTACCATCAAGGTGATATTTTTCTAATCGCAAAAATCCAAGAAGAGCTATTTCTTCTCAAACAAGGTGATCTTAGTATAACACAGTTTTTTACTCACCTCAAAAAGCTTTGGCAAGAGCTGAACAATTTTCGTCTCCTCCCTACTTGTTCTTGTGAGATTAACTATTCTTGTAACCTCGTTTCTACCATAAAATGATATAGAGACACTTATTACGTTATTAGATTCTTTGAAAGGTGCTCCCGTTCGATCTCAGATCATGCTCATCAATCCTCTTCCCCCCCCCCATTAACAAGTTCTTCTCCATGCTTATTCAACAAGAAAGACAACTCATAACCCCTGTTGATGAAGATAAAGTTATGGCTGCTTTCAATAAATCTCAAAACCGTCCCTCTGGAACAGATCCCACTCCCAAATCTTCCACCTATGGTCGTGGCTGAAATCTCAGAAGATGTTCTTATTGCAACAAACCTGGTAACACAGTTGAGGTTTGCTTCAAAAAGCATGGTCTTCCCCCTTATTTAAAGAAGCTTCAGGTCAACAATGCCTTCACTTCCTCTGAAACTAACAATTTTGGATTGGAATCAGATGAAGCTATTCTTCCACCTACTTTCACTGCAGATCAACACAAAGCTCTTCTGCCTCTCCTTCAATAATCTTCACCAACTAACCCTCCTCAAATTCAATAAATCGCCTATTCTATCAACACTGCTTCAGGTATTCTTCACACACCTTCATTACTGAATCAACATAATTGCTGGATTTTAGACATCGGGGCTACCGATCATGTGTGTCATTCTAACACCCTCTTTCACACAATGTTCACTATTAAAACTATCACTGTTAAGCTCCCTAATGGAACCACTATTTCAACCAAAAAATGTGGCACTATCCGATTTACTGATGATCTTTTTCTTACTAATTTTTTGTATATTCCTGATTTTTTATCAACATTATATCCATCCCTAGACTTACTAGTTCCCTAGAATGTACGGTTAATTTCACCTCCAATCATTGCACCATACAATTGAACCATACGCGAAGGACGATTGGTATAGCTGATTTGCATCAAAGCCTTTACTTACTTAACCTGAATGTTGCTAATTCTGTTTCTACTATTAGTAACAATTCTAGGCCTGGATATCATTGTAATCTATGGCACTATCGTTTGCGGAACCTGTAACACCCATTTTTCCCATTTTCTAAAATAACATAAGTTTTCAGATAAATCAGAGTTTAATTAACAAGTGAGTAGCTATATTTTTAAAATCAACCAAAAGTATAATCATTTATTAAAAACAGCGGAAATATCTTTTTATTCAACAATCGGCAATTCGCCAAATATCCACAAAATTCATCAATTCACTTAATTTATAAGTTTCAACAAAATATGATACGTAACTATTACTAACAAGAATAATTAAATAACAAATATCCCCATTTCCCGTGTTACGTATCAGAGAGACTCCTAGGACTCGACCAAACAACTTGTACTCCGAGCATACTCAAGTACCTGAATCATCTGTACTTTTGAAGAAGCACAGACGCAACCAAACAACAAAGGGGTGAGGAAACAATTCAATATATTAACGGTGCAAATAACATCTTACAGGGTAGTCTCACCTCTATTCATCAAATACACATCATACATCATACAATTAATCAATATCTCAAATAGTTCATCAACACATATCATACATCATTAATTCAATCAATGCAAAGTGACTCAATGACACAATGCAAATGCGGTACCGACTCACAATAACGGTTCATCAAATAGAACCCCGAATGCATCGTTAACGTCTCCAACAAGACACGATCATCCCTGCAACCACGATTCTCAACGACATGATTATTCCATCAACATGTATGCGTATGCAAAACTCGATTACACACATACCATATCACGAACACACATGAATACAATCATGCCAACACGATCCTCATGATCTTCATCAATTACCACACATCCCATCACATGGGTCACATAAATAATTAGACAATGTTCACACATATTATTAATAAAATTCGTATAGTTCATCATCAAGAGTCATATAAATCAACATAAGCACATATATTCATACACGCTAATTACCAAATGTCATATCTTATGAATTCCTCATTAATTCCACTCTCATTTATTCCCTATACATATATTCTAATACCACACGATCCTTCTGATCCTCACCGCTACCAACACTTACATCATGGGGTCTAAGCAAGACATATAATCAACTATGTTACCAATCATCACGATCCTCTTCGTTTATCACTATTCCTTCATATAATTGTGCATGACTTATAGTAAATATTTCCATCATCAACACCTTCTAATCGACATATTAATAAAGTTATAATATCCCCAATAATCATATAAAGCTCACACACTAATTATCGGTTGTCAGGTCCTATAGTTACTCATGGATGTTATCCTCAAAGCCTTAGACTAATGGTAAGAAAGTAGACCAAGGGAACGTGACGAAACCGACTTAAAATATAGCGAATTTTCGAAATACAGAGGCCTGACACGGCCCCCCGTGTCCCCTGACACGGCCTGACGAACCATCTTGAAAACATCATTTTCCAAAGTACAGAAGAGTGACACGGCCACCCGTGTCGTGTGACACGGCCCGTGTCACACCCTCTGACCTCCAATCTACCCAAAAATCCTCCCAATCTTGTTTTCGTAGCCTGACACGGCCACCCGTGTCGTGTGACACGGCCCGTGTCAGGAGCCCTGCGCCCAAAATCAGCTTTTTCCCAAAAATCACTTTTCATTCCCCATCTCATACCAGTTCAGGTTCTATTGATTATATCTCACTTTTATCACTCAAAACAGTCCCAATGTCATTCTTATACTGATTTTAAGACCTTCAACACCACATATCTTTCCAACCTAATATTACTAATCAAATTAGGGATTTTAAGTTTCTCTTCCTCTTCTCAATTCACATCATCAACAACAACATTCATATAACATTTTTCATATTAATCCAATTATATCAATTCAAACAATGATTATTCCAAATACAACAATCAATCATGCAATTCCATATTCATACCACAATTCATCAAATTATACCAAATCACACAATCTCTAGGAGAGTAAGGACCTCTCAACTACCCTTTCATGTTAGATCACCAATAAAGAACCCTTTCTCCCCCCTTACCTTAGATTCAATCGATTCCTTGAACAATCTTGATCTTGGAGCTTTAGGTCTCTTTCTCTTCTCTCCCTTTTTCCTCTTTCTCCAGAGCCAACTTCTTATTTCCAACCAAAACACGATGAATGAAAATGATTCATTTTTCCCTTCTCATAAAACCACACCAATTTACCACCTTTCCCCTTAGACCTCCAATTCTTACTATTTTATTTATTTAGTAATAATATTCAAATAATACCATATTATCTTTATATTATTATTTAAATAAATAATTCTTCACTTATAATTTCAAAAAACACCACCTATATACATAATAATTATTTTATTAAATAAATTATGAAATCGGGGTGTTACAACTCTCCCCCACTTATTTTATTTTCGTCCTCGAAAATCGCACTCAATGGAATTACTTAGATATACTATCGCACCCGTCTAATCACTCCCTTTCCATAACCGGTAATTCTATAATTAATCCAAAACAACAATATTAGTGCCACGAAAACTACCACAACAACAAAAACACCACAATCACAATTCACAACACGTAGGTATACACCTGAAATAGAACACAACAAAAATTGTTATCATCACCATAGGTAACACTTCCCTAATCCTCATCATAGGAATTAGTTACTCGCACTCGTACCATCACCAAAGGTAACGAGGCGATAACAAGGACAAGCACCAAAATTTCATGATACACATCGTCTAGCTACAACAATACTGATAACGGACTAACCTTGCAGTTTCTCCACTAAAACAATATAATCATAACCCATCAATGAAGCACACACATCACATATATTAATATCTCTGCATATCCCGTAATTCTCGATGTGTAGATAACTTCTTACCATTACCCATCCATTCTGGGATGTCCAATAGTCTCAATACCTCAACAGGTCTTATCGCTCAATATCTTGGGCCTTTACTAGCCATTTACATACAAACAATTACACCACTTCACTCTTCCATTGCGCACTCTGATTACTCGCAGCTATCTATTCCATGAAGTTCACATCTAACTTTAACTCTTTCTAACCTTCACCACAATTATAACAATTAACTTAACATACCTCAATATTCGAATGCAAGTCTCTTGACTGCTAACTCAATTTCAACTCTTTCACTATTAATGCAAACATAGGAAAATTCCCAACTCCCTACCTCAAACATTTCGACCATCTTAGCCGCTTCATACTCCACTCTTCCCGATCAAATCGGAATTGTATGCTCATGTGATTACCAAACACTTCAATCTCCAATCATGGCAACAATATTATCGGATACTCAACACCAGTTTACTCTCATCCACTTCCAATCCATGGGTAAGATAAATACTTTCATAATTCTTCTCTCATCGTATAATACCAACTATGACTTCACGATCAAGTACTAATAACCTATCAACTTATCACATCATTATCTAACATTCTATCCACAGCTTGTCAGAATCAAACAAAAGCATACTGTAACCGTAGCTAATTCTTACTCCGACTCTCTAGCGCTCTCCCTCAAAATAACCATTCTCAACGAATGACTTATCTTTCACAAGTTATCTGAACAACAAAATACGAACTTGGAAAACTTTTTATAACCTGCAATAACAACCAACTAAGTCCAAATACATTCTAATCTCTTATAACTTACTCGTTTCCATCCTTGTAGATCCACATATACTTCGGACAAACTCATACCTTCCTATGAACAACACAATCAAACACATTTACACCTGTTCATAAAAATCATTCTTGATAGCTTAGTATATAACTGTATCTTTTCCAATTCTTATACTTCAATTTCCAACGTTCCACAAATCCTTTTTCTACTTTCATCATAGATAAGGATATCTTCCAAAAGTTATCATCTTCAAATTATCCAAGTAAATATGAAAGGTACAATCCATACTCCATATCCACTGTAATACATACCAGTCACCACTATCTTCTACAACACATCCATGGTCATTTCATAGTTTCACATTACTTCTACTCACTCGTTGGATCATCCTTCCAATGTTTCTAATTCCATATTAATTAGACCCTTAATTCATAAATTCCAGAAAGATGATATTGCACAATTACTATTTTACTTTTGTCTTAATATTCCAACACATACAACGATACTTATATTTCTCTCGCTTCATCCTATAATAACCACAACATATTGTTTTTAATCGATCTCGTAACTCACGGTCCACCGTTTCCAAAAACATTTACGAAACTATCTATACTTTACATCCCATATACCGCACTCCTAAGGCAACGAATCAACATCACTACATAGCGAAGACACGCGGTTATAATTAATTTTTGACAAAAATTACACCTTCATACTTTCGGAGACTCGTCCCCCCCGGGTCATACCATGCAAAAACATAACTCAATACTTACATCCAAAATCTCCATTCCACATCTTTCATAGAAGTAAATTCACCCAACATGACCTATCAACATCTGGTTCTAATTACCACATTCCCGTTATCCTATTCTTACGAAGTCCCAACTGACTCAAGGTTCTGGTAGGCACGATAATTCAACTCACAACAACAACAACCCTACGGATGAATTCCAGCTCACTCTTGATCCTTTATCAATCGAATCCAATTTATCCCCATTACAATCGTCGATCTCAAATTCACTTCCTACTCACTAAGAAGTAACCATTAGTAATATATAATAAACATACTCAATCCTCAAATCCATCTCTTTTCCTGATACCTAAATCCACATCTATTCTTTTAAACCACTCATAACGTTGGCTTAACTCCAAACAGCCGACTGAACATACTATCTCAGCTGAAAAATATGTCTTTTTCATCCAACACGATTCCGTCTACTATTAACAAGGGATTGAGGGTGATCAGTTCCTCAATTTGCCAATAGATAGCCGACAATCATGATGGTCATAAGCCACATTTCCCAACTTTAATAGCGTTCCTTGCATCATGCGAACTAAGTTGCTTCTCGAGCGAATCCTTAGTCAATGCCCACCTTAGCAACATCTGCCACACCATAATTCCAACACACCACAAGCCAACTCTCAGGAGAAACCATAACTTCTCCCCCCACTTATTTTCAATAAACATCTGCAAACAAACAGCTAGCAAACAAGCAAGTACCGATAGTGTTTCACACACATATCGTATACTCTGGGACAAACGACACACGACAACCTGGCCGGACGGACCGACCTGCTCTGATACCAATTGTAACACCCACTTTTCCCATTTTCTAAAATAACATAAGTTTTCAGATAAATCAGAGTTTAATTAACAAGTGAGTAGCAACATTTTAAAAATCAACCAAAAGTATAATCATTTATTAAAAACAACGGAAATATCTTTTTATTCAACAATCGGCAATTCGCCAAATATCCACAAAATTCATCAATTCACTTAATTTATAAGTTTCAACAAAATATGATACGTAACTATTACTAACAAGAATAATTAAATAACAAATATCCCAATTTCCCGTGTTACGTATCAGAGCTACTCCTAGGACTCGGCCAAACAACTTGTACTCCGAGCATACTCAAGTACCTGAATCATCTGTACTTCCGAAGAAGCACAGACGCAACCAAACAACAAAGGGGTGAGAAAACAATTCAATATATTAACGGTGCAAATAACATCTTACAGGGTAGTCTCACCTCTATTCATCAAATACACATCATACATCATACAATTAATCAATATCTCAAATAGTTCATCAACACATATCATACATCATTAATTCAATCAATATCTCAAATGGTTCATCAACACATATCATACATCATTAATTCAATCAATGCAAAGTGACTCAATGACACAATGCAAATGCGGCACCGACTCACAATAACAGTTCATCAAATAGAACCCCGAATGCATCGTTAACGTCTCCAACAAGACACGATCATCCCTGCAACCACGATTCTCAACGAATCCCGAATAATCACATCCACGACATGATTATTCCATCAACATGTATGCGTATGCAAAACTCGATTACACACATACCATATCACGAACACACATGAATACAATCATGCCAACACGATCCTCATGATCTTCATCAATTACCACACATCCCATCTCATGGGTCACATAAATAATTAGACAATGTTCACACATATTATTAATACAATTCGTATAGTTCATCATCAAGAGTCATATAAATCAACATAAGCACATATATTCATACACGCTAATTACCAAATGTCATATCTTATGAATTCCTCATTAATTCCACTCTCATTTATTCCCTATACATATATTCTAATACCACACGATCCTTCCGATCCTCACCGCTACCAACACTTACATCATGGGGTCTAAGCAAGACATATAATCAACTATGTTACCAATCATCACGATCCTCTTCGTTTATCACTATTCCTTCATATAATTGTGCAAGACTTATAGTAAATATTTCCATCATCAACACCTTCTAATCGACATATTAATAAAGTTATAATATCCCCAATAATCATATAAACTCACACACTAATTATCGGTTGTCAGGTCCTATAGTTACTCATGGATGTTATCCTCAAAGCCTTAGACTAATGGTAAGAAAGTAGACCAAGGGAACGTGATGAAACCGGCTTAAAATATAGCGAATTTCCGAAATACAGAGGCCTGACACGACCCCCCGTGTCCCCTAACACGGCCAGTGTCACACGACCTGACGAACCATCTTGAAAATATCATTTTCCAAAGTACAGAAGAGTGACACGGCCACCCGTGTTGTGTGACACGGCCCGTGTCACACCCTCTGACCTCCAATCTTCCAAAAAATCCTCCCAATCTTGTTTTCGTAGCCTAACACGGCCACCCGTGTCGTGTGACACGGCCCGTGTCAGGAGCCCTGCACCCAAAATAAGCTTTTTCCCAAAAATCACTTTTCATTCCCCATCTCATACCAGTTCAGGTTCTATTGATTATATCTCACTTTTATCACTCAAAACAGTCCCAATGTCATTCTTATACTGATTTTAAGACCTTCAACACCACATATCTTTCCAACCTAATATTACTAATCAAATTAGGGATTTTAAGTTTCTCTTCCTCTTCTCAATTCACATCATCAACAACAACATTCATATAACAGTTTTCATATTAATCCAATTATATCAATTCAAACAATGATTATTCCAAATACAACAATCAATCATGCAATTCCATATTCATACCACAATTCATCAAATTATACCAAATCACACAATCTCTAGGAGAGTAAGGACCTCTCAACTACCCTTTCATGTTAGATCACCAATAAAGAACCCTTTCTCCCCCCTTACCTTAGATTCAATCAATTCCTTGAACAATCTTGATCTTGGAGCTTTAGGTCTCTTGCTCTTCTCTCCCTTTTTCCTCTTTCTCCAGAGCCAACTTCTTATTTCCACCAAAACACGATGAATGAAAATGATTCATTTTTCCCTTCTCATAAAACCACACCAATTTACCACCTTGCCCCTTAGACCTCCAATTCTTACTATTTTATTTATTTAGTAATAATATTCAAATAATACCATATTATCATTATATTATTATTTAAATAAATAATTCTTCACTTATAATTTCAAAAAACACCACCCATATACATAATAATTATTTTATTAAATAAATTATGAAATCGGGGTGTTACAGAACCCCTCTCACGATATAGCCAACCGTATTAACAAAATGTTCATTTTGCCTAACTTTCAGCAACATAGTACTCCTTGTGACCCCTGTTTTTTTGTCAAACAAAAATGTCTTCCTTTTCCTCATAGTTTTACTCACTCACATGCTATTTTTGATATTGTTCACATGGATATTTGGGGACCATATTCTACACCTTCTATGTTTGGTTTTAGATATTTTTTGACAATTGTAGATGATTACAATAGATTTTGCTGGATTTTTTTAATGAAACTTAAGTCCGAAACTAGTAATCTTGTTAAATCTTTTGTTTACTTTATACAAACTCAATTCAAAACTACCATCAAGACAATCAAGAGTGATAATGGCCCTAAATTTTTATTAAAAGACTTTTACAAACAACATGGAATCATTCATCAAACCTCTTGGATTGATACTCCCCAACAAAATGAGGTTGTGGAAAGAAAACATCAACATCTTCTTACTGTTACTAGATCAATTCTTTTTCATGCTCATCTTCCTAAATAATTTGGGCTCATGCCTTGGAATATGCCACATATTTAATTAACCGATTACCCTCTAAATTCTTACATTATAAGCCTCCCTTCCATATTCTCTATAACTCTCCTCCCACTTATGACAATTTGAGAGTTTTTGGCTACTTATTTTACACAACTATTTCCAAACATAAAACTACCAAACTAGATAATCGTAGTAGGAAATGTATTTTTTTGGGACACAAAGACCACACAAAAGGTGACATTCTTTTTCACTTACACAACAAGCAACTTTTTATATCCAGAGATGTTGTTTTCTTTAATCATAATTCCCATATAAAACCACTTCTACTACATCCAATCATACTCCTATCCTTCCTTCATCTACACCCCAACCTACTTTCCATTCTGACTATGACTATATATGTCCTTCCTCACCTTTACCTTTTCCTCAACAATCTCCTCTTATTTAACCTACTTTTCAATCACCTCATAATTCTCCTATCCAACCTCCAACTCCTGACAACACTCCTTCCCCACCTTCCGATTCCCCTGTTACCATTAGAAAATCTACAAGGCTTTCTAAGCAACCTAATTACCTCATTGATTACCACTGCTCCCTCCTCACATGTAATCCTTTACATCAGTTTGTCAATCTTTCAGGTATTACTCCTTATCCCTTGCATCAATATCTCTCTTACAATAATTTATGTACTTCTCATAAATTGTTTAACTTAAAAGTATCTGCCTTAGAAGAGCCTTCTAGCTAGGCTAAGGCTATAACTGATCCTAAATGGGTTAAGGCTATCAATTAGGAACTGACTTCCTTAAGCAACACTAACACATGTGACTTAATCCATTTACCTCCTAACAAAAAGCCCATAGTATGCAAATGGATTCTTAAAATTAAATATCATGCTAATGGTAATATTGAATGATACAAAGCACGTTTAGTAGCAAAAGGTTTCACACAAACTGAAGGCCTTGATTATCTTGAAACATTTAGTCCTATTGTCAAAATGACCACCATTGGGCTCATTCTTTCTCTTGCTGCATCCCAAAAGTTGCATGTTCATCAACTTGATATAAACACTGATTTTCTTCATGATGAATTAAATGAAGATGTTTATATGAAAGTTCCTCTTGGGCTTACCATTCCTCATAAAAATCTTGTGTGTAAGTTAAACAAATCTATCTATGGTCTTAAGCAAGCTAGCCGACAATGGAACTCTAAATTAACTCTCACTCTAACATCCTTAGGATACACTCAATCTGCGAAATTTGTAACTCATCTGTAACTGAGGTTATTCTAAGGGATGAAGACCAGTTCAATCACCTTTCGCAAGGGGCAGAGCAAGCGGATAGTCTTGAAGATATACGAGTCATAGCCGGGTCGAAACTTGATGAGATCCACTTCTCATATTGCCAATAGGATAGTTTTTTTCTTCCTTTTTTGGTTATTTCCTCTTTCCAGGGAATTGCTTCCTTTGTAATGCCTATTCATGGCCATTTTCCAAATCAATAAAATTCAATTTCAGTCAACTTGTGACTATTTGCTTCTTGTTTTTGTTTTTCATCTAGTATTGATTGATTGCGAAAACGTCCAGCAAATTGTGATTTATACTGTGTTGTGAACATTTGAATGCTTTCTAACTCATGCAGGAGGACATAAACATTTAATACAACTCTAAAAAGGGTGTTAAGAGGCCCAGATAATGATTCATGCTATGAGCCTGGGGCACACAGGTCCAAACTAACTCTCCATGTTGTAGGCACTATCAATTGTGTTTATGCAGGTGTAGGTACATGTGTTGCTAACAGAGCTAAAGCAAATTTTCGGGAAGAACATTTCATTATACTTTAACAAGAACAATTGTTTTTCCGGGTGTCTCCAGTTATCCCCAGTAGAAGTGAAGGTGAAGTTCTTCTCCAGCATTAATGGCAAGAGATGTTTGTCCTCCCCAAGCAGAAGTTTTCTTTCAACACAGGGGCAATCCCCCAGCAGTACAAGGAGTGTCTTTCCTCCCCAGCCGGTTGCTTCCTCAGCAGTGTCATACTTCTGGTTCCCAGCCGAGTCAGAAGATTTTCACTTCCCCATCAGAGGTCAAGAAAAGTCGATCTCCAGCAGGGTCTTGGCTCTCTAATCTCAAAGTCCAATTTATTTTTGGCAGTGGCGGCAGTTCAGGGCCGGTGCATCATTAACAACATTCCCCGCATAGTTTTTTCCTCCTCACCAGGACTAACCAGATCAATGCAGTGATCATCAATTCTCCCCAGTCAAGCCACCTGGGATACTTGCAGTATCCTTATTAGGAGATCTCTTTGCATTCGCATTTAGTAATCATCATTACATTTGCATCCTCCATGTCGCTCCCGATAAATGGGAATGGCCCAAATAAAGGTACAGACGCGAACGGTCGGCGAAGGGTACAATGAGAACACACAGCCGTGAACTCACTGGAAATGAATAGAGTCGCCAGCTAGGCATTTTTATCCTGGAGGAAAGGCAATGCTGCATAGACCTAGAAAAAGATGGATAAGACGGTTTGCGAACCAGAGAGACTGAGAAAGGGGGTTGGTTACAACCTGGGAAGGTATTAGCACCCAGATTGTCCGTCGTACTCGACGGGATCCACGCTTAAAAGATTTGTATTTTAAAGGGGTAGTGTCAGTGCAATCTGTGTGTAAAATAGATGGAAACGAATGTACAGGTGTCAGTGTAGAAGAGTGTGAAGTGTGATATATACAGTGTCAGTGTAGGAACAAGGATGACATGCTCATGATCATGAGGCTAAAGAATAAAGCTAGAAGGAGGGGGAATGTACAGAGACTTTTGTTCGATAACTGTTAAGTTATGCCTACGTATCCTCTCGTGCAATGAGGAAGTCAGAACACCGTAGTTCGACCCAAAGAGACTAAAAGATGAATTGACTGATGAACTGCTTGCTTGCCTATGCTCAAGTGTATGACCTGTCTGGCTCAGGTGCTTACTGTCTTGCATTAGACGGAAGAAGCAAGTTCTCGATTGTGAGTGAAGATGATGAGAAAAGAATCCCGGAGGAGACGATTATTGTTTGTTTTTGAATTTTCAGTCTTTTATTGCTTTTTGAAGTTTGTCATAAGATAATGAGCTTAAGCCTAAACCAATGGGTTAGTAAACTCATCACATCTTCCCTCTGATTAGGGGTAATGAGAATGCCTTAAGTGTGAAGTCAGATTCTCACACTTAATCACCTTTGGTGTAGGATTAAGATCATTAACCTACTTGTGATTATTTAGATGTTTTTGTGATTTTTGTTTAGTGTTGAGTAATGAGGTTAAGCCATAATCATGGATTAAACAGACCCATTACACCATCCTAATAGAAGGATAATAGATGAGAGTGTTTAAGCTGAGGAAGACTCCTCAACTTAATCCATGATTAGGGATTAAACCCATGACAAAACAAGCCTTTGATTAAGTGGATTTTAGATTAATGGTATGATGATGAAGTGATTTTTATGATTTGTAAGACAACTTGAGGGGGACTTGTCCATTAACACTAGGGTTAGTCCTTCTTAACCAATTAAGGAAGAATTAGAACCCTAATGCAAGGCCCAAGTTACAAGTGTGATGTCTTGATAATTATTAGATGGATTGATTAAGAGATGTAAACACATAAAGGGTTTAACACTTAGGATTAAAGTTATACACTCCATCCTAAGAGAAGGATGCAGGCATAACCCTAATCACAAAGTCTTAAAGCCTTTAGGGTTTAGTCCCTGATTATGAGATGAGAAGAGAAGACTCAAAGAGAGACACAAAGGTAAAAACTATGAGGGGAGACTAATCAAAACCCTAATTCATTGTCATGCCTGGTTGATCCTAAGGTTTGTGAGGTTTTCAAGAACAATCTTCAGAGGAGCCACCAGGAGGCAGATGAACAAGATCAGGAGAAGCAAAGTGACTTGCTTCACTCAAGAAGTCAAGTCACTTGAAGAAAGAAAGTGGGAGGAAGAAGAAGATTGAGCAAGCTCAAACTCATACACAAATAGAAATGCAGCAATGGATGCAAGATAGATGAAAAGAAAAGGTATGAGAAGTGAAGGCAAATTCACTTCCCAAGTTTACTTACCACCTGAAATGTTAGAAAGAAATGCAATGCAATGCTAAATGAAATGAAATGACATGATGCAAAGCAAAACCAGAAGCATGTTGATGATGAAAATGATGCTATGAGGTGCTGCAAACATGAGGCAAGGCATGGAGATGTTCATACAAGATTATGAATGCAAATGATGCAAGTTAAGGAGCATGAACAAGCATGAAATGTTATGAAGCATACAAGACAAGTGACATGGTAAGTATGTAATGTAATGATCAAAGATGCTTTCTAAATGTCTTAAGATGACAAATGGATCACAAGAATGCACAAAATGCAAAGACAAGTCATGTTATGCAAGGAAATGCAAAAAGGATGCAAATGGATGCCCAAATTAGGGTTCATGGATCAAACATCAAACAAAAACCCAAAACAGAAACAAACCCTAAGATAAAAAATGAAAAATGCTACCCAAAGAGACCCTAAACCTATAATGAACCACTGCCCAAAGGGGAACTCTCAGCTCTCAACCAAACTCAAGATATGATTTTTACAAGTTATTAGGGTTTTTTAGGGTTCTTAACAAAAGAAATGCCAAACAAATAGAAAATGCAAGATCAAATCATGGCCATTTTACCCTAGAAACTACATGCTAAACATAAAACAATGCAAGAAGAATCAATGTCTCAACCTTCTCCAATAGGCAGAAATGAATTTTTGAATTTGTGATCAAAATAATGCATAAAAAATGATTTAATTCAATGAAAAATTCTTAAAATGCATCAAGATCAAAAAAGAAATTTGGTTTGAAGGTTGGACAATGTTTCTAAATGTCTTAGAACATTTCATGAATTTTTTTGTAATTTTTAAATACCTAAAAGTATTTTTAATTAATTAATTCCCATTAATCAATTAAAAATAATCTTTAAATATTTAAAAATACTTTTTTAATGATAAAAAATAAAATAAAAATGTTTTTGGGTCTTAAAAATTAATAAAACTTTTAGAAAAAAGTTTCATAATTTTTAAGTCATTTTTGCTATTTTAAAATAAATATGCAAGTTAATTGAAATAAAAATGAATTAAAATCAAATAAAAATGAAAGTAATCAGAATGGATGGCTGGGATTGATTCTGGCAGTGGATGGGTTGACTGCGCGCGCAGATCAAAGGCCCATATTCAAACTGAGTTAATCTGAATTAATTAACTAAATTAAACCTAATTAGAATTAATGACATGATCTGAGCCGTTGGATGCGCGCGGGAAAAGACTCAGTCAACTCATCCAACGCCTGAAATTCAAACCTGGAGCCCTAACCCTAATCACATATTAATGACTTTCAGGTCACCGGAGACGAGCTCCGGTCGTCTTCTCCGGTGACCTTCTCCCCTGAAAACTTCCAAATCCTTCCCTAGGTCACTAAAATGAAATCTAAAACCATGGAAATGTTCCTCAACCTCTCACGAATCAAACCCCTCTCTCAAAACACATTTCTTCTTCCTAAACAAGCTGAATCAAAAGGAATAAAAACTAGGGCACGCAAGCTTCAGAAACAAATTAAATACTCAAATCAAAGCCATTTCAAAAACTAAGAGCATCAGGATGATCAGTGAATCACATAGAACAAGTTTGTAACAAGAAAAATGATTTCTGGAAAAATGAATTTCATGCTACCTGAGATTCGAAGCTTTCAGCTTGAGGACTTTTTGGCCACTTCCTTCAGTGCAAACTACTCCACTTGGTCCCCAGAAGATGTTTGAATGCTCAAAGAGAGTTTAAGCTGGCTGGATAGTGAGTTTCGAAAGCTCCTGCTTCAGCTCAGTCAGAAATGGCAATGGAGTTTCTGGAGGTTTCAGGCCATAGTGAATGATGATTTGTGGTCCTGAGGGTGAATGGAGAAGCTTTGCAAGGTTTGTTTGACTGTTTGTGAGCTAGGATGAGAGTTTCGAATGAAACTGCAAGCTGGTGTGGAAATGGTGCAGTGATGTTGTAGCTTGTTTAAGGCTTGGTTCTTGGTTGCTTTGGGCTCAATGAGACATGGTGAGATGATTGGTAAATATGGTTTGGATGTATGTGATCTGGGCAGAGAGTTTCGAAGGCAAAAGCAAAATGGAGTGTTCTTGTGTATGTGTTGAATGAGGATGTTTCAGGCTGGCTTAGTACATGAAATGGTTTGCAAATGGATAGTATAAACTAATCCAATTGGTCAGAGGATGTGACTTGTGCTTTATGGATAGGTGTAGCCACTTTTGCAAATATGTCAACTTCTTGTAAGATAGGGCATGGGCAACTTCTAGCCAAGTACAAAGGGCATGGTCTGCGCAGCAAAGTGAAGGGAAAGGCTAGGCTTGGTCCAGCATTCAAGGCAGCAAGTTGGTGAAATGTTATGAGTGCTTTTGCAAGTTGTTGCTTTTTGCCTTTTCATGAAAATCTCTCATTACACAAACCATAAACATGTGAACCTTGGTCAAATTATGATTTTTTGTGACTTAGAGAATGTTTGTGTAATGGTTTGAAATGAATTAGAGGTCACAATTGGCTTTGGTTCAAGACTTTGCAAAATTTCCATTTGAAGCATGCCTTGAAAATCAATGATTTTTGCCAACTTTGCAATGCCATAACTTTTGATCCAAGAAGAGTTTGATCATGTTCTTGTACTTTTTGAAAAGGGAAAAATGAGATCTACAACTTTCATGACCAAAGTTTTTCCATTTGAAGCCTTTTTGGATCAAGAATCATGGCTTGAAAAATGACCTAAAATGATGCATTCTTGAAAAGTCAACTATGCCCAAAAAGTCAACATTTGCAAAAACCCTAAATTCTTGATTTTTATGAACTTCAACCTTCTTCCATGATCACATAAAGATCATATACACTCAAAATGATGAAGATCACCCATTGGTTGGGTCATTGGGGGCCTCAGATGCCCTGATTTTGCACTGACTTGTCTGAAAAGTCAACTCTTGATTAGATGACTTCCCCATAGAATTTCTTCATGAAAATTGATATGCATACTCCCTATACCATATAGAGATCAATGGAAACAAGAATGACCAAAAATTTGGAGTTATGGCCTCTGAAACCAAAACCCTAATTTTCAGTCAACTGTGCAGTCTAAACTGGCTCTGCATCACCTCAAACCCTAGTTCTTGTGATTCCTTTGCATTTTTGACTTTGAGGAGATGAAATATGATATAAGAACACACATGGACCCCTTTGAGTTGATTGGTGGCCTTTGGAGTGGCTCAAGATGCCTTGAGGTTGCTCAGATCACAAACCCTAGGTGCAGATGCCTTAGAAACTATGCAGTGAATCAAAAATGAGATGTGAGATGACATGATTGTGTTTATGCATATGAGGATGATCACAAGCCATGGTGTGAATGGGTGAGGGCAAATTTGGGGTGTTTACAGCTGCCCCTATTCAAACATGAGTTAGCTGTGCAGGTTGTAAGCGACGGCTTAACAGGCAAACAAGAAAACTTGTGGTTGAATACCAAAGACAGTCCAAAATTTGCACTCACAAAATGAAGAAGAAAAGGGATATAGATTGTAAATGAAAAAATAAAGTATATTGTAAAGTGTGGGCGACGGAGGACGACCGTCGAGCAGAGGACGACTGCTGGGTAAAGAGCAATGACGGGGACGGCCGACATGCTGGGGTAAATGTGAAGTAAAGCGATGACGGGGACGGCCGACATGCTGGGGATAAAAGGTAGAGCTAAGACGGGGACGACCGACTAGCTGGAAAAATAAGATATCATGATGGGGACGGCCATCAAGATAAAGCTGTAAAATTTTCTGGGGATTAATGAAACATGACGGGGACGGCCATCAAGTTCATAAAGCAAAGTAAACAACGATGGGGACGGCCATAGGGCTAAAAAGGAAAAGGGACCACGACGGGGACGACCATCGGGTTAAAGAATAAATGAAATAAACAGATGATGGGGTACGGCCATCAAAGGTGAAGGACGATCACCTAGCAGGGGACGGCTGCTCTGTTGGGGATAAAAGAAATATGATGGGGACGGCCATCAAAGGTGGAGGACGACCACCTGGCAGGGTACGGCTGCCGAAAATATCAACGATGGGGACGGCCATCGGATAGAAAGGGTCAACGATGGGGACGGCCATCGGACGAGCATGATGGAGGACGACCATCAAGAAGTGGAGGACGACCACTCAGCAGGGGACGGCTGCTCTCGAGGTTTGTCATGACATAGGACGAATGTCAGATAACCAAAGTCAACAATGGGGACGGCCATTGGATAAAGTGATGAAGGACGATCATCAAAAGGTGGAGGACGACCACCTAGCAGGGGACGGCTGCTAAAATATCAACGATGGGGACGGCCATCGAATGAGCATGATGGAGGACGACCATCAAGAAGTGGAGGACGACCACTCAGCAGGGTACGGCTGCTCTCAAAGGTATCATAACACAGGACGAGTGTTAGATAAAAAAGGAAAATTGTTGGTGATCTACTGGGGATAATGTAAACACGGACGAGTGTTTATATCCAAGAAACAAAAGGTATAAGTGTTTGGGTATTGTGTATGGATTAAAGATGCGGACGAGCATCCTTAAGGTTATGATACGGACGAGTATCATGTAGAAACAAACTGACACATGTTCAGAGATGATGATACGGACGAGTATCAACTGGTTAACAAAGAACACGGACGAGTGTTGCATCTGAAAGGACTCTTCTGGAGAATAGTAGACACAGACGAGTATCTATATTCGAGAAGACATAAGTGTTTGACACGGTGTATGGATTAAAGATGCGGACGAGCATCCCTAAGACTATGATACGGACGAGTATCATGTAGAAACAAACACTAGACGCAATGTTCTGAGATGATGGTACGGACGAGTACCAACTGGTTAACAAAGAACAAGGACTACTGTCGAATCTGTGGGGATAGGAGTGATGGTGTATACAAGATACGGACGAGTATCTGTGTAAGTGTAACATGAGTGGTGAGTATTGTATTGTATAGAAGAGTGTTTTGACTCCTGGGGAGAGTGACACGGACGAGTGTCAAAAGAGAAAAGTATAATATTAACAAGTGTATGGGTTGATGAAAGTGTAAGCGACTGCGCTGGGGATATGACACGGACGGGTGTCAAGAAAGTGTATGTATAGGTATATGTGAGTGCAAAGAGGATGTCTTTGGCTTTCTGCTGGTGATTTGACACGGACGGGTGTCAGATAGTATCTGTAGTACGGGTGATCCTGTCAAAAAGGAAATATGTACTGGTGTTTGTGATTGAGGAGAAGCAACTGCTTTTGCTGGGGACTCTGGTGGGATTTTTGTATAATGATGATGAACGGTTTATTATTCACAAGTGTTCAATTCACAACATGACTTATGATTATGCTATGCATTTGATTTTTGCCGTAATGCTCCGTATTAGACGGAATGCTACGCTCTGGGGGGTGAATATGATGCGGATGCCATGATTATGCAAAGGTACTGATCCGGGACTCGGATCCCGTTGCTGCGAAGATCTCTGGTCGATCTGCTGAAGCGGACATCCCAGCTGGGGATGAGATCACTGGTAGATCTAATGATGTATCTGTTTGGGGATATAGGTCACTGATTGACATATCCTTATAATACGGGACCCAGCTGGGGTTTGTAGAAGCTTCTGTACTCTGTTGTGACTTCTTCGCGCGTTGCTCTTCTGAATAGAGACTTGAAGCTCTGTGGGGAGATGATTCCCTGATTCTTGCATTCTGCTGAGGAAGAATGGTTGGTATTACAGCTGGGGAATGCTGTTGGTAACTCAGCTGGGGAGAGCAATGGGAAACAACTCAGCTGGGGATAGCAATGAGAGGCAACTCGGCTGGGGAGAAAACATCCTGAGTGTTAAGCCTGTTTGTTGATTTGGCAACTTTGCTGGGGAAGTGGGCACTCTCCAGTGCCACGTGGAAGATAGACCGAGTTGATAATGATTCGCCAACTTGCTGAGACGTAACCTGCATGCCCCAGGTTGCGTTCTGGATACCTGCAATCCTGCAAAGGTAAGGAAACGTACAAAAGGTCCCGAGGTATCCCTTACTGGATTCCGTCATAGGAGATAAGTACTTTCGAGAGTAAGTATATTCCCTGTAAGCATGTGCTTTTATTTTTAGAGAAAGGCATCTGTACTTATGCAATTGTATTTTTAGAGATATCAGACAACTCTTTGCAAAACATGAATGTAAAAACGAAACATGACCGAAAATCTGATTTTTATTAATTCATGTGCCCTGAATTGGCAAGATACAGTCAAAGAAACATATCTCCTGAAATGAGGAGATTGTTACAAATTGAGAAATAAAGTGTTGGCGGTGTTGACGAGGCTTCCAAGGAGCTCCCTCTTCTGCTATGACTCGTATGACAATGACGTTCTTCTCGTCTTGCTTTCTGGAGAGAGTTGATTCTGATTGAAGCTTGATCCTTTGGGAGCTTACCAAGTTGTAGGTTATACAGACGAATTCAGAATGCAGTTGTTCGCTTATTCCCTTATTTTGCATGGATCGCCCTTTCGGGTTTTCAATCCATCGGGATACCCATTTTTGCCTGAGCTGTCCAATGCGGCTTTTCAACTCAGCGGGTGTACATTTTTCATTTATTTCCCTTATTTTTGCCCGAGTCTTTTATTCTGTTTTTGACTCGCCGGGATGCCCTATTTTTGCCTGGACTCACATTCTGTTTTTATGTCCAGCGGGTCATTTTATGCGAAGTATTTTTTAACTGCATCTGAATTCACAGGGGACGGGAAATCTTCACCATCCATGGTGCTGAGCATCAGTGCTCCACCAGAGAAAACTTTCTTTACAACGAATGGTCCTTCATAGTTTGGAGTCCATTTTCCCCTGTGGTCTGTATGAGGAGGGAGGATCCTTTTCGGCACAAGATCCCCTACTTGGTACTCTCGGTGCCTGACTTTCTGATCGAAGGCCTTCTTCATTCTCTTCTGATATAACTGCCCATGACAGATTGCAGCCAATCTTTTCTCTTCGATCAGACTCAGTTGTTCGAATCGGGACCGAGCCCATTCTGCTTCACTCAGTTTAACATCCATTAATACCCGTAACGAGGGTAGTTCAACTTCAACAGGTAGGACTGCTTCCATGCCATATACAAGCTGATACGGTGTTGCCCCAGTGGACGTTCTGATTGATGTGCGGTACCCATGCAAAGCAAACGGTAGCATTTCATGCCAATCTTTGTATGTGATTACCATCTTCTGCACAATCTTCTTGATATTCTTATTTGCTGCCTCAACGGCGCCGTTCATCTTTGGCCTGTAAGGAGAAGAATTGTGATGTTGGATCTTGAAGTCCCGGCACAGTTCTGCCATCATTTTGTTGTTTAAGTTGGAACCATTATCAGTAATGATTCGCTCGGGCACTCCATATCGACAGATGATATCTCTTTTCAGAAATCTGGCTACCACTTGTCTTGTAACATTTGCATATGAGGCTGCTTCAACCCACTTGGTGAAATAGTCAATGGCGACCAGGATGAATCTGTGACCATTTGAAGCAGTCGGCTCAATCTTGCCAATCATATCAATGCCCCACATGGCAAAGGGCCATGGTGAAGACATGATGTTTAAAGGGTTGGGAGGCACATGCACCTTATCTGCGTAAATCTGGCATTTGTGACACCTTCTGGCGTAGGCACAACAGTCTGCATCCATTGTGATCCAGTAATAGCCTGATCTCAACAACTTCTTAGCCATGGCATGCCCTCCTGCATGGGTACCAAAAGATCCTTCGTGCACTTCATGCATCAACAAATCTGCTTCCGTCTTGTCAACACATCTGAGGAGTACCATGTCAAAGTTCCTCTTGTATAAAGACCCATCAGTGTTCAGAAAGAAACTACCAGCAAGCCTTCTCAAAGTCTTCTTATCATTGGAAGATGCCCCAGGCGGGTATGTTTGATCCTCCAAGAAGCACTTAATGTCGTGGAACCAAGGCTTATCATCTTTAACAACATCTGCTGCAAATACATGTGCTGGTCTGTCTAGTCTGGACACTGAAATCTGGGGTACAAAGTTAGCCGTTTGAACTTTGATCATGGATGAAATGGTAGCAAGAGCATCTGCAAACTGATTCTCGTCCCGAGGGATATACTCAAGCTTGACTGTTGTGAAGAAAGTCAATAACCTTCTTGTATAATCCCTGTAAGGTATCAGATGATCCTGGTGGGTGTACCATTTTCCGTTGGTTTGATTGACTACCAGAGCTGAATCTCCGAATACAGTCAATGTCTTGATCCTGAGGTCGATGGCTTCCTCAAGACCCATAATGCAGGCTTCGTATTCGGCTTCGTTGTTAGTGCAGTTGAAAGTGAGTTTTGCCGAGAAAGGCATGTGAACTCCTTTAGGTGTAATGAGTACTGCACCAACACCACGACCATTCATGTTAACAGCCCCATCAAACATCATAGTCCATTCTTCCTCCGGGTCAGGCCCTTCAGTGTGAATAGGCTCTTCATGATCTTTTGCTTTAATGAACATGATGTCTTCATCAGGGAAGTCAAACCTCATAGGCTGGTAGTCATCAATGGGTTGCTCAGCAAGATATTCAGATAGTACACTGCCCTTGATGGCTTTCTGAGATGTGTACTGTATGTCATACTCTGTAAGGATCATTTGCCATCTTGCAACCCGTCCGGTAAGAGCTGGCTTCTCGAAAATGTACTTAACTGGATCCATTTTTGAGATTAATAAGGTAGTGTGGGTCAACATATACTGTCTCAGTCGGCGAGCAGCCCACGCTAAAGCACAGCAAGTTTTCTCGAGCAGTGAATAACGCTGTTCACAGTCGGTAAACTTTTTGCTTAGGTAGTATATTGCATACTCTTTTCGACCAGACTCGTCATGCTGGCCCAACACACACCCCATTGACTCTTCTAGCACTGTCAAGTACATAATCAGAGGTCTTCCTTCAACTGGCGGCATGAGGATTGGAGGTTCTTGTAGATATTCCTTGATCTTGTCAAAAGCCTTCTGGCAATCTTCGTTCCACCTGACCGTTTGTTCTTTTCTTAACAGCTTGAACAAGGGTTCACAGGTCGCTGTAAGGTGAGATATGAACCGTGAGATGTAGTTCAATCGACCTAAGAACCCTCGAACTTCTTTCTCAGTTTTAGGTGCAGGCATTTCTTGAATAGCCTTGACTTTATCAGGGTCAACCTCAATCCCTTTCTCGCTTACAATAAAGCCCAGCAGCTTACCGGATCGCACCCCGAATGTGCACTTGTTGGGGTTCAGCTTTAGTTGATATTTCCTCAGACGCTTGAACAACTTCAGCAGATTCACCAGGTGATCTTCCTCTGTAAGGGACTTGGCGATCATATCATCCACATAACATTCTATTTCCTTGTGGATCATATCATGGAATAATGTCACCATGGCCCGTTGATACGTTGCACCAGCATTCTTCAGTCCGAACGGCATCACTTTGTAACAGAACGTGCCCCAGGGTGTGATGAAGGTTGTCTTTTCCATGTCTTCAGGTGACATCTTAATCTGATTGTATCCTGAAAATCCATCCATGAAGGAGAATACCGAGAACTGAGCCGTATTATCAACCAGTACATCAATGTGAGGTAAAGGGAAATCATCTTTCGGGCTGGCTCTGTTCAGATCCCGGTAATCAACACACATTCTTACTTTTCCGTCTTTCTTAGGCACAGGTACTATGTTAGCAACCCACGGCGGATAGCTAGTCACAGCAAGGAATCCGGCGTCCCATTGCTTTTGTACCTCTTCCTTGATTTTCATAGCCGTGTCTGGGCGAGTTCGGCGCAACTTCTGTTTGACCGGTGGGCATTCTTCCCTCAGAGGCAGCTTGTGCACAACAATGTCGGTATCCAACCCTGGCATATCTTGATACGACCAAGCAAACACATCGATATACTCTTGAAGCAGATCTATCAGTTGTCTCTTCACTGAGTCTTGCAGGCAGGCCCCGATTTTAACTTCTTTCACGTCTTCGTCGGTACCAAGATTAATCACTTCAATCTCCTCCTGATGAGGAGTAATAACCTTTTCCTCCTGCCTCAACAACCTGGCTAGCTCTTCAGGAAGCTCATATTCTTCATCAACCCCTTCATCAGCTTGATTGATTGGATTGTCAAAGTCATACGATGTCATAGCCGTGCTGTTGTCGGTGCAGTCTGGAAGGCACTCTCTGCAAGGGTTAAGTTTGTTTATTTTAGTGATTGATTTTAATCTTGCTTTAGAAAAAGTGAAATGAAGTTATCATTTTGAAAACACCGCCATTTATTTTTGTACAAAAAAGAAAAATGGAAAAACAGCGAGCAGAAAAGAAAAAGACTTGTTTGCAAAAAGATGTCTGATATTTCATTAATTTAATCTTGTTTGCACAAAAGTACAGATGGCCCTGATTACAAAATGAGTCTTGTCATCTTGGGCAAGATGCAAGACTTTGATGCATGCTATAAAAATGCAGGAAATAATAATTACTCTACATGAGTAACTCTTATAATTTCCTGGGAAGACCAGTTCGAGACACTGCTCCCCGGGATCTTTGGACGAATCCAATCCTCCAGATTGCGCTCCTCTTCCAGCTCGTCTTCCAGACAGTTGATAGCATCGGGGGTGAGCATCCCCCCACTGACAAAACCTGGCTTCTCAGCAGCCTTTGCTTGATGTTGAGTTGGTCTGTAACCCAACCCAAATTTGTCCCTCTTCTCCTCCACAGCTAAGACCCTGCCCCAGCCTAGGGCAGTTCCTTCCTCAACAACCTTCCGGGCTTGTTGGTAAGATGACATGGAGATCCCTGACACAGCAGATGCTTCATTGACGTTCAAGGCTTCAAAACCTTGGCTCATTGTCTCATGGATCTCTCCATCCATCTCAATGTATTTGTAGGTAGCCAGATGGCTAACGAAAATATCCTCTTCCCCACAGATTGTGACAACTTGACCTTCCCACTCAAATTTTAACTTTTGGTGAAGGGTAGACGTTATTGCGCCGGCGGCGTGAATCCAGGGTCTACCCAACAAACAGCTGTAGGCGGGCTGAATGTCCATCACATAAAAGATAGTTTTAAAAGTCTGTGGGCCAATTGTCACAGGCAGCTCAATCTCTCCCAGAACCGATCTCTTCGAACCATCAAAGGCTCGTACCACCAGGTTGCTGGGTCTCAATGCCAATCCATCATATTCTAACTTCACCAGAGCCTTCTTTGGTAAGACATTCAGGGAAGATCCTGTGTCTACCAGCACATGAGAAAGGACAGCTCCTTTGCATTCCATGGTTATGTGCAAGGCTTTGTTGTGATTGCGGCCATCCGCTGTCAAGTCAGAATTGGTAAACCCTAGCCCATTGCTAGCAGTAACATTTCCAACCACCGTTTCCAACTGGTTGACAGTAATCTCCTCGGGCACGTAAGCTGCGTGCAGGACTTTGAGTAGTGCATTCCGATGGGCTTCGGAGCACATAAGCAGTGAGAGGATAGAGATTTTGGATGGCGTCTGGTGAAGCTGATCCACAATTTTATAATCACTCTTTTTGATGATCCGCATAAACTCATCAACTTCCTGATCAAATGGAGTCTTCAGGGCTTCTTTGGCAGCTGGGTCTTCCTGCACCGGGTCTTTTCCTTTTGCCTTGGCAGCAGCTTCTGCTTCGGCAGTAGGTCTTTGAACTTGTGAAGCAAAGAGACGTCCGCTTCGAGTGAAGCCTCCGCCTACCCCCACATTATCTACTTGTGGTGCAGGTGTTGATGTTTCAAGAGTGATTCTTTTCCCTTCACAGTACACGTCAGAGCCATAGTGCCAAGGGATGGCCCTATTGCTTTCATATGGTACTGGTCCAGGCACCGTGACAGTGACCGGACTGATTGCTGCTGCTGAAGGGACTGTTATTGTTTGTGGATCATAAAAGATTGTAACTGGTGCTCTGGCGGGAGCAGCACCTTCTGAATGGTAGGCGGAGTTATTTTCAGGATCGTAGAATATGGTTACAGTAGAGACATCTTCATGATTGATCGCTGGTGTTGCAGGAGGTGTTGTTGGAAGGACTGTGGTTGTTGTTGCTGGAGATTCGAAATGGAATGAAGCTGAAGTTGTAGCAGGAGAAACTGTTGAAAACTGATCATTTGGGAGGACAGACGAAGTACTTGTTGATGTTGCTGATGAGTTGTCGGGAACAATAGTTGCTGCAGTTGTAGGAGGTTCTGAAACCGTTGTCGATGAAGTTGTCGGATTTGTCGGAAATGATGTAGTGATCTGTAGCAAGCCACTCTGAATAAGGCTGTCAATGCCATTCCTCAGGTCCTCGCACCCATTCCATGAAATATTGCAGTAGGGACACCCTAGTTCACACCCCGGAAATATTTGGTTTTCTCGGAGTTGAGCTTTGATTTCCACCAACGGTGTCCTGATCTGATCCACACTAGTTATTAAATAAGACGGTTGGTCTTCTTCAATAGCATTAATTCGGGGACCACCATGGTTTGGCATTGGGTTTTTATTGACATTGGGCGGAGGTGCAAAATTCAGAGCCTTGGAGTCTACCAAGTCTTGTACCTTCATATGCAGAGCCCTGCATTTTTCTGTACTGTGACCAGGTGCGTTTGAATGAAAAGCACACCTAGCATTAGAGTCATAGTTTCTTGGTAGACTGTTGGGATCCGGAGGTGCCAACGTTCTTAGCTCAACTAGGTTGAGTTTCAGAAGTTGTGGCAGCAAGGCAGCATACGGCATTGGGATCGGGTCGATCACTCGGTTAGCTTGGGATGGCCTTTGTTGGAATGGCCTCTGTTGATTGTTGTTGTTGGAGTTGTTGTTGTTGTAGTTTCTTGGAGGATATTGATTCTGCTGATACTGAGGTTGTTGTTGGAAGTTTTGTTGCGGAGGTTGATAGACTGGCTGAGGATGGGCTGGAGCAGGGATAGTGACTGCTGCTATTGTCCTTTGAACATATTGGGGCCTACCTCTGTTGGTGTGGATGGCATTAGTCTCGCCAGTTCTTCTCGGGCCTGCAAAAGGCTTTCTTGTACTACTGGACGAGCTTGCACCGTTGTCTGAGATCTTTCCCATTTTTAACAGGCTTTCAATTCTCTCCCCAGCTATGACAACATCTGCGAAGCTAGTGGAAGAGAAAGCAGCCAACCTGTCAATATACGTTCCCTGGAGAGTGTTCATAAACATGTCTGCCATTTCTCTCTCAGACATAGGTGGCTGGACAGCAGCAGCAAGCTGTCTCCATCTTTGAGCATATTCCCGGAAACTTTCCCTTGACGACTGTGACATTCCCATTAGGAGAGTCCTGTTGGGCGCCATGTCTAAGTTATACTGATACTGTCTGATGAAGGCCTCTGCCAGGTCCTTCCAGCATCTCACAGTTGCCCTTGTCAAATGGGAATACCATTCCCTTGATGCTCCAGTCAAGCTGTCTTCGAAGTAGAACATCCAAAGCTTCTCATCCATTGTATAGGCCTTCAGCCTTCCCAGAAATGATTGCAAATGAGTCCGGGGGCATGAAGTCCCATTATACTTTTCGAAACAAGGAGACTTGAACTTATGGGGGATCCTGACCCCATCTACCAAACCCATGTCCATGACGTCGAAGCCCAAAGAATTTTGAGACTCCAGTGATCTCAACTTTTCAGCTATTTCATCCAGTCGCCTATCATAGGCTTCCTCTCCAGCACCCATTATTGTAAATTGGTCCTCCTGAGGATCTTCTTGAAGTACTCTGGCTGCAGTGGCTGCCCCTTGAATGTTTGCAGGAATATTAACTTCAGGATGGAGATGTGGGCCAAACACAGGGGGGTTAACATGTGGTTGCACCCTTTCATTGTTACTTGTGCCAGCAGTCCCCACATGGGGCTCATCCTGATTCCTCCCTTCTACCAAAGCCCTGAGCCTCTCCTGGCTTTGAGCTAAGTTGTTCATCACTTCCATGAACTGTGTTATCTGAGTTCTCATCTCCAGCCTTTCGTTGGCCATCTGGTTTCTGACCTCCGTAAGGTCCTGCTGCATCTGATCCATCTGAATTCCCGGAAGGTTGTTTCTAGTTGGGTACCTGTGTGGCCTGTTGAGGGGAAATACCCGGCGGCGAGCAATAATTCCTGAATATCACAACAGAGGTTAGTGACAACAAAACAAAACCCTACAAAACAAATAAAAGGTTAGCATGCAATGCAGTTATGCTTATTTGCTATCAAGGTATCCGGTTTGGCTTTCAGTTTTGACCCTTCCAGACCCCTGAAGATGATGCTGTTGAAGGTGCTTTTGAAGTGAACCCAGATAGAAACCAACATAAATATATTACAAAGGGTGAAATAAATACAACTTGTTCATTTTACAACACAAGCCCTCAAAGGGGTCAAAATACATCACAAAAAAGCAAAAGTACATGAAAAGGAACAACAACAAGCAAATGATCAAACTCCAAGGCCAAACTCATCCTCACGAACTTCCTTAAGAAGTGCTTCGGTCACAGGATCAGCCGGACGCTCCGTGAGACCTCTGATGAGAAGGTTTCTTGTTGCAACAGCTGCAGTCAACTTCCTGTTCTGACTTTGGTCCTTAGACCTCTTCACTCCAGCTCTGATTTCTAGCTCTGATATTTCCTTCTGGGCTGCTGCCAGGGTTTTTTCCATCTGTTCCATCTTGTCCTGAACTCTCTTGTCTTCTAGAGTACGGGCCTCAGTGATCCGGACCCACCTGGCCTGACTCTCTTTCAAATACAAGTCTGTTCTTGCTCTCTGGAACTGGGCTTCTTTACAAGCATTCTTCAGAATCTGCTCACCAGCCTTAGACTTGTTGATATAATCTCCAGACTTCTCAATTTTAGTCAAGTGTTCCACTCTTAACTTCTCCAATCTCTCAATCTCCCTCACACCTTCACTCCTCTCCCGGAGGGTCTTCTGCAAAGCCTGGGTTAGCTTCTCATTTCTTTCCTTCAAGCTCTCAAACTCCTCCAAACTGATAGTGGCAGGGGGTGGTGCTGAAGATGACTCAGGCATGTCTTCTATGGTGAAGGGCATTCCAGAGAATTGGGACCTAGCATGGGACCACTCATATTCATACCACAATTCATCAAATTATACCAAATCACACAATCTCTAGGAGAGTAAGGACCTCTCAACTACCCTTTCATGTTAGATCACCAATAAAGAACCCTTTCTCCCCCCTTACCTTAGATTCAATCAATTCCTTGAACAATCTTGATCTTGGAGCTTTAGGTCTCTTGCTCTTCTCTCCCTTTTTCCTCTTTCTCCAGAGCCAACTTCTTATTTCCACCAAAACACGATGAATGAAAATGATTCATTTTTCCCTTCTCATAAAACCAGACCAATTTACCACCTTGCCCCTTAGACCTCCAATTCTTGCTATTTTATTTATTTAGTAATAATATTCAAATAATACCATATTATCATTATATTATTATTTAAATAAATAATTCTTCACTTATAATTTCAAAAAACACCACCCATATACATAATAATTATTTTATTAAATAAATTATGAAATCGGGGTGTTACAGAACCCCTCTCACGATATAGCCAACCGTATTAACAAAATGTTCATTTTGCCTAACTTTCAGCAACATAGTACTCCTTGTGACCCCTGTTTTTTTGTCAAACAAAAATGTCTTCCTTTTCCTCATAGTTTTACTCACTCACATGCTATTTTTGATATTGTTCACATGGATATTTGGGGACCATATTCTACACCTTCTATGTTTGGTTTTAGATATTTTTTGACAATTGTAGATGATTACAATAGATTTTGCTGGATTTTTTTAATGAAACTTAAGTCCGAAACTAGTAATCTTGTTAAATCTTTTGTTTACTTTATACAAACTCAATTCAAAACTACCATCAAGACAATCAAGAGTGATAATGGCCCTAAATTTTTATTAAAAGACTTTTACAAACAACATGGAATCATTCATCAAACCTCTTGGATTGATACTCCCCAACAAAATGAGGTTGTGGAAAGAAAACATCAACATCTTCTTACTGTTACTAGATCAATTCTTTTTCATGCTCATCTTCCTAAATAATTTGGGCTCATGCCTTGGAATATGCCACATATTTAATTAACCGATTACCCTCTAAATTCTTACATTATAAGCCTCCCTTCCATATTCTCTATAACTCTCCTCCCACTTATGACAATTTGAGAGTTTTTGGCTACTTATTTTACACAACTATTTCCAAACATAAAACTACCAAACTAGATAATCGTAGTAGGAAATGTATTTTTTTGGGACACAAAGACCACACAAAAGGTGACATTCTTTTTCACTTACACAACAAGCAACTTTTTATATCCAGAGATGTTGTTTTCTTTAATCATAATTCCCATATAAAACCACTTCTACTACATCCAATCATACTCCTATCCTTCCTTCATCTACACCCCAACCTACTTTCCATTCTGACTATGACTATATATGTCCTTCCTCACCTTTACCTTTTCCTCAACAATCTCCTCTTATTTAACCTACTTTTCAATCACCTCATAATTCTCCTATCCAACCTCCAACTCCTGACAACACTCCTTCCCCACCTTCCGATTCCCCTGTTACCATTAGAAAATCTACAAGGCTTTCTAAGCAACCTAATTACCTCATTGATTACCACTGCTCCCTCCTCACATGTAATCCTTTACATCAGTTTGTCAATCTTTCAGGTATTACTCCTTATCCCTTGCATCAATATCTCTCTTACAATAATTTATGTACTTCTCATAAATTGTTTAACTTAAAAGTATCTGCCTTAGAAGAGCCTTCTAGCTAGGCTAAGGCTATAACTGATCCTAAATGGGTTAAGGCTATCAATTAGGAACTGACTTCCTTAAGCAACACTAACACATGTGACTTAATCCATTTACCTCCTAACAAAAAGCCCATAGTATGCAAATGGATTCTTAAAATTAAATATCATGCTAATGGTAATATTGAATGATACAAAGCACGTTTAGTAGCAAAAGGTTTCACACAAACTGAAGGCCTTGATTATCTTGAAACATTTAGTCCTATTGTCAAAATGACCACCATTGGGCTCATTCTTTCTCTTGCTGCATCCCAAAAGTTGCATGTTCATCAACTTGATATAAACACTGATTTTCTTCATGATGAATTAAATGAAGATGTTTATATGAAAGTTCCTCTTGGGCTTACCATTCCTCATAAAAATCTTGTGTGTAAGTTAAACAAATCTATCTATGGTCTTAAGCAAGCTAGCCGACAATGGAACTCTAAATTAACTCTCACTCTAACATCCTTAGGATACACTCAATCTGCGAAATTTGTAACTCATCTGTAACTGAGGTTATTCTAAGGGATGAAGACCAGTTCAATCACCTTTCGCAAGGGGCAGAGCAAGCGGATAGTCTTGAAGATATACGAGTCATAGCCGGGTCGAAACTTGATGAGATCCACTTCTCATATTGCCAATAGGATAGTTTTTTTCTTCCTTTTTTGGTTATTTCCTCTTTCCAGGGAATTGCTTCCTTTGTAATGCCTATTCATGGCCATTTTCCAAATCAATAAAATTCAATTTCAGTCAACTTGTGACTATTTGCTTCTTGTTTTTGTTTTTCATCTAGTATTGATTGATTGCGAAAACGTCCAGCAAATTGTGATTTATACTGTGTTGTGAACATTTGAATGCTTTCTAACTCATGCAGGAGGACATAAACATTTAATACAACTCTAAAAAGGGTGTTAAGAGGCCCAGATAATGATTCATGCTATGAGCCTGGGGCACACAGGTCCAAACTAACTCTCCATGTTGCAGGCACTATCAATTGTGTTTATGCAGGTGTAGGTACATGTGTTGCTAACAGAGCTAAAGCAAATTTTCGGGAAGAACATTTCATTATACTTTAACAAGAACAATTGTTTTTCCGGGTGTCTCCAGTTATCCCCAGTAGAAGTGAAGGTGAAGTTCTTCTCCAGCATTAATGGCAAGAGATGTTTGTCCTCCCCAAGCAGAAGTTTTCTTTCAACACAGGGGCAATCCCCCAGCAGTACAAGGAGTGTCTTTCCTCCCCAGCCGGTTGCTTCCTCAGCAGTGTCATACTTCTGGTTCCCAGCCGAGTCAGAAGATTTTCACTTCCCCATCAGAGGTCAAGAAAAGTCGATCTCCAGCAGGGTCTTGGCTCTCTAATCTCAAAGTCCAATTTATTTTTGGCAGTGGCGGCAGTTCAGGGCCGGTGCATCATTAATAACATTCCCCGCATAGTTTTTTCCTCCTCACCAGGACTAACCAGATCAATGCAGTGATCATCAATTCTCCCCAGTCAAGCCACCTGGGATACTTGCAGTATCCTTATTAGGAGATCTCTTTGCATTCGCATTTAGTAATCATCATTACATTTGCATCCTCCATGTCGCTCCCGATAAATGGGAATGGCCCAAATAAAGGTACAGACGCGAACGGTCGGCGAAGGGTACAATGAGAACACACAGCCGTTAACTCACTGGAAATGAATAGAGTCGCCAGCTAGGCATTTTTATCCTGGAGGAAAGGCAATGCTGCATAGACCTAGAAAAAGATGGATAAGACGGTTTGCGAACCAGAGAGACTGAGAAAGGGGGTTGGTTATAACCTGGGAAGGTATTAGCACCCAGATTGTCCGTCGTACTCGACGGGATCCACGCTTAAAAGATTTGTGTTTTAAAGGGGTAGTGTCAGTGCAATCTGTGTGTAAAATAGCTGGAAACGAATGTACAGGTGTCAGTGTAGAAGAGTGTGAAGTGTGATATATACAGTGTCAGTGTAGGAACAAGGATGAGATGCTCATGATCATGAGGCTAAAGAATAAAGCTAGAAGGAGGGGGAATGTACAGAGACTTTTGTTCGATAACTGTTAAGTTATGCCTATGTATCCTCTCGTGCAATGAGGAAGTCAGAACACCGTAGTTCGACCCAAAGAGACTGAAAGATGAATTGACTGATGAACTGCTTGCTTGCCTATGCTCAAGTGTATGACCTGTCTGGCTCAGGTGCTTACTGTCTTGCATTAGACGGAAGAAGCAAGTTCTCGATTGTGAGTGAAGATGATGAGAAAAGAATCCCGGAGGAGACGATTATTGTTTGTTTTTGAATTTTCAGTCTTTTATTGCTTTTTGAAGTTTGTCATAAGATAATGAGCTTAAGCCTAAACCAATGGGTTAGTAAACTCATCACATCTTCCCTCTGATTAGGGGTAATGAGAATGCCTTAAGTGTGAAGTCAGATTCTCACACTTAATCACCTTTGGTGTAGGATTAAGATCATTAACCTACTTGTGATTATTTAGATGTTTTTGTGATTTTTGTTTAGTGTTGAGTAATGAGGTTAAGCCATAATCATGGATTAAACAGACCCATTACACCATCCTAATAGAAGGATAATAGATGAGAGTGTTTAAGCTGAGGAAGACTCCTCAACTTAATCCATGATTAGGGATTAAACCCATGACAAAACAAGCCTTTGATTAAGTGGATTTTAGATTAATGGTATGATGATGAAGTGATTTTTATGATTTGTAAGACAACTTGAGGGGGACTTGTCCATTAACACTAGGGTTAGTCCTTCTTAACCAATTAAGGAAGAATTAGAACCCTAATGCAAGGCCCAAGTTACAAGTGTGATGTCTTGATAATTATTAGATGGATTGATTAAGAGATGTAAACACATAAAGGGTTTAACACTTAGGATTAAAGTTATACACTCCATCCTAAGAGAAGGATGCAGGCATAACCCTAATCACAAAGTCTTAAAGCCTTTAGGGTTTAGTCCCTGATTATGAGATGAGAAGAGAAGACTCAAAGAGAGACACAAAGGTAAAAACTATGAGGGGATACTAATCAAAACCCTAATTCATTGTCATGCCTGGTTGATCCTAAGGTTTGTGAGGTTTTCAAGAACAATCTTCAGAGGAGCCACCAGGAGGCAGATGAACAAGATCAGGAGAAGCAAAGTGACTTGCTTCACTCAAGAAGTCAAGTCACTTGAAGAAAGAAAGTGGGAGGAAGAAGAAGATTGAGCAAGCTCAAACTCATACACAAATAGAAATGCAGCAATGGATGCAAGATAGATGAAAAGAAAAGGTATGAGAAGTGAAGGCAAATTCACTTCCCAAGTTTACTTACCACCTGAAATGTTAGAAAGAAATGCAATGCAATGCTAAATGAAATGAAATTACATGATGCAAAGCAAAACCAGAAGCATGTTGATGATGAAAATGATGCTATGAGGTGCTGCAAACATGAGGCAAGGCATGGAGATGTTCATACAAGATTATGAATGCAAATGATGCAAGTTAAGGAGCATGAACAAGCATGAAATGTTATGAAGCATACAAGACAAATGACATGGTAAGTATGTAATGTAATGATCAAAGATGCTTTCTAAATGTCTTAAGATGACAAATGGATCACAAGAATGCACAAAATGCAAAGACAAGTCATGTTATGCAAGGAAATGCAAAAAGGATGCAAATGGATGCCCAAATTAGGGTTCATGGATCAAACATCAAACAAAAACCCAAAACAGAAACAAACCCTAAGATAAAAAATGAAAAATGCTACCCAAAGAGACCCTAAACCTATAATGAACCACTGCCCAAAGGGGAACTCTCAGCTCTCAACCAAACTCAAGATATGATTTTTACAAGTTATTAGGGTTTTTTAGGGTTCTTAACAAAAGAAATGCCAAACAAATAGAAAATGCAAGATCAAATCATGGCCATTTTACCCTAGAAACTACATGCTAAACATAAAACAATGCAAGAAGAATCAATGTCTCAACCTTCTCCAATAGGCAGAAATGAATTTTTGAATTTGTGATCAAAATAATGCATAAAAAATGATTTAATTCAATGAAAAATTCTTAAAATGCATCAAGATCAAAAAAGAAATTTGGTTTGAAGGTTGGAAAATGTTTCTAAATGTCTTAGAACATTTCATGAATTTTTTTGTAATTTTTAAATACCTAAAAGTATTTTTAATTAATTAATTCCCATTAATCAATTAAAAATAATCTTTAAATATTTAAAAATACTTTTTTAATGATAAAAAATAAAATAAAAATGTTTTTGGGTCTTAAAAATTAATAAAACTTTTAGGAAAAAGTTTCATAATTTTTAAGTCATTTTTGCTATTTTAAAATAAATATGCAAGTTAATTGAAATAAAAATGAATTAAAATCAAATAAAAATGAAAGTAATCAGAATGGATGGCTGGGATTGATTCTGGCAGTGGATGGGTTGACTGCGCGCGCAGATCAAAGGCCCATATTCAAACTGAGTTAATCTGAATTAATTAACTAAATTAAACCTAATTAGAATTAATGACATGATCTGAGCCGTTGGATGCGCGCGGGAAAAGACTCAGTCAACTCATCCAACGCCTGAAATTCAAACCTGGAGCCCTAACCCTAATCACATATTAATGACTTTCAGGTCACCGGAGACGAGCTCCGGTCGTCTTCTCCGGTGACCTTCTCCCCTGAAAACTTCCAAATCCTTCCCTAGGTCACTAAAATGAAATCTAAAACCATGGAAATGTTCCTCAACCTCTCACGAATCAAACCCCTCTCTCAAAACACATTTCTTCTTCCTAAACAAGCTGAATCAAAAGGAATAAAAACTAGGGCACGCAAGCTTCAGAAACAAATTAAATACTCAAATCAAAGCCATTTCAAAAACTAAGAGCATCAGGATGATCAGTGAATCACATAGAACAAGTTTGTAACAAGAAAAATGATTTCTGGAAAAATGAATTTCATGCTACCTGAGATTCGAAGCTTTCAGCTTGAGGACTTTCTGGCCACTTCCTTCAGTGCAAACTACTCCACTTGGTCCCCAGAAGATGTTTGAATGCTCAAAGAGAGTTTAAGCTGGCTGGATAGTGAGTTTCGAAAGCTCCTGCTTCAGCTCAGTCAGAAATGGCAATGGAGTTTCTGGAGGTTTCAGGCCATAGTGAATGATGATTTGTGGTCCTGAGGGTGAATGGAGAAGCTTTGCAAGGTTTGTTTGACTGTTTGTGAGCTAGGATGAGAGTTTCGAATGAAACTGCAAGCTGGTGTGGAAATGGTGCAGTGATGTTGTAGCTTGTTTAAGGCTTGGTTCTTGGTTGCTTTGGGCTCAATGAGACATGGTGAGATGATTGGTAAAGATGGTTTGGATGTATGTGATCTGGGCAGAGAGTTTCGAAGGCAAAAGCAAAATGGAGTGTTCTTGTGTATGTGTTGAATGAGGATGTTTCAGGCTGGCTTAGTACATGAAATGGTTTGCAAATGGATAGTATAAACTAATCCAATTGGTCAGAGGATGTGACTTGTGCTTTATGGATAGGTGTAGCCACTTTTGCAAATATGTCAACTTCTTGTAAGATAGGGCATGGGCAACTTCTAGCCAAGTACAAAGGGCATGGTCTGCGCAGCAAAGTGAAGGGAAAGGCTAGGCTTGGTCCAGCATTCAAGGCAGCAAGTTGGTGAAATGTTATGAGTGCTTTTGCAAGTTGTTGCTTTTTGCCTTTTCATGAAAATCTCTCATTACACAAACCATAAACATGTGAACCTTGGTCAAATTATGATTTTTTGTGACTTAGAGAATGTTTGTGTAATGGTTTGAAATGAATTAGAGGTCACAATTGGCTTTGGTTCAAGACTTTGCAAAATTTCCATTTGAAGCATGCCTTGAAAATCAATGATTTTTGCCAACTTTGCAATGCCATAACTTTTGATCCAAGAAGAGTTTGATCATGTTCTTGTACTTTTTGAAAAGGGAAAAATGAGATCTACAACTTTCATGACCAAAGTTTTTCCATTTGAAGCCTTTTTGGATCAAGAATCATGGCTTGAAAAATGACCTAAAATGATGCATTCTTGAAAAGTCAACTATGCCCAAAAAGTCAACATTTGCAAAAACCCTAAATTCTTGATTTTTATGAACTTCAACCTTCTTCCATGATCACATAAAGATCATATACACTCAAAATGATGAAGATCACCCATTGGTTGGGTCATTGGGGGCCTCAGATGCCCTGATTTTGCACTGACTTGTCTGAAAAGTCAACTCTTGATTAGATGACTTCCCCATAGAATTTCTTCATGAAAATTGATATGCATACTCCCTATACCATATAGAGATCAATGGAAACAAGAATGACCAAAAATTTGGAGTTATGGCCTCTGAAACCAAAACCCTAATTTTCAGTCAACTGTGCAGTCTAAACTGGCTCTGCATCACCTCAAACCCTAGTTCTTGTGATTCCTTTGCATTTTTTACTTTGAGGAGATGAAATATGATATAAGAACACACATGGACCCCTTTGAGTTGATTGGTGGCCTTTGGAGTGGCTCAAGATGCCTTGAGGTTGCTCAGATCACAAACCCTAGGTGCAGATGCCTTAGAAACTATGCAGTGAATCAAAAATGAGATGTGAGATGACATGATTGTGTTTATGCATATGAGGATGATCACAAGCCATGGTGTGAATGGGTTAGGGCAAATTTGGGGTGTTTACACTCCAAAGCGTAGCATTTCCATCATCATGGAGCAATACGCCGTGAATCCAAACATATGCATACCAGCATGGGCCAGTTTTGAGGTATATTACATATGACCCGAAACATCTTCTCAACCTGAGATATTCCTCACAGAAGATACTTATACCATTTTCAAGACATATTTGTCTTTCCAAGTCAATGTTGTCATTTTTCTTTGAGGCTTGATTCGCTCAGCAGTCACATCTTCGAGCTCCATTTTGTACAATGGTCTCGTTCCAAGCCCTGTTTTGTACAACAGGCTCCCTTTCTGTGTCTTGATTCGCTCAACAGTCACGTTTATTTTTCTTTGTGGCTTGATTCGCTCAGAAGACACATCTCCGAGCTCCGTTTTGTACAATGGTCTCGTTCCAAGCCCTTTTTTGTACAACAGGCTCCCTTTCCGTGGCTTGATTCGCTCAACAGTCGCGTTTGTTTTTCTTTGTGGCTTCATTCGCTCAGCAGTCACATCTCCGAGTTCCATTTTGTACAATGGTCTCGTTCAAAGCCCTGTTTTGTACAACAGGCTCCCTTTCCGTGGCTTGATTCACTCATCAGTCACGTTTGTTTTTCTTTGTGGCTTAATTCGCTCAGCAGTCACATCTTCGAGTTCTGTTTTGTACAATGGTCTCGTTCAAAGCCCTGTTTTGTACAACAGGCTCCCTTTTTGTGGCTTGATTCGCTCAACAGTCACATTTCCGAGTTCCGTTTTATACAACGGTCTCGTTCCAAGCCCTGTTTTGTACAACAGGATCTCTTTCCGTGGCTTGATCCGCTCAGCAGTCGTGTCGCAGGTTATCGTTTTGTACAACGGTCCTGTTTGCCTGGGCTCTCGTTTATGTACAACGATCCCGTTCCACCCTGTTCTTTTCCCGCTACCTATTCAGAGGTCAAAACAAAAGAAAAAATAAAATAAAGGCAAATGGCATTTCTCTTACCCACGGAGTTCAAATTTCCAGGTTTTATTCGAGTATTCAATCACTCCATACCTTGAACATCTAAAAGCCATTGCAATTATTCATTCAGGTCTGCAGATGATTGAATAGGGGCAACTGTAATACCTCAAAATTTGCCCTCTTATTTATTTACCTTAACTGGCTCATGTTCGCGTTCATCTGCATTCTCCCATTAGGTCATAACATTTTGCTATCATGCATTTCATTGAGTTCCTAAGACATGTGATCAAGGTGTTTTTCTTTTGATTTTTATTTTCCTCTTCATAGATGAATTTTTTTACTGTTATGCTTGAAATTAGAGTAGAGGTTGAGTTCCAAAGTATCATGAGTACTTTCCTATCAAAGTGTCGAGTTTATTGTCTTCAAGGATTTTCAAGAGCAACAGAAGTAGGGTTTCTCCTATGGTATGCTTGGGTCTGTAGTTGAGGATCATTGTGCTAGGTTTTTCACCTCAAGGCTACGTGGAGCAGTATTCATTATTGCAAGTTCATTATCTAAGGTTTTCTCCTGGTTACTTGCCTCACATGTCTTTTTGTGCAAGAGGCCTAGCGAATTAAATCATGATCTTATTCTTGTGATGATGCTTGTTAAGTGAAGGGGGTTACTTGGAGTTTTTAGCAAGTCAAGTGGTATTTAGTCAATGGAATGTGGGTTTTAATTCAAGCCAAAGTTGGAGAAAAGTCCATATGAATTTTGAGTTCAGGTTATCGAGGCAAATAATAGTTAACATTTTACACCCGATTCAAGCCTATCTCTTTTTCTAAACCACTTCATTTTTGAAGTCATATATTGTCCAATATCCGTCTTAATCCATTTCCTAAACTTTTTCTTTCATAAACCAATTATCCTTCTAAGCCCATTTAAATTTTAAGCCCAGATTCAAATTCTATTTTCATCCATTTATCCATTTTTAATCAATTTAAAATTCAAAGCCCATTCTCTTTTGATTAGAAATCACATTGTCAAATTCCATAATTCCTCACAAATGCCCGTATTTGAAACCATATTCATTAGACCATATCTGAATCCAAAAACCGATAACCCATTTTCAATAACATGATTCATAATTTATTCCATATTTTTCCATTGCCACAAAGTTACCAAGAAATATTACAAGTCCACATTCTTTCTTTTTTATTATTACAATCACCATTATCCGATTTCATTAAATTATACCCTTATTCTCCTTTGAAACATAAAGTCATATTTAATCTTCTCTCTTTTCAAATAGGTTCATGTTCAAAACTATCATATCCAAGGATTTCATATGTCAGTACCTATTATGTCACCCTAACTAATCTCATAACCGCATAAATGAATCATAACTGATCCTGACTGAAAATCACAACTAAACCAAAGTTCATAACTGAAAAATTAACAAACTTTCATAACAGAATGCTTCCAGAAAGTTCACCTGAAAACTCTTCACAAGGCTTGACTTATTTGCTATAAATCATTCTTCTTCTTTCTTCTCAGAACTTCTTTTTCTTCCTAATCTTTATCTTCTTCAATCATCCCTCATTCTTCTCCATTTTCAGTTCTCCCATCTTCATCGTCCTCAAGTCCATCTCAACCATATTCGCACCCAACTCAGTTTTCAATCTTCAAAACCTGCAACAAGTTTAGAGAGGAATGAAAATCCAATCATGATGATAACAGAATCAAAATTTTCAACAGCAAAAAGAAACAATTATCTTCTCTAAATTCGCAACATCACTTGCAATACCAAGGTTTTGGATTAATGATCAACAAAGGTTCATAAAAAAGGAAGAACGGGAAGCAATAATTTCACCTGGATATTGATCTTCATCCTTCTGAGTTTCAACCTCCGATATCTGAAAATATCTTCATCGAATTTACTCATCCTCAGCGCACATCATCTTCAATCATCTTCGCAGAGCTCTTAAGAAGCCATGGCAAAGTGAAGCTTCGATCGTTCGTTTTCGCGGAGAAACAAGATTTACGACCATTGTTGCAACCGGACTTTAACCTTCATTCATCTTCATTGATTGGAGTGTGTCTGAACATTGTCGCACTCGTTTGAACCGAACGAAGCCATCACCTCCACGGCTTTTCATTCGTCTTTGCGTTGGATTGCTCAACAACATCCGCATCACGATATCCTTATTTCTATCGATTGAAGGTACGAATCCGAGCTTCTTTTTAAACGCGATTGTTGTTGATGAATGTTGTTGCAAATTTCGTATAAGGCTTTTACGGATTTGGGATGAGTGTGAGGTTTGTGTTAAGAGAATAGGGTTGGTAAAGGGGTTTATCAGGAGAGATAAGGCCGCCGCAGGTTAGGTTTCCGGAAGAAGAAGGTGAGGATGGAAGAGATGAGAGTGGTGGAACAAAGAGGAGGGCGGAAGGGAAGGGTGGTGGCGGCGGAATTTGTAGAAGAGTTTAGGTTTTTTTTTCAATTGTTCTTCAACCCTTTGTTTTTGTGTTGGTTATATTTGTTTATCACATAAAGAAAACAATTAATTTAAGTTAATAGGAAGATTAGGAGATTTCTTGAGAATTTGAAAGGGGATCATGTGATTAAGAATTGTTAATGGTCATTAATCCACTTTAATGTCATCAAATCACCGTTCCTTTTTTCCATGCCAAGAGATAAGAGTAAAGAGTTTTGAATCCCCTAGCCACACCGGCGGTGACACTTGTCACCGTCCGGTAGGCTGTGCCAGTGGCTATTCATGTGTAGACAGTACACAATAGCATTTCATAGGCAGGCGTTTGTGAGCGCTTGATGAGAATACCAATGGAAGATTTGGAATCAACGGCCCTTAGAGAGTCAAGGAAGTTGACTAAAGTCCACCATATGCACCTCCAAGAGCCTGCGCAGCTGGGCCTGGCATTCTGCTATCCGCACCCCTCCATGTTAGGCCCATTAGCATAATAACTAGTAAAAAACGCCAGACGCACCCCTTCCTTTTATTTCTTCTTTATAATTTTTGTTTTAGTATTAGTTTGAATTAAATCCATAAGAAATAGTAAAATGCATAATAAAATTCCATAAAAATTCCAATAGGTTTATAACTCATTTTAGAAATTTGTTACATTTTTACTTTCTGAATTTTGGCATTTTTCAATTTAATTTCGATTTTTCATTTAATTAGCTTTATATTGAATTCTTTTATCTACACTTTATTTTGTGTATTTTCTTTCTCTCACCTCCTGTAGGAATTTTGGCCCATTATTTTAGCTATGATTAGAGGACTAATAATAGGACCTAGAATATTTTTTGGTAGATTATTAGGCCATTTTATCCACTGTTTTGGTAGCTTAGTTCATGTAAAATTGTGCATAGATCTTAGGTAGATTTAAGTGACTATTTGGCATAGTTAGGCTCTGAATTTATAGGATATTGTTTAAGACAATATTATAGTCAGGTTAAAGACCTTAGAAAATTAATTTCATATTTTTTCCAGGAATTTTGCTATTTTTTTAGTGCATTGATTTTAGTTAAGTTTTACATTGTAAATCCCTTGTTTAACTTAGGATATTATGGTTCATTAAGATTTAGCTTAATTAGGTTTAATCTTAGGATTTTAGAATGACTTAGTATAGTTTAGCTACTGATTTTAGAATGTTGATATTAAGTAAATTCCCTTAGTTTTAGGACTTAGGCTTAGAATTCCCATTAAGTGTGCTTACATGAGGTTTAGCCTTATTTTTGTTGTATGCTTTAATATGCATTTTTGGAATTAATTTCTTCTTCCTACTTTAATGCTTTTGCCTTAATATTTGTATTTTCTACTTGTATAGGCTTCCCCATGTTTCTTAGAACCAACTTAACTTCCTTAGGAAGTAAGTTGAGTTCTAGTAGTTTTTTGTCCCTTTTCTTCCTTAGGTTTAGAAAACTTCACAAACCATTAGAACCACATTTTGAATATAACAACTAAAATTAGGGTTGAGTCATAGTCCCTTAGTTTTTTCCTTTTGCAACTTGAGTCTTTCTTTCTCACCTCACAAAGAAAATAATAAAATACTTAATAAAGGTTGAATGTTCTCATACGCCATGGGACTTTGTTGCGGAGTACTTATACGCGTCCTGTTTCGGGGCGAGGTGTAAGTATTTACCACGATGGATAGGTCTTAGTATGAGAATGTTCACACAAAAATTCAAAACATTTCTCATAAAAGACAAAAACAAACAAACAAGCGTGGATCCCGTCGAGTACGGCGGACGATTCAGGGTGCTAATACCTTCCCAGGTTGTAACCAACTCCCGAACCCAGATCTTTGGTTCGCAGGACCTTGTCCTTTCCTTCTTCCTAAGGTTTGTGTAGCATTACCTTTCCCATTCATTCGGGATAAAAATGCCTGGCTGGCGACTCTACCTTTTCCGTGCCACTTTCGCATTTGTACTAGGATGAAAATCCCGGGAGCGACAGTTATTAGAAGCTAATCTTGCTACCACTCCCATGGATCCTCATCACACACTGAATACTGCTCCTGATGACATTCTGCCTGATCCTACACCTTTCAGAAGCTTGATAGGTAAGTTACTCTATTTAACACACACGACCTGACATCAGTTATTCTTTTTGCAGGCTCAATCAGTTCTTATCTAAGCCTACCAAGACACATCATTAAGCTGCCATACGCATCTTGCGGTACATAAAAAATGCTCCAAGCCAAGGACACTTTTTCAAGACAAATTTTGCACCTGTTTTGTCTGGATTTTCTGACTCAGATTGGGGTCCGTGTGCTGAAACGCATAAATCAACCACATAATTATGTTTTTATCTTGGCAACTCTCTCATCTGCTGGAAAAGCAATAAACAAACTATTGCCTCCCGATCATCCTCAGAAGCTCGATATTGTGCACTCGTCAATGCCACTTGTGAAGCTTAGTGGTTGCTTTTCCTTCTCTGTGACCTTCATATCTCTCACTCCAAACCTGTGACGATCTTTTGCGAAAATCATTCTGCTATACACATTGCAAACAACCCTGTTTTTCATGAAATGACAAAACACATCGAAATGGATTGTCACATTACTCGAGAAAAAATTCTGGACAACACAATTGATCCTATTCCTATCTCTTCCAACCAACAACTTGATGACATATTCACCAAACCTCTTCATCTTGGGCCTTTTTCTACCCTTGTTGACAAACTTGGATTGTTCAACATCCATTCCAGTTTGAGGGGCGTGTTAAAATAGCTTAGTTTCCTTTTTATTTGTTTTATGACCGTTACTTCATCCTTTATATATACAACTGTTTTTTTTTTCCTTTTTGGATTAAGTGAAATTAATGATAACAACTTTTTTCTCTTTCTGCATTGGTTATTTTGCTTCTTTTTTCTTGTGCTATGTGTATCAACATGCACATGTTAACATAAATTTCTTTTATTCCTATTCATATTTACGATAAAACATCTATAAATTCATTTTTTAATGGAAAAAATATTAAAAATCAATCTAAACTTTTATTTTAAATTACTAATAATTTTTAATATATCTAACTTTTGATATAAATATCGTCAAAACAAAATTAATATTTATATACGGGAAAATATATATTGTTTATTAAAAAAAATTATATTGAGGAGAAAATCTTATTGTTATAAACGAGAACAACTTTACTATTGATTCTAATATTTTTATAAATATTGTCAAAATAAAAATAATATTTTGATTTAAATATTTTTATAAATGAGAATAAATTTACTATTGATTTAAATATATTTATAAGTAATGTCATCAAATCAAAAATAATATTTATATACGGGAAAAAATACAATGTTGATTAAAATATTTTTATATATAAAAACAAATACGATTGTTATAAATGTGGTCAACTTTACTACTGATCCAAATATTGAATAATAGAAATTTATCAGAAAAATTTAAACGATTAATTTATCTTAATATTTATATACGATATCAAATTCGTTGTTGATTAATTTAGTTATATATACGGAAAAAATATAATTATTATAAACGAGAACAATTTTAATTGTTCCAAATAGTGAATAATATAAATGTATCAATCATTTTTTTCGAATATGTGAATATTATTGTTATAAACGAGAACAACTTTATTAAAACCCAAAAGTAAAACAATTATAATAGGAACAAAAAATTAATGATCAAAATATTAAATAATAATACGAAAATTTTACTATTGATTTAAATATTTTTATTTATCGAATGAATTATAAACATTAATTTATCATATCTTTTAAAAATAATAATTTTTTTTGGTTGAAAAATTTAATTTTTTAAATTTTTTTATTATATATATTTTAGAAAAAATGTGCGTCTCATACCAGTACTGTGTGGACACTCAGGTAATCATACCAATATTCAAATGAAATGAGTGCATGGGTTTTAACATTTTTTTATATATTTTAAATCATAATCCAAATTTTAATAAATACAACATTAAACTGAATTCTTTATATCATTATCTTTTTGGGTTTTTATATAAAATTATGTTTCTATTTATTTTCAACTAATTTTAATTTTGGATATTTATTTGTCTCATTTATTAAAATTTATAAATTATTTTCTTATTACAACTCTATCAATCCTAAAAAAAAAATTAATATTTTTTACGATTGTTTTTTCACAGATTATGTGTTTAATAATTTTTTAACAATAAAAGTTTTTTATAATTATCTTGCAGTTTATTTAATTTTTTTTTTCAAAAATATTTCTATATTTATTTGAATTTTCATAACAAACTGGTAACATATAAGAGGTTCATACCAGAATTTATACGGACGCACGAGATTCTCACTAATGGTTCAAAAACTTTTGAAATGTTCAACTTTTTTTACATCAAAATAATCTCTTAACTTCTTTAATGTCTGTTTTATTGAGAGATTGTTTATTTTAAAACAATAATTATATTTATTTAAATAATAAAATAAATTTTATTTATTATATTATTTGTATCATTAATAATTAGTAAATAATTAAGTAAATTTAAGTATAATATCAATAAATTATTTTTAAAAAAATTAATAATTATTATCTTGATATTTCAAATAAACAAATAATTGGTGAAAGAGAAATATTATAAAAATTATATATATTGTCATATGAAAGCAGTAACAGTGTAAAGCTATGAAAATATCTTTAGGAAAAAACCAAAATAGACAATAAATAAAATGTGTCGTAATTGTAGTAGGGACACTGACACACCATAGTACTAAGGTCAAAAAGAGTAATAATGTAAAGTTATCAAAATATCTTCTAAAGAAACAAGGTTATTAAAAGGATTGATAAAAGAATGTACTATTTTTGGCTCTTGCTACTTTTATACTCGTAATTAAGGTAACGACGTGTCTCATTTTATGCCAAAAAAAACAAAATGTGTGTCATTTTATGATTATTAGATTAAACAGTATTATAATCAATATCAATATTTTAAAAACTAGGCTTACGATTCTTATCATGTTCTCATAGTATAAAGCTTCATTCACCATTGTAAATCTTGAAGATTTGAGAATAATGAACTTGTTATTCTCTCATTTTCTCTCGATTCCATTTTTTTAATGTGGTATCACGAGTCTCTTGATCTGAGAGTGCTACGCTTCCGCATCTATGACTCCACGAAATTTTGTCATTACTAAAACTTTTGGTTGTACATATCCTTAATTTGATCAATCAAGACATTCTTCGTACATCCTACTGATGATCCTTCATCATTTATCGCTTATCCTAAGTTCAATAATTCAAACTACATTCTAGGCCTAGTTCGACGCATTGTGCATTGGACGCAAGATGAAACTCAGTCTAATCAATGGAACCATTTCCCATAACATTGATGCATTTGATCCATTGTATCGTGCATGGAACCGATGCAACATGTTTAAGGATTCATGGATTCTAAACTTTATATCTGAATCAATTGCTCAACCCATTGTGTTCATGGAAAATACAATTGATATTTTCATCGATCTCAAGGAACGTTTCTCACAAGGTGATTTGTTGTGTATCTCTGAATTTTATGCCGATTAGAAGATTTTAAGGGAAAAACTTAAAATTTATATTCTCATTCCTACATGTAGCTGTAGAGTTAAGTATACACATTAAGTTATGTGTAGCGCTAGACAACATCACACTTTTTTGTATGCAATCAACTCTTTAATTAGTTTGAATAACAATTTCTCTATGGATAAGTCGCAAATATTGCTTATGGATCAATTTCCCCTTATGAATAAGATTTTCTTCATTATTTTACAACATAAGAAGCGAGGGAATTTTGCTCATTTTGAATATTTTAAGGATCTTTTGAATGTAGTTGATTTACAGAGATTCAAAGGAAAATCATATGGATCAGATTCATCTAGTAAGGGTGGAAATAGTGTGTTTACTCATTGTGGCCAACAAAGCACATAGTTGATAATTGTTATGTAAAATTTGGTTTTCCACCCCACATGTAGAGAAAATTTACTTATAATGCTTCCATAAGTTCTAATGATCAAGCTAAGAAAGATTATTCTTGAATTAATGATATGAAGTAAAGTTCACCTTCTGTTATGGACCAGTCAAAAGACCCAACTCACCATGACCCAATCCATTTCAGTCCACTCTACTCGACCCAACATATAAAAATAGTTAACACGTAATGAGAAGGTACACAATCTATGACTGGTCCACTTCACTCTACTTGAACAAACTTGGATGTTGGAGTTCTAACCAAGCAGATCCACCCCACGCCGCCCTAAAGGAGATTGGAACCACCATCCAAAATTAACGGTTATTTAATTCTCATAATTTTTTAATATCTCGTGAATCTGAAACATCCATTTCTGGTTCCCAGACGGAATATTGGTGCCATATGTGGTTAAAAACTTATGATTCATACGATTTCCATAAGACTCATGATTCGCTTCAAAAACGCCATCGAACAAGTCAGAAATTCCATATCCATATCCTTATGGTACAAATCCAAATCTCTGATTTACCAGCATAGAACCTTCTCATATGCTGAATCAAGAAATGAATCAACTTATGATATTTACATTTTCTTCGGATCCATATTTTCATCTCAATTTATCATTGGCGGCTCCTTCAAATCCCAAAATTGAGAGCAATCAAAAGCCGCTACTGAGGTTCATCATAGTTGAATCGATCGATCGTAGTTTTTGCTCCGATTCTTCGACATCAAGGACTCCGATCTTCTCAGGAAATTTGGGGAACAACTGAAGAAAGATTACAAGTTTGTATTTAGGGTTTATGTTGGGGACTGAAGGAAAATTCTATGAAGGTCAAGCTGAAACCTCATAATCCATGATCCGAACTGGCTATTCACACACTCCCTAGCGTTGCTAGAATGATTATAGGGTCAGATCAAAATATACCACAAATTCGCGGCTAGTATTGGGAATATGAGGGATTCTAGTGCACCAAATATCGGTACCATAAGATCTCAATTCTACATTCAAATCCCCCTGGACAGCTTCAACAAACTTGAGAGAAATTATTAGGTTTGACTATGTCATTCGTGTGGGATAATAGTTGATTCTAACAAGGATCCATTGATGGGCTACCCCATCATTACTATCCTGGGGTAGCACACCGATAAAGATAAGGCCTCATACCCAGAGACACTCAGAGTGAGAAATATAGGAGGGCATTAGCCAATCAATTAGATAGAAGGCATCCTAATGCTCCTGATTTTGTTTGAGAAGAGAATAAAAAAACTATAACTCTGAGCTCCTCGCCGGTATAGATACCCCAAAGGAAAGACTAGACAGAAGATGTAACCTCACTCCTTATTTAGAGGTCAGACAAGCCGGTACAAGCTTCCACATCAATAGACAGATGCAAAGATGGCCCGGACACAAGCTAATTGAAGGAGGCGCAACTAAGCGTGATACACATCCATTTTGGCGCGACCTGAAAGGACAACGGCCGAATATCCCAAAAGGTTATTCACTTCTCCCTTTCATTATTTATTGTTAACAAATTCAATTCATTATTAACATTAAAATATATGTATATATCTTTATATATCTCTCTCTTTTTTTCCTTTATTATGTGTTTCTTTGTCTCTTTCTTCTAGAAAGTCCACAACAAGAGAACAAAGATAACGATTATGAATATGTTTCCAATATGCACCCAACACATTTTTGCAATTTCGATACAACTTAATGCAATCCATGTACCCAAATGTGTATCTAATACAAACTTAATGCATTTTTGCAATTCCGATGTGGCTTAAACATATATCGTACCCAAACATGTATCTGATACAAACTTAATGCTTATATGTGATTCTAATACAGCTTAAACACATTGCATGTCCAATTGTATATCCAATACAGACTTAATGTAATTTTGAGATTTTGATACGGCCCGAATGCACACCTCGCATCCAAGGAATACTCAGATTCTTGTAAGAAATACTTCACTATAGGAAGATAACTTTCTGCCTGGAGAAATCATTAATCTTCCTCGCACTGATTGAGCAAGGAAATCCACTGGAAAGAAAGGACTCCCGAGATCTGATGGGGAACTAGGAACAATGGTGATCCATTGGGGAGAACATAATTAAGGAAACCTGTCAAGGAGAAAGGGTTCAAGATGCCTCATGCTGGAAATAACTTCCATCCGACCCTATTGGGGATAATGAACCTGAAACAAATCCTGTTAGGGGAAATATTCCAAGATGTATCGTGCTGGAAATACCTTCTGTCTGACCCTGTTGGGGATATGAAATTGAAACCAACTCCTGCAGGGGAGAAAAGGTTTCAAGGTATCTCGTGCGGAGAATCACTTGATTTTTTCCCGTACTATACCTCAAGAGGATTTTACAAAACACTCAGCGTCTTTAAACTCTTGGAGATATTCATTGGATGTCGTAGAAACTGTATGCATTAGCATATTAACCTTGCTGGGGAGGTAACCGTTATCAACACAGAAAAGCTTGTAGCTGTTGGAAGTGCTGAACGGGAGAATCGACTTAATGAGCAACCGATGGCCATGTAATAGACTCAATCAGTAAAAGTCGTGACATAGAAACCCTTCCTTGGGTACAACTTCCCCAATATTCTGAACTCTGGATATGTCGATGAATCTTCGGGAGGAATTAATGTCTCACATTCTTGAATAAGCTTCGATCTTTTTTTTAGAACATGCCATAAGATTATTACCTACAAGCAAAAGGATATGCACATATGCCCCGGGTATTGCGTGGTTTGAACACACCGCCCATATTAATCAACATTCAAAGCAATTTTAAATGTTTTTGTTGTGCATGTTATTCTGTTTTATGGTTTTCCGGGATGCCCATTTTCCTGGACTTTCTTTTTTTGTCCAGCGGGTCTCTTTATGTGAAGTATTTTTTGATTATGTCTAAGTTGACAGGGGATGGAAATTCTTCACCATCCATGGTGGTAAGCAAAAAGGCTCCACTCGAGAAAACCTTTTTAACCACGAATGAACCTTCATAGTTGGAAGTTCATTTTCCCCTTTGATCTGTGTTAGGAGGAAGGATTCTTGTGAGCACCATATCTCCAACCTAGTAAACCCGAGGACGCACTTTCTGATCGAATGCCTTCTTCATCCTCCGTTGGGACAGTTGCCCATGACATATGACGTCTAGTTGTTTCTCTTCAATGAGGCTCAACTGATTAAACCTGGTATGAACCTATTCGACTTTGTCAAGTTTGACATCCATCATTAATCTCAGAGAAGGAAGCTCAACTTCGACTGGTAGGACTGCCTCTATACCATATACAAGTGAGAACGGTGTTGCCCCAATAGATGTGTATGTTGATATTCGGTACCCATGTAAAGCAAATGATAACATCTCATGCCAATCTTTATATGGGACAACCATCTTCTGCCCAATCTTCTTGATATTCTTATTGGCCGCCTTGATCGCGACTTTTTGATGTCTTAGGGAACTAACTGCAAGTATACAACCTAATTGCATAGCAATAAAAGATATCGATCCCACAAGGACTAGATAATTAAACTAATTCTTTCGGGTGTTACTATGTTTAGCTAAGGCGAGTGATGTTTTAGTTTAAAAAAAATGGGGAATTAAGAATTTTAATTAGATTAGATTACGATAGAATATTGGTACGTAATTAATATGTCTTCATGGGAGTTTTAGGGTTCCTGCAAACCTGTAAACTCCTCCCATCTCATGGGTGTGCTACTTGGGTCAACATCATAGACTCTCAAAGGCGAAAAACAATAATACGTTCACCATTTTCGAGGAATGGCTCATGACCAAATTAGGGAATCGGTTTGGCATTATGTACTACTCAGGGAGGTCTCAGCCAAGTCCAAGGAAACAAGCATCCCTCATAAGTCCCCAGCTTCAAGCACTGAATCGAGAAACATTAGTACATTCATCCCGAAGGGTAAAATACTATCGTTATACGAACAATTCACTTTGATTGAGTTCCTATGAGAGAACCGTGACATCTTATGCGAGTTGCCAGTGGGCCCTCGGATGCGAGTGGGTTTGCCAATAAATATGGTATGCCATTGTCATCATTGGAGATGGATGTTTCCACTAAGGTCCTCAATGATCGGTCACCAGATGCACATAACTATCAAGGTCTTACCCTGAAGTGGAGTAATCCCCACATCATGACGACGCTAAAGTGAATGTTGTGTATAATAGTGAGAGTTTGAACCTGGTTTCTGATGTAAATTTGGTTAAGACTTTGTTGCTAGTGGTAAAGCACAGATTGCTGAAGGGACAAGTGTTTCCGAGTTTCTATGAGAATTGTGTTTAGTGCGCTGACAGCTGTAATGGTTATGACCAATTAAAGGATGAGATTCAGAAGCTGATGAATGAGGGTAGCTTGGAGTTTGACCAGTTGAGCAAAGAGAAAGATGATGTGTCAATTGTGACCATATTTTAAAATCCTGAGGACATGCCAGTGTCTAGGCTACAACCTGTTACCATTGTTGTGCCTGCTGAAGTGAGCCCAATGACTATTATCGTGCCTGGACCTGTTCCATACACCGATGAGAAGGCTATTTTATGGTATTACGGCGCAAACATATATGTCCAGGGGAAAAGCAAGAAGAGAAAGTTGTAGTGAGTATTGGTTCATGTTTCGATAATGTTGATGGATTGGGGGGATTCACGAGAAGTGGTGGTTTGTTCACACCACAAACTTTGAGGACCAACGCTGAAAAATGAGGCAGCAGCAAAAGCAAAAGGTAAACAAGTTGTGACTGAGGAGGTTGTAACTCCAGATGCTGGTCATAGCACATTTGAGAAGAAATTTGAAGAGTTCATGAAGATCATTAAAAAGAGTGATTACAAGGTTGTTGAGAAGTTAAATCAGACTCCATCAAAGATCTCAATACTATCATTGATGATCTACTCTAAGGCTCACCGAGAGGTATTGTTAAAAGTATTGAAGATGGCTTATGTACCATAGGAAATCACTGTTAATCAGTTAGATCCGTAGTCTCTAATGTTAATGCCTTCCATGGGCTAGGTTTCACGGATCATGACTTGACTTCAAAAGGCCGTAACCACAATAAGGCCCTACATATCACCATGGAATGTAAGGGTGCTATGTTGTCTCATGTCTTAGTGGATACCAGATCGTCTTTGAACATATTGCCAAAGAAAGCCTTGATGAAACTAAATGATGATGGAATCATTCTTAGACCCAGTGACTTGGTAATACGTGCTTTTGACGGATCAAAGAGGTCAATATTTAGGGAGGTTGAGCTGCTAGTTAAAATTGGTCTCCAAACTTTCAAGTGGACATTTTATGTGATGGACATCCAACCGACGTACAATCGTCTTCTGGGCAGGCCCTGGATTCATGCTGCCAGAGCAGTTACATCTACCCTGCACCAAAAGTTGAAGTACGTGGTGGATGGTCAGTTCGTGACTATTTGTGCGGAGATGGATATATTTGTGAGCCATTTGTCTACATTTAATTATGTGGAAATGGACGATGAGATTCACAAAATGTTATGCCAAGCTTTTGAAGCTGTTAATGTTAGTGAAGTCTCGCCTAATTCAGTGGTTCAAGGAAATGAGCAAGTGGGAACTTCCATAGCTTCTTACAGGTAGGCTTTGGAAGTGGTTCAAGTAGGAAACACCCTAGGTTGGGGCAAAGTGATAGAGGTGGAAAGGAAAGAGGATATGTTTGGAATTGGTTATCAACCGGGTCAAGTAGCTGCTTCAATGAAAAATGGGTTGATCAGTTTCTCTAGTGGAGGTGTCATTGACCCCAATCAGATGTGTGCTGCAACAAGGGAAGACATTGATAGTGATTACGACTTGGACAACTGGGTGCATCCATGTATCCCTGGAGAGGAATTAAAGAACTGGTTTTCAGAGGAGATCATCCAAGTTACTCTACAAACAAAGTAATTTTCTATGTTTTTCTCATTTCCATTTGCATGTCAAGTCCTACAATATGCCCAAGGTGTATGGATCTATTTGTAGGGTCACCCTTTGCATTATTTTCAAGTTTCTTTTATCATTAATCAAAGACGTTTTTTCATTCAAAATTGTGTTCGCTTTCTTTCATTTTAATTTTTTTCACAAAAAAAAAACAATAAGATGGTAATGTTTATTTTGTTTCTTTCTCATAAAAAGTGAATTCAAAAATAAAGCACATGACTTGTGTAGACTTAATCACCCAGATTTCGCTGATAACGGTTCTACTATGGCCAAGTATGAATTTAATAATCCAATATATCAAGCTGATGAAGGGGTTGAGGAAGACTGTGAACTACTTGAATAATTAGCTAGGTTGTTGAGACAAGAGGAAAAGGTTATTCAACCTCATCGGGAGGAAATTGAAGTCATCAACATTGGGTCCTAGGATGCTAAGAAAGAAATAATGATTGGAGCCAGTCTACAGGCCAGTGTGAAAGAAAAGTTGATTGGTATGCTATGCGATTATGTCGATATCTTTGATTGGTCATATCAAGATATGTCAGGTTTAAATACTAACATTGTTGTGCATATGCTAACCCTGAGAGAAGAATGTCTGCCAGTCAAGCAGAAGCTTCGTAGAACTTATCCTGACATAGCTATGAAGATTAAAGAGGATGCTCAGAAGCAATGGGATGCTGGATTTCTTTCCGTAACTAGTTATCCACCTTGGGTAGCTAACATTGTACCTATACCAAAAAAGGACGGAAAGGTCCACATGTGCGTTGATTACCGAGATCTTAATTGAGCAAGTCCAAAAGATGACTTTCCATTACCTCACATTGATGTATTGGTTGACAACACTACTCAATTCTCAGTTTTCTCCTTCACATATGGCTTATCTGGGTATAATTAGATCAAGATGGCGTCGAAAGACATGGAAAAGACAACATTCATTACCTCGTGGGGTATATTCTGCTACAAGGTGATGCCTTTAGGCTCGAAGAATGTTAGGGCAACATATCAGAGAGCTATGGTGAGATTTTTCCACGACATGATTCATAAAGATATTGAATGCTATGTGGACGACATGATTTCCAAGTCAAGAACTAAGGAAGAACATTTGGTTAATCTCAAGAAGTTGTCTGAAAGGATGAGAAAGTTTCGTTTGAGATTGAATCCAAACAAGTGCATTTTTGAAGTGCGGTCCGATAAATAGATGGGTTTCATAGTGAGTGAAAAAGGAATAGAGGTTGATCCTGCCAAAGTAAAAGCAATACAAGGCATGCCTGCACCGAAGACTGATTACTCGAATTTGTATCGATTATTTAGTATAGTTTCCGATCATTTAAGTTATTAATTTATTTGTTTCGAACGATATTACGCAAAAATTGTGTTTATTTTGCAGGCATTCAACTACACTTGACTTTTGGAAGCAAATAGTGAAAATGAGACTTGTAGGACTAGAAATGAGGAAAAACAGAAGCTAAAATGAAGAATTCTATGTTTTATCTGTGGGACAACCGTCACAAGAGTGAGACGACCGTCACACATCCAAGATGACCATCCCAAGCCCAAGTTGATCATCACAAGCTATTTTCCAGAAACCTAATACGCATTAGTTTAGTCAAAATAGATAGCCGATGCGCACTTTCTTCTCATTCAACAGAGAAATTTCCCTTACCCTACTCAGCTTCAGTCCAACTTCAATAGTCAAGGCCAAAGAAAATTTTACTCCGTCAAATTCTTAACAAACCTAAGATGTAGAAGCTATAAATAGAAGAATCCACCAATTGCAAAGAGAGCTTCGTTTTTGCACCAAATTGCTGCCAAATTCTCATTCGAAGTTCAGAGCTTTTATTTTTCAGTATTGTTTATTTACTTTTCCCTTACCAAACCAAAGTTATAGCCTCCATCATTAGGAAGCTATCACTATTTAATTCTTTCTAACCACTGCATATTCGTTTTACTTTAAGTTTCTGCAAGATCGGTTGATTAAGAATATTTCAGCCAGGTTTCTATATTTTAATACTTTACCATTTAATTATTATGCCATTTATTTTTATGCAATTATTCTTCTACCTTTCTTCGCATTTATTTAATATGTCTGGCTAAACCGTTAATCGATATGTGATTGTCAATTCAATAGAACTATGCTAAGACTTTAAAATAAGTTACTTTTTGGTTTCGATTTCTTAATATAAACAACTTTTGTTACGAGAGTAAGAAAGTATAAAAGGTTAGGATTAAGACCACGGGAGTATGAAATTGTAACCAGATAGCTGAAATCACACATTGTTTTAAATACAACGGAAGCACTTTAAAACCAATTAGGACCTCTAGGTTTCTAAAAAGTATTTCTAACTTGAATTGACACAGCGAGAGCACTCAATTGAACTTAGGAGTATTGTAATAGGCAATACCACGAGAGTGTGAGTTAACGACTTTTAAACCGACAATTTCTACGGAAAGATAACTTAACAAACCTTAATAAGCCAACCCTTTATTGAATTCACGAAGGCGAACCAATTACGTACTGACATCCTTATCATTAATTTAATTTAATCTAGAATTATTATTTTCTCTCCCTTTAAAACTAAAATATCACTCGCCTTAGCTAAACATAGTAAGACCCGATAGCGCTAGGTTGATAATCGAGTCTCTTTGGGATCAATATATTTTATTACTACGCGATAGACTGTGCAATAACAGTTAGTAACCGTTAGAGTCAGAAAGTCGCGACCAAAGACTGAAAAAGAAGTTTGTGGTTTTCTGGGTACATTGAATTACATTGCATGTTTCATATCTCACCTCACAACCACTTGTGAACCAATATTCTAATTGCTAAGAAAAGAACAAGCAGTTAAGTGGAGTGATGATTGCCAGATGGCTTTCAAAAAGATAAAAGAATATTTACAAGAACCTCCTTTTCTTAGGCCTCCAGTTTCAGGGAGGCCACTCATCATGTATCTGACAGTACTTGAAGGGTCTATGGGTTGTGTTCTTGGTCAACACAACGAGATGGGTAGAAATGAGCACACCATCAACTACCTAAGAAAGAAATTTAACAACTGTGAATCAAGGTACTCAATGCTTGGTAAGACATGTTATGCACTTGCATGGTCTGCTAAGCGATTGAGACAATAAATGCTCATACATACAACTTTGCTGATTTCAAAGATGGATCTTGTCAAATACATATTTGAGAAACCAACGTTAACCGGAAGGGTTGCTCGTTGGCAGATGGTGCTAACCGAATATGATATACAATACACTTCCCAGAAAGCCATTAAAGGAAGTATTCTTTCAGACTATCTTGTACAACAACCTCATGATGATTATCAGCCCATGCATTTTGATTTCCCTGATGAGGACATCATGTACCCCAAAGTTAAAGACTTTAAGGAACCACTCCAAGAGGAGGGGTCAGACCTTGAATCCAAATGGAGTCTGATATTTAATGGGGTTGTTAATATGAATGGTCACGGAGTTGGTGCCGTACTTATTACTCCTGAAGGTGTTCACTTTCCCTTCACTTCCAGATTAACTTTTAACTGCACCAACAATGAAGCAGAGTACGAGGCTTGTATCATGGTAATAGAGGAGGCCATTAATCTAAGGTTTAAAACCCTCAATATATTTGGATATTCAGCTCTTGTGATTAACCAGATTACCAGCAAGTGGTATACTCACCAAGCTCACTTAATTCCATACCGGGATTATAAGAGAAGACTATTGACTTTCTTTACAATAGTGAAGTTGCATTACATACCACTTGAGGAAAATCAGTTTGTCGATGCGTTGGCTACGTTATCTTCAATGATCAAAGTGCTATAGTGGAATTATGTTCCCAAGATTGACATATCTCGACTTGACATACCTGCATATGTGTTTACAATTGATGTAGTGTTTGATGACAAGCCATGGTATTATGATATCAAGTGTTTCCTGAAGAGTCAGGAATACCCAGCTGGGGCATCTTCCAATGACAAGAAAACTTTAAGAAGGCTTGCTGCTAGTTTCTTCTTGAATTCTAAGGGTGTGCTATACAAGAGAAACTTTGACATGATCTTACTAAGATGTGTGGACAAGCAGGAAGCAGACATGTTAATGCAGGAAATGCATGAAGGATCTTTTGGTACCCATGTCGGAGGACATGCAATGGCAAAAAAGTTGTTAAGATCGGGGTATTACTAGATGACAATGGGTGCACATTGTTGCTTATACGCACATAAAGTGCATGTGCCTCCCAACCCGTTGAACATCATGTCTTCTCCTTGGTCGCTATTGATTACTTTACCAAATGGGTTGAAGCAACGTCTTATGCTAACGTCACCAAGCAGGTGGTTGCCAGGTTTCTGAAGAAAGATATCATCTGCAGATACGGAGTTTCCGAAAGAATCATTACTGATACTGGTTCTAATCTCAATAATAAGATGATGGCAGAGTTTTCCCGGGACTTCAGAATTCAACATCATAATTCTTCTCCATACCGTCCAAAGATGAATGGCACTATTGAAGCGGAATATAAGAACATTAAAAATATTGTGCAGAAAATGATGGTGACATACAAGGATTAGCATAAGATGTTACAGTTCGCTTTGCATGGGTATAGAATATTAGTTAAGATATCTACTCGGGTAACACCTTTCTCACTTGTATATGGTATGGAAGCTGTCCTACCTGTTGAAGTTGAGATTCCGTCACTGCGGGTGATTATGGATGACAAACTTGATGAAGCTGAATAGGTTCGTGCCAGGTACAAACAATTGAGTTTGATTGAAAATAAGAGACTGGAAGTTGTATGCCATGGTCAACTATACCAAAGGAGAATGAAGCGGGCATTTGATCAAAGAGTGCATCCTCGGGAATATAAAGTTGGTGAACTTGTGCTCAAGATAATTCTTCCTCCAAGTACATATCACAGGGGCAAACAGACTCTCAACTATGACAATTCGTACATGGTTAAATAGGTTTTATCAAGCGTAGCCTTAATGCTTACAACCATGGATGGCGAAGACTTTCCATCCCTTGTTAACTCAGACGCAGTTAAAAAATACTTCGCATGAAAGAGACCCTCTGGACAAAAAACAAAATAAAGAGTCCAGGAAAAAAAGGGAATCCCGGCGAGCTTAAAACAGAATAAAAGGTGTAATACCTCAAAATTTTCCCTAATATTTATTCCCCCATCTGGCTTATCGCTTCGCATTCATCCAAATTTCCCATTAGGTCATAACATCGTAATCATGTCGCTCAATGGCTCCTAAGGTGTGGGATTAAAGCGTTTTCATGTGATTTGAAGCTTCCCTCATTCAAAGGTGGTTTATCTGGTAATTGCCTTCGAATTAAGACAAGGGTTTGAGCTCTCAACATTATGTGTATCTTCTTATCAAAGTTCATCGATCACCAATGTCATATACTTTAAGATTTCTCTAGAGTATCAAATGATTAGGGTTTCACCATTGTTTTACTTGAGATGGGTCGTGAATTAAGGGTTTATTTTCTTTCAAAAGCTTAGGCTGCCTTCATCATCAGCGTGCAATACACGGTGACTTAGAATTTCATGTTAAAGAGATCAAGGGTCCTCAAGGCTAAATATTAGATTGATTCAACCTACAGAGCAATGGGTCAGGAAGCAAGAGATTTAGTTGTGGATTCATATGGTAATCAGGGCATTAGGGTTCTCTCAGTGGCTATTTGTTTGGACAGTTGATTTTATTAACTGAAAGTTGGGATTCATTAAGAATACAAGTTGGCTGTTGATCGTACGTATTAAGATTGGTCGTGTGGAATTCAAGAGACTAATCCATTAAAACCATACTTATGTCAATCCCATATCCATTTCAAAGGATGAAGCCCAATTTTATCAATCCATTTATATCCATATATTTCATTAGTCAAAACCACAATATTCAGTTCAAGATCTCTTTTATACCCTCATTTCAAATTATTCATGTACCAATGCTTAGCTCTTGGAACATAATAAAAGGATGAGACAAGGTCTAGCAGTCTTTCATGGATTTCATATAATTTCTTCAGTTCATCATCAATCCACTCTTTCTTAGTATTGTTATTGTCATGATTACATACTTTCTGGGTCAAATCATCCTGCGCTCTATACATCCCATTTTATTAGCATTTAATATCATCAATACCATCTTTAAGAGAACCATTATCAACAGAAAATTAGCTATAAAAATTCATGGGAAAAATAAATAAATAATAATGGCACAATTTTACTTCAGTCGATAAATAATAGAATGCAGAAAAAGAAGGCTCAAAGTCATGATAGTTACACTAGGAAAAACCAAATCTCAATTCAATTATCACATGGAAAATACATCAGAAAAGGAAATCAGTTTAAAAACTGATATAGTAGAACTAAAGAAACAGAAATAACAGAAAATCCGGAAAAATCCTACAACTTGTTTTCGTCTTTGATCTTCGTTCATTGATGCAGCCGTTAACACCTGCTCTACTCGTCGATCTTTTGCAGCAAAGTCTTCACTTCACCAACCCGCAGCGCCATCAATAACCTTCACCGATATCAACCCGAACGTAGTTGTTCCAATTCCAGCATCAGTTCCGAAAGAGACTCTTCCATTCTAAGTGGGTACTTCTGCAGTGTTGTCAAGTTGTAAATTCACAGGTTCCAATTTCTCGATGTTGGCTCAGTCAACTTCTAGCAGCAACAACATTCTGCAATACAACAACATTCTAGGAATATCACTTTAAAAAATTCACATTATCTTAACAGGCGTTGAAGGAGTAATAATACAAAAATCAGTACAAGGAATTGATAGCAAAACTCAGAAGAAGATCAGTTACAAGTCCACAAAAAATCTGTAAAAACTCTAAACATAAACGGGCAAATCAGATTTTCCTTCCAGAATCACAAAACCTTCAGAGGAAAAATCTCATAAGAAAATCAGATGCACAAAAGGATAGCTTGACAGAAATCAATAATTTCAACAAACTCCCACTATTTCATAACGGAATTTCTGACCGACTTTATCTGGAAATGTCACTTTAAACCTCAGGAGTATCATCTATAAAACTGATTCATTGCTGCAGATTCAGGTCTCGGTCATTTTTCACTCTCCATGAATCTTCATCTTCATTAGCTCTCTTTCATTCTTTCATTTTCTGGTTGTTGCATAAATGATTTTTCTCTCTCTCAATTTCATTCTGCAGCTTCTCATTCACTCCACCATTTCTTCCATTTGCGTATTCAAATTCTTCATCAATCTCTTACGCATTTTTCGTTTCCAATCTTCATCACCTTGCTTCGATTCTGTTCTTCCTCAATCACACCATTGCATCAAGCTTCTTCATCAACTAATGGCGTTTCTGTCATTGCTCTTTAAGAACCATCGATATCAAAGATCCTGCAAAAAAATCAAGAAAATCTCAATAATGAAATTCACGAACATCATAGTGTAGTTGTGATCCATCAACGATACTTCGTTCGTTAACAACTCACACACACATAGAAGAAGAAGCAGAAGCATATACAAGAATGAATTCATAACAAACTCCACCAATTGAGAAGCAAGATCGCGGCCCAAAAAGAGAAAGGGAATCTAAATCAACCGTACCTGAGAGCCGAACTTGATATTCACTAAAGAGTTCGTCGTCACCATCACAAATTTGAACTTCCTGCATCTTTATCTTTTTTCGTCGAACAACATCGTCATCGAGCTCTGATTAGATTCTTCGTCATTAAACCGAGGTTCCGGTCAAGCTGTTTCATCGACAAACGAGAGTCTCCAATTTCACTTCATTCATCTGAATAATCATCGTCACCGCTCCCTATCAAGCGGAGCTCTCAATCGCTCGTAATCTTCATTGAAGTTCTTCATCTCTAGGTTCCAATATTAACATCCTTTGGATATAGTTGCTTGTTACTTGTTGATGATTCGTTGTTCTTGATTTTGATTGTGTTAATTTGGTATTTCATTCGTTTTTGTGAGATTTTGTTTTGGATTTGAGGAGAAGAGGGATTAGGTTAGTATTGTGTTCCTATTTCGAATTGGAAGAGCGTTTAGGTTGTGTTTGCGGTTCGAATGGAAGAAGAAGATGGTGTTGATTCCCGTGGCGGAAAGAAGGAGAAGGAGAAGGAGATGGTGTTGAGGGTGGCGGCGCAAAATAGAAAGAAGAAGAGGCTTAGGGTTTTGTTAGTATGTTCTTCAGCCACACCGGCGGTGACAATTAAATAGATTTTTGCAATTCCCCAGCCACACCGGCGGTGACAATTGTCACTGTCCGATAGGAGTTTTGTGCGGCCAATCGTGTATGCGTGATCCACCATAATAACCGTGTTTCTGCATCTGTAGATTCATTTGATGAGAATACCAATAGGAAGACTAGATCACACGGTTCAGATGAGGTCAACTATGTTGACCGCGCACCCACCGCATGCACCGTCAATTTCCTGCGCCCTGAGGCCTTTTCTTGTTGCTATCCGCACCTCTATGTTAAGCCCATTTCATCTTTTTAATTAAAAAAAGTTACTTCCTGCGCCCCCTTTTATTTCTTTCTTTTTTTAATTTCTGTTTAATGTATAGTTCATTTTTAATCCAGAAAAAATACCAAAACATATAATAAAATTATACAAAAATTATAGGAGCTTTCTAACTCATTTTAGAAATTTTCCAAATTTTTAATTTCTGATTTTGGCCATTATCCAATTTTATTTCAATTTTGCATTTTATTAGTTTTCTATTGAATTCTTTCATCCATACTTCATTTTATACAATTTGTTTCTCCCACTTCCTGTAACCTTTTTGTCCCATTCTTTTTGCTATGTATAGAGGACTCATAATAGAACCTGGAATAATTTTTGTTATATTTTTTAGGCCATTTTATCCACTGTTTTGGTAGTGTTGTTTGTGAATAATTTGTGAATAAATCATAGGTAGATTTAAGTGACCATTTGACACAGTTAGGTAGGGAATTTTTAGGAGAGTTTTTAACACAATATTAGATTCAGGTTACGGACCTTAGGGAATTAATTATATATTTTTTTCAGGACCTTTACTATTTTTAGTGCACTGATTTTATTCAACTTTTCTATTGTAAATCCATCTAGTTTTAACTTAGGATTTTATGGTTGCATTAGGACATGGATTGATTAGGTTTGATCTTAGAATATTAGGATGACTTAGTATGGTTTAGGTACTGATTTTAGAATGTTGTTAACATTTAGGATCCTTTAGCTTTAAGACTTAGGCTTAGAATTCCTTTAAGTGCGTTTACATGATGTGTTTAGCTTTTATATTTGTTTTATATGCTTTAATATGCATTTTGAACTAATACTTCTTCATTTCTTTATGTTTTGTTAATTTTGTTTGCCTTAGTATTTGTATTCCACTTGTATAAGCTTCCCCATTTTTTTAGAACCAACTTAACTTCCTTAGGAAGTAAGTTGAGTTCTAATTCTCTTTTTCTTCTTTTCCTTACTTAGGATTAGAAAAACCTCACAAACAATTAGGATCATATTTTGAATATAATAACTAAATTAGGGTTGCGGCTTAGTCCCCTTAGTTTTTCCCTTTTTCAACTTGAGTCTTTCTTTCTCACCTCACAAAGAAAATAATGAAATACTTAATAAAGGTTGAATGTTCTTATACGCCGTGAGACTTTGTTGTGGAGTACTTATACACGTCCTGTTTCGGGAAAGGTGTAAGTATTTACCACGATGGATAGGTCTTAGTATGAGAATGTTCACAAACAAATTCAAAATACTTCTCATAAAAGAAAAAAACACACAATAAGCGACTTTCCTACGGGAACTCTCTTCTCTCACCTCATTCATTCTCAAAGCAAACTTGCGATGACTTGTCTCGCATGAAAGACGGTAAACACACTCATACCAGACGAGCCTGCAACACCTGAGCATAGATATACGCAGTTCCAGTGCATAAAAAACACAAACAAATAATTCCCGCCTTAGTTAGGCGAACTACGTCGACTCTGATCCTTATTATCCCGATGAGGTACGTAGGCAGCGAGGTAGTGCCCATTCGAGCAAATTCTTTATTTTCCCTACTTTTTCCCCTTTTCTTTTTGATTTCTTTTCCAGTTCTCTTTCTCACTTCCATTCCAGTTAGCGATTTTATTCAGCAACAATTTTATTTCTCACCCTTTGAAACAGACAAACAAGCGTGGATCCCGTCGGGTACGGCGGACGGTTTGGGGTGCTAATACCTTCCCAGATCGTAACTGACTCGCGAACCCAGATCTTTGGTTCGTAGGACCTCTTCCTTTCCTTCTTCTTCAGGATTGTGCAGCATTACCTTTCCCATTCCTCCGGGATAAAAATTCCTGGCTGGCGACTCTACCTTTTCTGCGCCACTTTCGCGTTTGTACTAGGATGAAAATCCCGGGAGCGACAACTGGCGACTCTGCTGGGGCCCGAACCCAGAATCTCGGGTTTCCCTTGTAGAGTCAATCCTAGCGCCTGTTTGTTTTTGTTTCTTTGGGTGTTTATGTGTGTGCTGTTGTGTGTTTATTTACTGTTTTCATTTATAGTTTACTTTACAACATTTATTTACTGCTTTCAGTATTTCTTTTCCATGCATCATATATATTGGACTGTCTGGTTGTGTTGGTTTTCATTTTTTCTACGAGATGGGAGTTACTGTGAGATAAGCCAAATATCCGGCTTGAGTGCACTATAGGATTAGCGTGGATACGTTGTACTCGCATGGTCACATGATGAGTGGCGATGTGTTCCACACTCAGACTGCGACCGTCTTGGAACTACTCTATGGGGGGTTCTTCCCCACTTCAGGGTACAACCTCGATAGTTATGTGAATCTGGTGACCGATCTTCGAGGACCTTAGTGGAAACACCCCTCTCTAGTGATGACAGTGGCATACCAAATTTGTTGGCAAACCCACTCGCATCCGAGGGTCCACTGGGAACTCGGATAGGATGGCCCGGTTCTCTCATAGGAATCCAGTTAAAGCAAAACTGTTCATATGACGATAGTACTGTATCCCAAGGGCTGAATGTACTATTGTTTCTCGATTTAGTGCTTGAAGCTGGGGACTTATAAGGGATGCTTATTTTTTCTGGACTCAACTGAGACCTCCCTGAGTAGTACATAATGCCAAACCGATTCCCTGATTTGGTCATGAGCCATTTCTCGGAAATGGTGAACGTATTATTGTTATTCGGCTTTGAGAGTGCGTGATATTGACCCGAGTAGCACACCTGTGAGATTGGGAGGGGTTTACAGGTTTGCAGTAACCTTAAAACCTTCAACATACCTGCTTTTCCAGTATGGTTCAGTTTTGTGATCTGGTTCTCTTGTACCTTGATTCTGAGATATGGATCCCGGATTAGAGGGATTTTTATTGTGATATGTTGACATTGTGACCATGCACCGACACCTGATTATATGATTGCCACATCACAGACACTTCACTGATCACATGCCTCACCTTGCATAAGCATAATAACATCATTATTCATCTGTGTTCTTGTTATTCTTAGGGTTCGTATTACTCCCGGTTCCTGGTCATATTATTACTTCAGAATGGATGACGTCAGAAAAAGGACCGTGCACTACAAATTCTTTGATACCAAAGTGGATCTGATCAATCAAATGGTGTCTCTTATTACCCCTGGTAATCTGGGATACTTCAAGGAGAAATATGACGACATTCTGGACTTGGTATTCAATCTGGACAACTCTCAAAGAAGCGTCATTCATACTTTATTGCAGTATTACAACCCACGACTTAGGTGTTTCACTTTTCACGACTTTCAGTTGGGTCCTTTACTGGAAGAGTATGCTAAGATTCTGGGAGTATCAATCAAAGATCAGATTTCTTTCAATTCAAAGATGATTAGGCAAACCCATTCTGACATCGCCAAAGCTCTTTATTTGAGCTCATCAGAAGTATCTGCAAATCTGGCTACCACCAAAGCGAAGATACTTGGTTACAATCTGGAGTATCTTGTTAGAAGAGCTGGAGAACTTGCAGTGATAAATCAGTGGGATTCAGTTTGCGCCATCTTAGCATTGTCCATATATGGGATCATCCTGTTCATTGATATGGACAAATTCGTGGACATAAATGCTATTCATTTATTTGTATTGAAGAATCCGGTACCCACTCTCCTGGGTGATTTGTATTATTCAGTGCACTATAAGAAGGAGAAAAAGCGGGGAGGTCTAGTTAGATGTTGTGCTCCCTTGTTCTATAGATGGGTTATGATCCATTTACCTACCACTGAGAGTTTCACTGATCCTAATACCACTTGGGCCCAGAAGCTAAGTACATTGTCTTCCAGAGATATTAGATGGTTTACTTTCAGGTTGAAAGGGAAGAGCTTCATCTCCTATTGCGGGAACTACCTCAACATGCCTTTATTAGGAGTATCAGGGGGTATCAACTACAACCTCATTCTCTTAAGAAGACAGCTGGGGTACACACTTAAAGGGATTCCCGATGAATCAGAGTTATTCCAGACTTTCTATTTCTTGGTAAAGGATAATCTTCCGTTGGTCAGGAAAGTTGCAGGCTCTTGGAAATTGATCAGAAGAACAGACACAACAGACCTGGTCAAGAGCAATAACCAAATGTTTCATGAGTTCGAAGCCTGGATAAGAGAGGAGGCTCAAGCGGCCCTAATCCTTTTTGTCTATACCAACTCCACCTCCAGTAACTGTGCCTTTGGAGGATTACCAAAAATTGGAGGCCTTGGTTAAACATCTTAGAGTAAAAAATCAGGAGGCTCACAACTCTTATCAGAAACTGATGTTTCAGAACTAGAAGTTAGAAGATAGAGCCCTCCGAGCTGAAGAGATAGTCCGACTCAAGAAAAAGGACTTTGATGAGAGAGAACTATACTTTAAGAAAAGAGGATTAGCTGAGATCCACAAGGTGAGTCAATGCCGAAAAGATAAGAAAGAATTGGATGAAGCTATTGAAACTGTTACACTCTGGCAAGAGAAGTGGAATGACCACCAGAAAAATCAAAATGAGGTAGAGGTTGAATTCGAGTTGAAGATCAAAAACCTTCAGGAGGCCCTGGTCGAGCAAGGGGGGTTGGTTCAGAAAGCTCAAGAGCAACAGAGAGAATAACTTCAACAGATGGCAAAAAGTCAACAAATAGCTGAAGACATCCAGAAAGAAGTAGAAGAGCTGAAGCTTCAAGCTGATGTTAAGAAGTCAAAGACTGAACCGGGTCCGAGCAAAGTAAATGAGAAGGCATTCCTACAACAGATTGAAGAGTTGCATGATTCCTTTGATCTAAGGGATCTCCTCATCCAGAGACTTGTCCAGGATCCCAGTGATCCGGACATAACTCAGTTGTTCCAGAATGTCAAGCGCCTTAGCAGGAGGTTGCAAGATATAGAGCTTCCTAGGGTTTAGTTTCATGCTTTTGTACCTGGATTACCCACAGGTCTGTTGTGGGATTCCTTTTTATTAATGTACTTTTCTTTTCTTTTGATTGGAACCCTTCGGGGGCTTTAATATTTCAGATTTCAGTTTATGTGATTGACTTACCTTGAATCTCTGGTTGTTATCTTTTGTACTGATACGGGGTAATAAGCACCAATTCTCCACGGCTGTCACATTATCTGAACATCAAATGGGGTCTTCTTCCGAAAGTTATTCTCTTCAATACCAGAATGGGAAAGTAAAAAACCTTGAGGATAAAAGGAACACAACATTGCATTACATACATATCAGTTATATTTTCTTTCTTTTGTAGGTTATTCAGGATACTTAACTTATCTTTTCTTCAGGTAAAGATTGCGAGAGCATCCAGGACCCGTCATCCTAGACAGAATTTTCCTCATCGGTACGCTACCCCCAACAATCAAAGGAACATCATGGACGCTATGTAGACATAAATCAATGAACTCCGCAACCAAATGGGAGAGTTTATAGCTTTAATGCAGGGCATGGCCCAAGGCCAGCAAGAGATGAGAAGTGCTATGCAGAGGCTCACTCCTACCCAGACTGACCCTCCAGTGGTTACTCCAGAAAATACACCTAACAACAATGCAGGAGGTGGACCTCCAGTTCCAGAGACTGGTACACCTACTCTTATCCCTGTGGAAGACCGTCAAGAGGATCAATTCCCTCCTATTAATAATGATATGGGATTTGGCATGGGAGGAAGCTTTCAAGACTTTCTGTTGCTGGCTGAAAAAGTTAAGGCCCTTGAATGTAGAGACACTCTTGGGATATATGTATCTGATATGGGCTTGGTTCCTGGAGTGGTCATTTCTCCCAAGTTCAGGCCATCAACTTTTGATAAGTACAATGGCAACTCCTTCCCCAAAACACATCTACAGGCTTTTTACCGAAAGATCGTTGCTCACACTAGAGACAAGAAAATCTGGATGTACTATTTCCAAGACAACCTCTCTAGAGGCTCACTGGAATGGTATATGAAGCTGGAGAGGAACTCTGTTCAAAACTGAAAAGTGCTAGGGGAGGCTTTCCTTAAACAATATCAGTACAACATTGATATGGCGCCTAGCTGCACTCTACTCCAGAGTTTGTCCCAGAAGAATTCAGAAAGCTTTAAAGATTATGCTCAGAGATGGCGGGAGGTTGTTGCCAGAGTACATCCACCTTTGCTGGAGAGAGAAATGGTGGATCTCTTCATGGATACCCTCCCAGGGCATTTCATGGAGAGGTTAGCAGGATGTTCATCAAGTGGCTTTTCAGACATTATCTTAACAGGTGAGAGAATAGAAAGCTGGATAAAGCAAGGCAAAATCCATAACAATGGAGCATCAACCTCCAATATGAAGAAACCTTTTGTGAAACGCCGAGAGGGGGAAACGGGGGCTGTGTACACTCAGGACAGAAGGCAGAATAATAATATGTATCTTCAAGCAACTCCAATTACCATTGCAGCCCCAGCAAACCAACCACCGATTCAATAACAACAACGTCAGCCAAATTACCAGCAACAGAGGGCTCCCAGGCCATACCATCGTTCCAGACACAAAGATAGACATCTTGAAGCACCACCCATATCATATTCCCAGCTCCTTCAGAATCTTCTACAACTGCAAATGGTCCTGCTAAGGACCCTACAATCTCCAAGACCGGGGCAAATCCCTGAAGGGTATGATGCAAATGCTCACTGTAAGTTCCATTATGGGGCTCCTGGTCATATCATGAAGAATTGTAAGGCACTGAAGCACGTCGTTCAACATTTAATTTATTCCAAAGCCATTCATTTCGCTCCTACTATGAACATTATCCAAAATCCTATGCCTCCTCATGGGAGGACTGTGAGAGCCATTGATAGTGGTGAAGGCTTGAATTTGATATCCGATGTTAATGACTTGAAAACTCCACTATTGTCAATAAAAGCTTGCTTGGCCAAGAAAATTTTATTTCCGGGTTGTGAAGAGGATTGCCCAGATTGTTCTAGTTCCCTTGATGGTTGCGATCAGTTGAGATCGGGGATACATAAGATGATTAACGAAGGCAACATACAGTTTGACAAAGTTGTGAAAAGCGAAGAAATATCGACTGTTACCATCTATTATGACCCATCACAGGTTCTTGCTGGGGCAAGAGTATCACCCATAACCATTAACACTGCTGGTCCTGTCTCGTACCAGAGTGACAAAGCTATTCCTTGGAACTATGGGGAAAAGTGTATTACAATGACCATAAGCAGGACTTGACCGCATCCAATTCTTCTCCATGCCAAATAGAAAATGTCGGAGTTGGAGGGTTTACCCGAAGCGGTAGGTTATTTGCTCCAGAAACTCTGAGGGCTAATATAGTGCCACCAAGAGATACGACTGAAGATCAAGCAAAAGGCAGGGGAAAACATCCCGTGAATAATGATACACCCGCACCTTCAACAGAGCCTGACATCACATTTGATAAGGAGGCGGAGGAATCCTTGCAAATTATCAAGAAAAGTGACTACAAGATCGTAGATCACTTGCAACAGACTCCCTCGAAGATCTCTATCCTATCCTTGTTAATGTGCTCAAATGCCCATAGGAAGGCTCTGTTAAAAATCCTGAACAATGCTTATGTACCACAGGATATATCGGTGAATCAGTTGGAAACCGTGGTGTCGAATGTAAACTCTAGCCATGGTTTGGGCTTCACAGATCTGGATCTAACACTAGAAGGACACAATCATAACCGCGCCTTGCATATCTCCATGGAGTGCAAGGGTGATGTACTATCCCACGTGTTGGTTGACACAGGATCATCGCTGAATGTATTGCCAAATAAAGCCCTCATGAAGCTGAATTATGACGGGGTAGCGCTGAGGCCAAGCGATTTGGTTGTACGAGAATTTGATGGTTCAAGGAGGTCAGTGTTCAGATAGGTGGAGTTACCTATCAAGGTGGGACCACAAGTCTTCAATGCTACTTTCTACGTAATGGATATTCAGCCTGCTTATAGTTGCTTGTTGGGGAGACCATGGATTCATTCAATGGGGGCAATATCCTCCACTCTTCATCAGAAACTAAAATTCGTGTGGGAAGGGAAAATTGTGACAGTATCAGGAGAGGAGGACATCTTTATCAGCCATGTAGCATCGTTCAAATACGTGAAAATGGATGGAGAGATCGTTGAGACTCCTTGTCAATCTTTTGAGCCCGTCAAACCTGAGGTTGCATCAGCTGCTTCGTCTGAAGTCTCGAAGAAAGGAGCTTCTATAGATTCCTACAAGCAGGCCTTGGAAGTGGTGGAGTCAGATATGAAAGAAGGCTGGGGCAGGACAGTTGAAATCCCAGAAAAGAAAGACATGTTTGGAGTTGGATATCATCCGGGTCTGTCAACGCCTGGACAAAATGCTAGTGGTCGGAAAAGCCTAATCACCTTCATCAGTGCTGGTTGGATTAATCTTGCCAACGTCTGTGCTGTGCAAGAGGATGCAACTGACAGTGACTGCGATATGGATGAGTGGGTCAAACCTTGTGTTCCAGGGACGCAACTAAACAACTGGTCTTCGGAAAAGCTCATCTCTGTCACTTGCCTTGAAGAGTAATAGTTTTTTATGTTTTTGTTTTCCTGTATGCAAGTCCTATGTCTTACCTGGGGCATAGAGACTCATTGTAAGGGTTCTTTTGTTCATAATGTGATTTCATAACTATCAATAAAGTGGACGTTTTTACATTCGTGACATGTTGTTCTCTGTCTCTCATTTTTGTTTTTGTTTTCAAAATAAAATGGCAATGTTTTCACATCTCAAATGGCTTCTAAATCTAGCATGAATCATCATTCATGCAGATGCTCATCCTCGGGTCTCATCAACGACGACCTTGCTATGGCTCAGTATGACTTCGACAATCCAATTTACCTAGCCGATGAGGAAGATGAAGAAGATGGCGAATTGCCCAAAGAGTTGGCCAGGTTGCTTAAACAAGAGGAGAAGATGATTCAGCCACATGAAGAAGCTATTGAGATGATAAATCTGGATACCAAAGAGGACAATAGAGAGTTAAAGATCGGGGTTGTGTTAGAAGAATCTATCAAGAGTCGTCTAATTGTCATGCTTCAAGAATATGCCAATATCTTCGTCTGGTCTTATCAAGACATGCCTGGATTGGATACTGACATCGTGGTGCACAAACTACCTCTTAGGGAAGAGTGCCCACCTGTAAAGAAAAATTTGAGATGTACACGCCCCGACATGGCCATTAAAATTAAAGAGGAGGTGCAAAAACAGTTTGACGTCGGATTCTTGGCCGTAATCATTTATCCCCCATGGGTTGCAAATATTGTACCAGTCCCTAAAAAGGATGGTAAGTTTAGGATGTGCGTGGACTATAGGGATTTGAATTGGACCAACCCTAAAGATGATTTCCCTCTGCCTCACATTGACGTGCTAGTTGATAACACTGCTCAATTTTCCGTATTCTCTTTCATGGATGGCTTCTCGGGCTATAATCAGATTAAAATGGCGCCAGAGGACATGGAAAAGACTACGTTTATCACACCCTGGGGCACCTTCTAGTATAAAGTTATGCCGTTTGATTTGAAGAATGTTGGTGCAACCTACCAACGTGCGATGGTGACTTTATTCCAAGATATGATTCATCACGAGATTGAGGTCTACATTGATGATATGATAGCAAAGCCACAAACAAAATAAAGCACCTAGTCAACCTAGCCAAGTTGTTTGACAGACTCCAGAAATTCAGATTGAGGTTGAATCCGAACAAATGCACCTTTGCGGTACATTCCAGTAAGCTACTAGGCTTCATTGTTAGTGAACAGGGAATCGAAGTCGACCCTGCAAAGGTAAAAGCCATCCAAGAGATGCCTGAACCAAGAAGTGAAAAAGAAGTACGTGGTTTCTTAGGGAGGTTGAACTACATTGCATGGTTCATCTCGCACCTAACATCCACATGTGAACCTATTTTCAAGCTTCTGAGGAAAAATCAGGCTATCAAGTGGAATGATGACTGCCAACAGGCCTTCGACCGAATCAAGGAGTACTTGCAAGAACCTCCGATTTTCATGCCTCTAGTGCCAGGGAGACCCTTAATCATGTACCTCACCGTACTCGAAGGATCAATGGGATACGTGCTAGGTCAGCAGGACGAGTCTGGTCGAAAAGAGCATGCCATTTATTACCTTAGCAAAAAGTTTACCGATTGTGAGACACACTACTCACTACTCGAGAAAACTTGTTGCGCTTTGGCATGGGATGCTCGCCGACTAAGACAGTACATGGTGACTCACACCACTCTCCTAATTTCTAAGATGGATCCTATAAAGTATATCTTCGAGAAGCCGACTCTAACAGGAAGGGTAGCCCGATGGCAGATGATTCTGATGGAATATGATATCCAATACACTTTGCAAAAAGAAATCAAAGGGAGTGTATTGTTAGAATATCTGGCCCAACAACCAATTGACGATTATCAGCCCATGAGGTTCGAGTTTCCAGATGAGGACATCATGTTCCTCAAGTTGAAAGACTGTGAAGAACCACTTCCGGAGGAGGGGCCAGACCCCAAATCCAAATGGAAGTTGATGTTTAACGAAGCTGTGAACGTAAACAGAAGCGGAGTAGGTGTCGTCATTATCTCACTAGAGGGGGTCCATATACCTTTAACTGCTCGGTTGACATTCGAATGCACCAATAACGAAGCAGAGTATGAAGCTTGTATCATGGGGGTCGAGGAGGCAATCAACTTGAGAATCAAGAACCTAGAAATCTTCGGAGATTCTGCTCTGGTTGTAAACCAAGTCAATGGCAAGTGGTTAACGCATGAACCTCATCTGGTTCCTTACAGGGATTATACCAAGAAGTTGCTAACTATCTTCACTAAGGTCAAGCTGAGTTATATTCCACGAGACAAAAATTAGTTTGCTGATGCTCTAGCAACTTTATCATCAATGATCAATGTGTGTCAAGAGAACTATGTGCCTCGAATCATGGTCTCTCGTCTCGAAAGACCTGCCTATGTCTTTGCAGTTGACAGTGGTGAAGATAATAAACCTGGGTATCATGATATTAAGCAATACTTGAAGTCTCAAGAGTACCCGACTAGGACATCCAGTAAGGATAAGAAGACTCTCAGAAGGCTAGCAGGTGGATTCTTCTTGGATCAAGATGATGTGCTATACAAGTGAAACTTCGTCATGGTTCTACTCAGATGCGTGGATAGACACGAAGCATACCTGTTGATGCAAGAGGTTCATGAAGGCTCCTTTGGTACCCATGTTGGAGGGCATGCTATGGCAAAGAAGTGGTTAAGGTTGGGATATTATTCGATCACCATGGAATCTGATTGCTGCAAATATTCCCGCAAGTGCCACAAGGGCCAGATATATGCTGATAAGGTTCATGTACATTCAAATCCATTGAGCGTCATGTCTTCACCGTGGCCGTTCGCCATGTGGGGCATTAATATGATTGGAAAGATTGAGCCAACAGCTTCCAACGGTCATCGCTTCATCCTGGTTGCTATAGACTACTTCACAAAGTGGGTCAAAGCGGCATCTTATGCCAACGTTACAAAACAAGTGGTAGCCCAGTTTATCAAAAGAGATATCATTTCCTGGTATGGAATTCCTGAGAGGATCATTACTGATAATGGTTCCAACCTCAATAACAAGATGATGGCTAACTTGTGCTGAGATTTCAAAATAGAGCATCACAACTCTTTGCCGTATCGCCCGAAGATGAATGGCGCCGTCGAGGCGGCCAACAAGAATATCAAGAAAATCATGTAGAAGATGGTTGTGACATATAAGGATTGGCATGAGATGCTACCATTTTCTCTACATGGGTACCGAACGTCTGTGCACACCTCGACAGGGGAAACCCCGTTCTCACTGGTGTATGGTATGGAGGCAGTTCTATCGGTCGAAGTTGAGATCCCCTCGTTGAGGATAATAATGGATGTTAAGCTAGATGAAGCTGAATGGTTCCGATCCAGGTACAATCAACTAAGCCTCATTGAAGAGAAACTCCTAACAGCTTTATGCCATGGACAGTTGTATCAATGACGAATGAAACAGGCTTTCGACAAGAAAGTGCGGCCTCAACGGTACATACCAGGTGACCTGGTGCTGAAAAGGATTCTTCCTCCTCTCAATGATCACAGGGGCAAGTGGATACCCAATTATGAAGGTGCATTATTGGTTAAAAAGGTCTTCTCGTGCAGAGCCTTGATGCTAACAACCATGGATGGCGAAGACTTCCATTCCTCTATCAACACAGACGCAGTAAGAAAATACTTCGTGTAAAAAGACCCGCTGGATAAAAACAGAATAAAGATCCAGGAAAAAAAGGGCATCCCGGCGGGCCAAAAACAGAATAAAAGGCTCGGGAAAAAATTAGGGAAATATTGAAAAAAATATACACCCGTTGAGTTGAAAAGCCACATCGGATAGCTCAGGCAAAAAAGGGTATCTCGGTAGATTGAAAACCCGAAAGGGCGATCCATGCAAAAGAGGGACTAACACGAACGACCGCGGTTTGCAAGATTTGTGATCCATTTGCAACTAAAGGGCATTCTAAGGGTTGAGGACCAATTCAATCACTTTTCTCAAGGGAGAAGCAAGCAGAGAGTCATGAAGATATACAAGTCATAGCCGAGTCGAAACTTGATGAGATCCATTTTTCACATTGCCAATAGGGTAGTTTGTTTTCCTTTTGAGTGATTCCCTCTTTCCAGGGATTGCTTCCTGATGTAATGCCTATTTAGGGCCATTCACCAAATCAATAAAATTCAATTTCAGTCAAACCTATGACCATTTGCTTTTGTTTTTTCATCTAACATTGATTGATTGCAAAAGCGTCCAGTAAATTGTGATTTAAAATTGTGTTATGAACACTTGAATGCTTTCTAACTCATGCAGGAGGACAAAAACATTTAATACAACTCTAAAAAGTGTTAAGTGACCGAGATGGTGATTTATACCATAAGCCCGAGCCATACAGGCCAAATTAACTCTCCATGTTGCAGGCACTATCAGTTGTGTTTATACAGGTGCAGGTTTAGGCGTTGCTAGTAGAGCTAAGGCATACTTCTAGGAGGAATCTCTCAACAAGATGATGGAACAAAATTCTCCAACAAGCGTCTCCCCGATTGTCTTTCATTATCCCTAGTAGAGCAAAAGTAGAAATCTTCCCCAGCAGTGGTGAAAGAAGATTGATGTCCCCCCAAACAGGGACTTCCCTTCAATACAGGGGAAATCCCCATTAGTACAAGGAGTTTCTTTCCTCCCCAGCAGGTTGCTACCTCAGCAGTATCATACATCTGGTTCGCTAACCAAGCCAGAAAGTTATCACTTCCCCGATGGAGTTCAACGGGTAGCATGCCACTCGCAATCAAGATTATCCCCAGCAGGGTCTTGGCTCTCCAATCTCAAAGTCCAATTTATTTTTGGCAATGGCGACAATTCATAGCCGGTGTATTATTAACAATATCCCCCGCAGAGTTGTTTTCTCCTCACGAGGATTAATCAGATCAATGCAGTGATCCTCATTTCTCCCCGGTCGGGCTACTAGGGATACCTGTTATCTCATTATCAGGAGATCTCTTTGCACTTGCGTATGCATAATCATCATTGCATTTGCATCCTCAAACGTGTAGCATTTCCATTATCATGGAGCATTACGCCATAAGTTCAAACATGTGCATGCCAACATGGGCCAGTTTTGAGGTATATTACATAAGACCCGGAACATCATTTTCAACCTGAAGTACTCCCCACAGAGGATACAAATTTTATTTTCCGAACATTATTGTCTTTCCAAGTCAATGTTTGTCATCCCCAGTGAGTCTCGTTTCAGCACAACGGTCTCATCTCGCTTCCAAGCCCTGTTTAAGTACAACAGACCCTCTTTTTTCTTTCCAAGCCCTGTTTAAGTACAACAGACCCTCTTTTTTCTTTCGAAGCCCTGTTTAAGTACAACATGCCCTCTTTTTTCTGTCCAAGCCCTGTTTAAGTACAATAGGCCCTCTTTTTTCTTCCCAAGCCATGTTTATGTACAACAGGCCCTCTTTTTTCTTTCCAAGCCCTGTTTAAGTACAACAAGCCCCTTTTTCTTTCCAAGCCCTGTTTAAGTACAATAGGCCCCCATTTGTTCTTCTTAAAACTCCATTTCAGTACAATGGTTTCATTCAAGCCCTGTTTAAGTACAACATGCCTTTTTTTTTCTTCTTCCAAGCCCTGTTTAAGTACAACATGCCCTTTTCTTTTTGCGTCTCGTTTCAGTACAACGGTCGCGTCATGGGTAGTCATTTAAGTACATGATCCCATTCTTTCTAATAAAAAAAACAACAACAAGAACAAGATGGCATATTCATGGAGTACAAATTTTCAGGTTTATTCGAGTATTCAATCACTCCATACCTTGAAAGTCTAAAAGCAATTGCTATTATTCATTCAGGTCTGCAGATGATAAAATAGGGGCAGCTGTAATACCTCAAAATTTTCCCTCTTATTTATTCTCCCATCTGGCATATCGCTTCTCATTCATCCGCATTTCCCATTAGGTCATAACATCGTAATCATGTCTCTTATTGGCTCCTAAGGCGGGGATTAAAGCATTTTCCTGTGATTTGAAGCTTCCCTCATTCGAAGGTGGTTTATCCGGTAATTGCATTTGAATTAAGACAAGCGTTTGAGCTCTCAACATTATGTGTATCTTTTCATCAAAGTTCATCGATCACCAATGTCATATACTTTAATATTTCTCTAGAGTATCGAGTGATTAGGGTTTCACCATTGTTTTACTTGAGACGGGTCGTGAATGAAGGGTTTATTTTCTTTCAACAGCTTAGGCTGCCTTCATCATCAGTGTGAAATACAAGGTGACTTATAATTTCATGTTAAAGAGATCAAGGGTCCTCAAGGCCAAATATCAGATTGATTCAACCTAAAAAGCAATGGGTCAGGAAGCAAGAGATTTAGTTGTGGATTCATATGGTAATCAGGGCATTATGGTTCTCTCAGTGGCTTGTTGTTTGGACAGTTGATTTTATTAACTAAAACTTGGGATTCATTAAGAATACAAGTTGGGTGTTGATTGTACGTATTAAGATTGGTCGTGTGGAATTCAAGAGACTAATCCACTAAAACCATACTTATGTCAAGCCCATATCCATTCCAAAGGATGAAGCCCAATTTTATCAATCCATTTATATCCATATATTTCATCAGTCAAAACCACTATATTCAGTTCAAGATCTCTTTTATACCCTCATTTCAAATTATTCATGTACCAATGCTTAGCTCTTGGAACATGATAAAAGGATGAGACAAGGTCTAGCAGTCTTTCATGGATTTCAAATAATTCCTTCAGTTCATCATCAATCCACTCTTTCTTGGTATTGTTATTGTCATGATTACATACTTTCTGGGTCAAATCATCCTTCTCTCTATACATCCCATTTTATCAGCATTTAATATCATCAATACCAGCTTTAAGAGAACCATTATCAAAAGAAAATTAGCTATAAAAATTCATGGGAAAAATAAATAAATAATAATGGCAAAACTTTACTTCAGTCAATAAACAATAGAATGCAGAAAAAGAAGGCTCAAAGTCATGATAGTTACACCAGGAAAAACCAAATCTCAATTCAATTATCACATGGAAAATACATAAGAAAAGGAAATCAGTTTTAAAACTGATATAGCGGAACTAAAGAAACAGAAATAACAGAAAATCCGGAAAAATACTACAACTTTTTTTTGTCTTCGATCTTCGTTCATTGATATAGCCGTTAACACCTGCTCTTCTCGTCGATCTTTTGCAGCAAAGTCTTCACTTCACCAACCCGCTGTGCCATCAATAATCTTCACCGATATCAACCCGAACGCAGTTGTTCCAATTCCAGCATCAGTTACGAAAGAGACTCTTCCATTCTAAGTGGGTACTTCCATAGTGTTGTCAAGTTTTAAATTCACAGGTTCTAATTTCTCGACGTCGACTCAGTCAACTTCTAGCAGCGACAACATTATGCAATACAAAAACATTCCAGGAATATCACTTTCAAAAATTCACATTATCTTAACAGGCAGTGAAGGAGTAATAATACTAAAATCAGTACAGGGAATTGATAGCAAAACTCAGAAGAAGATCAGTTATAAGTCCACAAAAAATCTGTAACAACTCTAAACAGAAACTATAAAACTCAGATTTTCCTTCCACAATAAAAAAACCTTCAGAGGAAAAATCTCATAAGTAAATCATATGCACAAAAGGATAGCTTGACAAAAATCAATAATTTCAACAAACTCCCACTATTTTATAACCGAATTTCTAACCGACTTTACCTAGAAATGTCACTTTAACCCTCAGGAGTATCATCTATAAAACTGATCCATTGTTGCAGATTCAGGTCTCAGTCATTTTTCACTCTCCATGAATCTTCATCTTCATTAGCTCTCTTTCATTCTTACATTTTCTGGTTGTTCCAGAAATGATTTTTCTCTCTCTGAATTTCATTCTGCAACTTCTCATTCACTCCACCATTTCTTCCAGTTTCTTCTTCAAATTCTTCATCAATCTCTTACACATTTTTTGTTTCCAATCTTCATCACCTTGCTTCGATTCTGTTCTTCCTCAATCGCACCATTGCATCAAGCTTCTTCATTAACCAAGGGTGCTTCTGTCCTTGCTCTTCAAGAACCATCGATATCAACGATCCTGCAAAAAAATAAAGAAAATCTCTACAATGAAATTCACGAGCATCATAGCGTAGTTATGATCCATCAACGATACTTCGTTCGTTAACAACTCACGCACACACAGAAGAAGAAGCAGAAGCATATACAAGAATGAATTTATAACAAACTCCACCAATTGAGAAGCAAGATCGCGGCCCAAAAAGAGAAAGGGAATCTTAATCATCTGTACCTGAGCGCCGAACTTGATCTTCACTAAAGAGTTCGTCGTCACCATCACAAATTTGAACTCCCTGCATCTTTATCTTTCTTCTTCAAACAACATCGTCATCGAGCTCTCGATTAGATTCTTCGCCATTAAACCAAGATTCCGATCAAGTTGTCTCATCGACAAACGAGAGTCTCCAATTTAACTTCATTCATCTGAATAATCATCGTCATCGCTCCATATCAAATGGAGCTCTCAATCGCTCGTAATCTTCATTGAAGTTCTTAGTCTCCAGGTACGAATCTAAACGTCCTTTGGATATGGTTGCTTGTTACTTGTTGATGATTCGTTGTTCTTGATTTTGATTGCGTTAATTTGGTATTTCATTCGTTTTTGTGAGATTTTGTTTTAGATTTGAGGAGAAGAGGGATTAGGTCAGTATTGTGTTCCTATTTCGAATTGGAAGAACGTTTAGGTTGTGTTTGCAGTTCGAATGGAAGAAGAAGATGGTGTTGATGGAGGTGGCGGAAAGAAGGAGGAGAAGAAGGATATAGTGTTGAGGGTCGCGGCGCGAAATAGAAAGAAAAAGAGGCTTAGGGTTTTGTTAGTATGTTCTTCAGCCCCTTTGTGTCTTCTTCTTTCGTTTTATAATTTTAATCATAAAAAAAGTAGCTTAATGAAAAGATTAAGAGGATTTCAAGAGAATATTGAGAGGTTAATGGCAAAATAGTTCAGTTAATGTGGATTAATTGTACCGTTACATTTCCATGAGATAAGATTAGGATATATTTTTGCAATTCCCCAGCCACACCGGCGGTGACACTTGTCACCGTCCGATAGGCTTTTTGTGCGGCCAATCGTGTATGCGTGATCCACCATAATAACCGTGTTTCTGCATCTGTAGATTCATTTGATGAGAATACCAATATGAAGACTAGATCACACGGTTCAGATGAGGTCAACTATGTTGACCGCGCACCCACCGCATGCACCATCAATTTTGGCAATTTTCCAATTTTATTTCGACTTTCCATTTATTTAGTTTTCTATTGAATTCTTTCATCTATACTACATTTTGTACAATTTGTTTCTCCCACTTCCTGTAACTTTTTAGTCCTATTCTTTTTGCTATGTTTATAGAACTCATAATAGAACCTGGAATAATTTTTCTTATATTTTTTAGGCCATTTTATCTACTGTTTTGGTAGTGTTATTTGTGAAAATTTGTGAATAAATCTTAGGTAGATTTAAGTGACCACTTGACATAGTTAGGTAGGGAATTTTTAGGAGATTTTTTAACACAACATTAGATTCAGGTTAGGGACATTAGGGAATTAATTTCATATTTTTTTCAGGAACTTTACTATTTTTAGTTCACTAATTTTATTCAACTTTTCTATTGTAAATCCATCTAGTTTTAAGTTAGGATTTTATGGTTGCATTAGGACATGGATTGATTATGTTTGATCTTAGAATATTAGGATGACTTAGTATGGTTTAGCTACTGATTTTAGAATGTTGTTATCATTTAGGATCCTTTAGCTTTAAGACTTAGGCTTAGAATTCCTTTAAGTGTGTTTACATGATGTGTTTAACTTTTATATTTGTTTTATATGTTTTAATATGCATTTTGAACTAATACTTCTTCATTTCTTTATGTTTTGTTAATTTTGTTTGCCTTAGTATTTGTATTCCACTTGTATAGGCTTCCCCATTTTTTTAGAACCAACTTAACTTCCTTAGGATTAGAAAAACCTCACAAACCATTAGGATCACCTTTTGAATATAATAACTAAATTAGGGTTGCGTCTTAGTCCCCTTAGTTTTTCTCTTTTTCAACTTGAGTCTTTCTTTCTCACCTCACAAAGAAAATAATAAAATACTTAATAAAGGTTGAATGTTCTTATACGCCATGAGACTTTGTTGCAGAGTACTTATACGCATCCTATTTCGGGGCGAGGTGTAGGTATTCACCACAATGGATAGGTCTTAGTATAAGAATGTTCACAAACAAATTCAAAATACTTCTCATAAAAGACAAAAACACACAATAAGCGGCTTTCCTGCGGGAACTCTCTTCTCTCACCTCATTCGTTCTCAACACGAACTTGCGACGACTTATCTCGCATGCAAGACGGTAAACGCACTCGTACCAGACGAGCCTGCAACACCTGAGCATAGACATACACAGTTCCAGCGCATAAAAAACATAAACAAATAATTCCCGCCTTAGTTAGGCGAACTACGTCGACTCTGATCCTTATTGTCCCGATGAGGTACGTAGGCCGCGGGGTAGGGCCCGTTCGAGCACATTCTTTATTTCCCCTACTTTTTCCCCTTTTCTTTTCTATTTCTTTTCCAGTTCTCTTTCTCACTTCCATTCCAGTTAGCGGTTTTATTCAACAACAATTTTATTTCTCACCCTTTGAAACAGACAAACAAGCATGGATCCCGTCGGGTATGACAGACAGTCTGGGGTGCTAATACCTTCCCAGATCGTAACCGACTCCCGAACCCAGATCTTTGGTTTGCAGGACCTCTTCCTTTCCTTCTTCTTCATGCTTGTGCAACATTACCTTTCCCATTCCTTCAGGATAAAAATGCCTAGCTGGCGACTCTACCTTTTCCACGCCACTTTCGCGTTTGTACTAGGATGAAAATCCCGGGAGCGACAAAAGGCTCAGGCAAAAATTTGGGATATAAATAAAAAAATTTACATCCGGTGAGTTGAAAATCCATATTGGACAACTCATGCAAAAAAGGGTATCCGGTGGGTTGAAAACCTGAAAGGGCGATCCACGCAAAAGAGGGAATAAGAGAATGACTGTGATCTGAGTTATCTGTACTACATCGTCATCTTATTCAATCTGGAAATATCCAAAGGGTAGGAATCTGTCCAGCCCCCTCTTCACAAAGATAGATAAAAGAGGGAAATCTTGAAGACATACTGGTTATAGAAGAATGTAAACTCAGTGGAAATCTTAGTTTCTTTTCTCAATTTATGGTGATCACCTCTTTCCAAGGGATTTCTTCTTGATGTACTTTTCCTATTTAGAGGTTTATAAATAAAAAGAATTATTCAGTAAAAAAGCTTCTTTTATGTTTTTATTTTAATGTTTTGTTTGCAAAAATGCCCTGAGTTTTTGATAAAAAGCTTCGCATTTAAATAGGGTGGTTTACAAATAACTTGTAAGGGAAAAACATTTAAAATTACTTTGAATGTGAATAACACTGGATGGTTGGTTCAGACCATACGATTCCCCGAGGAATGTGTGTGCATTTTGTTGTTGCAGGATTTGAAGCTACGTGACTTCATTACCAGGAGATTTCACTTGTTTGCCTACAAGTCAGATTCATCTTTAACACTCGTATGTGTTAACCTTTTGCTTCATTCACTCGTCGGTGTTTGATAATCTTCAGATACTCATCTGTATCATTTCTAACACTCGTATGTGTTAGCCTTTTTCCTCATTCACGTGTCTGTGTTTGAGTGGTAAACCCTTTGATACTTGTCTGTATCATCCTTAACAAACATTTGTGTTAACCTTTTTGTTAAGCACTCATCCGTGTTTGGTTTATTGCCTGTTGATACTCGTCCGTATCACTTTTAACACTCGTCCGTGTTTGATTTCAAGCCTTCTTGATACTTGTCCATATCAATTTTAACACTCATTTGTGTTAGCTTTTTTCCTCATTCACTCGTCTGTGTTTGAGTTGTATGACCTTTTTGATACTCGTCTGTATCATCTTTAACACTCGTCCATGTTAGCTTTTTTTCCTCATTCACTCATCTGTGTTTGATTATAATCTTTTGTCACTTGTCTGTGTTATCCTTTTTTCTCAAGCACTCGTCCGTGTTTGTTTCCATATCCCTGTGATACTCGTCCGTATCATTGTCTGATACTTGTATGTATCAGTAGCTGGTACTCGTTCGAATCATTTCCTAGAGAACTCATACGTGTCTCTTTGATCGTCATCTGGTACTCATCTGTATCATTGACTAAGCGAACTCGTCTGGGTTTCCTTGATAGTTTTCCAATACTGGTCCATATTGAAGAGGTTTAAAATCCCGATGGTGGGATTAAACGTCAAAATATTACCATTTATCCGATGCACGTGATATTTGAAGAGGGCTTGTGCTTCCTAGTACCATATATCCGACGCACAGGGTATATGAAGAGGGTTCGTCAATCCTATTACAATTTATCCGACGCACAAGATATTTTAAGAGGGATCGTCCGTCCTATTACTGCATCTTCGACACACAGGATTTGTGAAGAAGGTTTGTCTATCCTATTACCATTTATCTGATGCACATGATATTTGAAGAGGGCTCGTCCATCCTAATACCGCATCTCCAAAGCACGGGATATGTGAAAAGGTTTCGTCCATCCTGATCAGTGCATGTCTATCCCACAGACTTATGTGAACCAAGTCCACCATCGCTGTGGCAAGCCAGTAGTCTCATCGTGTCATATAAAAGACAGGTTTCCAAGTCCACCATTGCTATGGCAAGCCAGTAGTCGCCTGGCATCAGTTAAAAGACAATTTTCCATTGTTATCATTGGTTACATTTCTCCAAATCAGAGTTCTCCAAGTAGTATTTTCTTTAGTTGAGTTTATATCCCTTTTCTTCTTCTCCAGCAGAGTGCAAATTTTCTGGTTTGTTTTGGTATTCAATCACAATTTATCTAGAACGTCTGATAACTATTTCTCTCATCCTTTTCTGATTAACAGATGATTAAATAGGGGAAGCTGTAACAATCCATAAATTTCCCTATCATTTCATAGCATTTATCATATCATTTGTATACATATCATTGCATTCTTAGCATGAGAATTTGAAGCATAACATTCATAGCTTGAAGCATAAGGAATATGGTCAATGGATTGCAAATTGGTGATCATTCAAAGGAAATGATAAGGGTCAGATGACTCTCAACAAGTCTTAAGGGTTCCTAACATTCCACATAATCTCAAATGGTCCCTCAAGGCTTTGAAAGAGGTGAATTGATCAATAAGTTCAAGCAGTGAAGTTGTAGCGGTAAAATCACGAGTGTAAGCTATTGGTTAACTTAACTCAAAGTAAACAAAGCCGCCACCGCGCTTTTATTTTATTCCAAGTGGAAAAGGAAAAAGGAGAGAATAAATCATAATGAATCTAAAAGTAAAAAGCTAAAGAAACAAACAGAGAACCAGGTAAGGGGATAGGTTACAAAATAGGAAGGTTTTACGCACACAAAATGTCAGTGGTACTCCACGGGAGCCCTTTGAAAAATTTATTGATTTTGGCTTGAAAATGTTTGTAAACAGAGAGTGGAGGGATGAGAGAAGAATTAATTTTTTAATATTTTTGTGTTTGGAGAGGTTTACCACCTCATGCCTACGTATCCACAAAGTGCAATGCAAGATCAAGACCCCGTAGTTCGTGGTACAAATAGTGAAAAATTATTGTGTTGGGTTGATTTTAAAATGTAAAGATAAGTCGTCATTCTTTAGCGTATGATTCCGCTAGAAAGAATGAATCATATCTAAACATGTAAAGAAAAGGATAAAAGGAAAAGTGCACAAAGGCATAAAAATATTTGATGAGTTTTATATTTTTATGGTCTTTTGAAAAATGTTTTAATATACTTATATGGTTAAAAATTTATTAAGAAAATAAAAGAAAAGGTAAAAATCACTTGACCTAAGTCAATGTTTGATTATGAAAGCGGTTTTAAGTTTGAAAACAAAGAAGTTTTCAAAAAGAGGGAGAAGTTTTGAAAATTTAAGAAGGGGAGGAGATGAAGAGACTATCCTAAAAGGAAAATAAAAGAGATAAAGGAGGAAAAATCAAACCAAAATTGGTGATGCTTCACATTTTATGATCATAAGAATTCAATCCTTATAAGCTAGCAAATGGCCAAATAAAGGCAAACTACCAACTCCATGAAAATCAAAGCAAATGGAAGGGGTCCTAGAATCTAAGTCCAAAACTCCAATTCCAATGCAAAGGATAGTAACCAATAGTCCAAGATCAAGATCACAAGTTTTTTAGAGGTTTAATCCTTTATTAATATTTTTGTGTCCAAATGGACAAAAGGAAAATCAACACAATAATATAATAACAAGAATATAAACATGATAATGGATGATAGAGCAATATAAAGCATAATAAAAATAAAGGAGATAAAAGGTGAAAGAAGGAAATTAAAATGTTAGTATAGTAATAGTAATAATAATATACAGAATAATGGTATGGTGAACTTAATCATCCACAACCAAAAGAGTAACCAAGGTACTTAGTACCAAAATCGAAAAGGCAACCGATTCTGCTTAATATCTTACATTATAGTGATTAATCAATGCGATTAGATCCAAATTCAATGAAGTTTGAAAGAAGATTGGGAGACCCAAAGCAACTACGCATCAAACTTCACAAGTCTTAGATCTTAATGCAAAAAGATCAATCACTTTGGGATTACGCGACCAACACGAGGTCCGGTCCATGAAAGTGTAAGTATCCAATTGGATTTTTATTCCGAATTCGGGACATATTTAGGTCTAGGTTAAGCAATCACCGAGTAATTATGAAGTAATTACGCTACAATTGAGGTCGGCCAACACCAATTAAAGTGAACGATCTATGTGCTAATGCATGCGAGATAAACGATATGTAAATCGCCATCCAAAAGCAATATCGCACGAAACAAAAGATGAATACCAAATTGAGTTCTATTTATGGTATTCTTTCATCTTTAAGTTCAATCACTCATCTTGCTGAATTTAAGTATGAAAATATCTCACTAATGCAAAGTACCTAAAGTGAATTATATAATTCACTTAAAGGTAGATTTGGACTAATGAATATTAACCACTCTAATCTACACCCAAAGTCCATTGAAATTAAAGAGAAATCAGTCCGAAGAATGTCTCCCAAGGTAAAAATAAGAAGGAGGAAGAAGAAGAAGTATTAGAAATAAAAAATAGCTCAAAAATAAGCCAAAAATTCAGTTCTGACTCAGAGTAACCGGTTACTACCTAAGCGATAATCAGTTACCTGAACAAAAATAACAGTTTTCTGGAAAAATTAACACAGGTAACAGATTACTCTGCGTGCAGAATAAAAAATTATGCTAAAATTCAACATGATCCATTTTTAAAACCTTTTTTCAAACACCACATGATCATGAACTGAATTAGCATAAATTTTACAATCAAAACACAGTTAAATACCCGCAATCAAACAATAATTTATGATCTAGAAGATCAACAACCAAAAGCATCATGGATCTACATCTTGAATGTTGATGATGAAGGTAGAACCATGGAAAAAGTGAGTTACCAAGAACACTCTTCAAATTGATCTAATATCAAGCTTGATCTACTGAAATTGATGAACAAAAAAAGAATATGATGTAGGTTTAGATCAAAGTTGATCAAGAATTCAAGGTGAATTCTTAATAACTTTCAAAAAGAGAAGAAGAGCTTTAGTGAATTTTGGTTTGGGGGATATTTTGCAAGAGATTTGTTGGCTATCAAAAGCTTGAGAAATGAATGAGAAATGGCCTCTATCTAAAGAATTTAGGTATGAGAATTTGGTGGAATGGAGCTTGTTTTGGTAATTCAAATTAGGCTTAGTAATTCAAAAATTGGAGGGAATCATGAAAATAGTCGTGATTAGTGAGAGTTTATGATGGAAATTAATTTTAATGATGTACGTGAATTAAATGGTGATGGTCTATAATATTCCAAGAGTGATAAAAAATGAAATTGATGCCAAAATTCAACAAATGAAATTGCTGCCAAATTTTTTAAATTTGCACGCAAGTAACCAGTTACGCCCTAGGTAGTAACCGATTACTCAGTGCAAAATTTGAAAATTTTGTTTTCCTTTTGCACTGCTATGATTCCGACTCAATTCTTTTGCGCGTCAAATAAGGCATGGAAATAAACACATGAACCTTGGAATTCCTTGAATAAATCAATTAAATCGGGAAATCCTTGATCTGGTAAATTTAAATTATTTACGGATCATTTTCGACTTTTATCTGTGAAATTCATTCGAGCTGCGGGACTGCTATTTTTCGCATTTGTAACCTGAAAAATGATTAACAAAAGAAAACAAAAATATTTTTGGATTTTAATTAATGGTTAGTAAACATAAACAAATAAAAGTAAATGGTGATCCCCCGTGAGGCATAAACCTACACCCGAGAAGAACCGAGAAACCAGTGCGATCTTGTTTGTATTGTAAGATGCAGATGAAAAATTTGAAGAAATCTTAGGGAAAAAATTAGGGTGCTACAACTTCCCCTATTTAAGTTTCTTCAATCTGGAAATATGAAGATTGACATCTTCGTCTCTACAAGATGGGAGAGAATTAAATATAAAAAACTCAATTTTTGTCCTAAGATATGATATGATGTGCAAACCGAAGATCTCTGTAGGGAAAACCTGACCACCAGAAGAACACGAAAGCTTTGGGACGCAGAAGGAAATCCCACTCGGGAGAAGTATCAGACAACAAAAGATTTTTTCCAGGAAAATAAATCATTGGAAAGCTAACTCGACTTGGGGAAAAGATTATGAGACATAATTAGGATAAAATTTAACAGGGAACCGTCAGGGAAATATCAACCAAACAAAGTATTCAAATTCAATAGATGAAATAATATTGAATTGGGAAAAGGTAATCAACTACCTGTGCATTTTGTAGGAAAAAGAATCAATTACCAGTTCATTTGGTAAGAAATAAGCTCTACTATCGGTGTATTTGGTAGAATAAAAAGATCAACTACCAATACATTTGATAGGAAATTAACTCAACTACCGGTGCATTTGGTAGAATAAGGATCAACTACCAGTACATATGGTAGGAAATAAACTCAACCACCGGTGCATTTGGTAGAATAAGGATCAACTACCAGTACAATTGGTAGGAAAATAGGATCAACTACTGGTGCATTTGGTAGGATAAATAATCAACTAACGGTGAATTTGGTATAAAATAGGATCAACTACCGGTGCATTTGGTAGGATAAAGAATCAACTACCGGTGCATTGGGTAGAAAATTTGACTCAACTACCGGCGTAATTGGTAGGATAAAGGATCAACTACGGGTGCATTTGGTAGGATGAATGTCAAAAGGGACCGAAGCTCAATCCAAGAACAATTTTGAGAGAAACAATCTAACAAGACTCATCTCAAGGAGGAAATATCTCAACTGGGGAAAAATCCATCCAGATAATAAGCTAGGGAGGAAACTGAATCAAAATCATCCACAAGGAACAAACTCAGTGGGGAATTAGAAAGGATAAACACTTTCTTCTTAATGGTCAACACTCTAAACTCGAGGGAAGACAACATACACTCTGAGGAGAAAAAATCACATTAAAGAGCGGGGAGCAAGAATGCAAACACATGATGCTATGCATAAAGCGAATGCATGAATATGTGTATGAATAAACAGACATAGGGGTAAGTAACAGGTGATATAAACATCACAACAACCAGATACTCGGCTAATACCAAGATGACAAAGCTGGGGAATCGTCCTACAGGAGATAATCAAAAGCCATCAAATGAACAAAATCCTACTACAAGGCTTAACTCGTGCCGAAGAAATATTGCTTGGGATTCAATTCCCAGAGCAAATCTTCAATAATCCATTAAGGATAACATCAAAAATTCCATTCTGAGATGATAACATATCGGAGATTCAACAACACAAAATTTTCCACTCTTTGGGGAAAGTATCCTTGTTAAAACTCTAATGGGAACAAATATCTTCACCACTCTGTTTGGGGAAACAAGGTAAATATCTACTAGTGGTGAAAATAAAGCATAACCTACTGGGGTACCAAACATCAATTCTACATAGAGAAATCACCATGTATGGGAAAAGTAATAATCTGTCGGGGATTTGGAAATGCTTCCACAATCCTTGCTAGGGATTGAAATATTCTTGTCAAGCATCTAACTCTTCAAGAAATAACCATTATATCATTTCTACTCCGCTTGGAGAAAGGGTGCAATACTTGCAGAGGATTACATAGGAACCTGTTGAAAATCATCACATGCAGACCTATTGGGATTTAATAGAGAGACCTATAATAATCAATCATATCAAGAAAATTCGAACTTGCCGACCCATGTGGGGATACCAGAAGTTAACATCATAGCCAAGAAACAGTTGTGAGAGATTTTAAATCAATACCTACCACCAGGTAAAAGAAAACCTCTAAAATGATTGTTATATCAATACTTTTGCTAGGGGATACAAACAACTCAAGCTAGGGAACAAGAACTTGGTTGAGGATTCCCTACATAGACATTGTTTCTCAAGTAAAAGATAATCTGCTAAGGAAGAAATTAAAACTCAGCTGGGGGATACTCGAGTGACAGGAGTATCACTCTCAACAAACTCCTCTGGGAAGAAACAAATTGGAACTCAAACTGGGAACAATCATACAATAACTAATTCCCACTCCTTCTTGCTGTTGGGGAGTAAACCGTCATTAATATCAAAATACCAGTACTATTTAGGAATTCTTTATGGAAATAACTGAATCAAACTCTGCTCTAGGAGAGGCAAGTTACACACATCAAAATTTTACCATCCTTGGAATTACTGTTGATATTCATTCTTTATTCATATATCAAAAGGAAAAATGCTCTTATAATCTTCAAAAATTTAATTTATTAAATTTGTTTCAAAAATCATCATAAAAAATAAATGGAATTTTGTAAACAAAAATAAAATAAAGAATTGCAAACAATTGGATAAAAGCTCAAATTCATTGATAGAATGCTAGTCAGCAAATGGCGTGACTCCATGGATCATTACAAATTTTGAAAAATGGTAAATACATGGAAAAATGGCTACATTGGAATACAATGATCACTATTCTCCCTATCAACTTTGAACTCCACTGTGTCCAAGACTTCGGTAAAGGATGAGTGAATAAGAATCTTTGATAGGTAATTCAATTGAGGAATAAAATCTGAAATCCTCGGTTGTCTCAAGTGATCCAGTCTATCGATGCAGTTACTTGCCATGATCCATAACTTTTGCCTAGATTGCCCTTTCGGGTTTTCAATCTGCCGGGATAAATATTTCTATTTATGTCTCTTATTTTTACCTGGATCGCCCTTTCGGGTTTTCAATCCACCGAGACGCTCCTTTTTGCCTAAGTCGCCCTTTCGGGTTTTCAACTTAGCGAGTTATTCTTTTATTTTTTATGCGAAGTATTTCTTGACTACATCTGCATTCACAGGACGAGTGATCTCCTCACCATCAAGAGTTGTAAGAGTTTATGATCTGCCAAAGAAGGCTTTCTTAACAACATATGGACCATCATAGTTCGGAGTCCACCTGCCCCAAGAATCTGTAATGAAAGACTGAATCTTTTTGAGCACGAGGTCTCCTTCTCTGAATACACGAGGTTTGACCTTCTTGTCAAAAGCTTTCTTCATTATTTGCTGGTACAACCGACCATGAAACAAAGTTGGTATTCTCTTTTCCTGAATCAAATTCAAATGATCAAATCTACTCTGACATCATTCAGCCTCAGTCAACTTGGTTTCCATAAGAACTCTCGTTAATGTCATCTCAACCTCGACGGGGAGCATTGCTTCTGTACCATAAACAAGTGAGAAAGGGGTTGCCCTTGTTGAAGTGTGGACGGATGTACGATACCCATGAAAATCAGAAGGGAGCATCTCATGCTAGTCCTTATATGTTACAACCATCTTCTGAATAATCATTTTAATGTTTTTATTCGCAGCTTCAACAACCCTATTTATCTTCGGTCTATAAGGAGAGGAATTATGGTATTAAATCTTGAATTCTTCACAAATCTCTTTCATCATCTTATTATTCAAGTTCAAACCATTATCATTGATTATTCTTTTCGGAACACCATATCTACATATAATATTATTCTTGATAAACCGAACCACAACTTGCTTGGTCACATTAGAAAATGATGTCGCTTCCATCCACTTGGTGAAGTAGTCAATAGCCACAAGAATAAAACGATGTCCATTCGAAGCCTTGGGTTCAATCATACCAATCATATCAATTCCCCACATAGAGAAAGGCCATGGGGATGAAATTACATTGAGATGAGTTGGTGGCACATGAATCTTATCAGCATACACTTGGCACTTATGGCACTTTTTCATATACTTACAACAATCAGATTCCATTGTCAGCCAATAGTAACCTGCTCTCAACATCTTTTAAGCCATTGCATACCCATTGGCATGAGTACCAATATATCCTTCATGGATTTCTTTCATTAACATGTCTTCTTCGTGTCTATCCACGCATATGAGCGAAACCATGTCAAAATTCCTTTTATAGAGCACATTTCCATTCTGGAAGAAGTTCCCTGCCAATCTCCTCAAAGTCCTCTTATCTTTGTCGGATGCCCCAAGTGGGTATTCCTGAATCTGGAGAAAACATTTAATATCATGATACCAAGGCTTGTCATCATGGACCTCTTTAATTGCAAACACATGAGTTGGTCTTTCAAGTCGCATCACACTAATCATGGGAACATCATTCCATCGGTGTACTTTTATCATATAAGCTAGAGTTTCCAAAGTATCCGCCATCTGATTTTCATCACGAGGTACATAATGAAACTTAACTTTAGTGAAGAACATTGATATCCTCCTGTCATAATCTCTATACGAAATCAAGTGAGGTTGATGAGTTAGCCACTTACCATTGAACTGGTTAATTACCAACGCAGAATCTCCATACACATCAAGATGTTTAATTCTCAAATCAATAGCTTTTTCATGACCCATAATGCATGCTTCATACTCAGCTTCATTATTGGTACAAGGGAAAGTCAACCCTGCAGTAAAAGGAATATGTGAACCATGGGGAGTAATGATCATTGCCCCATTTCCTTTTCCACGTGCATTCACAACACCGTCAAAAACTAAACCCCATCAAGATCCAGGCCCCGTCTTTCCTCAATCAAACTCTCATCATAATCATTCATTTTCAAATACATCACATCCTCTTCCGGGAAATCAAACTTGATAGACTAGTAATCGTCAATCGGTTGATGTGCCAAATGGTCAGCCAAGATACTACCTTTTATAGCTTTTTGAGCTCGATACTCGAGATCATATTCGGACAAAAGAATTTTCCAACGAGCAATCCTCCCAGTCAAAGTAGATTTTTCAAAGATATACTTGATCAGATCCGTTTTAGATATCCACCAAGTTGTATGATTCAACATATACTAGCGAAGATGTAACATCCCGATTTTAATAATTATTTATTTATTTATTTATATTAATTACATAATTGTGTGATTGTGTGCCTAATTGAATTATTTGACTTGTTTGATCTAATTGACTTATTGAGTTCATTTGAAATAATTAATTTAATTGAATAATGTTGATTTAATTTAATTAATTGAATTAGTTATTCTATTTGAAATAATTGATATAATTAAATTAATTGATTTATTGGAATTAATTAATTTATGTTATTGGGTGGAATAAAATAAAATTAGTAAGAATATTGATTGGACCAATAGTGGGTGTGTGATTAGTAAGTGAATGAGTGGATTGGAAGCCCAATAAGAGAATAAAATGATTATGAGAAAAGTTAGGTTAGGGTTTAATAAAAGAGGGAAAGAATAGAAAGAGTAGAAAATAGAGAAGAGGCTAGGAGAGGAAGAAGGGAAGAAAACTCAAGAACAAGTTAGAGAGCTCAAGAAAATCCAAGGTAAGGGTGGGTTTTCATTAAATTATTTGGGATTATTGGATAATATAGAATGGGTAGAAATGTGATTAAGATAAAATCTTCATTTTTCATGAATTTAGAATTTCTAAGCTTTACTAAAAATCTTGATTTGGTTTGAGTTATGTGATTATGTTGAAATTTGTATAATGGTACATTATAGAGACCCATTTGTAAATTTGGGAAAACCCAATTCATACTAATCTCTCTATAAAAAAAAATCGAAACAGTAGCAGAACCTCTATTAGATATTATACTTTCCCTTTTTTGAATTCTTGTAATAGACAATATAGAACCATGGTGTTGATTATTGCAGTAATATTAATATCATGAAGATGATCGGCGCATGTTTTATAAAGAGATTAAGTAAAATAAAGAGAATTATTAATTGAGGCACATGGTTACTAGTATTAATTGGAAATTATAGGATGTGATATAAACAGGTGATGCATCAGTGAGCCAATTCTACTGTCTTATGCATATAGCCAGTACTGATTACTTTTATAAAGAGAAATTATATTGGATATAAGACATATAATTTCCTATGGATATTAATTAAAGGTAGTAGTGCCACCAAGTGATGTGTTGTGATGATGTGAGTGAACCGCAGGGCATTTAGCAGTAAACTAATATAATGATGATGTAAAAGACATATAGATACATACTTGGATGAGTATTGCCACACAATGGATAGAGTTAAAGAGTTCTTGTACCACCATTATTGTAGTACCAATTTACTGAGAATATATGGATGGGTTAAGTGATGAAGTCACTTTATTAATTGTATTAAATAGTGAAATAATAATATGATAATGGTGACATGTCTAACTTATTTAATATCCATTAATTTAATTGCATGAAGCCACTTTGTAATGTTGAAGAAATGGCGCAGGAATCGATTATTGGGGGATAGAGAATTGACTTAATGTTTCTAGCAATATATATATTTATTACTTGGGGAATACATGGTCACTTAGTAAAAGATAAAGTTGATGATATTTTTCTTAATTAGCTATAACCAAGTAGTAGTCCTTTTTCTTTTACCAATTGAACATGACATTTAGTGATGAGAAAATATATATGTCGCATGGTATGTGGCTGGTGATATATGGATTAGCACAGACCTTCTTTTGTTTAGCCATTAAATATGAACTAGTAGAACTTATTTAAATAAGAATTGTATTAAGTTTAACATTTCTTTAGTTTAATAATATATATACTAAGGTACATTATATTAATAATGAAATCATAGATGGTTACTTTAGTCATTATTTTAAATATCAAATTAAATTAATAGTGAATGATTAGTTGTTCTATATATTTAATCGGTATCATGTGTTTTGTGAATTGATGTTGAATCATGTTGATATTCACGTATTATTTGCCAAGTGTGATAAATTATCGGAGATATGAAATTGTATGTGAATAATTCATGATATGTGTGTGTGCAATTGTGTGGTAATTCAAATGTGAAGAATTATTGAGATATGCATGAGTATTAAGATTAGAGAATTGTCTTAATTGCATATGATTGGTTGTAATTGCACATACATCATTTTATCAAGAGGCAATGCTTGTTAGTTCCATGGGAGCTAGTGACTTGTCCCAAACCTAGAGGACGGGTTTGAAAGCTTAGAGGACGGGCTTTTGGTTTATTATCGGTCTAGAGGACGGACCCGGTTTAAATGTAAAAATCGAAAAATGATAATAAGAGATTGGTACCACATGCATGAGTTGCATTTGAGTCTTGCATTGAGTCTTATTGTGTCTATGGTTACAATGTAAAATTATATGTGTTATGTGAATTATTGAATTGGTGAATTATGGATTTGTGAGTATGTACTTGTTAATAATATGACTACTTGAGTGATATTATGTTGATGAAACTTTTGAAGTGTGAGAATAATTATGATTATACTTGTACACCTTAAATTATATATTATCTTATGATTTCAGTAATTATGTGAATTCTCACCCTTCTGTTGGAATGATGTTTTATACGACATCGCTCAGGTACTGAAGATTAGAGTTGCTTCTAGCAAGAGAGTAGCTGATGGAGTAACCTATTTTAGTTTCATATTTATTTTGGGTCGAGTCGTGCTCTGATCATGTAACACTGGGAATGTTTGATTCATGTCTTAAGAGATACAATTGTGTACTCTATCTAATATATTAATTGAATTTGAATTTTATGGTGAAGTGGCCTTTATGCCCAAGTTGATTTAATGAATGAAGTTTATTTAAGACTTGAATGTCATGAGATTCTTAATGAAAGTGATCCGCTGCTACATGCTAATGTGAAAGTATATGAAAGCATGAATTTATTTCAAGTGTTATTGAGCATGACAGGTATATGTGTGATATTTTGAATTATGTATGACATCCTCCTTTGATATGCATGATAATTACTCTGATTATTTATATATTTTCCGCGGGGTTTAGAAGGGTGTTACAGAAGACGCTTTGCAGCCCAAGATAAGGCACAACAAGGTTTTTCAAGCATAAAGTACATAGACTTACAATCAGTGAACTTCTTACTTAGGTAGTAGATTTCATATTATTTTCTCCCAGATTCATCTTGCTGACCAAGCACGCAACCCATGGAATCTTCTAACACAGTCAAGTAAATAATCAACGGTCTTCCTTCCACCAAAGGAGACAAGATACGAGCTTCAAACAGATATTCTTTGATACTTTAAGAAGTCTTCTGGAAATCATCTTTCCAGACACAACCTTGGTCTTTCCAAAGAAAATTGAAGATCAGAGCACATGTGGCAGTCATGTGAGAGATAAACCTCGAAATGTAATTCAAATGGCCCAAGAATCTTCTTACTTGTTTTTTAGTACTTGGAGAAGGCATTTTCTGAATAGCTTTCACTTTATCAGGATCAACTTCAATACCTCTTTGGCTGACAATGAAACCTAACAATTTTCCAGAACATACACCAAACGTGCACTTGTTTGGATTCAAGCGAAGCTTAAACTTCCTTAACCTCTGGAACAATTTCAGCAAATGTTCAACATGATCTTCTTCAGTCCTCGACTTAGCAATCATATCATCAACATATACCTCAATTTATATGTGCATCATATCATGGAAAAGAGTAGTCATAGCTCTTTGGTATGTCGCACCGGCATTCTTCAATCCAAAGGGAATCACTCTGTAACAGAATGTTCCCCATGGTGAAATAAATATGGTATTTTCCATGTCCTTGGGTGCCATATTTATTTGATTATAACCGGAAAATCCCTCCATAAAGGAGAACACTTAAACTTACCTTATTATCTACCAACACATCAATGTGTGTTAATGGAAAATCGTCTTTTGGATTTTCTTTATTCAGATCTTTATAATCAACACACATTCGGACTTTTCCGTCTTTCTTTGGAACAAACACAATATTGGCCACCCATTGAGGATAATTAGATGTCACAAGAAAACCTGCATAAATCTTCTTTTGAACCTCCTCTTGATCTTTACTGCCATATTCGTACGAGTTCTTCTCAAATTTTGTTTTACAGGTGGACATTCAGGCTTTAGCGGCAATCTATGCTCCACAATATCAATATCAAGACCTGGCATGTCCTGATAAGACCAAGAAAACACATCAACATCCTCTCTAAGAAGCTCTACCATCCTCTTCCTAACATCAGGACCAAGCAAAGCTCCAATCTTGACTTCTTTCTTATCATCTTCAGAACCCAAGTTGGCTATCTCTAATAACTCTTCATGAGGCTGAATCACTCTCTCCTCGTGCTCAAGCAACCGAGAAATCTAATCAGGAATCACTTCAACATCCTCTTCCTCAGCATCAAACACAAAGAATTCAAAGTTGGGAGTGGGCATAGGATCATTATTTTACATGGGTTTATCAATCAATCTGCACAATGATTTTATTTTTATTTTAGAGTATGAACAAAAGTGCAAACATTGTGCAGATAAACAATGATTATTTTTTGGGTTTTTTATGTTACCATTTTTCACAATAAAGAAAAAAGGAAAAACACATATGGAAATAATAAAATAACATTTTATTGATGATGATAAAATTTGAAACAAAGCCCGACAAACATCGCTTTCACCTTAGGAAAAGTGAAAGGAATTTTGAAAGAAAATAAAAAAAATCACTTTGAAGTATGAATAATAGAAGGAACATCAACAACAATCCAGTTTTTGCAAATCTTTCCGTGCGTAACAAAATTTGGCATTTCTTCATCTTCATCATCTTCAATGATGGCAGCAGCGGAATGATCGTTGATAAACCCAGCACTTCAGAATCCTTCTTGAATACTCTTCGGGTCGTTGAGGGCCACAACTGGCGTAAAACCAATACCAAATCCTTCTTTGTTGTCAACAACATCAATCACTTGTCCCCAACAGTCAGATCGACTAGTTTTAAGCACGTGCAGAGCATCCATGAGAGAAGACATAGGCATAACATTCTTCTTAGCAACATTATCAACAACATAAAGAGTTTGGAACTAAGTTCCAACATCTTCTTCAACATCAATATAGGAAAAGGATGACAATTTGCTCACTAGCATTGCCCGCTCACCACCAGCAATCAGTAATTTCCCATCTTTCACAAACTTTAGCTTTTGATGGAAAGTAGAAGTCACAACTCCTACCTCATGAATCCAGGGTCTTCCAAGGAGACAAATATAAGCTGGACATATATCCATCACTTGAAAAGTAATTTGGAATATAAACGGTCCAATCAGAATAGGAAGATCGACTTCACCAATCACAGTTTTCTTCGACCCATCAAAAGCTTTCACAACAATCCCACTATGCCTCATGGGAGCACCTTGGTACGCAAGCCTTGACAAAGTCGACTTCGGCATCACATTCAGAGATGACCCAATATAACCAACACTTTATACATAGCATCTTCTTGAAAATTCACCAAAATATGCAGAGCCAAGTTATGGTTTCTTCCCTCTTCAGGCAAGTCATCATCACAAAAACTCAGACTGTTGCATGATGTGATATTAGCCATAATACTATCAAATTTATCAACAATCACATCATGATCAACATAAGCTTGATCAAGAATCTTCTTCAAAGAAAACCTATGAGCTTCATAAGGATTATGCAACAAAAACGATAAAACTGATATCTTCGACGGAGTATGCAACAACTGCTCGGTAATGTTGTACTCACTCTTCTTTATCAGGTTCAACACCTCATCTTCATTATCATCAAATTGACTTGATCGAGCAACAACATCCTCGATCTGTCTGCTCGCGCTTGTATCTTTATTTCTCTTTGGAGGATCCGAAGCAAAAACTCTACCACTTCGAGTAACTCTTGTCACATCAGCAATGCTAACTACAGACTTCGGAGAAGGCATAGGATCTTCCTTACCATTTTCTATTATTGTAGAATTATACTGATATGGAACATCATTATCAGACTCACTTAGCATTGGACCAAGTAAATTGATCACTAATGGAGTAACAACGTATTTACGGCTATCAAAATAAATAACCACCTTCTCAGGAATATTGAACTGAGGCATAATAACATTCAATTCATTTTCGTACTCATCTCTTTTCTCCGTCACTTCAATCAACTTATCATCCATCATCTTTTGAATGTCTCTCTTAACAATCACACAACCACGAGGGTTAACTGAGCAGATGCAACAACCAGCATAATCATGATCAATATCATGATACTCGCTTGAGAAAGAATGTATCTCAACCAGAGACCTTCAATCCAGCGGAAATCATAGATATTGAACAAACCAAGACAACCATCAACCATGTTCATAGACCTATTACCATGTTTTAGAAGTGGATTTGTCTTCACATTCAGATTAACATCATTGGAAAACAAGACATTGCTCCTTATCAATTTCTGCACTTCAATCTTTAGTGGAAAACAATTCTCAGTATCGTTCCCCGGGGCACCTTGATGGAAAGAACAATGAGCCTCTGACTTATACCACTATGGAAAAATCTCTAGAACCAGAGGTGGATAACATGTTTGCATAAGATTCTTCTCGATCAGCGATGGAAGCAAGTCATCATATAAAAATTGAATGGGATCAAAACTCGGCTTTTCACGACACTGTTGATTACCATTCTGTTGCGCATAAGGCTGCTGATAACGAGACTGATACTTTGGAGCTATTGGCATCGTAGGAGTCACATTAATCATTGGAGTTACAGAAGCTACATGCTGCTGATTACGATTCTCCCGACCACGGGGTATTCTATAACTTTCACGAGACACAACATTAGTCTCAACTTCTTTCTTTTTTACCGAAATTGAACCTCTTAGAATTTGAACCAATATTACTTTCTTTACTCAAACGTCCCTCACAGACACCTTCTTCTAGTTGCATCCCCATATTCACCATTTCAGTGAAATCAGATGGAACACTTGTAATCGTCTTCTCATAGTAGAAATAACCTAAAGTCTTCAAAAAGATCTTCGCCATCTCTTTCTCTTCCGAAGGAGGAACAATCTGAGCTGTAAGTTCAAGCCATATCTACGCATATTCTTTGAAATTTTCTTTGTCCTTTTGGGACATAGCACGGAGCTGATCTCTGTCCGGCGCCATATCAACATTATACTTGTATTTCCTAAAAAAAACTCTCCCAAATCATTGAAAGTCTTGATTTGGCATCTATCCAAAACCATATACCATCTCATAGCTGCACCAGTCAGACTATCTTGGAAATAGTAAATCAACAACTGATCTTTCTCTGTCTGAGCAGACATCATTCTATCATACATAGTCAGGTGACTCAGAGGATAATTATTCCCCTTATACTTCTCAAACTTAGGAAGCTTGAACTTGTTTGGAACCCCTACATTGGGAACCAAGCAAAGATTATCAGCATCTTTTCCAAACAAATCCTTATGCCTCAAAGCCTTCATCTCTTTCTGCATTTCAACAAAACGGCATTGAAAGTCATCAAGCCTTTCCATTACAACTGCATCTTCATTGGGCTCAGCATGGTAAATCATTTCATCAAGGTATGGAGTAATATGTATCACAGGTGGTGCAGTAGTCATCACCGGCTGAAGAGTAGCAAATGCAACCGTCTCAGGAGGAGGAGGATACTCGACAGGAAAAAAATAAACTAGCATACCCCACAGTGTGCAAAAAGGCATGCGGTAGCGAGGATAAATAATAGTTTTAACAAGAATCGACGCAATGACAATCTCAGAGATCATTGTGCGCTGTATCAGACAATCATGAGGAGGGGGTGGCTGATTCTGAGCAGCCACCAAGATTTCCATCACGGCGGTAATCCTTTCCAAGCTATCTTTCAGAGATGAAACTTCCTCGCGCAACTCGTGATTATCTTATTGTAAGGCTTCCAACATCTTACTTCGATTAGCTCGAGTATCTATCTAGTGAGTCATCTTGATAGGAGAACCGGATGAAGACCAAGAAAAAACATAAGACCCCTGGAAAACTCTCAAGAAGCAATACCAATGCAAGCATGATGCATGGTATGCATATCCAAATTCAAATATTTCAAGGGACTATAAGATAAATTGCAACATTTATAAAAGAAACACTTTTTTTGAAGTTCTAAAAACTCATTCTCATTAACATAAAAGTGAGGATTTCCAGTGAAGTACAAGTCTCAATAACCCTAATACATGATAGAGAAATAGGCTAGGCCCATGGGATCATATGTGAAGAAACTCTGAATCTTGGCTAGTACTTCATGTGAATCCTCTTAATCTCTTTCTTGTACCGATTCTCCATGTCCTTATCCTTCACCAACTGGTCCACAATGGCATTCCAAGCACCGAATGTAGGAGGAATGGTAGATGGAGTACTAGAGGAAAATAAATCCTCTCTTGGCCTTTTCATGACACGCCTCTCAAGTAACTCAATAAGATCACCTTTCTCCTTCGTTTGCTCTTGCATAGTCTTCTTTTCAAGTAGCCAAGCTACCTTCTCTTTCTTCATCTTGTCCAACTCTTCTTAAAGAGCAACCTTCTCATCAACGGGCGGAAGAAAAGCAGCCAATGGAAATATAGGAAACAAAGGCTCCTCAGGTGGATATGGCATCTTGAGTTTGGAAGCCCTAGATAGAACCCACTGGATGTAACACTCGACAAAAGCAAGGTGTTGTTTTCCCAATTGACCTTTCTCTTTCCGATGAACAGTATGCCATGAATGAACAATCCTTTTCTTCATTTCTACACGATCTCCACCATTAAGAAAGAAGAAACCAGATAATGAAAGGTTTTTTGGTATGTCCTTCAAGCAATATTCCAACTGTCTTCTAGAAATAATAGGGTTGTAACTAATTCCCCCACGTGTACCGAGAAGAGGTACGTTAGGAAACTCTCCACAACCATCAATAAGCACTCCAGTATCATAATAAGAACATTACCAAGTCATATCCTTATGAGTAAGATACATGATCCTTTGAGACCATCTTCGCTCCTCTCTATTATCCTTGAAGACATAGGACTTTGGTAGGTATGAAATAAACCACCTATAGAGAAGAGGCGCACAAAATACAATCTTTCCATCACCTTTGGAGGTCCTATGATGAATAGAGTGATACATGTCTCCAAGCAAAGTAGGCACCAGATTTCTCTTCAAGAAAATCAGAATAGCATTCTCATCAATAATACCATCTAAGTTGGGAAACAAGACAATCTCGTCGATAAGCAAAGCAAGAATAGCCTCAAATGCATCCTTATGACTTTAAGTAAGAGAGGTAGAAGCTTTCCCTATTAATATTTTGGCGTTAATACCACGAACATTCCCTATTGGAAGAAACTTCCCACTAAGATTGGACTCCTTAAGAAAAAGGGCTTTGGCGATAACCATGGTCGTAAGCTCCTTTTCTAAACCAATGAAAAGAAACTCTTTGTCCAAAATAGGCAAATCTGTCCAATGAGAGTACTCCTCCAAAGTCGACACAAGATGATAATCAAGAAAGGTGAAGCAATGATGCAAAGGATCATAGAACTGCACCAAGGTAGGGAGAATCCCCTCTGGTATATCGGTATCCAAGATGAATAAACGCTTTCCATAACATTTCCGGGACTCATCGGTATCAAGCATTAAAGCTCCAAGCTTTCTAAACTCTACCAGATTAAGACTTTTGAAACTGTACTTCCGTGTATTCCTCCTTTCAGCATTCATAACCATAGACATCTGAAATTTTTCCAAAAATATCTATAAGTCACTTGAAATCTTGAGAACAATGCTAATGTATGCATGAGTGCATGTATGCAACAACCACAAACAAGATCACACAAAGCACACATGTTTAGGTTAAGAGTCAGGAGCATGAAGTCAAGGGTATAGAACACCAACCCACACAGGTATGTACTAAGGTTTTGTCTTCATTGTACATGCAGAAAATCAAAAGGGTGCTAACAGAGGTGCCTAGAGTTAGCATGCATCCTTTGGATATCATCGATACATTGGACTACGCCCCAACCAATAATTTCCTCAAGAGGACCTCGTAAGAGTGTAGTATCGCGTGACAATCACCTCAGGTTTACACCTAGATAGATTCCGCGCTACGTTCCTAAATTAGCTTGGATGGTTTAAGGGTTTTACGGTCCTCCGTATGATCAGCTCAAGGTCGAAAGCAATGCCAAGATACGAATACTCATCATGTCGTTAGTAATCCGAGAGAGCCTAACTGAGTGGAAATTATCGACTTGATATCTCTTTGGACTACTTCGATGTGTATCACTTCCAATATCGCTTTCCTATCATAAGTTCACTCAGATCCGGGTATAGAATCTATCTCAGTCACAAAGGATCACCAAAACCGAAACAAAACAAAGAATAACAAACAAATCAAAACAAAGCAGTAAATAAATCAAAGTAGGCCGAATCCATTAGGGTCTACTCCCCAAAAGAGTTGCCACTTTTCTGTAGCAGTAAAATCATGAGTGTAAGCTATTGGTTAACTTAACTCAAAGTAAACAGAGTCGCCACCGCGCTTTTATTTTATTCCAAGTGGAAAAGGAAAATAGAGCGAATAAATACTAATGACTCTAAAAGCAAAAGTCTAAAGAAACAAATAGAGAATCGAGTAAGGGGATAGGTTACAAAATGAGAAGGTTTTACGCACCCATAATGTCAGTGGTACTCCATGGGAACCCTTTGAAAAATATATTGCTTTTGGGTTGAAAATGTTTGTAAAAAGAGAGTGGAGGGATGAGAGAAGAATTGATTTTTTAATATTTTTGTGTTTGGAGAGGTTTACCACCTCATTCCTACGTACCCACAAAGTGCAATGCGAGATCAAAACCCCGTAGTTCATGGTACAAATAGTGAAAAATTATTGTGTTGGATTGATTTTAAAATGTAAAGACAAGTCGTCATTCTCTAGCGAATAATTCAGCTAGATAGAATGAATCATATCTAAATATGTAAAAAAAAGGTTAAAAGGAAAAATACACAAAGGCACAACAATATTTGATGAGTTTTGTATGTTTATGGTCTTTTGAAAAATGTTTTAATATACTTATATGGTTTAAAATTTATTAAGAAAATAAAAGGAAAGGTAAAAATCACTTGACCTTAGTCAAAGTTTGATTATGAAAGCGGTTTTAAATTTGAAAACAAAGAAGTTTTTGAAAAGATGGAGAAGTTTTGAAAATTTAAGAAGGGGAGGAGATGAAGAGACTATCCTAAAAGGAAAATAAAAGAGATAAAGGAGGAAAAATATAACCAAACTTGATGATGTTTCACATTTTATGATCATAAGAATTCCATCCTTATAAGCTAGCAAATGGCCAAATTAAGGCAAACTACAAACTCCATGAAGATCAAAGCAAAGGGAAGGGGTCCTAGAATCTAAGTCCAAAACTCCTATTCCAATGCAAAGGATGGTAACCAATAGTCCAAGATCAAGATCACAAGTTTTTTAGAGGTTTAATCCTTTATTAATATTTGTGTGTCCAAATGGACAAAAGGAAAATCAACACAATAATAAGAAGAAGAATATAAACATGATAATGGATGGTAGATCAATATAAAGCATAATAAAAATAAAGGAGATAAAAGGTACGAGAAGAAAATTAAAATGTTAGTATAGTAATAGTAATAATAATATACATAATAGTGGTATGATTAACTTAATCATCCACAACCAAAAGAGTAACCAAGATACATAGTACCAAAAAAGAAAAGGCAACCAATTCCGCTTAGTATCTTACATTATAATGATTAATCAAGGCGATTAGAACCAAATTCATTGAATTTAGAAAGAAGATTGGGACACCCAAAGCAACTATGGATCAAACTTCACAAGTCTTAAATCTTAACGCAAAAAGATTAATCACTTTGGGATTACGCTACCAACATGAGGTTCGGTCCACGAAAGTGTAAGTAACCAATTGATTTTTATTCTGAATTCGAGACACATTTAGGTCTATGTTAAGCAATCGCCGAGTAATTTACGAAGTAATTACCCTACAAATGAGGCCGACCAACAACATTTAAAGTGAACAATGTATGTTCTAATGCATGCGAGATAAACAATATGTAAATCGCCATCCGAAAGCAATACCGCACGATACTAAAGATGAATGCCAATTTATGATCTAAAAGATCAACAACCAAAAGCATCAAGGATATACATCTTGAATGTTGATGATGAAGGTAGAACCATGGAAAAAGTGAATTAGCAAGAACACTCTTCAAATTGATCCAATATCAAGCTCAATTTACTGAAATTGATGGAAAAAAAGAATAGGATGAAGGTTTAGCTCAAAGTTGATCAAGAATTCAAGGTGAATTCTTGATAACTTTCAAAAAGAGAAGAAGAGCTGTAGTGAATTTTGGTTTGGGGGGATATTTTGCAAGAGATTTGTTGGCTATCAAACGCTTGAGAAATGAATGTGAAATGACCTCTATTTAAAGAGTTTAGGTATGGGAATTTGGTGGAATGAAGCTTGCTTTGGTAATTCAAATTAGGCTTGGTAATTCAAAAATTGGAGGGAATCATCAAAGATTGGTGATTAGTGAGGTTTTATGGTGGGAATTAATTTTAATGATGTATGTGAACTAAATGGAGATGTTCTAGAATATTCCAAGAGTGATCAAAATTGAAATTGGTCCCAAAATTCAAAAAATGAAATTGCTGCCAAAATTTTCAAATTTGCACGAAAGTAACCAGTTACACCCTAGGTAGTTACCGGTTAATCAGTGCAAAATTTGAAAAATTTGTTTTCATTTTGCACAGCTATGATTCCAGCTCGATTCTTTTGCGCGTCAAAGAAGACATGGAAATAAACACATAAACCTTGGAATTCCTTGAATAAATCAATTAAATTGGGAAATCCTTGATCTGGTAAATTTGAATTATTTATGGATCAACTTTGACTTTTATCGGTGAAATTCATTTGAGCAGCGAGACTGCTATTTTTGGCATTTTTGACCTGAAAAATGATTAACAAAATAAAACAAAAATATTTTTGGATTTTAATTAATGGTTAGTAAACATAAACAAATAAAAGCAAATGGTGATCCCCCGTGAGGCATAAACCTACACCCGTGAAGAATCGAGAAACTAGTGCAATCTTGTTTGTATTGCAAGATGCAGATGAAAAATGCGAAGAAATCTTAAGGCAAAAATTAGGGTGCTACAACATCATCTCCTAATAAAAAGGGCTAAAATTAAGGTTCTGATTCAAAGGTCTTCAAGATGAAATTTTTGTTCAAACTTGATTCCAAGGTTTTATATATGATACCAAGTATCTAGGGTTGAAATATTGTCCATTGATTCATTTCAGAAGGGTTTCAATTCATCAGTTACTTGAAAATCAAGAAATTGGGGGAAAGTCAATTGTGCTGAGGAAAAGGTCAACATCTAACTTTTTGGGATCAAAATCATGATCCACACATTAAATATGTTCAATGGTTGAAATTTGATCAGCAAAAGTCAAGAGATTCATGGAAAAATCAAGGAATCACAAACTTGCCTAAAATAAAAACTTTGGGTTTCTATTTTTCGTAAGTTTCAAGCCCTTTTTGCACCTATTTTCAAGGCTTGTTTATTCAAGATAAAGGCTTCAAACTTCAGGTATAAGTTAAGCCAATTAAAAGAGCACATGTTGAGCTTCAAATCCATAGCAAGAACATCTTCATTGGATAAAAATTGAGTGAGATATGATCAATGAAAGTTTGATAAAATCAAGGCAAATTGCAAGGTCTGGCAAGGCAATTTCAGGCCTCGAGGCCATAATTTCATCAAACCCTCGTATGCATGATGTGTTCAACTTCCTAGTTGTTTTTCTCCATCAAGAAGGCTTCAAATGAAAAATTTACAAACATAAAAGTTGTTCATTTTTGTCTCCTCTACAACTTTCATATTTGGAGATTTTTCATAAAATCAAAGGGTGAATAGTTATGAAGGCTTAAACACTATGGTCACATGTTGAGTTTTCCATAGGCCCATAGCCAGGCCTGAGGGAAAGCATGCGCGCCCTTGACTGAGAATATTTTTCTTGAGCTCTAAGGCATTTTGCATGATGCTCCAAGCTACCATTCACTTGTTTTTTCAGCTACAAACTTGTTGTATCAATTATTCTTGATCATTTGCATCCAAGGTTGCATGATTTCATCCACTATCCATCAAGAACATCATGAATAAACATCCATATTTTCATTTATGCATGGAAGGCGAAAATAGTCATGCATGAGTGGTGATAGTGTTGCTGGATTCAGTCACACACGCATATTATTCTCCTTTCCCTTTTCTTTACTCAAAATGGTCAAACATACTTTATTTAGGTGGTATCTCTTGGGCCATAAATGGAAAGGGTCCAATGTGCATCACACTAGCCCTAAATTCATGTTGCAGCAAAGGATGCAATATCATTTTGTTACTAATGGTTCTGTAGTATAACATAGCATACGATAGTATCATCTCCACCATACTTCTTGTGCTCATAATGGTACCATAATATTTCCATTTAACTTAACCATGGTTACAACTGTCAACTGAGATAGTTAGAGTTAACCAATGGTATAAAAGTTAAGCCAACTGAATTGTGAATGGGGTTTCATTCATTCTCGATCAAACACTCACTCTCACACAAAATTCTCTCAATTCTCTTATAATTTTTTCTCAAGAACATTCATACTCTTTCTCTGGTTCTTCATCAATCATCATCATCGCATCAAGATTCAATCAACAAGCATCCAAAGTACAAAGAAGAGCCACATTGAAGGAGTCTTGAAGCTGAGTCCAGATATGATTCTGATTGTTTCTCTTTGGATATTCATTATCCAAGCATTTATTTGGCTTTCTTCTTCAAGAATACGAGCTGTAATCTCCTCTCTGGTGTTCTTGCAACTAAAGACTCTGCAATTTCAAGTTTTCCTTCTTCAATTGATATCTGGTTCGTTTGCTTGGTTACGAACTGTTTTGTTGCAAATTAAACTTCTAAGGAGGCTTGCGAACACTGGTGAATAGTTATTGTGATTGAATTGTGTGTTTTCAGTTTGTTAGGGAAAACTTCAGATGCTTGTTGTCGCTCCCCGGATTTACATCCTGGTACAAACGCGAAAGTGGCGCGAAAAGAGGTAGAGTCGCCAGCCAGGCATTTTTATCCCGAAGAAACGGGAATGGTAATGCTGCACAAACCAGAGGAAAAGAAAAGGAAGGACACGGGTCCAGCGAACCAAAGAGACTGAGTTCGGGAGTCGGTTACGACCTGGGAAGGTATTAGCACCCCAGGTCGTCCGCCGTACCCGACGGGATCCACGCTTGCAAAGAAACTGTTTCAAAGGGTGAAGAAATGAAAGCTGCTGCAAAAGAAAAGGAACTGAATTGGATAAAAGAAACGAAAAGGAAACTGAAAAAGAAATGAAAAGGAAAAATGTAGGGAAAATAAAGATTGTGCTCGAACGGGCCCTACCCCGCTGCCTACGTACCTCATCTGGACAATGAGAATTAGAGTCGCCGTAGTTCCCCTAACTAGGGGTGGAAAGGATTGCTTGTGTATTGAGGCTTGAACTGCCTATGTCAATTCTCAGGTGTTGCAGGCTCGGACGAGGAGTGCGTTACCGTCTTGCAAAGTGACAAGTAGGAGCAAGTTCGCGTACGGAGCGAAGGAGATGAGAAAAGAATTCCCGGAGGAAAGACGCTTATTTTTTGTTTGTGTTTTTTAGAAGCTTTTTAAGAGTGTGTCACAAGGAAGTGAACTCAAGATCTTTTCTATGGAATGTGCACTTATCACTACATTCCAAGATGGAATAATAGAATAAGCACACTCAAGTAAGGAGAAGATCCCCAAAACTTGAATCCAGAGATTAGGGTATAAGCTCACTAACTAATTGTAAACACCCCAAATTTTCCCTCACCCATTTCACCATGGCTTGTGATCTTTCATGTGCATAAGTTCAATCATAGCATCTCATATTGCATCCTTGCTTCACTGCATTGTTTCTAAGTCATCTGCATCTAGGGTTTGTGATATGAGCCATCCATGGTCTATCTGAGCCACTCCAAAGGTCATCAATCACTTCAAAGGGGCCCATGTATGTTCAAGAATCATATTATATCCTCTCAAAATCAAAGAAAGTCAAAGAATCACAAGAACTGAGAAAGGCATGGAAGCAGAGCCAGGTTTAACTGCACAGATGACCTAGAATTAGGGTTTTGGTTTCAAAGGCCATAAATCCAAATTTCTTGGCCATTCTTATTTCTATTGGTCTCTATATGTTATGAGGATCATGCATATCAATTTTCATGAAGAAATTCAATGGGGAAGGCATCTGATCACAAGTTGACTTCTTGAGCAAGTCAGTGCAAAATCAGGGCATCTGAGGCCCCCAAGGACCCAACCAAAGGGTGTTCTCCATCATTTTGATTGTGTATGATCTTTATTTGATCATAGAAGGTGTTAGAAGTTCACAAAATTGAAGAATTTCAAGCCATTTGCAAAGTTGCCTTTTTGGGAAAGTGACTTATAATGAAAACTTGCCATTTTGGGAAAGTTTTTCAACCTCCTCTTTTTGATTCAAAAATGCTTCAAATGAGAAAACTTTGGTCATGAAAGTTGTAGAATGGATCCTCCCATTTTCAAAAAGTACAAGAACTCAGTCTAATTCATTTTGGATCAAAAGTTATGGCTTGTCAAAGTTGGCAAAAATCACATAATTTCATGTTTTACACCAAAGAGGCAAAATTGCAAAACCTCATGCCAAGGCAAAATGTGAGTTCAAATGGACTTCTATGCACTACACAAACATAAACCATGACCTAAAAATCATAATGCACCAAATAATTGTTCATTTTCATGCCTTGATCTTTAAGAAACTTCAAAAGGGCCAAACTTTGTGAAATTTGCAAAACCTCACATAAACTCAAATCCAATTACTGCATTGCCTCAAATTCATTTCCATGGTTCTCCTTGATCACAGCTGAGCCAAGACATGCCCTTGTACCATGACTGAACCAACCCATACCTCCTCTTACACAAAAGTTGACTTTTGGCAAAATGGACCATACCAATCAACATAGGCCAGCAACAACTCTCTGACCTATCCCAACTTGATACATGTACCAAAAGGAACTCAACGCAACACACAACACAGCCTAATCTCTCCCACAAGTCAGCATCCTCAAAACTCTCCCTTTATGCATTTTCATTCGAATCTCTCCAAACAAGCTTCAAACCTCAAAACAAATCCCACAGAACAACTCACCCTAGCCTTCTGATCATTTCCCAACCATCAATTTGCTCTGAAAGGCCCACAATCAAAAACACGATTTTCCACCCCTCCTGAACAGAACTTCATCAATCTCTCAAACCAGCCATAAGAAATTCCAAACAAGCATTACAAGCTTCTCAGGGGGTTCATTAAAGGCATCTTGGACCAAAGAAGCAGCCAGAAAGTTCCAAAGATCAAAGCTCCAGTTCAGGTGAGCTCAAGAACAATTTTCCCAGAAACTTTTTTTTAAGTTACTAAATGGTTCTTTATGCTTCACTGATCATGTTGATGTGTTTTGTTTTGAAAATGGTTGAGAAATGAGTATGTATTCATGTTCTGAAATTTTTTGACCAAGAACTGTTTTGATTCGATTCTCACTCTTGATGTGTTTTAAATGTTGTTTGTTTGTTGATGCTTAATGTATGATGTATGGGGATCATTTTTGGGCAGAGAGATTGGATTTTAGAAGCCTAGGGAAGAAGATGACCGGAGGTCATTTCCGGCCACCTGAAAGTCATTAGTGCATTAATGGTGATTAGGGTTCAGTTTGAATTTGAGCCATAGATCTTGTTGACTAGGGTTGACCCGCGTGCAAATGAGTGGTCCAGATCTCTCATTAGAACCCTAATCTTATAATTAGATTTAATTAATTAGGTTTAATTTTAATTCAGCCAGTTTGAATCTGGGCCACAGGATCTGGCGCCAGTCAATTCCCTCCATTTTCATTTAAATACCAGCCATTGGATTTGCATACTTTCTCTTTAATTCAATTTTTATTTCATTTTATTTGTTTTATCTTTCACGAATTATTAAAAATAGTAAAAAGCATTTAAAAATTCTGAAAATTTTTGTCAAACATTTCATTAATTTTCAGAACCAAAAAATATTTTTACTTTTATTTTTGGCATTAAAATCACTTTTAAATCATTTAAATGTTTATTTTTAATTAGTTAATGAAAATTAATTAATTAAAAATGCATTTAGGTATTTAAAAATCACCAAAAAATTCACATTGCATTTCAAAACATTTAGAAGCATTATCAAACTCTCAAAACAAATTTATTTTTGGTCCTTGATGCATTTTGACAATTTTCATTGGAATTAAATTTGTTTAAAGGCAATATTTTGATCCTAACTTAAAAAAATCCATTCTGCCTAACCATGAGGAGTTTGATGATGGTTCTTCTTGCATTGCATCCTTCATAGCATATAGTTTCTAGGGTAAATTTGGTTTGAATTCCTTCTTCATTTTAAATTTAATGTGCATTATTCCTTTTGAGGTACCTTGAAACCCTAGTTGACTTGAGAAATTCATAACTTCCATTAGGTTTAGATTTAGGTCTCCTCCTTTGGGCAGTGAACTTGTGTAGGATTAGGGTTCCTTTTATCACATTTACAATTTTTTTGTCATGTCATTTGCTTCTGGTTTTGAATTGTTGCATTGCATGTTGTATGTAAACCCTAATTTGTGCCTTCCCTTGCATCCATCTCTCATTTGCTTGCATTTAAGAACTTGCCATGACATCTTGTGCATCCACATGATTCATAGGACATCTTAGGACATATTAGAATCATGTTTGATCATTGCATCTTTCATTTGCCATGTTATGCATTCGTATTATTCCATAAACTTTCATGAACTTCCATGGCCCAAGGCATGCTCCATATGCATCCATTCTCTTGTATACTCACATATATGCATATTGTATGACTTTGCACCACCTCTTGAAATCATTTGCATCATGTGTATGTTTCTGACTTTGGCCTTTGCCCATCCATATGCATTGTTTCATCTCATTTCTTCCTTTATGCATCTTGTGCTAACTTTTCAGGATAATGGTAAGTTTGTTTAGGAGGTGAATTTGCCTTCACCTCTTGCCTCTTCTCACCTTGTCATTTTACCTCCTTGCTGTATTTTTACTTGTCTTTGAGTGGGCTTGCTCACTTGTGCCTCTCTTCCCTCTTTTCTCTTCTCATCTCATCCCTTTTTCTATCTTGCTTCTCCTTGGTGGCTTCCTTGAAGATTTCTCCTCTTAAGCCTCACAAACCCTAGGACTTCCAAGCATGATAACATTTTAGGATTGATTAGTCCCCCTTAATCTCTTTCCTTTGAGTCATCTTTGAGTCTTCTCTTCTCATCTCATAATCAAGGACTAAACCCTAAAGGTTTTAAGGCTTTGTGATTAAGCTTATGCCTGCATCCTTCTATTAGGATGGAGTGTATAACTTTAATCCTAAGTGTTAAACCCTCAATGTGTTTAAATCCTTTAATCAATCCACTTAATAATCACTAAGACACCAAGCTTGTAACTTGGGCCTTGCATTAGGGTTCTAATTCTTCCTTAAATGGTTAAGAAGGACTAACCCTAGTGTTAATGGACAAGTCCCCCTCAAGTTGTCTTACAAATCATAAAATTCACTTCTTAATCTTACCATTAATTAAAATCCACTTTAATAAAGGTTTTGTTTTGTCATGAGGTTAATCCCTAATCATTGATTAAGTTGAGGAGTCTTTCTCAGCTTAAATGTTCTCATCTATTATCCTTCTATTAGGATGGTGTAATGAGTCCATTAAATCCTTGATTATGGCTTAAACTCATTACTTAACACTAAACAAAAAAACAACAAAAAAAATCTAAATAATCACAAGTAGGTTAATGATCTTAATCCTACACCATGGTGATTAAGTGTGAGGTGTTTACCTCATACTTAAGGTATCCTCATTACCCCTAATCGGAGGGAAGATGTGATGAGTTTACTAGCCCTTGGTTTAGGCTTAAGCTCATTAATTTATGACAAATCTCAAAAGGGCAATAAAAGATTGAAAACACCAAAAACAAACAATAATCGTCTCCTCCGGGATTCTTTTCTCATCTCATTCACTCACAAACGAGAACTCGTTTCTCCTGTCTAATGCAAGACAGTTTGCACCTGAGCCAGACATGTCATACACTTGAGCATAGGCAAGTAAGCAGTTCACAAGTCAATTTATCTTTCAGTCTCTTTGAGTCGAACTACGGTGTTCTGACTTCCTCATTGCACGAGAGGATACGTAGGCATAACTTAACGGTTATCGAACAAAAGTCTTTGTATATTCCCCCTCCTTCCAACATCATTCTTTAAGTCTCATAGTCTTGAGCTCCATTCATTTCTTACACTGACATTTCTCTTATCACTTCACATTTCTTTTACACTGACACTTGCATTCTTTCCAGCTTTGATACACAAATTGCACTGACACTACCCCTTTAAAACACAAATCTTTCAAGCGTGGATCCCGTCGAGTACGACGGACAATCTGGGTGCTAATACATTCCCAGGTTGTAACCAACCCCCTTTCTCAGTCTCTCTGGTTCGCAACCGTCTTATCCATATCTTTCTAGGTTTATGCAGCATTACCTTTCCTCCGGGATAAAAATGCCTAGCTGGCGACTCTTGTCTCTCTGAGTCCACCCTTGTGTGTTCTCTCTCCCTTCGCCGACCGTTCGCGTCTGTACCCCATTTGACCTAGCCTCATCTGGTGGGAGCGACAACTTGGCGACTCTGCTTGGGATCCTTATACTGTAACCAGGGCTTCTAGTTCTTTTTGTGGGTTCCTCGTAGCGCTTGTTTGATTTGTGTTTACTGGGGTGTTATGTGCTAATTGTATTTATTTGCTTTATTTATTGCTTTATGTAGAGCTTTATTTATTGCTTTCATACTGTCATTATCATTGCTGGATCTGGTTTTCTGTTTTGGTGGGTGGGGTTTCATTGAGAGTTTAAGGTCCTATACCTGGGACCTGAGTGACACCTAGGCTAGAGTGGTTCATGTTCTTTCCCATTCCATTTCGGTCTGGTGCGGGAATATGAAACACGGTTCAGATGTGGGTTTCTTCTTGAGAACTCTGTGCTACAGATTTCATGTAGTGCTAGGGCTATCTAGGAAGCCTGCTAAGTCTGGATGACCTTTATTATTGACCTTCAGAAACTGAGGTGAATTAGAGGAGGATCTTTTATGGTTATTGTAAACACTGTACCTCCGGGTTAGAAGTGTTTACACTTCTCATAACTGATCCAAGTCTGAGGATCCTTGTTTTAGAACACTACCTGTGAGGAGGTTGGGCTGTTTGCAGGTTTGCAGGTACACATGGCCACATCATACCCTGTTACTATTTGGTTTAAGAAGTACCTCATTTTGGACAGTTCTTGTGATTAAACCTGGACATGTGACTTTTTATTTGAGTCCCCCACCTTGGTTACTGGATTTCTGAACCTCCATCTGGACTTCTTGAACATATATGGACTTATATCAAGACAGATTATCAGATCCAGCTTGATCACAAACCCTTGCATATCATTTGCATACATCATCATTGCATCATTTAACATTTGTTTATTTGTGTTTCAGGGTATCCATATTGTATCTGGCTTGGTTTTGACCCCTTCTTCTGCATAGACCTCTGCTTCATCAGTCATCTGCTTCAGCTATCTTCATCATCACCAGCATCAACTTATCAGTGGCTCATCTCCAGTATCAGTCTTGACCTTCATCAGCAGCTATCTTCATCATCTTCATCAGCACTCATGGCCACTCCCAGGAAGAGCAACATATCCTACCATTTCTTTGAGCCTGTATTGACTGGTATCAGGCAGGTCCAGTCACTCATCATACCTGACCACATCCCACTGTTCAGAGAGCATTATGGGGATATTTTGGATATGGTTATGGACCTTAACCCTTCTCAGAGGAGCATGATCCACACATGCTTGCAGTTTTATGACCTTCCTTTGAGATGTTTCACATTCCCAGACTTCCAGTTAGGGCCTCTACTGGAAGAGTTTTCCTCATTGACTGGAGTACCTATCAGGGGTGGACTCCCTTTCAACCCAGAAATGACTTTTCCCAGCAATGGAGAAGTAGCAAAAGCATTGTACCTGGAGCCTGCCTTGATTGAGCAAAGCATGACAACAAAAGCTAGAATCCCTGGTCTTCACTTGGACTTCTTGATTTCTCAGGCCATCCTGAAGGCCTACTTGGGAGAATGGAGGGCAGTCTGTGCACTGTTAGCCCTCAGCATATATGGGGTTATACTATTTGCAGATGAGCCCAAATTTGTCAGCAAGAATGCCATTCATCTTTTCCTTCTGAAGAACCCAGTACCCACCTTGCTGGGAGATTTCTATTACTCCATCCATCAGAGGAATGAGAAACAAAGGGGGAAGTTAGTAAGATGTTGTGCTCCTTTGTTTCACACTTGGCTGCTCAAACACCTACCTAAGACAGATGCCTTCCTGAATCCTCACCAACAGAAGAATTGGGCCAAGAGGCTCATTGCTTTGACTTCAGATGATATCAGATGGTGCACTCAGAGCACCAAGGGCAAAGACATTATCACTAGCTGTGGGCAATACCCAAATGTACCTCTGATAGGAGTAAAGGGTTGCATTAACTACAATCCTTTGCTGTTTAAGAGACAATTGGGCTATGCTTTGGTTCACCCTCCTAGAGTGCAAGATTTAGCTGAGACCCTGTATTGTGAAGTGAAACCTAATTCAGCTGCTGTCAGACAAGTATCCTGGGCTTGGGACAACATCCAGACAAAAGGGATAACTATACTTGGGAGGTGTAATAATGTTGCTTCAACTCAGTACTATGGCTGGTCCCATGCTAGAGCTCAAATTACTGGAATGCCTTTCACCTTGGAAGACACACCTGGACCCTCTACAGTACAGCCAGCAGCCACTGTCAGCCTGGAAGAATTTGAGAAACTGAAGGAAAGGAGTGAGAATCTGTCTCAAGCTTTGAAGAAAACTCTTTGGGAAAGGAGTGATGGTCGTCTGGACGTTGAGAGGTTGGAGAAGCTTAGGGTGGAGCATCTGGCCAAGATTGAGAAAACAGAGGACTACATCAAGAAATCAAGAGCTGGGGAGCAAATATTGAAGAATGCCTGTAAGGAGGCCAAGCTTCAGAAGGCTAGGACTGAACTCTATCTACAAGAAAGTCAGGCTAGGTGGGTCATGATCACTGAAGCCCGGACACAAGAAGATAAGAGAACTCAAGCCAGGATTGAACAGTTAGAGGCCAATGAAAAGAAACAGCAGGAAGCTTTGCTGGAAGCCTAGAAGGAGATTTCAGAGTTGAAGCTTAGGGCTGGTTTGAAAAGATCAAAGGATCAGAACAGGCACAAGAAGCTGACCACTGCCATTGCCACCAGAAACCTCCTCATCAGGACCATTACAGAGCACCCGGCTGGTCCGGTGACTGAGGCACTTCTGAAGGAGGTTAAGGAGGATGAGTTTGGATTAGATGTTTGACTTCTTTGCTTGTTGCTCATTTCCATTTTATATACTTTTCATTTTGTTGTATTTTTGACCCTCTAGGGGCATGTGATGTAAAACAAACTATGTATGATTCACCATTTGTAATATATCTGTTAGTTTGTTTTCATTGGGTTTCTTTTCTCAAGGCAAACATCAAAGCATCTTCCTCGAGGTCTGGGAAAGGTCAAAACCAAGGGCCAAGCCGGATACCTTGGAAAATTAATAAGCATACTGCATTGCATACTAACCTTGTTTTGTTTTGTAGGTTTTATATTTATTTGTTTCTAACCTTGTTGTGACCTTCAGGAAATATTGCTCGTCGAAGAGTGTTCCCTGTCAACCGTGCACACCAGTACCCTACTCGCAACAACCTTCCTGGTATCCAGATGGAGAAAGTACAGCAGGACCTGACTGAGGTCAGAACTCAGATGGCTAATGAAAGAGTGGAGATGAGAAACCAAATGACTCAATTCATGGCTGTAATGACTGGCTTGGCCCAGAGCCAAGAAAGGTTAAGGGCATTGGTAGAAAGACAAACTCCCGAGGAACCTCATCCTGGCACTAGAGGAACAAGTAATAATGAGAGGGGTCAACCTCATGTTAATCCACCAGTATTTGGACCTCATCTAGATCCGGAAGTCCACATCCAAGGAAATGTGAAAGGAAATACTGCTGGAGGAAGAATCTTGCAAGAAGATCCCCAAGAAGAGCAGTTTACTGTCATGGGAGCTGGAGACGAAGTTTATGATAGGAGGTTTTATGAAATTGCTGAGAAATTGAGATCTTTGGAGTCTCAAAACTCCTTGGGTTTTGATGTAATGGATATGGGGTTAGTGGATGGGGTGAGAATTCCCCACAAATTCAAGCCCCCATGCTTTGAGAAATACAATGGAACCTCTTGTCCACGAACTCACCTGCAGTCTTTCTTGGGAAGACTTAAAGCATATACCATGGATGAAAAGCTGTGGATGTTTTACTTTGAAGATAGCCTGACTGGAGCTTCAAGAGAGTGGTATTCACACCTGACCAGAGCTACTATCAGATGCTGGAAGGACCTAGCTGAAGCTTTCATCAGGCAGTATCAATACAATCTGGACATGGCTCCCAACAGGACCCTCCTAATGGGAATGTCTTAATCTTCGCGAGAAAGCTTCAGGGAATATGCCCAAAGGTGGAGACAGCTTGCTGATGCTGTCCAGCCACCCATGTCGGAAAGAGAAATGGTCGACATGTTCATGAATACCTTGCAAGGAACATATATTGATAGGCTGGCTGCCTTTTCTTCCACCAGTTTTGCTGACGTAGTTATAGCTGGTGAAAGAATTGAAAGTCTATTAAAATTGGGCAAAATTTATGATAATGGTGCAAGTTCGTCCAGTAATTCCAGGAAGCCTTTTGTGGGACCTCGAAGGACCGGTGAGACAAATGCCATTCATGCCAGCAGGGGCAGACCTCAGTATGTTCACAGATCAGTCGCATCTGTCACTATTCCAGCTCCAATTCCTCAGCAACCAGCATATCAACAACCACAACAACCACATTATCAACACCAAGTTCAGTATCCGCAACAGAGAACCTACAACAACAACAATAGCAATCAACAACAAAGACCCTTCCAACAAAGACCATCACAGGCAAACAGGGTGATTGACCCTATCCCTATGCCTTACGCTGCCTTATTTCCACAACTCCTGAAACTTAACTTAGTTGAGTTAAGGACATTGGCACCTCCAGATCCCTCCAATATCCCAAAGAATTATGATGTCAACGCCAGGTGTGCTTTCCATTCCAATGCACCAGGCCACAATACTGAGAAATGCAGGGCCTTACAAATGAAAGTTCAAGATCTGGTGGATTCTAAAGCCCTCAACTTCGCACCTCCTCCAAATGTCAACAGAAATCCCATGCCTAACCATGGTGGGCCTAGGATTAATGCCATCGAGGAAGACATACCATCTACTTTGATCACCAGTGTTGAACAAATTCGAACACCTCTGGTCGAAATTAAAGCTCAGCTTCTAGAGTGCCAGGTGTTCCCCGGGTGTGAGCTTGGTTGTGGGTATTGCAACATTGCAGTCAACAGGTGTGATAATTTGAGAAGCGGCATAGATGGTCTTATCAAGGATGGTATCCTTCAGATCTCAACAACGGCGCCTACAAACCCAGCAATTCCTTTGACAACAATTCCTGATTCTTCTACAACAATAGCAACAATCATTCCTACCGATTCATCAATATCATCAGCAATGGCTTCATCCATCACTTCAACAAGTCAAATTTCAACAACCATTCCTTCTACAACATCAACATCTATTTTATCAGCAGGATCTTCTACAATAGCAGCAGAAATTAATGATGATATATTAGCAGTTACAATCTACTATGACCCATCAAATGTTCCTCCAAACGAAAATTTTCAACAACAAATAGTGGCACCTCCTGCCAGGCTACCAGTCACCATTTACTATGATCCGCATACCATTACAGTACCCTCCTCTGCAGCAGTTAGTCCAGTCACCATTACGGTGCCGGGACCCATTCCTTATGAAAGCAGCAATGCCATACCTTGGCATTATGGCTCTGATCTCTACTGCAACGGGGAGAAAATCACTCTGGATTCATCAACCTCTTCTCCACAAATTGATAATGTTGGGGGAGGCGGAGGCTTCACCAGAAGCGGACGCCTTTTTGCCTCACAGACACAGAGACCTAATGCTGAAGCAGAAGCTGCTGCCAAAGCAAAAGGAAAGAGTGTGATACTTGAAGAGCCAACTGTCAAAGAAGCTCAGAAGACATCTTTTGAACAAGATGTAGACGAGTTCATGAGAATCATAAAGAGAAGTGATTACAAGGTGGTGGATCAGCTTCACCAAACTCCCTCAAAAATCTCCATATTATCACTGTTGATGTGTTATGAAGCTCACAGGAATGCATTATTGAAAGTCTTGCACGTAGCATACGTGCCCGAGGAGATTACTGTTAATCAGCTCGAAACTGTGGTAGCAAATGTCAACACCAGTCATGGACTGGGCTTTACCAATGCTGACTTAACAACAGAGGGACATAACCACAACAAGGCTTTACATATCACCCTGGAGTGCAAGGGTGCTGTTCTATCTCATGTACTGGTGGACACTGGGTCGTCACCCAATGTTCTACCAAAGAAAGCCTTAGTGAAGCTGGAGTATGATGGCTTGGCATTGCGACCGAGTAATTTGGTAGTGAGAGCATTTGATGGCTCTAAAAGATCAATGCTTGGAGAGATTGATCTGCCTGTGATGATTGGCCCGCAAACTTTTAAAACTACCTTCTATGTGATGGACATTCAGCCGGCCTACAATTGTTTGTTGGGTAGACCCTGGATCCACGCCGCTGGCGCTGTTACGTCTACCCTTCACCAGAAGCTGAAATTCGAGTGGGAAGGCCAGATCATCACCATTTGTGGGGAAGAGGATATTTTCGTTAGCCATCTGGCTACATACAAGTATATAGAAATGGATGGAGAAATCCATGAAACCATGAGCCAGGGGTTTGAGGCCCTGAACATTAATGAAGCATCTGCTGTACTGGGAACCTCCATGACGTCATATCAGCAAGCCCGGAAGGTTGTTGAAGAGGGTACTGCCCAAGGCGGGGGCAAGCTGCTGCCCGTGGAAAAGAAAGAAGACAGATTTGGGTTGGGTTACAGACCAACCCAACAAGATCAATCGGAGGCTGCCAAAGAGCCCAATTTTGTCAGCGGGGGAATGCTCACCCCGGATGCTGTGAACAACTTGGAAGACGAGGAAGAAAGCGGCCGCAACCTGGAGAGCTGGATACGTCCAAGGATCCCGGGGAGCCAAGTCCTTAACTGGTCTTCCCAGGAAATTATAAGGGTTACTCCTGCAGAGTAATTATTATTTCCTGTATTTTAAAGCATGCATCAAGTCTTGCATCTTGCCCAAGATGTCAAGACTCATTTTGTAATCGGGCCATCTTGTAATTTTGTGCAAATGGATTAAGCAATGAATATCGGGCATCTTTTGCAAACGAGTCTCTTTTTCGCTCACTGTCTTTTCATTTTTCACTTTTGTACAAAACAATAAAATGGCAATGTTTTCAAAATAAATAACTTCATTTTTCACTTTTTTCTAAACAAGATTAAAATTGATCACTAAAATAAACCAATCTAAACCCTTGCAGAAAGTGCCCTCCAGATTGCACCGACAACAACACTGCTATGACTTCGTATGACTTTGACAATCCAATCAATCAAGCTGATGAAGGGGTTGAAGAAGATTATGAGCTACCTGAAGAGCTAGCCAGGTTGTTAAGGCAAGAGGAGAAGGTTATCACTCCTCATCAGGAGGAGATTGAAACGGTTAATCTTGGTACGGAAGAAGATGTGAAAGAAGTCAAGATCGGGGCCTGCCTACAAGATTCGGTAAAGGAGTAACTGATTGATATGCTTCGAGAGTATGTGGAGGTTTTTGCTTGGTCTTATCAGGATATGCCAGGGTTGGACACCGATATTGTTATGCATAAGCTACCACTGAAGGAAGATTGCCCACCAGTGAAACAGAAACTGCGCCGTACTCGCCCAGATAAGGCAATGAAGATTAAAGAAGAGGTACAAAAGCAGTGGGACGCCGGTTTCCTTGCTGTGACCAGCTATCCGCCGTGGGTTGCTAATATTGTACCTGTACCTAAGAAAGACGGCAAGGTTAGGATGTGTGTGGATTACCGGGACCTGAACAGAGCCAGCCCAAAAGATGATTTCCCATTACCTCACATTGATGTATTGGTCGATAATACGGCTCAGTTCTTGGTGTTCTCCTTCATGGACGGATTCTCAGGATACAATCAGATCAAGATGTCACCAGAAGACATGGAGAAGACAACCTTCATCACACCCTGGGGCACATTCTGTTATAAGGTGATGCCATTCGGACTGAAGAATGCGGGAGCCACTTATCAACGAGCTATGGTGACATTATTCCATGACATGATCCACAAAGAAATTTAATGTTATGTGGATAACATGATTGCCAAGTCCCTCACAGAAGAAGACCACCTGGTGAATCTGTTGAAGTTATTCAAGCGTCTGAGGAAGTACCAACTGAAGTTAAACCCCAACAAATGCACATTCGGGGTGCGATCTGGTAAGCTGCAGGGATTTATTGTAAGTGAGAAAGGGATTGAAGTTGACCCTGATAAAGTCAAAGTCATTCAAGAAATGCCTGCACCAAAGTCTGAAAAAGAAGTTCGGGGGTTTCTAGGTAGATTGAACTACATTTCAAGGTTCATATCCCACCTTACAGCAACTTGTGAACCTTTGTTCAAGCTGTTAAGAAAAGAACAAACGGTCAGGTGGAATGAAGACTGCCAGAGGGCTTTTGACAAAATCAAGGAATACTTACAAGAGCCTCCAATCCTGATGCCTCCAGTTGAAGGAAGACCTCTAATCATGTACTTGACAGTATTAGAAGAGTCAATGGGGTGTGTGCTGGGCCAGCATGACGAGTCTGGTCGAAAAGAGTATGCAATATACTACCTAAGCAAAAAATTTACCGACTGTGAACAACGTTATTCACTGCTCGAGAAAACTTGATGTGCTTTAGCGTGGGCTGCTCGCCGACTAAGGAAGTATATGTTGACCCACACTACCTTATTGATCTCCAAAATGGATCCAGTTATGTACATTTTTGAGAAGCCAACACTTACCGGACGGGTTGCAAGATGGCAAATGATTCTCACAGAATATGATATTCAGTACACATCTCAAAAGGCCATCAAAGGCAGTGTATTGTCCGATTAACTCGCTGAGCAACCCATTGATGATTACCAGCCTATGAGATTTGACTTCCCTGCTGAAGACAACATGTTCATAAAAGCAAAAGATCATGAAGAGCCTGTTCACACCGAAGGGCCTGACCCAGAAGAAGAATGGGCTATGATGTTTGATGGGGCTGTTAATATGAATGGTCGTGGTGTTGGTGCATTACTCATTACACCCGAGGGAGTTCACATGCCTTTCTCGGCAAAACTCACCTTCAACTGCACTAACAACGAAGCTGAATACGAAGCTTGTATTATGGGTCTTGAGGAAGCTATTGACCTCAGGATCAAGACTTAGACTGTATTAGGAGATTCAGCTCTGGTAATCAATCAAACCAACGGCAAATGGTACACCCACCAAGATCATCTGATACCTTACCGGGATTATATAAGGAGGTTATTAACTTTCTTCACAACGGTCAAGCTTGAGTATATCCCTCGAGATGAAAATCAGTTTGCAGATGCTCTGGCTACCATTTCATCGATGATCAAAGTTCAAGCTACCAACTTTGTGCCTCGAATTTCAGTGTCCAGACTTGACAGACCAGCATATGTATTTGCAGCAGACGTTGTCAAAGATGATAAGCCATGGTTCCATGATATCAAATGATTCTTGGAGGATCAAACATACCCACCTGGGGCATCTTCCAATGACAAAAAGACATTAAGAAGGCTAGCTGGTAGTTTCTTCCTGAATACTGACGGTTCCCTGTACAAGAGAATCTTTGATATGGTACTTCTCAGATGTGTTGATAAGACAGAAGCGGACTTGTTGATGCACAAGGTGCACGAAGGATCCTTTGGTACCCATGCAGGAGGGCATGCAATGGCTAAAAAGTTGTTAAGATCAGGTTATTACTGGATCACAATGGATGCAGACTGTTGTGCCTATGCCAGAAAATGCCATAAATGCAAGATTTATGCGGATAAAGTGCATGTGCCTCCCAATCCTCTGAATGTGATGTCTTCACCCTGGCCCTTTGCCATGTGGGGTATTGATATGATTGGTAAGATTGAACCGACTGCTTCAAATGGTCACAGATTCATCCTGGTTTACATTGACTACTTTACCAAGTGGGTTGAAGCAGCTTCTTATGCAAATGTTACAAGGCAAGTGGTAGCTCAATTTCTGAAGAGAGATATCATTTGCCAGTATGGAGTGCCCGAGCGAATCATTACTGATAATGGTTCCAACTTAAACAACAAAATGATGGCAAAACTATGTCGGGACTTCAAGATCCAGCACCACAATTCTTCTCCTTACAGGCCAAAGATTAACGGCGCTGTAGAAGCGGCTAATAAGAATATCAAGAAAATTGTACAGAAGATGGTGGTCACCTACAAAGACTGGCATGAAATGCTACCATTTGCCTTGCATGGGTACCGTACGTCAATCAGAACATCCACTGGGGAAACACCGTATCAGCTTGTGTATGGTATGGAGGCAGTCCTACCTGTTGAAGTTGAATTACCCTCCTTGCGGGTACTGATGGATGTCAAGCTGAATGAAGCAGAATGGGTCCGGTCCCGATACGAACAACTGAATCTGATTGAAGAGAAGAGATTGGCTGCAATCTGTTGTAAACACCCCAAATTTACCCTCACTCATTTCACCCTAGCTTGTGATCTTTTCACATACATAAGTTCAATCATATCATCTCATATTGCATTTTTGCTTCACTGCATTGATTCAAAGTCATCTGCATCTAGGGTTTATGATCTGAGTCATTCCTGTGCCATTTGAGCCACTCCAAAGGTCTTAAATCACTTAAAAGGTATCCATGTATGTCCAAGCATCATATTATATCCCCACAAAGTCCAAGAAGTCAAAGAATCACAAGAACTGAGAATGGCATGGAAGCAGAGCCAGGTTTGACTGCACAGATGACCTAGAATTAGGGTTTTGGTTTCAAAGGCCATAACTCCAAATTTTTTGGTCATTCTTGTTTCTAATGGTCTCTATATGTTATGGGGATCATGCATATCAATTTTCATGAAGAAATTCCATGGGGAAGGCATCTAATCAAGAGTTGACTTCTTGAGCAAGTCAGTGTAAAATCAGGGCATCTGAGGCCCCCAATGACCCAACCAAAGGGTGTTCTTCATCATTTTGAATGTGTATGATCTTTATTTGATCATAGAAGAGGTTATAAGTTCACAAGATTGAAGAATTTCAAGCCATTTGCAAATTTGCCATTTTTGGAAAGTGACTTGTAATGGAAACTTTCCATTTTGAGAAAGTTTTTCAACCCTTTCTTTTTGATTAAAAAATGCCTCAAATGAGAAAACTTTGGTCATGAAAGTTGTAGAATGGATCACTCCCTTTTCAAAAAATACAAGAACTCATTCTAATTCATTTTGGATCAAAAGTTATGGCTTGTCAAAGTTGGGAAAAATCACATAATTTCAAGTTATGCACCAAAGAGGCAAAGTTGCAAAATCACTTGCCAAGACAAATTGAGCTTCCAAATGAACTTCTAAACTTTACACAAACATGAACCAATGTCTAAAAGTCAGATTGCATCAAAGGTTTGGCCATTTTCATAACTTATGGATCAAGAAACTTCAAAAGGGCAAAAGTGGGACAAATTTGCAAAACATCCTTCAAACCCTAATCCATTTGCTGGCTGGCTTCAAAACTGATCCCATGGCCCTCCTCATTTCTTGCTGCGAAGGACACCCCTCTTGTCCTTGGCTAACTATTGGCCCATACCTCTCTTACACAAAGCTTGACTTTTTTGCAAAAGACCCATGCCAATCACAATAGGGCACAACCACTCCACACACCTATCCATGAGTGATAAGTGGACCAAAGGCAAGCCATAACACCACACAACTCATGCTGAAACACACTCCAAGCCATAGTTATCAAAACTCCTCCAACTTGCAAAACCATTCGAATCTCTCAGCTCACCCAACCATTCTTCAAACCAACTTCACCATTGCTCTCAAAATGACTCACTGACCCAAAACCATCCATCAAAACAGCCAAGAGCCTCACATAAACCAAACACGATTTCTTCCCCTCTTTGAACAGAACTCAATCAATCTCACAAACTAGCCAAAATAAACTCCAGATAAGCTTTGCAAACACTTGAGGAAGGTCAGTAGAGTTGATTGGAAGCAAGGAACTGGTCCAGAAGCTCTTGGGTTGAAAGCTTCGATTCAGGTAGCCATTGAAATTTATTTTTCCAGAAGCTCTATTTTAATTTGTTAAATGGTTAAGTTTGATTCCCTGAGTTCAATGAACCTTCTATTTTTGAAAATAATGAAGAAATGAGTGTGTATGATCTGACTGAAATTTCTGCCATTTTTGAACTTTGCTTCGAATCTTGTTAATGGTGAGAAATAAATTCCATTTGAGGGCAGGGATGAGCTTAGGGAGGTGAGAGGAAGTGATCTGGAGCTTTAGACCTCCATAAATGACCTAGGGAGTGAGTTTGAGTTTTTCAGGGAAGGGGGTCATCGGAGAAGACGACCGGAGCTCGTCTCCGGTGACCTGAAAATAATTAGGGTTAATTAATTAGGGTTAGCCAAGTTTGAATGTGGACCCTTGATCTGGTTGACTAAGTCTGACCCCCGCGCGTTTCAATGGCCTGGATCTGTCATTAAAGCCCTAATCCCATTAAATTAAATTAATTAATTAGGTTTAGTCAGTTTAAATGCCAGCCGTAGGATAGCGCGCACAGTCAACCCTGGACTCTCAGCTTTGAATCTCAGCCTTCAGATCTGATTACTTTCATTTATTTTCATTTTAATTCATTTTCTTTTGATTTATTTTGCACGAATTAATTAAAATAGCAAAAAATGTTTAAAAATTATGAAAATTTTTGTCAAGGTTTTCATTATTTTTCAGAACACAAAAATATTTTTTATTTTTATTTTTTGCATTAAAAATCATTTTTAAAACATTTAAAAGATTATTTTTAATTAGTTAATGAAAGTTAATTAATTAAAAATACTTTTAGGTATTTAAAAATCACAAAAAAATTCACATAGCATTTAAAAACATTTAGAAACATTGTCTCACTCTCAAACTAAATTTCTTTTTTGATCTTGATGCCTTTTGATAATTTTCTTTGGATTTAATTTCATTACAAGGCAATATTTTGTCTCAAACTTCAAAAATTCATTTCTGTCTAACCTTTGAGAGTTGGACCATGATTCTTTTTGCATTGCATCTTGTAAGGCGTGTAGTTTATAGGATAAATTTGGCTTGATTTGATCTTGCATTTTCATTTTGTTTAGCATTTTTCTTGGCAAGGTACCTTAAAACCCTAGCAATCTTAGGAAATTCATAACTTTCACTAGGTTAAGAGTTGGATCCTCTCCTTTGGGCAGTGAGCTTGTGTAGGTCTAGGGTACCTTTGATATCATTTTCATATTTTTATCATGTCTCTTGCTTCTGGTTTTGGATTTTGCTTTGTGTGTTGATCATAAACCCTAATTTATGCCTTCCTTTGCATCCATCTTCCATTTGCTTGCATACCATGACTTGCCATGACATTTTGTGCATCCATTTGATTCATAGTACATCTTAGGACATATTAGAATCATGTTTGGTCATTGCATCTTTCATTTTCCATGTTATATGTCCATTGCATTTCATAACTTTTCATGAACCTCCATGGTTCAATGCATGCTTCATTTGCATCCTTATGCTTGATTGATCATTCTCATCTCTTGTCATGTGTTTGTATCATCTCTTAGCATCATTGACATCATACTTATGCTTCTGGTTTTGGTTTGCATCATGACATTGCATCTCATTTGCATTGCATTTCATTTCTTTACTAACTTTTCAGGTGGTAAGTTGTATTGAGAAGTGAATTTGCCTTCACTTCTCACAATCTCTTTTCATCTCTCTTATGCATCATGGCTGCATTTTTGTATGTGTATTGGATTGAGCTTGATCACTCTTGTTCATCTTACCTTCTTTCTTCAAGCAACTTGTCTTCTTAAGTGAAGCAAGTTGTCTTACTTCATTCTGCTTCTTTCTCCTTTCATCTTGCTCCTCCTTGGTGGCCTTTGAAGATTCTTTCTCTCTTAAGCCTCACAAACCCTAGGATCCCCAAGTATGATAACAATTAGGGTTTGATTAGTCCCCCTTTTAGTTTTTACCTTTGTGTCATCCTTTGAGTCTTCTCCTCTCATCTCATAATCAGGGACTAAACCCTAAAGGCTTTAAGGCTTTGTGATTAAGCTTATGCCAGCATCCTTCTATTAGGATGGAGTGCATAACTTTAATCCTAAGTGTTGAACCCTTAATGTGTTTAACTCCTTTAATCAATCCACCTAATTATCACTAAGACACCAAGCTTGTAACTTGGGCCTTGCATTAGGGTTCTAATTCTTCCTTAATTGGTTAAGAAGGACTAACCCTAGTGTTAATGGACAAGTCCCCCTCAAGTTGTCTTACAAGCCATAAAACTCATTTCTTCATCTTATCATTAACTAAAATCCACTTAATAAAGGCTTTGTTTTGTCATGAGGTTAATCCCTAATCATGGATTAAGTTGAGGAATCTTCCTCAGCTTAAATATTCTCATCTATTATCCTTCTATTAGGATGGTGGAATGAGTCTGTTTAATCCCTGATTATGGCTTAAACTCATTACTTAACACTAAACAAAAACAACAAAAACATCTAAATAATCACAAGTAGGTTAATGATCTTAACCCTACATCATGGTGATTAAGTGTGAGATACTGGCTTCACACTTAAGGTATTCTCATTACCCCTAATCAGAGGGAGGATGTGATGAGTTTACTAACCCATTGGTTTAGGCTTAAGCTCATTTACTTATGACAAATTTCAAAAAAGGCAATAAAAGACTGAAAGCACAAAAACAAACAATAATCGTCTCCTCCGGGATTCTTTTCTCATCTCATTCACTCACAAACGAGAACTTGCTTCTTCCGTCTAATGCAAGACAGTTTGCACCTGAGCCAGACAGGTCATACACTTGAGCATAGACAAGTAAGCAGTTCCCAAGTCAATTTATCTTTCAGTCTCTTTGGGTCGAACTACGGTGTTCTGACTTCCTCATTGCACGAAAGGATACGTAGGCATAACTTAACAGTTATCGAACAAAAGTCCCTATATATTCCCTCTCCTTCTAGCATCATTCTTTTAGCCTCAATGTCTTGAGCTTTCCATTCTTGTCCTTACACTGACACTTCCCTCATACACTTCACATTTCTTTCACACTGACACTTGCATTCTTTTCCAGCTTTTGATACACAAATTGCACTGACACTACCCTTTTAAAACATAAATCTTTTAAGCGTGGATCCCGTCGAGTACGGCGGACAATCTGGGTGCCAATACCTTCCCAGGTTGTAACCAACCCCCTTTCTCAGTCTCTCTGGTTCGCGACCGTCTTATCCATATCTTTCCTCAGGTTTATGCAGCATTACCTTTCCTCCGGGATAAAAATGCCTAGCTGGCGACTCTTGTCTTCCTGAGTTCACCCCTGTGTGTTCTCTTCCTCTTTCACCGACCGTTCGCGTCTGTACCCCTCTTGGCCCTGTGTCATCAGGTGGGAGCGACAGCTTGGCGACTCTGCTGGGGAGACCCTTATACTATAACCAGGGCTTCTGGTTCTTTTTGTGGGTTCCTCCTAGCGCTTGTTTGATTTGTGTTTACTGGGGTGTTATGTGCTAATTGTGTTTATGTATTTGCTTTATCTACTGCTTTATGTACTGTTATTTATTGCTTTCTTTACAGCTTTATATATCATGTTGTCATACTGTTATCTGGCTGGATCTGGTTTATTGTTTTGATGGGTGGAGTTCATTGAGAGTTTAAGGTCCTATACCTGGGACCTGAGTGACACCTAGGCTAGAGTGGTCCATGTTCTTTCCCATTCCATTTCGGTCTGGTGCGGGAATATGAAACACGGTTCAGATGTGGGTTTCTTCTTGAGAACTCTGTGCTACAGATTTCCTGTAGTGCTAGGGCTATCTGGGAAGCCTGCTAAGTCTGGATGACCTTTATTATGACCTTCAGAAGTTGAGGTGAATTAGAGGAGGATCTTTTATGGTTATTGTAAACAATGTACCTCCGGGTTAGAAGTGTTTACACTTCTCATAACTGATCCAAGTCTGAGGATCCTTATTTTAGAACATTACCTGTGAGGGGGTTGGGCTGTTTACAGGTTTGCAGGTACCCTAGGCCACGTCATACCTTGTTTTCTGTTTGGTTTAAGAGTACCTCATTTTGGACAGTTCTTGTGATTAACCTTGGACATGTGACTCTTTATTTGAGTCCCCCACCCTGGTTACTGGATTTCTAAACCTCCATCTGGACCTTCTTTGACCATACATGGGCTTCATATCAAGACAGATAACCAGATTCAGCTTGATCACAAACCCTTGCATATCATTTGCATACTCATCATTTGCATCATTTGACATTTGTTTATTTGTTTTTCAGGGTATCCATATTACATCTGGCTTGGTTTTGACCCCTTCATCTGCATAGACCCTTGTTCATCAATTATCTGCTTCAGCTATCTTCATCAGTTGCCTGCTTCAGCTACCCCCATCATCATCCTCAGCCTATCAGTGGCTCATCTCCAGTTTCAGTCTTCATCATCAGCATCTGTTTTCAGCTCTTCATCAGCAGTCATGGCACCCAAGAAAAGTAACATTTCATACCATTTCTTTGAGCCTGTGCTGGCTGGCATCAGGCAGGTCCTGGCACTTATTATTCCAGACCACATCCCTTTATTCAGAGAGCATTATGGAGGCATCCTTGATATGGTTATAGACCTGGACCCTTCTCAGAGGAGTTTGATCCACACCTGCCTACAGTTTTATGACCCTCCTTTGAGATGCTTCACCTTCCAGGACATTCAGCTAGGACCTCTGCTGGAGGAGTTCTCATCATTGATTGGAGTACCTGTCAGGGGTGATATCCCCTTCAACCCAGAGATGACTTCTCCCAGCAATGGAGAAGTGGCAAGAGCACTGTACCTAGAACCTATTTTGATTGAGCAGAACATGACAACAAAGGCAGGGATCCCTGGCTTGCACTTGGATTTCTTGATCTCTCAGGCTGTCCTGAAAGCCTCTTTGGGAAAATGGACGGCAGTGTGTGCATTGTTAGCCCTCAGCATATATGGGGTTATACTATTTGCAGATGAGCCCAAATTTATCAGCAAGAATGCCATTCATCTTTTCCTTCTGAGAAACCCAATACCCACCTTGCTGGGAAATTTCTATTATTCTGTTCACCAGAGAAATGAGAAGCAAAGAGGAAAATTGGTGAGATGCTGTGCTCCCCTATTTCATACCTGGCTGCTCAAACACTTACCTAAGACTGATGCCTTCCTGAATCCTCACCAACAGAAGAATTGGGCTAAGAGACTTATTTCTTTGACTTCAGATGACATCAGATGGTGCACCCAGAGCACCAAGGGCAAGGACATCATTACTAGTTGTGGGCAGTACCCCAATGTACCTCTAGTAGGAGTGAAGGGTTGCATCAACTACAATCCTTTGCTGTTTAAGAGACAATTGGGCTATGCTTTGGTTCACCCTCCTAGAGTGCAAGACTTGGCTGAAACCATGTATTGTGAGATAAAGCCTAATCTAGCTGTTGTCAGACAAGCATCCTGGGCTTGGGACAACATCCAGACCAAAGGGATGGCCATTCTTGGGAGGTGCAATAATGTGGCTTCAACTCAATACTATGAATGGTCCCATGCCAGAGCTCAGATTTCTGGGATGCCTTTCACCATTGAGGATGCACCTGGACCATCCACAGTACCACCTCCAGCCACTGTCAGCCTGGAAGAATTTGAGAAACTGAAGGAAAGGAATGAGAATCTGTCTCAAGCTCTGAAGAAGACCCTCTGGGAGAGGAGTGATGGTCGTTTAGACATTGAGAGGTTGGAGAAGCTTAAGGTAGAACATCTGGCCAAGATTGAGAAAGCAGAAGACTACATCAAGAAATCAAGAGCTGGAGAGCAAATTTTGAAGAATGCCTGCAAAGAGGCCCAGTTTCAGAAGGCTAGGACTGATCTTTATCTAAAAGAAAGTCAAGATAGGTGGGTCAGAATCACTGAAGCTCGCACTCAAGAGGATAAGAGAACTCAAGCCAGGATTGAGCAGTTGGAGGCCAATGAAAAGAAGCAACAGGAAGCTTTGCTGGCAGCCCAGAAGGAAATTGCAGAATTGAAGCTTAGGGCTGGTGTGAAGAGGTCAAAGGACCAAGACAAGCACAAGAAACTGACCACTGCTATTGCCACCAGAAACCTTCTTATCAGGAACATCACAGAGCATCTGGCTGGTCCTGTAACTGAAGCACTTTTGAAGGAGGTTAAGGAGGATGAGTTTGGATTAGATGTTTGACTTCATTGCTTGTTGTTATTTCCATTTCATGTACTTTTCTTTTTATGTTGTATTTTGACCCTTCAAGGGTATATGTTGTAAAAACAGACTATGTATTATTCACCATGTGTAATGTATGTGTTAGTTTGTTTCACTGAGTTTCTTTTCTCAAGCAACATCAAAGCATCTTCCTCAGGGTCTGGAAAGGTCAAAACCAAGAGCCAAGCCGGATACCTTGGAAAATAAATAAGCATACTGCATTGCATACTGACTGCTGTTTTGTTTTGTAGGTTTATCCTTACTTTATTTTGTTTCTAACTCTGTTGTGCTTCAGGAATTATTGCTCGCCGTCGGGTGTTCCCTCTCAATCATCCGCACCGGTATCCTACTCGCAACAATCTTCCTGGTATCCAGATGGACCAAGTACAGCAAGACCTGACAGAGGTCAGAACTCAGATGGCTAACGAAAGGCTGGAGATGAGAAACCAAATGAACCAGTACATGGAAGTAATGAATGGCTTGGCTCAAAGTCAAGAAAGGTTGAGGGCATTGGTAGAAAGAAAAACCCCGGAAGAACCTCCCCTGGGAACTGGAGGAACAAGTAACAATGAAAGGGGACAGCCTCATGTTAACCCACCAGTATATGGGCCTCATCTACATCCGGAAGTCTCCATCCCGGGTAATGTGCAAGGAAATACTACTGGAGGAAGGATCTTACAGGAAGACCCCCAGGAAGAGCAGTTTACTGTAATGGGAGCTGGGGATGAAGTTTATGATAGGAGGTTTGATGAAATTGCTGAGAAGTTGAGATCTCTGGAGTCTCAAAACTCCCTAGGTTTTGATGTCATGGATATGGGGTTAGTGGACGGAGTAAGAATTCCCCACAAGTTTAACCCCCCGTGCTTCGAGAAGTATAATGGAACTTCCTGCCCACGAACCCACTTGCAGTCCTTTCTGTGGAGACTTAAGGCATATACCATGGATGAGAAACTGTGGATGTTCTATTTTGAAGATAGTTTGACTGGGGCTTCAAGGGAATGGTACTCTCACTTGACCAGAGCTACTATCGGGTGCTGGAAGGACTTAGCTGAAGCTTTCATCAGACAGTACCAATACAATCTGGACATGGCTCCTAACAGAACCCTTCTGATGGTGATGTCTCAATCCTCCAGAGAAAGCTTCAGGGAATATGCCCAAAGGTGGAGACAGCTTGCTGCTTCTGTCCAGCCACCCATGTCGGAAAGAGAAATGGCCGACATGTTTATGAACACTCTGCAAGGAACATATATTGATAGGCTAGCTGCCTTTTCTTCCACCAGCTTCGCTGACGTAGTCATAGCTGGAGAAAGAATTGAAAGCCTTCTGAAAATGGGTAAGATTTCTGATAATGGTGCAAGTTCGTCAAGTAATCCCAGGAAGCCTTTTGTGGGACCTAGAAGAACCGGTGAGACAAATGCCATTTATGCCAACAGGGGCAGACCTCAGCATGTCCACAGATCAGTAGCAGCTATCACAATTCCAGCTCCAATTCCTCAGCAACCGGCATATCAACCACAACAACAGCCACATTATCAGCAACAAGTTCAGTATCCTCCACAGAAAGCCTACAACAACAACAACAATAACAGCAATCAACAAAGACCCTTTCAGCAAAGACCGTCACAGGAAAATAGAGTGATTGACCCAATCCCTATGCCTTATGCTGCCTTATTGCCACAACTCCTGAAACTTAATTTGGTTGAATTAAGGACATTGGCACCGCCAGATCCCTCCAATCTTCCAAGAAATTATGATGTCAATGCCAGATGTGCTTTCCATTCCAATGCACCTGGTCACAATACGGAGAAGTGCAGGGCCTTGCAAATGAAGGTGCAAGATCTGGTGGATTCCAAAGCCCTCAACTTTGCACCACCTCCAAGTGTCACCAAGAAACCCATGCCCAATCATGGAGGACCAAGAATTAATTCCATTGAGGAAGACAAGCATCCTTTCTTAATCACCAGTGTTGGACAGATTCAGACACCTCTGGTCGAAATCAAAGCTCAACTCCTAGAATGTCAGATGTTCCCCGAGTGTGAGCTCGGTTGTGAGTATTGCAACATTTCGGTCAATGGGTGTGATAATTTGAGAAGCGGCATAGATAGTCTTATCAAAAGTGGTATACTTCAGATCTCGACAACAGTGCCTACAAATCCAGCAAATCCTTTGACAACAATTCCTGACTCTTCTACAACAGCAGCAACAATCATTCCAACAAATTCATCAGTATCATCAACAATTACTTCATCCATCACTTCAGCAAATCAGATGTCAACAACCATTTCTTCTACAACATCAGCATCCATTTATTCAGCAGAATCTTCTACAACGCCAACAGAAATCAACAAAGATGTCTCAGCAGTCACCATTTATTATGACCCATCAGATGTTCCTCCAGACAACAACTTTCAACAATATACAATGGCACCTCCTGCCAGATTACCGGTCACCATTTACTACGATCCACGCACCATCTCAGTACCTTCCTCTGCAGCAGTCAGTCAAGTTACCATCACGGTGCCTGGACCAGTTCCATATGAAAGCATTAATGCCATACCTTGGCATTATGGCTCTGACCTCTACTGCAACAGGGAAAGAATCACTTTGGACTCTTCAAATTCTTCTCCACAGATTGACAATGTTGGGGGAGGCGGAGGCTTCACCAGAAGCGGACGCCTTTTTGCCTCACGATTGCAAAGACCTAATGCCGAAGCAGAAGCTGCTGCCAAAGCAAAGGGAAAAAGTGTAATATCTGAAGAACCAATTATCAAGGAAACTCAGAAGACATCTTTTGAACAAGATGTAGACGAGTTTAGGAGGATTATAAAGAGAAGTGATTACAAAGTGGTGGATCAGCTTCACCAAACTCCCTCAAAGATCTCCATATTATCCCTGTTGATGTGTTCTGAAGCTCACAGGAACGCGTTATTAAAAGTCTTGCACGCAACATACGTGCCAAAGGAGATCACTGTTTATCAGCTAAAAACTGTGGTGGCAAATGTCAACACCAGTCACGGACTGGGCTTCACCAATGCTGACTTGACAACTGAGGGACGTAACCACAACAAGGCTTTACATATCACGCTAGAATGCAAGGGTGCTGTTTTATCCCATGTACTGGTGGACACTGGGTCTTCACTCAATGTTCTACCAAAGAAAGCCTTGGTGAAGCTGGAATATGATGGCTTGGCTCTGCGTCCAAGTAATTTGGTGGTAAGAGCGTTTGATGGCTCTAAGAGATCAGTGCTTGGAGAGATTAATCTGCCAGTGATGATTGGCCCGCAAACTTTCAAAATTACCTTCTATGTGATGGACATTCAGCCGGCCTACAGCTGTTTGTTGGGTAGACCTTGGATCCATGCCGCTGGCGCTGTTACGTCTACCCATCACCAGAAGCTGAAATTCGAGTGGGAAGGCCAGATCATCACCATCTGTGGGGAAGAGGACATCTTTGTTAGCCATCTGGCTACGTATAAGTATATTGAGATGGATGGAGAAATCCATGAAACCATGAGTCAGGGATTTGAGGCTCTGAACATAAACGAAGCATCTGCTGTACTGGGAACCTCCATGACATCTTATCGGCAAGCCAGGAAGGTTGTTGAAGAGGGGACTGCCCAAGGCTGGGGCAAGCTGCTGCCCGTGGAGAAGAAGGAGGACAGATTTGGGTTGGGTTACAAACCAACTCAACAAGATCAATCAGAGGGTGCCAAGAAGCCCAGTTTTGTGAGCGGGGGAATGCTCACCCCGGATGCAGTGAACAACTTGGAAGACGAGTCGGAAGATGAGCGCAACCTGGAGAACTGGATACGTCCAAGGACCCCGGGGAGCCATATCTCAAACTGGTCTTCCCAGGAAATTATAAGGGTTACTCCTGCAGAGTAATTATTATTTCTTGTATTTTTAAGCATGCATCAAGTCTTGCATCTTGCCCAAGATGACAAGACTCATTTTGTAATCGGGCCATCTTGTAATTTTGTGCAAACAGATCAATCAATGAATATCGGACATCTTTTGCAAATGAGTCTTTTTTCTTTTTCGCTCACTGTTTTTCATTTTTCTTTTTGTACAAAAATAAAATGGCATTGTCTTCCAAAATGATAATTTCATTTCAAGATTAAAATCAATCACTAAAACGAACAATCTAAACCCTTGCAGAGAGTGCCTTTCAGACTGCACCGACAACAACACTGCTATGACTTCACATGACTTTGACAATCCAATCAATCAAGCTGATGAAGGGGTTGAAGAAGATTATGAGCTTCCTGAAGAGCTAGCCAGGTTGTTAAGACAAGAGGAGAAGGTTATCACTCCTCATCAGGAGGAGGTTGAAACAGTTAATCTTGGTATGGAAGAAGATGTGAAAGAGGTTAAGATCGGGGCCTGCTTACAAGACTCAGTGAAAAAGCAATTGATTGACATGCTTCGAGAGTATGTGGATGTGTTTTCTTGGTCTTATCAGGATATGCCAGGGTTGGACACCGATATTGTCATGCACAAGCTGCCTTTGAAAGAGGATTGCCCACCGGTGAAACAGAAGCTCCGCCGTACTCGCCTAGATATGGAAATGAAGATAAAAGAAGAGGTACAAAAGCAGTGGGACGCCGGTTTCCTTGCTGTGACTAGCTATCCACCGTGGGTTGCTAATATTGTACCTGTGCCTAAGAAAGACGGCAAAGTGAGAATGTGCGTGGACTACCGGTATCTGAACAGAGCCAGCCCAAAAGATGATTTCCCATTACCTCACATTGATGTATTGGTTGATAATACGGCTCAGTTCTCGGTGTTCTCCTTCATGGACAGATTTTCAGGATACAATCAGATCAAGATGTCACCTGAAGACATGGAGAAGACAACTTTCATCACACCCTGGGGCACATTCTGTTATAAGGTGATGCCATTCGGACTGAAGAATGCTGGTGCAACTTATCAACGGGCTATGGTAACATTATTCCACGACATGATCCATAAAGAAATTGAATGTTATGTGGATGACATGATTTCCAAGTCCCTCACAGAAGAAGACCACCTGGTGAATCTGTCGAAGTTATTCAAGCGTCTGAGGAAGTATGAACTGAAGCTAAACCCCAATAAATGCACATTCGGGGTGCGATCCGGTAAGCTGCTGGGATTTATTGTAAGTGAGAAAGGGATCGAAGTTGACCCTGATAAAGTAAAAGCCATTCAAGAAATGCCGACACCAAAGTCAGAAAAAGAAGTTCGAGGTTTCCTAGGTAGATTGAACTACATTTCACGGTTCATATCTCACCTTACTGCAACCTGTGAACCCTTGTTCAAGTTGTTAAGAAAAGAACAAACGGTCAGGTGGAATGAAGACTACCAGAGAGCTTTTGACAAAATCAAGGAATACTTGCAAGAGCCTCCAATTCTTATGCCTCTAGTTGAAGGAAGACCTATGATAATGTACTTGACAGTATTAGAAGAGTCAATGGGGTGTGTGCTGGGCCAGCATGACGAGTCTGGTCGAAAAGATTATGCAATTTACTACCTAAGCAAAACGTTTACCGACTCTGAACAACGTTATTTACTGCTCGAGAAAACTTGTTGTGCTTTAGCGTGGGCAGCTCGCCGACTAATGCAGTATATGTTGACCCACACTACCTTATTGATCTCAAAGATGGACCCAGTCAAGTATATCTTTGAGAAGCCAGCACTTACCGGACGGGTTGCAAGATGGCAAATGATCCTCACAGAATATGACATCCAATACACATCTCAGAAAGCCATCAAGGGCAATGTATTGTCTGATTATCTTGCTGAGCAAGCCATTGATGATTACCAGCCTATGAGATTTGACTTCCCCGATGAAGACATCATGTTCATAAAAGCAAAAGATCATGAAGAGCCTGTTCACACTGAAGGGCCTGACCCAGAAGAAGAATGGACTATGATGTTTGATGGGGCTGTTAATATGAATGGTTGTGGTGTTGGTGCAGTACTCATTACACCTAAAGGGGTTCACATGCCTTTCTCGGCAAAACTCACCTTTAACTGCACTAACAACGAAGTTGAATACGAAGCTTGTATTATGGGTCTTGAGGAAGCCATTGACCTCAGGATCAAAACTTTGAATGTGTTCGGAGATTCAGCTTTGGTAATCAATCAAACCAACGGCAAATGGTACACACACCAGGATCGTCTGATACCTTACAGGGATTATACAAGGAGGTTATTAACTTTCTTTACAACGGTCAAGCTTGAGTATATCCCTCGGGACGAGAATCAGTTTGCAGATGCTCTTGCCACCATTTCATCCATGATCAAAGTTCAAGCTGCCAACTTTGTGCCTCGGATTTCAGTGTCCAGACTTGACAGACCAGCATATGTATTCTCGGCAGAAGTTGTTAAAGATGATAAGCCTTGGTTCCACGATATTAAGTGCTTCTTGGAGGATCAAACATACCCACCTGGGGCATCTTCCAATGATAAGAAGACATTAAGAAGGCTCGCTGGTACTTTCTTCCTGAATACTGACGGTTCCCTGTACAAGAGAAACTTTGATATGGTACTTCTCAGATGCGTTGATAAAACAGAAGCAGGCTTGTTGATGCACGAGGTGCACGAAGGATCCTTTGGTACCCATGCGGGAGGGCATGCCATGGCCAAGAAGTTGCTAAGGTCAGGTTATTACTGGATCACAATGGATGCCGACTGTTGTGCCTATGCCAGAAAATGCCATAAATGCCAGATTTATGCGGATAAAGTGCATGTGCCTCCGAATCCTCTGAATGTGATGTCTTCACCCTGGCCCTTTGCCATGTGGGGCATTGACATGATCGGCAAGATTGAGCCGACTGCTTCAAACGGCCACATATTCATCCTAGTTGCTATTGACTATTTTACCAAGTGGGTCGAAGCAGCTTCCTATGAAAATGTTACCAGGCAAGTGGTAGCCCGATTCCTGAAGAGAGATATCATCTGTCGGTATGGAGTGCCCGAGCGAATCATTACTGATAATGGTTCCAACTTAAACAACAAAATGATGGCAGAGCTATGCCGGGACTTCAAGATCCAACACCACAATTCTTCTCCTTACAGGCCAAAGATGAATGGCGCTGTTGAGGCAGCTAACAAGAATATCAAGAAGATTGTACAGAAGATGGTGGTCACCTATAAAGACTGGCATGAAATGCTACCATTTGCATTGCATGGGTACCGTACGTCAATCAGAACATCCATTGGGGCAACACCGTATCAGCTTGTGTATGGTATGGAAGCAGTCCTACCTGTTGAAGTTGAATTACGTTCCCTGCGGGTACTAATGGACGTTAAGCTGAACGAAGCAGAGTGGGTCTGATCCCGATATGAACAACTGAATCTGATTGAAGAGAAGAGACTAGCTGCAATCTGTCATGGGCAGCTATATCAGAAAAGAATGAAGAAAGCCTTCGATCAGAAAGTCAGGCTCCGAGAATACCAAGTAGGAGACCTTGTGCTGAAAAGACTCCTCCCTCCTCATACAGACCACAGGGGCAAGTGGACTCCAAACTATGAAGGGCCATTCGTAGTAAAGAAAGTTTTCTCTGGTGGAGCACTCATGCTCAGTACTATGGATGGTGAAGACTTCCCGTCCCCTGTGAATTCAGATGCAGTTAAAAAATACTTCGCATAAAAATGACCCGCTGGACATAAAAAACAGAATGTAAGTCCAGGCAAAAAATAGGGCATCCCGACGAGTCAAAAACAGAATAAAAGACTCGGGCAAAAATAAGGGAAAATAAATAAAAAAATGTACACCCGCTGAGTTGAAAAGCCGCATTGGACAACTCAGGAAAAAATGGGTATCCCGATGGATTGAAAACCCGAAAGGGCGATCCATGCAAAATAAGGGAATAAGCGAACAACTGTATTCTGAATTCGTCTGTGTCACTTACAACTTGGTAAGCTTCGAAAGGATCAAGCTTCTTTCAGAATCAGCCTTCTTCAGAAAGAAAGACGAAAAGAGCGTCAAATGTCATACGAGTCATAAGCAAAGGGAGGCTCCTTGAAGCATCGTCAAACATTGCCAACATCTTTTGTTTCTCAATTTGTAACAATCTCCTCATTTTGGGGGATTTGTTTCTTTGACTGTATCTTGCCAATTCAGGGCACACAAATTAATAAAATCAGATTTTCAGTCATGTTTCGTCTTATATTATACATTTTATTTTCATTTGCAAAAAACGTCCGATGTCTTTAAGATATTGATTGCACAGATACAGATGCTTCTCTTCTAAATAATACGTGCTTGCAGGAAATATACTCACTCCCAGGAGCGTCTAAACTCTTATGATGGAATCCGGTAAGGGATACCTCAAGATTACTTGTGCGTTTCTCTGTCTTTTCAGGATTGCGGGCACAACATGGGGCATGAAAGCTTCACCCCAGCAAGCTGGAAAATCATCATCTACTCAGTCATAGCACCAGAAGTGCTTTCTCCCCAGCTGAGTTGCCATTTGTTACTTCCTCCTCAGCCGGGTACAAGAGCCTGGGAACCATCTCCCCACAGAGTGTCAACCTCTACCCGGAAGAGCAACGTGTAAAGAAATCACAACAGAGTGAAGAAGGCTTCTACAAACCCCGGCTGAGTCCCTCATTACCGAGATAGGTCTATCATTGATCTATTTCCCCAAGCAGAGTCGTACATGACAGATCCACCGGTGATCTCGTCCCCAGCTGGGATGTCCACTTCAAGCAGATCAGCCAGAAATCTTCGCAGCAACGGGATCTAAATCCTGGATCGTTACCTTTTGCATAATCATAGCATTCGCATCATTATTCTCCCCACAGAGCGTAGTATTCCGTCTAATACGGAGCATTACGGCAAAAATCAAACATATTGCATAATCACGAGCCATGATTCTGAATCAAAACACTTGTAAATACTGACAATCCGTCAACGATATACAGAAGACTCCCCAGATTCCCCGGCAGAAAGCCAAGGCATTTTCCCTAAAGATACAGATACTTCCTGACACCCGTCCGTGTCATATCCCCAGTAGAAAACCAAAGCGTCCCCTCTACACTCACAGATACATATATATACACAACTTTCTTGACACCCGTCCGTGTCACCTTCCCCCAACATAGTTACCTGAACACTTTGTAAATCGGGCACTTATTTATATCATACTTTTGACACTCGTCCGTGTCATTCTCCCCAGCAAGTTAAACACTCGCCTGTACACCACTCGTACTTATTACTTTTGTTTTACTCATACAGGTACTCGTTTGTATTTTGTATACACCACTTATCTTTCTTAGGATCAATACTCGTCCGTGTTCTTTGTTAACCAGTTGGTACTCGTCCGTATCATCATCTCTGAACACGCGTCAGCGTTTGTTTCTACTGATACTCGTCTGTATCATAATCTTAAGGATGCTCATTCACATCTTTAATCCATACACAATGTCAGATACCTTTTACCTCTTTTTAGAATTTAGACACTCGTCTGTGTCTATCATTCCCCAGAAGAGTCCCCGCAGGATCAACACTCGTCTGTGTTCTTTGATAACCAGTTGATACTCGTCCGTATCATCATCTATGAACACGTGTCAGCGTTTATTTCTACCTAATACACATCTGTATCATAGTCTTAAGGATGCTCGTCCGCATCTTTAATCTATACACTGTACCCAAACACTGATACCTCTCGTTTCTTGGATATAGACACTCGTCCGTGTTTACTTGTCCCGGCAAATTCCAGTGAATCATGATCTTGTTATATGACATTTGTCCTATGTCATGATACCTTGTCGATAGCCGTACCCTGCCAGGTGATCGTCCTTCACCTTTGGATGACCGTCCCTCATCCTTTCCCCAGCGGAGTCTCTATTTCATTAGAACCCCTTTTCTATCCAACATTCGTCTTATGTCGTGATATTTTTAGCAGCCGTCCCCTGCTAGGTGATCGTCCTTCACCTCTTGATGATCGTCCTTCATCATGCTTATCCGATGGCCATCCCCATCGTCGACCTTTTTATCCGACATTCGTCCTATGTCGCGATACTTTCGGCATCCGTACCCTGCCAGGTGATCGTCCTTCACCTTAGATGACCGTCCCTCATCTTTATCCCCAACAGAGCAACCGTACCCTGCTAGGTGATCGTCCTTCACCTTTGATGACCGTACCTCATCATTTATTTCATTTACCTAATCCCCAGAGAGTCTTATAGCTTTGCTTGATGGCCGCCCCCATCACAATCTCTTATATCCCCAGCTTGTCGGTCGTCCCCGTCATTGCTTTATTTCCCGCATTTCCCCAGCATGTCGGTCGTCCCCGTCATTGATTCATCCCCAGCAGTCGTCCTCTGCTCGACGGTCGTCCTCCATCGCCCACACTTTATAATTATACTTTACTTCCTTTTACAATCTATATCCCTTTTCTTCTTCATTCTGGGAGTGCAAATTTTGGACTGTCTTTGGTATTCAACCACAAGTTATCTTGTTTGCCTGTTAAGCCATTGCTTACATCCTGCACAGCTAACTCATGTTTGAATAGGGGCAGCTGTAAACACCCCAAATTTGCCCTCACTCATTTCACCATAGCTTGTGATCTTTTCATATACATAAGTTCAATCATATCATCTCATATTGCATTTTTGCTTCACTGCATTGATTCAAAGTCATCTGCATCTAGGGTTTGTGATCTGAGCCATTCCTGTGCCATTTAAGCCACTCCAAAGGTCTTCAATCACTTCAAAGGGATCCATGTATGTCCAAGCATCATATTATATCCCCACAAAGTCCAATAAGTCAAAGAATCACAAGAACTGAGAATGGCATGGAAGCAGAGCCAGGTTTGACTGCACAGATGACCTAGAATTAGGGTTTTGGTTTCAAAGGCCATAACTCCAAATTTTTTGGTCATTCTTGTTTCTAATGGTCACTATATGTTATGGGGATCATGCATATCAATTTTCATGAAGAAATTCCATGGGGAAGGCATCTAATCAAGAGTTGACTTCTTGAGCAAGTCAGTGTAAAATCAGGGCATCTGAGGCCCCCAATGACCCAACCAAAGGGTGTTCTTCATCATTTTGAATGTGTATGATCTTTATTTGATCATAGAAGAGGTTATAAGTTCACAAGATTGAAGAATTTCAAGCCATTTGCAAATTTGCCATTTTTGGAAAGTGACTTGTAATGGAAACTTTCCATTTTGAGAAAGTTTTTCAACCCTTTCTTTTTGATTCAAAAATGCCTCAAATGAGAAAACTTTGGTCATGAAAGTTGTAGAATGGATCACTCCCTTTTCAAAAAATACAAGAACTCATTCTAATTCATTTTGGATCAAAAGTTATGGCTTGTCAAAGTTGGGAAAAATCACATAATTTCAAGTTATGCACCAAAGAGGCAAAGTTGCAAAATCACTTGCCAAGACAAATTGAGCTTCCAAATGAACTTCTAAACTTTACACAAACATGAACCAATGTCTAAAAGTCAGATTGCATCAAAGGTTTGGCCATTTTCATAACTTATGGATCAAGAAACTTCAAAAGGGCAAAAATGGGACAAATTTGCAAAACATCCTTCAAACCCTAATCCATTTGCTGGCTGGCTTCAAAACTGATCCCATGGCCCTCCTCATTTCTTGCTGCAAAGGACACCCCTCTTGTCCTTGGCTAACTATTGGCCCATACCTCTCTTACACAAAGCTTGACTTTTTTGCAAAAGACCCATGCCAATCACAATAGGGCACAACCACTCCACAGACCTATCCATGAGTGATAAGTGGACCAAAGGCAAGCAATAACACCACACAACTCATGCTGAAACACACTCCAAGCCATAGTTATCAAAAATCCTCCAACTTGCAAAACCATTCGAATCTCTCAACTCACCCAACCATTCTTCAAACCAACTTCACCATTGCTCTCAAAATGACTCACTGACCCAAAACCATCCATCAAAACAGCCAAGAGCCTCACATAAACCAAACACGATTTCTTCCCCTCTTTGAACAGAACTCAATCAATCTCATAAACTAGCCAAAATAAACTCCAGATAAGCTTTGCAAACACTTGAGGAAGGTCAGTAGAGTTGATTGGAAGCAAGGAACTGGTCCAGAAGCTCTTGGGTTGAAAGCTTCGATTCAGGTAGCCATTGAAATTCATTTTTCCAGAAGCTCTATTTTAAGTTGTTAAATGGTTAAGTTTGATTCCCTGAGTTCAATGAACCTTCTATTTTTGAAAATAATGAAGAAATGAGTGTGTATGATCTGACTGAAATTTCTGCCATTTTTGAACTTTGCTTTGAATCTTGTTAATGGTGAGAAATAAATTCCATTTGAGGGCAGGGATGAGCTTAGGGAGGTGAGAGGAAGTGATCTGGAGCTTTAGACCTCCATAAATGACCTAGGGAGTGAGTTTGAGTTTTTCAGGGAAGGGGGTCACCGGAGAAGACGACCGGAGCTCGTCTCCGGTGACCTGAAAATAATTAGGGTTAATTAATTAGGGTTAGCCAAGTTTGAATGTGGACCCTTGATCTGGTTGACTAAGTCTGACCCCCGCGCGTTTCAATGGCCTGGATCTGTCATTAAAGCCCTAATCCCATTTAATTAAATTAATTAATTAGGTTTAGTCAGTTTAAATGCCAGCCGTAGGATAGCGCGCACAGTCAACCCTGGACTCTCAGCTTTGAATCTCAGCCTTCAGATCTGATTACTTTCATTTATTTTCATTTTAATTCATTTTCTTTTGATTTATTTTGCACGAATTAATTAAAATAGCAAAAAATGTTTAAAAATTATGAAAATTTTTGTCAAGGTTTTCATTATTTTTCAGAACACAAAAATATTTTTTATTTTTATTTTTTGCATTAAAAATCATTTTTAAAACATTTAAAAGATTATTTTTAATTAGTTAATGAAAGTTAATTAATTAAAAATACTTTTAGGTATTTAAAAATCACAAAAAAATTCACATAGCATTTAAAAACATTTAGAAACATTGTCTCACTCTCAAACTAAATTTCTTTTTTGATCTTGATGCCTTTTGATAATTTTCTTTGGATTTAAGTTCATTACAAGGCAATATTTTGTCTCAAACTTCAAAAATTCATTTCTGTCTAACCTTTGAGAGTTGGACCATGATTCTTTTTGCATTGCATCTTGTAAGGCATGTAGTTTATAGGATAAATTTGGCTTGATTTGATCTTGCATTTTCATTTTGTTTAGCATTTTTCTTGGCAAGGTACCTTAAAACCCTAGCAATCTTAGGAAATTCATAACTTTCACTAGGTTAAGAGTTGGATCCTCTCCTTTGGGCAGTGAGCTTGTGTAGGTCTAGGGTACCTTTGATATCATTTTCATATTTTTATCATGTCTCTTGCTTCTGGTTTTGGATTTTGCTTTGTGTGTTGATCATAAACCCTAATTTATGCCTTCCTTTGCATCCATCTTCCATTTGCTTGCATACCATGACTTGCCATGACATTTTGTGCATCCATTTGATTCATAGTACATCTTAGGACATATTAGAATCATGTTTGATCATTGCATCTTTCATTTTCCATGTTATATGTCCATTGCATTTCATAACTTTTCATGAACCTCCATGGTTCAATGCATGCTTCATTTGCATCCTTATGCTTGATTGATCATTCTCATCTCTTGTCATGTGTTTGTATCATATCTTAGCATCATTGACATCATACTTATGCTTCTGGTTTTGGTTTGCATCATGACATTACATCTCATTTGCATTGCATTTCATTTCTTTACTAACTTTTCAGGTGGTAAGTTGTATTGAGAAGTGAATTTGCGTTCACTTCTCACAATCTCTTTTCATCTCTCTTATGCATCATGGCTGCATTTTTGTATGTGTATTGGATTGAGATTGCTCACTCTTGTTCATCTTACCTTCTTTCTTCAAGCAACTTGTCTTCTTAAGTGAAGCAAGTTGTCTTACTTCATTCTGCTTCTTTCTCCTTTCATCTTGCTCCTCCTTGGTGGCCTTTGAAGATTCTTTCTCTCTTAAGCCTCACAAACCCTAGGATCCCCAAGTATGATAACAATTAGGGTTTGATTAGTCCCCCTTTTAGTTTTTACCTTTGTGTCATCCTTTGAATCTTCTCCTCTCATCTCATAATCAGGGACTAAACCCTAAAGGCTTTAAGGCTTTGTGATTAAGCTTATGCCTGCATCCTTCTATTAGGATGGAGTGCATAACTTTAATCCTAAGTGTTGAACCCTTAATGTGTTTAACTCCTTTAATCAATCCACCTAATTATCACTAAGACACCAAGCTTGTAACTTGGGCCTTGCATTAGGGTTCTAATCCTTCCTTAATTGGTTAAGAAGGACTAACCCTAGTGTTAATGGACAAGTCCCCCTCAAGTTGTCTTACAAGCCATAAAACTCATTTCTTCATCTTATCATTAACTAAAATCCACTTAATAAAGGCTTTGTTTTGTCATGAGGTTAATCCCTAATCATGGATTAAGTTGAGGAATCTTCCTCAGCTTAAATATTCTCATCTATTATCCTTCTATTAGGATGGTGTAATGAGTCTGTTTAATCCCTGATTATGGCTTAAACTCATTACTTAACACTAAACAAAAACAACAAAAACATCTAAATAATCACAAGTAGGTTAATGATCTTAACCCTACATCATGGTGATTAAGTGTGAGATACTAGCTTCACACTTAAGGTATTCTCATTACCCCTAATCAGAGGGAGGATGTGATGAGTTTACTAACCCATTGGTTTAGGCTTAAGCTCATTTACTTATGACAAATTTCAAAAAAGGCAATAAAAGACTGAAAGCACAAAAACAAACAATAATCGTCTCCTCCGGGATTCTTTTCTCATCTCATTCACTCACAAACGAGAACTTGCTTCTTCCGTCTAATGCAAGACAGTTTGCACCTGAGCCAGACAGGTCATACACTTGAGCATAGACAAGTAAGCAGTTCCCAAGTCAATTTATCTTTCAGTCTCTTTGGGTCGAACTACGGTGTTCTGACTTCCTCATTGCACGAGAGGATACGTAGGCATAACTTAACAGTTATCGAACAAAAGTCCCTATATATTCCCCCTCCTTCTAGCATCATTCTTTTAGCCTCAATGTCTTGAGCTTTCCATTCTTGTACTTACACTGACACTTCCCTCATACACTTCACATTTCTTTCACACTGACACTTGCATTCTTTTCCAGCTTTTGATACACAAATTGCACTGACACTACCCCTTTAAAACACAAATCTTTTAAGCGTGGATCCCGTCGAGTACGGCGGACAATCTGGGTGCTAATACCTTCCCAGGTTGTAACCAACCCCCTTTCTCAGTCTCTCTGGTTCGCGACCGTCTTATCCATATCTTTCCTCAGGTCTATGCAGCATTACCTTTCCTCCGGGATAAAAAGCCTATCTGGCGACTCTTGTCTTCCTGAGTTCACCCCTGTGTGTTCTCTTCCTCTTTCGCCGACCGTTCGCGTCTGTACCCCTCTTGGCCCTGTGTCATCAGGTGGGAGCGACAGCTTGGCGACTCTGCTGGGGAGACCCTTATACTGTAACCAGGGCTTCTGGTTCTTTTTGTGGGTTCCTCCTAGCGCTTGTTTGATTTGTGTTTACTGGGGTGTTATGTGTTAATTGTGTTTATGTATTTGCTTTATCTACTGCTTTATGTACAATTATTTATTGCTTTCTTTACAGCTTTATATATCATGTTGTCATACTGTTATCTGGCTGGATCTGGTTTATTGTTTTGATGGGTGGAGTTCACTGAGAGTTTAAGGTCCTATACCTGGGACCTGAGTGACACCTAGGCTAGAGTGGTCCATGTTCTTTCCCATTCCATTTCGGTCTGGTGCGGGAATATGAAACACGGTTCAGATGTGGGTTTCTTCTTGAGAACTCTGTGCTATAGATTTCCTGTAGTGCTAGGGCTATCTGGGAAGCCTGCTAAGTCTGGATGACCTTTATTATGACCTTCAGAAGTTGAGGTGAATTAGAGGAGGATCTTTTATGGTTATTGTAAACACTGTACCTCCGGGTTAGAAGTGTTTACACTTCTCATAACTGATCCAAGTCTGAGGATCCTTGTTTTAGAACATTACCTGTGAGGGGGTTGGGCTGTTTACAGGTTTGCAGGTACCCTAGGCCACATCATACCTTGTTTTCTGTTTGGTTTAAGAGTACCTCATTTTGGACAGTTCTTGTGATTAACCTTGGACATGTGACTCTTTATTTGAGTCCCCCACCCTGGTTACTGGATTTCTAAACCTCCATATGGACCTTCTTTGACCATACATGGGCTTCATATCAAGACAGATAACCAGATTCAGCTTGATCACAAACCCTTGCATATCACTTGCATACTCATCATTTGCATCATTTGACATTTGTTTATTTGTTTTTTAGGGTATCCATATTACATCTGGCTTGGTTTTGACCCCTTCATCTGCATATACCCTTGTTCATCAGTTATCTGCTTCAGCTATCTTCATCAGTTGCCTGCTTCAGCTACCCCCATCATCATCCTCAGCCTATCAGTGGCTCATCTCCAGTTTCAGTCTTCATCATCAGCATCTGTTTTCAGCTCTTCATCAGCAGTCATGGCACCCAAGAAAAGTAACATTTCATACCATTTCTTTGAGCCTGTGCTGGCTGGCATCAGGCAGGTCCAGACACTTATTACTCCAGACCACATCCCTTTATTCATAGAGCATTATGGAGGCATCCTTGATATGGTTATGGACCTGGACCCTTCTCAGAGGAGTTTGATCCACACCTGCCTACAGTTTTATGACCCTCCTTTGAGATGCTTCACCTTCCAGGACTTTCAGCTAGGACCTCTACTGGAGGAGTTCTCATCATTGATTGGAGTACCTGTCAGGGGTGATATCCCCTTCAACCCAGAGATGACTTCTCCCAGCAATGGAGAAGTGGCAAGAGCACTGTACCTGGAACCTATTTTGATTGAGCAGAACATGACAACAAAGGCAGGGATCCCTGGCTTGCACTTGGATTTCTTGATCTCTCAGGCTGTCCTGAAAGCCTCTTTGGGAGAATGGAGGGCAGTGTGTGCATTGTTAGCCCTCAGCATATATGGGGTTATACTATTTGCAGATGAGCCCAAATTTATCAGCAAGAATGCCATTCATCTTTTCCTTCTGAGAAACCCAATACCCACCTTGCTGGGAGATTTCTATTATTCTGTTCACCAGAGAAATGAGAAGCAAAGAGGAAAATTGGTGAGATGCTGTGCTCCCCTATTTCATACCTGGCTGCTCAAACACTTACCTAAGACTGATGCCTTCCTGAATCCTCACCAACAGAAGAATTGGGCTAAGAGACTTATTTCTTTGACTTCAGATGACATCAGATGGTGCACCCAGAGCACCAAGGGCAAGGACATCATTACTAGTTGTGGGAAGTACCCCAATGTACATCTAGTAGGAGTGAAGGGTTGCATCAACTACAATCCTTTGCTGTTTAAGAGACAATTGGGCTATGCTTTGGTTCACTCTCCTAGAGTGCAAGACTTGGCTGAAACCCTGTATTGTGAGATAAAATCTAGTTGTTGTCAGACAAGCATCCTGGGCTTGGGACAACATCCAGACCAAAGGGATGGCCATTCTTGGGAGGTGCAATAATGTGGCTTCAGCTCAATACTATGAATGGTCCCATGCCAGAGCTCAGATTTCTGGGATGCCTTTCACCATTAAGGATGCACCTGGACCATCCACAGTACCACCTCCAGCCACTGTCAGCCTGGAAGAATTTGAGAAACTGAAGGAAAGGAATGAGAATCTGTCTCAAGCTCTGAAGAAGACCCTCTGGGAGAGGAGTGATGGTCGTTTAGACATTGAGAGGTTGGAGAAGCTTAAGGTAGAACATCTGGCCAAGATTGAGAAAGCAGAAGACTACATCAAGAAATCAAGAGCTGGAGAGCAAATTTTGAAGAATGCCTGCAAAGAGGCCCAGTTTCAGAAGGCTAGGACTGATCTTTATCTAAAAGAAAGTCAAGATAGGTGGGTCAGAATCACTGAAGCTCGCACTCAAGAGGATAAGAGAACTCAAGCCAGGATTGAGCAGTTGGAGGCCAATGAAAAGAAGCAACAGGAAGCTTTGCTGGCAGCCCAGAAGGAAATTGCAGAATTGAAGCTTAGGGCTGGTGTGAAGAGGTCAAAGGACCAAGACAAGCACAAGAAACTGACCACTGCTATTGCCACCATAAACCTTCTTATCAGGAACATCACAGAGCATCCGGCTGGTCCTGTAACTGAAGCACTTTTGAAGGAGGTTAAGGAGGATGAGTTTGGATTAGATGTTTGACTTCATTGCTTGTTGTTATTTCCATTTCATGTACTTTTCTTTTTATGTTGTATTTTGACCCTTCAAGGGTATATGTTGTAAAAACAGACTATGTATTATTCACCATGTGTAATGTATGTGTTAGTTTGTTTCACTGAGTTTCTTTTCTCAAGCAACATCAAAGCATCTTCCTCAGGGTCTGGAAAGGTCAAAACCAAGAGCCAAGCCGGATACCTTGGAAAATAAATAAGCATACTGCATTGCATACTGACTGCTGTTTTGTTTTGTAGGTTTATCCTTACTTTATTTTGTTTCTAACTCTGTTGTGCTTCAGGAATTATTGCTCGCCGTCGGGTGTTCCCTCTCAATCGTCCGCACCGGTATCCTACTCGCAACAATCTTCCTGGTATCCAGATGGACCAAGTACAGCAAGACCTGACAGAGGTCAGAACTCAGATGGCTAACAAAAGGCTGGAGATGAGAAACCAAATGACCCAATTCATGGAAGTAATGAATGGATTGGCTCAAAGTCAAGAAAGGTTGAGGGCATTGGTAGAAAGAAAAACCCCGGAAGAACCTCCCCTGGGAACTGGAGGAACAAGTAACAATGAAAGGGGACAGCCTCATGTTAACTTACCAGTATATGGGCCTCATCTACATCCGGAAGTCACCATCCCGGGTAATGTGCAAGGAAATACTACTGGAGGAAGGATCTTACAGGAAGACCCCCGGGAAGAGCAGTTTACTGTAATGGGAGCTGGGGATGAAGTTTATGATAGGAGGTTTGATGAAATTGCTGAGAAGTTGAGATCTCTAGAGTCTCAAAACTCCCTAGGTTTTGATGTCATGGATATGGGGTTAGTGGACGGAGTAAGAATTCCCCACAAGTTTAAACCCCCATGCTTCGAGAAGTACAATGGAACTTCCTGCCCACGAACCCACTTGCAGTCCTTTCTGTGGAGACTTAAGGCATATACCATGGATGAGAAACTGTGGATGTTCTATTTTGAAGATAGTTTGACTGGGGCTTCAAGGGAATGGTACTCTCACTTGACCAGAGCTACTATCGGGTGCTGGAAGGACTTAGCTGAAGCTTTCATCAGACAGTACCAATACAATCTGGACATGGCTCCTAACAGAACCCTTCTGATGGTGATGTCTCAATCCTCCAGAGAAAGCTTCAGGGAATATGCCCAGAGGTGGAGACAGCTTGCTGCTTCTGTCCAGCCACCCATGTCGGAAAGAGAAATGGCCGACATGTTTATGAACACTCTGCAAGGAACATATATTGATAGGCTAGCTGCCTTTTCTTCCACCAGCTTCGCTGACGTAGTCATAGCTGGAGAAAGAATTGAAAGCCTTCTGAAAATGGGTAAGATTTCTGATAATGGTGCAAGTTCGTCAAGTAATCCCAGGAAGCCTTTTGTGGGACCTAGAAGAACCGGTGAGACAAATGCCATTTATGCCAACAGGGGCAGACCTCAGCATGTCCACAGATCAGTAGCAGCTGTCACAATTCCAGCTCCAATTCCTCAGTAACCGGCATATCAACCACAACAACATCCACATTATCAGCAACAAGTTCAGTATCCGCCACAGAAAGCCTACAACAACAACAACAATAACAACAATCAACAAAGACCCTTTCAGCAAAGACCGTCACAGGAAAACAGGGTGATTGACCCTATCCCTATGCCTTATGCTGCCTTATTGCCACAACTCCTGAAACTTAATTTGGTTGAATTAAGGACATTGGCACCGCCAGATCCATCCAATCTTCCAAGAAATTATGATGTCAACGCCAGATGTGCTTTCCATTCCAATGCACCTGGTCACAATACGGAGAAGTGCAGGGCCTTGCAAATGAAGGTGCAAGATCTGGTGGATTCCAAAGCCCTCAACTTTGCACCACCTCCAAGTGTCACCAAGAAACCCATGCCCAATCATGGAGGACCAAGAATTAATGCCATTGAGGAAGACAAGCATCCTTTCTTAATCACCAGTGTTGGACAGATTCGGACACCTCTGGTCGAAATCAAAGCTCAACTCCTAGAATGTCAGATGTTCCCCGGGTGTGAGCTCGGTTGTGAGTATTGCAACATTTCGGTCAATGGGTGTGATAATTTGAGAAGCGGCATAGATACTCTTATCAAAAGTTGTATACTTCAGATCTCGACAACAGTGCCTACAAATCCAGCAAATCCTTTGACAACAATTCCTGACTCTTCTACAACAGCAGCAACAATCATTCCAACAAATTCATCAGTATCATCAACAATGACTTCATCCATCACTTCAGCAAATCAGATGTCAACAACCATTTCTTCTACAACATCAGCATCCATTTATTCAGCAGAATCTTCTACAACGCCAACAGAAATCAACAAAGATGTCTCAGCAGTCACCATTTATTATGACCCATCAGATGTTCCTCCAGACAACAACTTTCAACAATATACAATGGCACCTCCTGCCAGATTACTGGTCACCTATTACTACGATCCACACACCATCTCAGTACCTTCCTCTGCAGCAGTCAGTCAAGTTACCATCACGGTGCCTGGACCAGTTCCATATGAAAGCAGTAATGCCATACCTTGGCATTATGGCTCTGACCTCTACTGCAACAGGGAAAGAATCACTTTGGACTCTTCAAATTCTTCTCCACAGATTGACAATGTTGGGGGAGGTGGAGGCTTCACCAGAAGCGGACGCCTTTTTGCCTCACGATTGCAAAGACCTAATGCCGAAGCAGAAGCTGCTGCCAAAGCAAAGGGAAAAAGTGTAATATCTGAAGAACCAATTATCAAGGAAACTCAGAAGACATCTTTTGAACAAGATGTAGACCAGTTTATGAGGATTATAAAGAGAAGTGATTACAAAGTGGTGGATCAGCTTCACCAAACTCCCTCAAAGATCTCCATATTATCCCTGTTGATGTGTTCTGAAGCTCACAGGAACGCGTTATTAAAAGTCTTGCACGCAGCATACGTGCCAGAGGAGATCACTATTAATCAGCTAAAAACTGTGGTGGCAAATGTCAACACCAGTCACGGACTGGGTTTCACCAATGCTGACTTGACAACTGAGGGACGTAACCACAACAAGGCTTTACATATCACGCTAGAATGCAAGGGTGCTGTTTTATCCCATGTACTGGTGGACACTGGGTCTTCACTCAATGTTCTACCAAAGAAAGCCTTGGTGAAGATGGAATATGATGGCTTGGCTCTGCGTCCAAGTAATTTGGTGGTAAGAGCGTTTGATGGCTCTAAGAGATCAGTGCTTGGAGAGATTGATCTGCCAGTGATGATTGGCCCGCAAACTTTCAAAATTACCTTCTATGTGATGGACATTCAGCCGGCCTACAGCTGTTTGTTGGGTAGACCTTTGATCCATGCCGCTGGAGCTGTTACGTCTACCCATCACCAGAAGCTGAAATTCGAGTGGGAAGGCCAGATCATCACCATCTGTGGGGAAGAGGACATCTTTGTTAGCCATCTGGCTATGTATAAGTATATTGAGATGGATGGAGAAATCCATGAAACCATGAGTCAGGGATTTGAGGCTCTGAACATAAACTAAGAATCTGCTGTACTGGGAACCTCCATGACATCTTATCGACAAGCCAGGAAGGTTGTTGAAGAGGGGACTGCCCAAGGCTGGGGCAAGCTGCTGCCCGTGGAGAACAAGGAGGACAGATTTGGGTTGGGTTACAAACCAACTCAACAAGATCAATCAGAGGGTGCCAAGAAGCCCAGTTTTGTCAGCGGGGGAATGCTCACCCCGGATGCAGTGAACAACTTGGAAGACGAGTCGGAAGATGAGCGCAACCTGGAGAACTGGATACGTCCAAGGACCCCGGGGAGCCATATCTCAAACTGGTCTTCCCAGGAAATTATAAGGGTTACTCCTGCAGAGTAATTATTATTTCCTGTATTTTTAAGCATGCATCAAGTCTTGCATCTTGCCCAAGATGACAAGACTCATTTTGTAATCGGGCCATCTTGTAATTTTGTGCAAACAGATCAATCAATGAATATCGGACATCTTTTGCAAATGAGTCTTTTTTCTTTTTCGCTCACTGTTTTTCATTTTTCTTTTTGTACAAAAATAAAATGGCATTGTCTTCCAAAATGATAATTTCATTTCAAAATTAAAATCAATCAATAAAACGAACAATCTAAACCCTTGCAGAGAGTGCCTTTCAGACTGCACCGACAACAACACTGCTATGACTTCACATGACTTTGACAATCCAATCAATCAAGCTGATGAAGGGGTTGAAGAAGATTATGAGCTTCCTGAAGAGCTAGCCAGGTTGTTAAGACAAGAGGAGAAGGTTATCACTCCTCATCAGGAGGAAGTTGAAACAGTTAATCTTGGTACGGAAGAAGATGTGAAAGAGGTTAAGATCGGGGCCTGCTTACAAGACTCAGTGAAAAAGCAATTGATTGACATGCTTCGAGAGTATGTGGATGTGTTTTCTTGGTCTTATCAGGATATGCCAGGGTTGGACACCGATATTGTCATGCACAAGCTGCCTTTGAAAGAGGATTTCCCACCGGTGAAACAGAAGCTCCGCCGTACTCGCCCAGATATGGCAATGAAGATAAAAGAAGAGGTACAAAAGCAGTGGGACGCCGGTTTCCTTGCTGTGACTAGCTATCCGCCGTGGGTTGCTAATATTGTACCTGTGCCTAAGAAAGACGGCAAAGTGAGAATGTGCGTGGACTACCGGGATCTGAACAGAGCCAGCCCAAAAGATGATTTCCCATTACCTCACATTGATGTATTGGTTGATAATACGGCTCAGTTCTAGGTGTTCTCCTTCATGGACGGATTTTCAGGATACAATCAGATCAAGATGTCACCTGAAGACATGGAGAAGACAACTTTCATCACACCCTGGGGCACATTCTGTTATAAGGTGATGCCATTCGGACTGAAGAATGCTGGTGCAACTTATCAACGGGCTATGGTAACATTATTCCATGACATGATCCATAAAGAAATTGAATGTTATGTGGATGACATGATTTCCAAGTCCCTCACAGAAGAAGACCACCTGGTGAATCTGTCGAAGTTATTCAAGCGTCTGAGAAAGTATGAACTGAAGCTAAACCCCAATAAATGCACATTCGGGGTGCGATCCGGTAAGCTGCTGGGATTTATTGTAAGTGAGAAAGGGATCGAAGTTGACCCTGATAAAGTAAAAGCCATTCAAGAAATGCCGGCACCAAAGTCAGAAAAAGAAGTTCGAGGTTTCCTAGGTAGATTGAACTACATTTCACGGTTCATATCTCACCTTACTGCAACCTGTGAACCCTTGTTCAAGTTGTTAAGAAAAGAACAAACGGTCAGGTGGAATGAAGACTACCAGAGAGCTTTTGACAAAATCAAGGAATACTTGCAAGAGCCTCCAATTCTTATGCCTCTAGTTGAAGGAAGACCTATGATAATGTACTTGACAGTATTAGAAGAGTCAATGGGGTGTGTGCTGGGCCAGCATGACGAGTCTGGTCGAAAAGATTATGCAATTTACTACCTAAGCAAAACGTTTACCGACTCTGAACAACGTTATTTACTGCTCGAGAAAACTTGTTGTGCTTTAGCGTGGGCTGCTCGCCGACTAAGGCAGTATATGTTGACCCACACTACCTTATTGATCTCAAAGATGGACCCAGTCAAGTATATCTTTGAGAAGCCAGCACTTACCGGACGGGTTGCAAGATGGCAAATGATCCTCACAGAATATGACATCCAATACACATCTCAGAAAGCCATCAAGGGCAATGTATTGTCTGATTATCTTGCTGAGCAAGCCATTGATGATTACCAGCCTATGAGATTTGACTTCCCCGATGAAGACATCATGTTCATAAAAGCAAAAGATCATGAAGAGCCTGTTCACACTGAAGGGCCTGACCCAGAAGAAGAATGGACTATGATGTTTGATGGGGCTGTTAATATGAATGGTCGTGGTGTTGGTGCAGTACTCTTTACACCTAAAGGGGTTCACATGCCTTTCTCGGCAAAACTCACCTTTAACTGCACTAACAACGAAGCTGAATACGAAGCTTGTATTATGGGTCTTGAGGAAGCCATTGACCTCAGGATCAAAACTTTGACTGTGTTCGGAGATTCAGCTTTGGTAATCAATCAAACCAACGGCAAATGGTACAGACACCAGGATCGTCTGATACCTTACAGGGATTATACAAGGAGGTTATTAACTTTCTTTACAACGGTCAAGCTTGAGTATATCCCTCGGGACGAGAATCAGTTTGCAGATGCTCTTGCCACCATTTCATCCATGATCAAAGTTCAAGCTGCCAACTTTGTGCCTCGGATTTCAGTGTCCTGACTTGACAGACCAGCATATGTATTCTCGGTAGAAGTTGTTAAAGATGATAAGCCTTGGTTCCACGATATTAAGTGCTTCTTGGAGGATCAAACATACCCACCTGGGGCATCTTCCAATGATAAGAAGACATTAAGAAGGCTCGCTGGTAGTTTCTTCCTGAATACTGACGGTTCCCTGTACAAGAGAAACTTTGATATGGTACTTCTCAGATGAGTTGATAAAACAGAAGCAGGCTTGTTGATGCACGAGGTGCACGAAGGATCCTTTGGTACCCATGCGGGAGGGCATGCCATGGCCAAGAAGTTGCTGAGGTCAGGTTATTACTGGATCACAATGGATGCCGACTGTTGTGCCTATGCCAGAAAATGCCATAAATTCCAGATTTATGCGGATAAAGTGCATGTGCCTCCGAATCCTCTGAATGTGATGTCTTCACCCTGGCCCTTTGCCATGTGGGGCATTGACATGATCGGCAAGATTGAGCCGACTGCTTCAAACGGCCACAGATTCATCCTAGTTGCTATTGACTATTTTACCAAGTGGGTCGAAGCAGCTTCCTATGCAAATGTTACCAGGCAAGTGGTAGCCCGATTCCTGAAGAGAGATATCATCTGTCGGTATGGAGTGCCCGAGCGAATCATTACTGATAATGGTTCCAACTTAAACAACAAAATGATGGCAGAGCTATGCCGGGACTTCAAGATCCAACACCACAATTCTTCTCCTTACAGGCCAAAGATGAATGGCGCTGTTGAGGCAGCTAACAAGAATATCAAGAAGATTGTACAGAAGATGGTGGTCACCTATAAAGACTGGCATGAAATGCTACCATTTGCATTGCATGGGTACCGTACGTCAATCAGAACATCCACTGGGGCAACACCGTATTAGCTTGTGTATGGTATGGAAGCAATCCTACCTGTGAAGTTGAATTACGTTCCCTGCGGGTACTAATGGACGTTAAGCTAAACGAAGCAGAGTGGGTCCGATCCCGATATGAACAACTGAATCTGATTGAAGAAAAGAGACTAGCTGCAATCTGTCATGGGCAGCTATATCAGAAAAGAATGAAGAAAGCCTTCGATCAGAAAGTCAGGCTCCGAGAATACCAAGTAGGAGACCTTGTGCTGAAAAGACTCCTCCCTCCTCATACAGACCACAGGGGCAAGTGGACTCCAAACTATGAAGGGCCATTCGTAGTAAAGAAAGTTTTCTCTGGTGGAGCACTCATGCTCAGTACTATGGATGGTGAAGACTTCCCGTCCCCTATGAATTCAGATGCAATTAAAAAATACTTCGCATAAAAATGACCCGCTGGACATAAAAACAGAATGTAAGTCCAGGCAAAAAATAGGGCATCCCAACGAGTCAAAAACAGAATAAAAGACTCGGGCAAAAATAAGGGAAAATAAATAAAAAAATGTACACCCGCTGAGTTGAAAAGCCGCATTGGACAACTCAGGAAAAAATGGGTATCCCGATGGATTGAAAACCCGAAAGGGCGATCCATGCAAAATAAGGGAATAAGCGAACAACTGTATTCTGAATTCGTCTGTGTCACTTACAACTTGGTAAGCTTCGAAAGGATCAAGCTTCTTTCAGAATCAGCCTTCTTCAGAAAGCAAGACGAAAAGAGCGTCAAATGTCATACGAGTCATAAGCAAAGGGAGGCTCCTTGAAGCGTCGTCAAACATTGCCAACATCTTTTGTTTCTCAATTTGTAACAATCTCCTCATTTTGGGGGATTTGTTTCTTTGACTGTATCTTGCCAATTCAGGGCACACAAATTAATAAAATCAGATTTTCAGTCATGTTTCGTCTTATATTATACATTTTATTTTCATTTGCAAAAAACGTCCGATGTCTTTAAGATATTGATTGCACAGATACAGATGCTTCTCTTCTAAATAATACGTGCTTGCAGGAAATATACTCACTCCCAGGAGCGTCTAAACTCTTATGATGGAATCCGGTAAGGGATACCTCGAGATTACTTGTGCGTTTCTCTGTCTTTTCAGGATTGCGGGCACAACATGGGGCATGAAAACTTCACCCTAGCAAGCTGGAAAATCATCATCTACTCAGTCATAGCACCAGAAGTGCTTTCTCCCCAGCTGAGTTGCCATTTGTTACTTCCTCCTCAGCCGGGTACAAGAGCCTGGGAACCATCTCCCCACAGAGTGTCAACCTCTACCCGGAAGAGCAACGTGTAAAGAAATCACAACTGAGTGAAGAAGGCTTCTACAAACCCCAGCTGAGTCCCTCATTACCGAGATAGGTCCATCATTGATCTATTTCCCCAAGCAGAGTCGTACATGACAGATCCACCGGTGATATCGTCCCCAGCTGGGATGTCCACTTCAAGCAGATCAGCTAGAAATCTTCGCAGCAACGGGATCTAAATCCTGGATCGTTACCTTTTGCATAATCATAGCATTCGCATCATTATTCTCCCCACAGAGCGTAGCATTCCGTCTAATACGGAGCATTACGGCAAAAATCAAACATATTGCATAATCACGAGCCATGATTCTGAATCAAAACACTTGTAAATACTGACAATCCGTCAACGATATACAGAAGACTCCCCAGATTCCCCGGCAGAAAGCCAAGGCATTTTCCCTAAAGATACAGATACTTCCTGACACCCGTCCGTGTCATATCCCCAGTAGAAAACCAAAGCGTCCCCTCTACACTCACAGATACATATATATACACAACTTTCTTGACACCCGTCCGTGTCACCTTCCCCCAACATAGTTACCTGAACACTTTGTAAATCGGGCACTTATTTATATCATACTTTTGACACTCGTCCGTGTCATTCTCCCCAGCAAGTTAAACACTCGCCTGTACACCACTCATACTTATTACTTTTGTTTTACTCATACAGGTACTCGTTTGTATTTTGTATACACCACTTATCTTTCTTAGGATCAATACTCGTCCGTGTTCTTTGTTAACCAGTTGGTACTCGTCCGTATCATCATCTCTGAACACGCGTCAGCGTTTGTTTCTACTGATACTCGTTCGTATCATAATCTTAAGGATGCTCGTTCGCATTTTTAATCCATACACAATGTCAGATACCTTTTACCTCTTTTTAGAATTTAGACACTCGTCTGTGTCTATCATTCCCCAGAAGAGTCCCCGCAGGATCAACACTCGTCCGTGTTCTTTGTTAACCAGTTGATACTCGTCCGTATCATCATCTATGAACACGCGTCAACGTTTATTTCTACCTGATACACATCTGTATCATAGTCTTAAGGATGCTCGTCCGCATATTTAATCTATACACAGTACCCAAACACTGATACCTCTCGTTTCTTGGATATAGACACTCATCCGTGTTTACTTGTCCCGGAAAATTCCAGTGAATCATGATCTTTTTATCTGACATTTGTCCTATGTCATGATACCTTGTCGACAGCCGTACCCTGCCAGGTGATCGTCTTTCACCTTTGGATGACCGTCCCTCATCCTTTCCCCAGCGGAGTCTCTATTTCATTAGAACACCTTTTCTATCCGACATTCGTCTTATGTCGTGATATTTTTAGCAGCCGTCCCCTGCTAGGTGATCGTCCTTCACCTCTTGATGATCGTCCTTCATCATGCTTATCCGATGGCCGTCCCCATCATCGACCTTTTTATCCGACATTCGTCCTATGTCGCGATACTTTCGGCATCCGTACCCTGCCAGGTGATCGTCCTTCACCTTAGATGACCGTCCCTCATCTTTATCCCCAACAGAGCAACCGTACCCTGCTAGGTGATCGTCCTTCACCTTTGATGACCGTACCTCATCATTTATTTCATTTACCTAATCCCCAGAGAGTCTTATAGCTTTGCTTGATGGCCGCCCCCATCACAATCTCTTATATCCCCAGCTTGTCGGTCGTCCCCGTCATTGCTTTATTTCCCGCATTTCCCCAGCATGTCGGTCGTCCCCGTCATTGATTCATCCCCAGCAGTCGTCCTCTGCTCGACGGTAGTCCTCCATCGCCCGCACTTTATAATTATACTTTACTTCCTTTTACAATCTATATCCCTTTTCTTCTTCATTCTGGGAGTGCAAATTTTGGACTGTCTTTGGTATTCAACCACAAGTTATCTTGTTTGCCTGTTAAGCCATTGCTTACATCCTGCACAACTAACTCATGTTTGAATAGGGGCAGCTGTAAACACCCCAAATTTGCCCTTTGAGCCATTTGAGCCACTCCAAAGGTCTTCAATCACTTCAAAGGGATCCATGTATGTCCAAGCATCATATTATATCCCCACAAAGTCCAAGAAGTCAAAGAATCACAAGAACTGAGAATGGCATGGAAGCAGAGCCAGGTTTGACTGCACAGATGACCTAGAATTAGGGTTTTGGTTTCAAAGGCCATAACTCCAAATTTTTTGGTCATTCTTATTTCTAATGGTCACTATATGTTATGGGGATCATGCATATCAATTTTCATGAAGAAATTCCATGGGGAAGGCATCTAATCAAGAGTTGACTTCTTGAGCAAGTCAGTGTAAAATCAGGGCATCTGAGGCCCCCAATGACCCAACCAAAGGGTGTTCTTCATCATTTTGAATGTGTATGATCTTTATTTGATCATAGAAGAGGTTAGAATTTCACAAGATTGAAGAATTTCAAGCCATTTGCAAATTTGCCATTTTTGGAAAGTGACTTGTAATGGAAACTTTCCATTTTGAGAAAGTTTTTCAACCCTTTCTTTTTGATTCAAAAATGCCTCAAATGAGAAAACTTTGGTCATGAAAGTTGTAGAATGGATCACTCCCTTTTCAAAAAATACAAGAACTCATTCTAATTCATTTTGGATCAAAAGTTATGGCTTGTCAAAGTTGGGAAAAATCACATAATTTCAAGTTATGCACCAAAGAGGCAAAGTTGCAAAATCACTTGCCAAGACAAATTGAGCTTCCAAATGAACTTCTAATCTTTACACAAACATGAACCAATGTCTAAAAGTCCGATTGCATCAAAGGTTTGGCCATTTTCATAACTTATGGATCAAGAAACTTCAAAAGGGCAAAAGTGGGACAAATTTGCAAAACATCCTTCAAACCCTAATCCATTTGCTGGCTGGCTTCAAAACTGATCCCATGGCCCTCCTCATTTCTTGCTGCGAAGGACACCCCTCTTGTCCTTGGCTAACTATTGGCCCATACCTCTCTTACACAAAGCTTGACTTTTTTTGCAAGAGACCCATGCCAATCACAATAGGGCACAACCACTCCACAGACCTATCCATGAGTGATAGGTGGACCAAAGGCAAGCCATAACACCACACAACTCATGCTGAAACACACTCCAAGCCATAGTTATCAAAAATCCTCCAACTTGCAAAACCATTCGAATCTCTCAGCTCACCCAACCATTCTTCAAACCAACTTCACCATTGCTCTCAAAATGACTCACTGACCCAAAACCATCCATCAAAACAGCCAAGAGCCTCACATAAACCAAACACGATTTCTTCCCCTCTTTGAACAGAACTCAATCAATCTCACAAACTAGCCAAAATAAACTCCAGATAAGCTTTGCAAACACTTGAGGAAGGTCAGTAGAGTTGATTGGAAGCAAGGAACTGGTCCAGAAGCTCTTGGGTTGAAAGCTTCGATTCAGGTAGCCATTGAAATTCATTTTTCCAGAAGCTCTATTTTAAGTTGTTAAATGGTTAAGTTTGATTCCCTGAGTTCAATGAACCTTTTATTTTTGAAAATAATGAAGAAATGAGTGTGTATGATCTGACTGAAATTTCTGCCATTTTTTAAATTTGCTTCGAATCTTGTTAATGGTGAGAAATAAATTCCATTTGAGGGCAGGGATGAGCTTAGGGAGGTGAGAGGAAGTGATCTGGAGCTTTAGACCTCCATAAATGACCTAGGGAGTGAGTTTGAGTTTTTCAGGGAAGGGGGTCACCGGAGAAGACGACCGGAGCTCGTCTCCGGTGACCTGAAAATAATTAGGGTTAATTAATTAGGGTTAGTCAAGTTTGAATGTGGACCCTTGATCTGGTTGACTAAGTCTGACCCCCGCGCGTTTCACTGGCCTTGATCTGTCATTAAAGCCCTAATCCCATTTAATTAAATTAATTAATTAGGTTTAGTCAGTTTAAATGCCAGCCATAGGATAGCGCGCGCCGTCAACCCTGGATTCTCAGCTTTGAATCTCAGCCTTCAGATCTGATTACTTTCATTTATTTTCATTTTAATTCATTTTCTTTTGATTTATTTTGCACGAATTAATTAAAATAGCAAAAAATGTTTAAAAATTATGAAAATTTTTGTCAAAGTTTTCATTATTTTTCAGAACACAAAAATATTTTTTATTTTTATTTTTTGCATTAAAAATCATTTTTAAAACATTTAAAAGATTATTTTTAATTAGTTAATGAAAGTTAATTAATTAAAAATACTTTTAGGTATTTAAAAATCACAAAAAAATTCACATAGCATTTAAAAACATTTAGAAACATTGTCTCACTCTCAAACTAAATTTCTTTTTTGATCTTGATGCCTTTTGATAATTTTCTTTGGATTTAATTTCATTACAAGGCAATATTTTGTCTCAAACTTCAAAAATTCATTTCTGTCTAACCTTTGAGAGTTGGACCATGATTATTTTTGCATTGCATCTTGTAAGGCATGTAGTTTATAGGATAAATTTGGGTTGATTTGATCTTGCATTTTCATTTTGTTTAGCATTTTTCTTGGCAAGGTACCTTAAAACCCTAGCAATCTTAGGAAATTCATAACTTTCACTAGGTTAAGAGTTGGATCCTCTCCTTTGGGCAGTGAGCTTGTGTAGGTCTAGGGTACCTTTGATAGCATTTTCAAATTTTTATCATGTCTTTTGCTTCTGGTTTTGGATTTTGCTTTGTGTGTTGATCATAAACCCTAATTTATGCCTTCCTTTGCATCCATCTTCCATTTGCTTGCATACCATGACTTGCCATGACATTTTGTGCATCCATTTGATTCATAGTACATCTTAGGACATATTAGAATCATGTTTGATCATTGCATCTTTCATTTGCCATGTTATATGTCCATTGCATTTCATAACTTTTCATGAACCTCCATGGTTCAATGCATGCTTCATTTGCATCCTTATGCTTGATTGATCATTCTCATCTCTTGTCATGTGTTTGTATCATCTCTTAGCATCATTGACATCATACTTATGCTTCTGGTTTTGGTTTGCATCATGACATTGCATCTCATTTGCATTGCATTTCATTTCTTTACTAACTTTTCAGGTGTTAAGTTGTATTGAGAAGTGAATTTGCCTTCACTTCTCACAACTTTAATCCTTATGCCTGCATCCTTCTATTAGGATGGAGTGCATAACTTTAATCCTAAGTGTTGAACCCTTAATGTGTTTAACTCGTTTAATCAATCCACCTAATTATCACTAAGACACCAAGCTTGTAACTTGGGCCTTGCATTAGGGTTCTAATGCTTCCTTAATTGGTTAAGAAGGACTAACCCTAGTGTTAATGGACAAGTCCCCCTCAAGTTGTCTTACAAGCCATAAAACTCATTTCTTCATCTTATCATTAACTAAAATCCGCTTAATAAAGGCTTTGTTTTGTCATGAGGTTAATCCCTAATCATGGATTAAGTTGAGGAATCTTCCTCATCTTAAATATTCTCATCTATTATCCTTCTATTAGGATGGTGTAATGAGTCTGTTTAATCCCTGATTATGGTTTAAACTCATTACTTAACACTAAACAAAAACAACAAAAACATCTAAATAATCACAAGTAGGTTAATGATCTTAACCCTTCATCATGGTGATTAAGTGTGAGATATTGGCTTCACACTTAAGGTATTCTCATTACCCCTAATCAGAGGGAGGATGTGATGAGTTTACTAACCCATTGGTTTAGGCTTAAGCTCATTTACTTATGACAAATTTCAAAAAAGGCAATAAAAGACTGAAAGCACAAAAACAAACAATAATCGTCTCCTCCGGGATTCTTTTCTCATCTCATTCACTCACAAACGAGAACTTGCTTCTTCCGTCTAATGCAAGACAGTTTGCACCTGAGCCAGACAGGTCATACACTTGAGCATAGACAAGTAAGCAGTTCCCAAGTCAATTTATCTTTCAGTCTCTTTGGGTCGAACTACGGTGTTCTGACTTCCTCATTGCACGAGAGGATACGTAGGCATAACTTAACAGTTATCGAACAAAAGTCCCTGTATAGTCCCCCTCCTTCTAGCATCATTCTTTTAGCCTCAATGTCTTGAGCTTTCCATTCTTGTCCTTACACTGACACTTCCCTCATACACTTCACATTTCTTTCACACTGACACTTGCATTCTTTTCCAGCTTTTGATACACAAATTGCACTGACACTACCCCTTTGAAACACAAATCTTTTAAGCGTGGATCCCGTCGAGTACGGCGAACAATCTGGGTGCTAATACCTTCCCAGGTTGTAACCAACCCCCTTTCTCAGTCTCTCTGGTTCGCGACCGTCTTATCTATATCTTTCCTCAGGTCTATGCAGCATTACCTTTCCTCCGGGATAAAAATGCCTAGCTGGCGACTCTTGTCTTCCTGAGTTCACCCTTGTGTGTTCTCTTCCTCTTTCGCCGACCGTTCGCGTCTGTACCCCTCTTGGCCCAGTGTCATCAGGTGGGAGCGACATCTGTCATGGGCAGCTATATCAGAAAAGAATGAAGAAAGCCTTCGATCAGAAAGTCAGGCTCCGAGAGTACCAAGTAGGAGATCTTGTGCTGAAAAGACTCCTCCCTCCTCATACAGACCACAGGGGCAAGTGGACACCGAATTACGATGGTCCATTCATAGTAAAGAAAGTTTTCTCTGGAGGAGCACTGATACTCAATACTATGGATGGCGAGGACTTCCTGTCCCCTGTGAATTAAGATGTAGTTAAAAAATACTTCGCATAAAATGACCCGCTAGACATAAAAAACAGAACGTAAGTCCAGGCAAAAATAGGGCATCTCGGCGAGTCAAAAACAGAGTTGCATTGGACAACTCAGGAAAAAATGGGTATCCCGGTGGATTGAAAACCCGAAAGGGCGATCCACGCAAAATAAGGGAATAAGCGAACAACTGCATTCTGAATTCATCTGTATCACTTACAACATGGTAAGCTCCGAAAGGTTCAAGCTTCGCTCAGAATCAGCCTTCTTCAGGAAGCAAGATGAGAAGAACGTCAATGTCATACAAGTCATAGCAAAGGAAGCTCCCTAAAGCGTCTTCAACATTGCAAGCATCTTTTTGTTTCTCAATTTGGAACGATCTCCTCATTACAGGAGATCTGTTTCTTTGACTGTATTTTGCCAATTCAGGGCACAAAAATTAATAAAATCAGATTTTCAGTCATATTTCGTCTCGTACATGTTATTTTTCATTTGCAAAATGTCCGATGTCCTTAAGATATTGATTGCATAAATACAGATGATTTTCCTTCTAAGAATACACGCTTACAGGAAATATACTTACTCGCGGGAGTGTTTAAACTCATATAACATAATCCAGTAAAGGATACCTCGGGATGCTCGTACGTCTCTTTGTCTTAACAGGATTGCAGGTATTTAAAGCGCAACATGGGGCATGAAAGCTTCTTCCCAGCAAGCTGCCAAATCATTATTTGCTCAGCACATCTAAGCACCGGAGATGCTTTATCCCCAGCTGAGTTGCCAGCCATCATTCCTCCTCAGACAAGTACAAAGCCAGGGCTGCTTTCTCCCCATCAGAGTAGTCAGGCATCACTTCTCCAACATTTCCTTCAGGACGGTACCAGAAGGTGCTCACATTCCCAGCTGGGTTGTCAAGTATCATCCTCAGTAGGATCCCCACAAAAATCTCTAGGAAGATCTTTTAGTGATCTTTTCCTCTCCCCCAGCCGAGTGCTAGAAAGGGAACTATCTCCCCGCACAGTTCAGCCTCTATCCGGAAGAGCAACGCCTGAAGATCTCACAACAGAGTAAAGAAAGCTTCTACAAACCCCAGCTGGGTCCCTCATTACCAAGATAGGTCTATCAGTGATCTATTTCCCCATGCAGAGCCATATATGTCAGATCTACCAATGATCTCATACCTAGCTGGGATGTCCACTTCAAGCAGATCAACCGGAGAGCTCCACAGCATCGGGATCCGGATCCCGGATCGGTATCTTTGCATAATCATAGCATTCGCATCATATTTTCCCCAGAGAGTAGCATTCCGTTCAATACGGATCATTACGGCAAAAATCAAACATATTGCATAATCATAAGCCATGTGTCGAACACTTGCAAATGCCAACAACACTCCCCGGCAAAATATTAAAGCCTTCCCTTTACACCCACAAATACAGAAACATGCTCCTTTTGGCACCCGTCCGTGTCATCATTCCCCAGTAAAGTCGCCCAAACAAATACTTATACATTACAGATACTTCTGGACACTTGTCCGTGTCATACCCCCAACAGAAAACCAAAGCGTCCCCTTTGCACTCACAGCGCAGATACATATATACACACTTCCCTGACGACCGTCCGTGTCACCTTCCCCAATATAGTTTCCTAAACAAACACTTTGGGAACCATATACTTGTTTATAATACACTTTTTCCGACACTCGTCCGTGTCGTGCCCTCACGGCGAGTTGAACACTTGTCTATGTCTCACCCATGTTTACTTATTTCGGATACCCGTCCGTATCTTGTATATACCATTTAAATCCCCTCAGAGTCAATACTCGTCCGTATCATCATCTCTGAGCATGCGTCAAGTGTTTGTTTCTACCGATACTCGTCCGTATCATAGTCTTAAGGATGCTCGTCCGCATCTTTAATCCATACACAATGTCAGATACTTTTACCTCTTCTTTTAGAGTTTAGACACTCGTCTGTGTCTATTATTCCCCAGAAGAGTCCCCTCAGAATCAACACTCGTCCGTGTTCGTTGTTAACTAGTTGGTACTCGTCCGTATCATCATCTCTGAATATGCGTCAAGCGTTGGTTTCTACTGATACTCGTCCGTATCACAGTCTTAATGATGCTCGTCCGTATCTTTAATCTATACACCGTGTCAAGCACTTATGTCTTCATGAGATTAGACACTCTTCTGTGTCTATCTTTCCCCAGCAAAGTCCCCAGATAAACTCCTCTTCTATCTGACATTCGTCCTATGTCATAATACCTCTCGGCAGCCGTACCCTGCCCGGTGATCGTCCTTCACCATTTTTGATGATCGTCCTTCATCACTCCCAGTGGAGTCTCTATTCATTAGAACCCCTTTATCCGGCATTCGTCCTATGTCGTGATATTGTTAGCAGCCGTCCCCTGCTAGGTGATCGTCCTTCGCCTCTAGATGATCGTCCTTCATCGTTTTATCCGACGGCCTTCCCCATCGTTGATCTTGTTATCTGACATTCGTCCTATGTCATGATAAACCCTGAGAGCAGTCGTACCCTGCTAGGTGATCGTCCTTCACCTCTTGATGATCGTCCTTCATCATGCTTATCCGATGGCCGTCCCCATCATTGACCTTTTTATCCGGCATTCGTCCTATGTCGCGATACTTTCGGCAACTGTACCTTGCCAGGTGATCGTCCTTCACCTTAGATGACCGTCCCTCATCTTATCCCCTAAGAGCAGCCGTCCCCTGCTAGGTGATCGTCCTTCACCTTTGATGATCGTACCTCATCATTCATTTATTTCTTCAACCCGATGGTCGTCCCCATTCATTTACCTATAATTCCCGGAAAGCCTTATTTCTTTACTTGATGGTCGTCCCCCATCATAACCTCTTATATCCCCAGCATGTCGGCCATCCCCGTCATTGCTTCATCCCCAACAGTCGTCCTCTGCTCGACGGTCGTCCTCCGTCGCCCGCACTTTATAATCATACTTTATTTTCTTTTACAATCTATATCCCTTTTCTTCTTCATTCTGTGAGTGCAAATTTTGGACTGTCTTTGGTATTCAACCACAAGTTATCTTGTTTGCCTGTTAAGCCGTTGCTTACATCCTGCACAGCTAACTCATGCTTGAATAGGGGCAGCTGTAAACACCCCAAATTTGCCCTCACCCATTTCACCAAGGCTTGTGATCTTTTCATGTGCATAAGTTCAATCATAGCATCTCATATTGCATCCTTGCTTCACTGCATTGTTTCTAAGTCATCTGCATCTAGGGTTTGTGAGCTGAGCCATCCATGGGCTATCTGAGCCACTCCAAAGGTCATCAATCACTTCAAAGGGGCCCATGTATGTTCAAGCATCATATTATATCCTCTCAAAATCAAATAAAGTCAAAGAATCGCAAGAACTGAGAAAGGCATGGAAGCAGAGCCAGGTTTAACTGCACAGATGACCTTGAATTAGGGTTTTGGTTTCAAAGTCCATAACTCCAAATTTCTTGGTCATTCTTGTTTCTATTGGTCTCTATATGTTATGAGGATCATGTATATCAATTTTCATGAAGAAATTCAATGGGGAAGGCATCTGATCACAAGTTGACTTCTTGAGCAAGTCAGTGCAAAATCAGGGCATCTGAGGCCCCCAAGGACCCAACCAAAGGGTGTTCTCCATCATTTGGATTGTGTATGATCTTTATTTGATCATAGAAGGTGTTAGAAGTTCACAAAATTGAAGAATTTCAAGGCATTTGCAAAGTTGCCTTTTTGGGAAAGTGACTTATAATGAAAACTTGCCATTTTGGGAAAGTTTTTCAACCTCCTCTTTTTGATTCAAAAATGCTTCAAATGAGAAAAATTTGGTCATGAAAGTTGTAGAATGGATCCTCCCATTTTCAAAAAGTACAAGAACTCATTCTAATTCATTTTGGATCAAAAGTTATGGCTTGTCAAAGTTGGCAAAAATCACATAATTTCATGTTTTACACCAAAGAGGCAAAATTGCAAAACCTCATGCCAAGGCAAAATGTGACTTCAAATGGACTTCTATGCATTACACAAACATAAACCATGACCTAAAAATTAGAATGCACCAAAGAATTGTTCATTTTCATGCCTTGATCTTTAAGAAACTTCAAAAGGGCCAAACTTTGTGAAATTTGCAAAACCTCACATAAACTCAAATCCACTTGCTGCATTGCCTCAAATTCATTTCCATGGTTCTCCTTGCTCACAGCTGAGCCAAGACATGCCCTTGTACCATGACTGAACCAGCCCATACCTCCTCTTACACAAAAGTTGACTATTGGCAAAATGGACCATACTAATCAACATAGGCCAACAACAACTCTCTGACCTATCCCAACTTGATACATGTACCAAAAGGAACTCAACACAACACACAACACAACCTAATCTCTCCCACAAGTCAGCATCCTTAAAACTCTCCCTTTATGCATTTTCATTCGAATCTCTCCATACAAGCTTCAAACCTCAAAACAAATCCCACAGAACAACTCACCCTAGCCTTCTGATCATTTCCCAACCATCAATTTGCTCTGAAAGGCCCACAATCAAAAACACGATTTTCCACCCCTCCTGAACAGAACTTCATCAATCTCTCAAACCAGCCATAAGTAATTCCAAACAAGCATTGCAAGCTTCTCAGGGGGTTCATTAAAGGCATCTTGGACCAAAGAAGTAGCCAGAAAGTTCCAAAGATCAAAGCTCCAGTTCAGGTGAGCTCAAGAACAATTTTCCCAGAAACTTGTTTTTAAGTTACTAAATGGTTCTTTATGCTTCACTGATCATGTTGACGTGTTTTGTTTTGAAAATGGTTGAGAAATAAGTATGTATTCATGTTCTGAAATTTTTTGACCTAGAACTGTTTTGATTCGATTCTCACTTTTGATGTGTTTTAAATGTTGTTTGTTTGTTGATGCTTAATGTATGATGTATGGGGATCATTTCTGGGCAGATAGATTGGATTTTAGAAGCCTAGGGAAGAAGATAGCAATTTTCAGGGAGAGGTGTGGCCGGAGAAGATTACCGGAGGTCATTTCCGGCCACCTGAAAGTCATTAGTGCATTAATGGTGATTAGGGTTCAGTTTGAATTTGAGCCATAGATCTTGTTGACTAGGGTTGACCCACGCGCAAATGAGTGGTCCAGATCTCTCATTAGAACCCTAATCTTATAATTAGATTTAATTAATTAGGTTTAATTTTAATTCAGCCAGTTTGAATCTGGGCCACAGGATCTGGCGCCAGTCAATTCCCTCCATTTTCAGTTAAATGTCAGCCATTGGATTTGCATACTTTCTCTTTAATTCAATTTTTATTTCATTTTATTTGTTTTATCTTTCACGAATTATTAAAAATAGTAAAAAGCATTTAAAAATTCTGAAAATTTTTGTCAAACATTTCATTAATTTTCAGAACCCAAAAATATTTTTACTTTTATTTTTTGCATTAAAATCATTTTTAAATCATTTAAATGTTTATTTTTAATTAGTTAATGAAAATTAATTAATTAAAAATGCATTTAGGTATTTAAAAATCACCAAAAAATTCACATTGCATTTCAAAACATTTAGAAGCATTATCATACTCTCAAAACAAATTTCTTTTTGGTCCTTGATGCATTTTGACAATTTTCATTGGAATTAAATTTGTTTAAAGGCAATATTTTGATCCTAACTTAAAAAAATCCATTCTACCTAACCATGAGGAGTTTGATGATGGCTCTTCTTGCATTGCATCCTTCATAGCATGTAGTTTCTAGGGTAAATTTGGTTTGAATTCCTTCTTCATTTTCAATTTAATGTGCATTTTTCCTTTTGAGGTACCTTGAAACCCTAGTTGACTTGAGAAATTCATAACTTCCATTAGGTTTAGATTTAGGTCTCCTCCTTTGGGCAGTGAACTTGTGTAGGATTAGGGTTCCTTTTATCACATTTCCAATTTTTTTGTCATGACATTGGCTTCTGGTTTTGAATTGTTGCATTGCATGTTGTATGTAAACCCTAATTTGTGCCTTCCCTTGCATCCATCTCTCATTTGCTTGCATTTAAGAACTTTCCATGACATCTTGTGCATCCACATGATTCATAGGACATCTTAGGACATATTAGAATCATGTTTGATCATTGCATCTTTCATTTGCCATGTTATGCATTCATATCATTCCATAAACTTTCATGAACTTCCATGGCCCAAGGCATGCTCCATATGCATCCATTCTCTTGTATACTCACATATATGCATCTTGTATGACTTTGCACCACCTCTTGACATCATTTGCATCATGTTTATGTTTCTGACTTTGGCCTTTTCCCATCCATATGCATTGTTTCATCTCATTTCTTCCTTTATGCATCTTATGCTAACTTTTCAGGATAATGGTAAGTTTGTTTAGGAGGTGAATTTGCATTCACCTCTTGCCTCTTCTCACCTTGTCATTTTACCTCCTTGATGCATTTTTACTTGTCTTTGAGTGAGCTTGCTCACTTGTGCCTCTCTTCCCTCTTTTCTCTTCTCATCTCATCCCTTTTTCTATCTTGCTTCTCCTTGGTGGCTTCCATGAAGATTTCTCCTCTTAAGCCTCACAAACCCTAGGACTTCCAAGCATGATAACATTTTAGGATTGATTAGTCCCCCTTAATCTCTTTCCTTTGAGTCATCTTTGAGTCTTCTTTTCTCATCTCATAATCAAGGACTAAACCCTAAAGGTTTTAAGGCTTTGTGATTAGGCTTATGCCTGCATCCTTCTATTAGGATGGAGTGTATATCTTTAATCCTAAGTGTTAAACCCTTAATGTGTTTAAATCCTTTAATCAATCCATCTAATAATCACTAAGACACCAAGCTTGTAACTTGGGCCTTGCATTAGGGTTCTAATTCTTCCTTAAATGGTTAAGAAGGACTAACCCTAGTGTTAATGGACAAGTCCCCCTCAAGTTGTCTTACAAATCATAAAATTCACTTCTTGATCTTACCATTAATTAAAATCCACTTTAATAAAGGTTTTGTTTTGTCATGAGGTTAATCCCTAATCATTGATTAAGTTGAGGAGTCTTTCTCAGCTTAAATGTTCTCATCTATTATCCTTCTATTAGGATGGTGTAATGAGTCCATTAAATCCTTGATTATGGCTTAAACTCATTACTTAACACTAAACAAAAAAACAGCAAAAAAACATCTAAATAATCACAAGTAGGTTAATGATCTTAATCCTATACCATGGTGATTAAGTGTGAGGTGTTTACCTCATACTTAAGGTATCCTCATTACCCCTAATCGGAGGGAATATGTGATGAGTTTACTAGCCCTTGGTTTAGGCTTAAGCTCATTAATTTATGACAAATCTCAAAAGGGCAATAAAAGATTGAAAACACCAAAAACAAACAATAATCGTCTCCTCCGGGATTCTTTTCTCATCTCATTCACTCACAAACGAGAACTCGCTTCTCCCGTCTAATGCAAGACAGTTTGCACCTGAGCCAGACATGTCATACACTTGAGCATAGGCAAGTAAGCAGTTCACAAGTCAATTTATCTTTCAGTCTCTTTGAGTCGAACTACGGTGTTCTGACTTCCTCATTGCATGAGAGGATACGTAGGCATAACTTAACGGTTATCAAACAAAAGTCTCTGTATATCCCCCCTCCTTCCAGCATCATTCTTTAAGTCTCATAGTCTTGAGCTCCATTCATTTCTTACACTGACATTTCTCTTATCACTTCACATTTCTTTTACACTGACACTTGCATTCTTTCCAGCTTTGATACACAAATTGCACTGACACTACCCCTTTAAAACACAAATCTTTCAAGCGTGGATCCCGTCGAGTACGACGGACAATCTGGGTGCTAATACCTTCCCAGGTTGTAACCAACCCCCTTTCTCAGCCTCTCTGGTTCGCAACCGTCTTATCCATATCTTTCTAGGTTTATGCAGCATTACCTTTCCTCCGGGATAAAAATGCCTAGATGGCGACTCTTGTCTCTCTGAGTCCACCCTTCTGTGTTCTCTCTCCCTTCGCCGACCGTCTAAGTGTTTTTGTATTTACAATGAAGAAATGTTTTTTTATGATTTTCTTGGTGAAGATGATATCCTGATCAGACTTGTGCATACCCTAATTAATGCTATTGAATATTTTTTCTATTAGCCAACATTAAAACTAAAGTGTATATTTTCCAAAACTAGTACTGCAATTTATATTATATAGTAATTAAATTGTAATCTAACTAGAGCTACTAAACTATTCTCTAGTAATATATACATAAATGGTGTTGAATAATGGAAAACGAAACAAATCACTAACAGTACCATCAAACTACAAACTTGCAGCCAATACATGTGATATCATTTGGACCAAAAAAAATGTGAATCAAAATAGGATGAAACTGATTTTAAATAATATATCAAAACTAGACCTTCTTAAAAATAAACACCTAACAAATAAATAAAGCCTATATAATTACATCACAAACCAATTACAATATGTCAGCATTTAATAAAATAGTTTAGAAATGTAAACATTTAACTAAAGTGTAGTAATATAATATAAATAAAAGAGGTTAAAAAAAAATGGAGATAGTACAGGTAAACCGAAAATACTACTTACCATAATCACATCAGTTTTGAATTTTAAAACACTATTTTTAACACTTAAAATCAAAGATGACTTATTTTAAGTTTCAAGAATACATCAACTACATCAACAACCTGCTTTGGCCTTTTTAGGATAAAAAAAAACCTCATCACCATTAAACTATGTATTAATATACAAACCAAAGTTATCATCAATGTGAAATCAAATGATTTTTAATAGGAAGGCGAAGACCAAATCTATTACTTTCCACTATGTTAATCAAACAAGTCAAAGTTAAATAATATCAACATAATATACACACTTATAGTCACATGCCCATTTATGATATAAACTTGCTGATAGCATAGCTAGGCACGGAAATCATGTTGGCCTCAAAAATACTAGTTGCCAACATGCTTGTACTGTATAGAAACCGACACAGAATTAAAATAAAGGCCAACCTTAGACAAATAAAATGCCAACATTAACTAAACAAGTTGCAGGTTGAGAGTGGCAGTAGCAGCAATACATTCACACCATATTTACATAACAAAACTAAACAATCAAAGTCAAACTCAATACAAAATCAGAATCCATACAAAACACCACCATAACTGCATCACTCATACCAGACAAAGAGGGGGACTAACCTGGACATGAAGCAAACAACAAATTTAAAACAAAATTGATGAAATGCTATCAAAGTAGAAAAGCTACTTGGCCTTTGCATACTGAGTTGAGGAACGCTACCACACACAGTTTGCTGGCAATTCGTTGTTGCGAAGATATTGAGAACCGCTACTGAGTTGGATGTCATTGTCATCGCCGTGTAATATCATCGCATGGCTGAGTTGGGAATAAGATTGATGCAGAGCTATTGTCGATTGGAGTGTCTGTGGCCACTCGTGTTTGGATGTTGTTGTTGGTGAATAGTGAAATAGTTGTGATATTGTGTGGTACATTTTCGGATTCGTGGTGGTTCAAGGTGAGTGTGTTGTTGTAGATCTTAAGTGATAGAAAGCCAAAAAAAAAGTGTGGTTGTTCTTCATGAATGTTGCAGCATGAAAGTTTGGGAAGATGAAGTTGGTTGGTGCTAAAAGAAAATATATGTGCCTAGTGATTTGTGTGATGTTATGGATTTATATGAAGAAGAAAAGTTTATGGAGGTGGTATTTATATGGATGCTTTTTGAGAGAGCAGAGTTTCTTCATCCCTTGCGCCGTTTTCTTTTTCATTCTGCAGAGTTTTCTCCCCTTGACCTAGGGATTGATGCACCTTATATATAGGTAGAACAACATCCTTTGACTTCATGGGCCACACCAAGAAATGACACGGGCCTTTGTAACTCTTTTCTATTTTTTTAAGTCTTTTTTGACACACAGCTTAATGAAAAGAAACTAATGGACATGGTTAATTAACTTGATTTATGGATAGGGGTTATGGTTTGGACTTGGATTATTAAAATTGGATATGTATTTAGAAAAATGGAAGTTGGTTGATTGCTTTAAAAAAATGATATGGACAATTGGAATAAACATAAATTAAATCTTGAAAAATTGAAAGATGATAATGGAAAATAATGTTTGGATACTTGAGGAATGTGGATTGAATTAAATCAATGGTTTGAAATTGGATAATTAGATGGGAAAGATGGAGGTTAATTACTAAGGGAACATGATAAAAATATGTGAATGGGCTATTGGGCTAAAAAATAAAAATGTATTGGGTTTTGGGTTATGGTTAGTGAATAAACCGGGTAAAGAAACGAGTTAAAAAAATGGATAAACAAATCGCACTAATCCCAAATCGTATTGATGAGTTAGCAAATATTTAGGAGTCAGTTTACGCAACCTTGTCATAGTATGCTTTCAAAATTGAACCCGATTCAATTAGGACTTTCAAGGGTTATAACGTGGCCTGGTTCACGGTTTTAGAAAGAAGGATTTATGGCTCAAAATGTATCTGTGCCCACCCAATCTCCTTGATGTTCTCCAGTCATATGCTCAGTTAATTTTCCCTAAGCGCTCGCCTCTCGAAAGGGTTTTGTAATGGTTGAGAAACCAATGATGTTGACGGTTTAAGAACCAATGACGTTTCTTGGTAACAGTCACCCCTTTGTCATGGTGTCTGTAGTCACACGACTTTGTTCTTATGAAAGATTTTTCTTTTGATTTTTACTCCCTAACTTTTGCTTGGACTGATTTTTCTTTTGAATTTTTTTTCGATTTTGACGTCCAGCGGGATGCCCTAACTTTTGCCTAAGTCATTTGTTTTCACTTTTTTTTTGACTTAGCGGGCTTTTATTTCTCTTTTTTTTTTTGCTTTGATTTTTTTTTGAACAAATCGTGCGACGCTGGTTGTCTGACTTTCTTGAAAGGGTAATGACTGCCTCATTCCTTTGTTGTTGGGGGGTAACCATTGTGGTTTCTCGTCCCTTGACCTCTTGAGGTGTAATGAATAAAGGTAAAGGCTCCTCGGATGCATACTCCTTTGGAGATTTGAACGCTCGGTCAAATTAACTGATAACTACCCTGTCCCGGGTTAAATGTGAGGCTTTTTCGTCCAGAAAAGAAACTCCTACTTCAAGGCTCAAAGGGGTTGACGAAGGTCTATCTCCCTTATATCTCCGGTGTTTGGGAATTGAAACAATGCATGTACATCGTCAGTAGGTTCTACTCTGAAAGCATACCTTCAACAATTATGGGTATCTAGTTGTCATCATCCTCCCTCAAACCTGCTAAATAACAGTGAAATAAATGGGAGGTAAATGGATGCAATTTTTTTGTTTTTTTTCAATGCAAGTAAAGAAAAATGAGCGAATGCGACATAATTGATTCAAAAAGTGCAAGATCACTACATTAACATTACCATTCAAAATAACAATGCTTAAAAGACAAGTAGCTGCTAACAGGAAAGAAACTACAATGAAAATGATAAAAGGATACAATGATCACCAATTCTGATGACATCTTCTTGCCCGGACCACTAAAATCAAGAAACGCTCCTTTGAAATCTTTGAACTCAATCAGGTAAGAAGTTGACGTGCACAACCAAGCTTCCTTCTGGAAAGGATATGTACCCCTTGTCGATCAATTGTTGTACTTTGGCTTGAAAAGCTTTGCAATCTTCAGTTGAATGCCCCATTGATCCACCATGATACCCACACTGCTCATGAGGATTGTACTCTGGAGGGTACGGCTCTGGCAATGGCTTGAGAGGCTTAGGAACCACCAATGAACTCTGAATTAGATGTGGCAGAAGTTCGTTGTATGCCATGGGGACTGGATGAAGAGGAGCATTCCTTCTTTCCAGATTGTTGCGAGGCCTCGGCTGGCTCTGAAGTTGATTCTGAGGTCTTCGACCCTGAGCTTGCAGACACGGACGAGGAGGAGTCCAGGGTTTCTGATACGGTGCTCTGAGCATTGCCGATTGTCCATAAGAGTAGCCAAACCTAGGAACGGATGATCTCTGAGAAGATGATGTTCCAGAATATTCGATATCGGTCATGAATGCACTGATGTCATACCCTTCTTCCCCTTGGGAGCTAACAACAGACTCATCTTCACTAGCTGGGATATTCGAAGAGTCCTGAATCTTTCCATTTTTGAGCAAGTTCTCGATGCGTATTCCAACTGTCATCAAATCAGAGAAGCTTTACGTCCCAATGCTACTCATTCTTTCCAGGTACGGACCTTGCAAGGTGTCCACGAACAGGTCAACTAATTCTCTGTCTGAAAGTGGTGGTTGCACTTGGGCTGCCAATTCTCTCCACCGTTGTGCATATTCTCTGAAAGATTCACCACTCCTCTGAGATAGGCTCTGCAAGTGTGTGCGACAGGGTGCCATGTCCAAATTATACTGGTATTGCTTTACGAAAGCTCTGGATAAATCATTCCAAGATCGGATACGACTGCTTTCCAAATCCATATACCAACTTAAGGATGCCCCACTCAAACTGTCCTGAAAATAGTGAATCATCATCTTATCGTTGCGGGCATAAGAAGTCATTTTTCTGCAGAACATCACCAAATGACGCTTCGGGCAACTGACACCAGTGTATTTCTCAAACTTTGGAGTCTTGAAATCTGGAGGAATGACAAGACCCGGCACCAAACACAGGTTTATAGCATCAAAACCAAAGGCATCAGGATCGGCTAAGGCTTTGAGTTGCTCATCCAACACACAAAACCTTTCAGCAGGATCAATAGCTGGTGGATCCTTGGTTTTCACAAGAGGGATTGGCCCTTGGAAGTTCGGCATAGGGAAAGCAAAGCTCTGATAATCTGTAGTATTAGAAGAAGATGAAGGTCCACCTCGGACAACAGATGGTTCAGGTGCACTCTGATTCAAGATCGGGGTCTGCGCAGGCTGAGCTTGAGCAAGGTTGTTCACTTGTGGAAGATCCTCATCAGGAGAAAGACCATACAAAGGATTGGTCATCGAAGTGAAACCAGGTGGAAGATAAAAATTCTGAAGGTTGTTCTCTGGCATAGCTAGCAACAACTTCCAATCTGACCCTTTCTTAGTTCCTGACACTGCTCAGTCTTGCTTCAAACAACTTTTTTTTCGTCTTCCAACAGTTACAACTTGTTTAAACTGAGTACTGGGAAATTAGCTAGCTGGTCATTGACAAAAGAGGAAGGATGATCTCTCTGGAGGAAGGATATGCAATGCAGATGCAAATGCAAAATGCAATATGATGATGCAAAAGAATGCAAAGACATGGGATCATAGCTGGAAACTGCCTGGAATCTGGAATACTGAACCAATGATCGAGTGTCTGTAACCACAAGATCTCTGTATAATAACCCAAAATAGTAACCGAGAACCAAAGGTCGATAACTTCAGGATCATAGTGACCGGATCAAACACAAGACTGCACTAGTAATGAGGGTATGTTGAGGTCAAGGGTTCCTGCAAACCTGTAAACCCCTCCCAATATCACGTGTGTGCTCCGGGTCAAACATCACGGACTCTCAAAGATGAATAGCAATAATACTTTCACCATCTCTGAGAAATGGCCCATGACCAAATCAGGGAATCGGTTTGGCATTATATACTACGCAGGGAGGCCTCAGTTGAGTCCGGGAAACAAGGTCATCCTATGTGAGTCCCAGGTGGGCCCTCGGATGCGAATGGGTTTGCCACAAAATATGGTATGCCACTGTCATCACTAGAGAGGGATGTTTCCACAAGGTTCTCAATGATCAGTCCCCAGCTGCACATAACTGTCAAGGTTATGAAATGAGAGAGGAAGATCCCCAAATCAAGACATTTCCAAGACGGTCGCAAATCTGGGCGTGGAACTCACTACTACCCCCATGACAAGATCTCATGAGGCCAAAGTGGAACCACTCTAAGTCCTAAGGTGCTCTCGAGCCGTGGTATCTCTCAGAAGCAGTATCACCCATCCCACCAAACAGAAAACCAGTCCAGACAGTCTAGTAATAATACATGATGCAGAAAATAAATACTGAGAACTACAAATAAAGTTGTAAATAAAACTGCAAATAAACAACAGTAAAAATACAACAAGCCACAGCAAACAAACATCATCCAAAGAAACAGGAACAAGCAAGCGCTAGGAGAGACTCACAGGGGAACCAAAGATTCGGGGTTCGTTCCACAGCAGAGTCGCCAGCTGTCGCTCCCCGGATTTCCATCCTGGTACAAACGCGAAAGTGGCGCGGAAAGAGGTAGAGTCGCCAGCCAGGCATTTTTATCCCGAAGAAACGGGAATGGTAATGCTGCACAAACCAGAGGAAAAGAAAAGGAAGGACACGGGTCCAGCGAACCAAAGAGACTGAGTTCGGGAGTCGGTTACGACCTGGGAAGGTATTAGCACCCCAGATCGTCCGCCGTACCCGACGGGATCCACGCTTGCAAAGAAACTGTTTCAAAGGGTGAAGAAATGAAAGCTGCTGCAAAAGAAAAGGAACTGAATTGGATAAAAGAAACAAAATGGAAACTGAAAAAGAAATGAAAAGGAAAAATGTAGGGAAAATAAAGATTGTGCTCGAACGGGCCCTACCCCGCTGCCTACGTACCTCATCTGGACAATGAGAATCAGAGTCGCCGTAGTTCCCCTAACTAGGGGTGGAAAGGATTGCTTGTGTATTGAGGCTTGAACTGCCTATGTCAATGCTCAGGTGTTGCAGGCTCGGACGAGGAGTGCGTTACCGTCTTGCAAAGTGACAAGTAGAAGCAAGTTCGCGTACGGAGCGAAGGAGATGAGAAAAGAATTCCCGGAGGAAAGACGCTTATTGTTTGTTTGTGTTTTTTAGAAGCTTTTTAAGAGTGTGTCACAAGGAAGTGAACTCAAGCTCTTTTCTATGGAATGTGCACTTGTCACTACATTCCAAGATGGAATAATAGAACAAGCACACTCAAGTAAGGAGAAGATCCCCAAAACTTGAATCCAGAGATTAGGGCATAAGCTCACTAACTCATTAATTTATTAAGTGTTTTTGTATTTACAATGAAGAAATGTTTTTTTATGATTTTCTTGGTGAAGATGATATCCTGATCAGACTTGTGCATACCCTAATTAATGCTATTGAATATTTTTTCTATTAGCCAACATTAACACTAAAGTGTATATTTTCCAAAACTAGTACTGCAATTTATATTATATAGTAATTAAATTGTAATCTAACTAGAGCTACTAAACTATTCTCTAGTAATATATACATAAATGGTGTTGAATAATGGCAAACGAAACAAATCACTAACAGTACCATCAAACTACAAACTTGCAGCCAATACATGTGATATCATTTGGACCAAAAAAAATGTGAATCAAAATAGGATGAAACTGATTTTAAATAATATATCAAAACTAGACCTTCTAAAAAATAAACACCTAACAAATAAATAAAGCCTATATAATTACATCACAAACCAATTACAATATGTCAGCATTTAATAAAATAGTTTAGAAATGTAAACATTTAACTAAAGTGTAGTAATATAATATAAATAAAAGAGGTTAACAAAAATGGAGATAGTACAGGTAAACCGAAAATACTACTTACCATAATCACATCAGTTTTGAATTTTAAAACACTATTTTTAACTCTTAAAATCAAAGATGACTTATTTTAAATTTCAAGAATACATCAACTACATCAACAACCTGTTTTCGCCTTTTTAGGATAAAAAAAACCTCATCACCATTAAACTATGTATTAATATACAAACCAAAGTTATCATCAATGTGAAATCAAATGATTTTTAATGGGAAGACCAAGACCAAATCTATTACTTTCCACTATGTTAATCAAACAAGTCAAAGTTAAATAATATCAACATAATATACACACTTATAGTCACATGCCCATTTATGATATAAACTTGCTGATAGCATAGCTAGGCACGGAAATCTAGTTGGCCTCAAAAATACCAGTTGCCAACATGCTTGTACTGTATAGAAACCGACACAGAATTAAAATAAAGGCCAACCTTAGACAAATAAAATGCCAACATTAACTAAACAAGTTGCAGGTTGAGAGTGGCAGTAGCAGCAATACATTCACACCATATTTACATAACAAAACTAAAGAATCAAAGTCAAACTCAATACAAAATCAGAATCCATACAAAACACCACCATAACTGCATCACTCATACCAGACAAAGAGGGGGACTAACCTGGACATGAAGCAAACAACAAATTTAAAACAAAATTGATGAAATGCTATCAAAGTAGAAAAGCTACCTGGCCTTTGCATACTGAGTTGAGGAACGCTACCACACACAGTTTGCTGGCAATTCGTTGTTGCGAAGATATTGAGAACCGCTACTGAGTTGGATGTCATTGTCATCGCCGTGTAATATCATCGCATGGCTGAGTTGGGAATAAGATTGATGCAGAGCTATTGTCGATTGGAGTGTCTGTGGCCACTCGTGTTTGGATGTTGTTGTTGGTGAATAGTGAAATAGTTGTGATATTGTGTGGTACATTTTCGGATTCGTGGTGGTTCAAGGTGAGTGTGTTGTTGTAGATCTTAAGTGATAGAAAGCCAAGAAAAAAGTGTGGTTGTTCTTCATGAATGTTGCAGCATGAAAGTTTGGGAAGATGGAGTTGGTTGGTGCTAAAAGAAAAGATATGTGCCTAGTGATTTGTGTGATGTTATGGATTTATATGAAGAAAACTTTATGGAGGTGGTAGTTATAGGGATGCTTTTTGAGAGAGCAGAGTTTCTTCATCCCTTGCGCCGTTTTCTTTTTCATTCTGCAGAGTTTTCTCCCCTTGACCTAGGGATTGATGCACCTTATATATAGCTAGGACAACATCCTTTGACTTCATGGGCCACACCAAGAAATGACACGGGCCTTTGTAACTCTTTTCTATTTTTTTAAGTCTTTTTTGACACACAGCTTAATGAAAAGAAACTAATGGACATGGTTAATTAACTTGATTTATGGATAGGGGTTATGGTTTGTACTTGGATTATTAAAATTGGATATGTATTTAGATAAATGGAAGTTGGATGATTGCTTTAAAAAAATGATATGGACAATTGGAATAAACATAAATTAAATCTTGAAAAATTGAAAGATGATAATGGAAAATAATGTTTGGATACTTGAGGAATGTGGATTGAATTAAATCAATGGTTTGAAATTGGATAATTAGATGGGAAATATGGAGGTTAATTACTAAGGGAACATGATAAAAATATGTGAATGGGCTATTGGGCTAAAAAATAAAAATGTATTGGGTTTTGGGTTATGGTTAGTGAATAAACCGGGTAAAGAAACGAGTTAAAAAATGGATAAACAAATTGCACTAATCCCAAACTTTTCCACGTCACTGATTAACTGAACGCATCTGTCACCAAACACCTCGCCACTGAAACAACAACCATCTGAATTAATCCTTCTCTAACAAAATAAATATGGGATCACTTTGAATCCGTCTGTATCAATCTATGGGAAAATAAATCCACAGAAGAAACATAATTGAACTTGCGATGATCCTAATAAACCTGATTTTTCGAACCAAACCTCACGCAAACCGCAACTTGATAAATTGAAGAAAACCACAACTTAACCTTGGATACACACAACATGATAAATAGTCCACTGAAGCAGATAACTTGCAGTTGAAGAAATCTACTTAAGGTTTAACCAAAATTAGGTCAAACGTCCATCTGAACTGGATCATGAATGAACAACCACCCTTGAACCGAAACCTAGACTTTTCCGATGTTGAGAAAAAAGAAAATCCTTGTAACATGATGAAGAAGAGAGCCCTAATTCCCACTTCACTGCTTGAAGAACTAGAAAAAATCAGATGAATGGTCTTCAGACGTGAAATCCTTAAATACCACTTAATCTGGGAAATAAACCCTAATCAAGTGACAATAGCATGATGCAATAAATGGCTGCGTAGCCAAAGCCTTGATTTCTTCTGATAATCTGCAAATGATGACGTGAAACCCTAATCCTTCAGATGAAACTGATCCCATGTCTTATGCACATGATATGAATTTTAAATGTTAATGACCTAATGGAAATGCATATGAGATGCAAACGAACAGCGGACAAAGATAGAAAGACCAGAGGGCAAATTCAGGGTGTCTACACTTGTATCTTCTCATGCACGTTTGATCTATGGTTTTTATTAATGGATCCTTGTTTTCCCTTAGTTCCACTTTCGATTGATGCATTTTATAGTGATTTCTGGAAATTTGATAAGGTTCAGTCGCCGGAGATGGCCAGAGAATATGACCGGAATCTTCTCCGGCCAATGAGGTTTATGTTAGGTTTTCTATTTCTCAATTTAAAATGCATCCGTTGATTTGATTTTGATCTGACGCCCCATGATTTGCCAATGTATTAATGATACATGTGCAATGCATGTGATCTGATTTTTTTGGAAATTTGACCTTTGAATATTTGCCCGCATGTTTGGTTATGGTATGCATGCAATCTGATCCATTAATTGTTCATACTTTTCTAATCATGCATTAACTGATGAATCAAGTGGTTTGCATTGAGTCAAGATGTTAACTAGTGTCCACCATAAACTCTTTGGTCACACGCTTATCTGGATTGGGCTTTGTAGTGCTACACACACCCCCAATTGTTAGGCCTATTGATTATTAAACTGTGTTTTGCTATGCCTGAACCCCCTCCCCTCATTTCTTCATTTTCATTTTATTTTCTCATATATTTTTAGTTTTATTTTACTAAAAATAGTTTTGCATCTCTGAAAAATCTACAAAACTTCACCAAGCATCTTAATATATTTTATTAATATTCCAGATTTTTTAATTCTGAATTTTCACATTTTTGCATTTTATTTCATATTTTCTTCTTTTTTCCTTATTAAATGGTTCTCACTTTCATATATTAACTTCAAAGTTTTATTTCTCATTGCTTCTTAAATATTTTTGAGCCACTCTTTTTGCATCCATTTAGTAACATCTAGGACATCTTAAAAATATAATTATTTTATTTGTAAAACTTTTCTTAATTGCATTTATGTCCTTCATTTGTGCATGATTCTCTTTGGTTCTTATTTGATCATTGTGTGGTTGTTTGAAGTCTTTTCACTTTGATTTTTTGTATAATTTATTAAAATGTGATTGTTTTCTATTTGAGGAGATTTTAGTTTTAATTTCATGATTTTTGAATGTCATATTCTATTTGTGTTGTTGCTTGTGTTTGAAGGTATCTTACATGATCAACACTTAACTTCTTCTAACCCTAATTGTTTGGAGGCCTTTATGCCTTCATTTGAGCTCTTGTGTTTGGGTTTGTTGGGATTTCTTAGACGTTTAGGAACCATTTTTGGTCATTGTTGAGGTTATTTGGCATGTGTTGATCTTTTTTTTTGAGTTTGAACATCTTATGTGATTTTTTGGCCTAGTTTTGCTTATGTGTCCATTCCCTCATCTCATTTGCGTTACATACATGATGCGCTAGTGACTCATCCATAACATCATTTCTTGTATGCCATCTTGCACTTTTTCCCTTCATCTCAGGTATGAAGCATCATCTCATTATGTGACTTACTTGTACATGTTTGCATAGTTGTATGAACTTGAATGCTATGTGCTTTTTCCATGATAACTTAGGCATTTTTAATATGTCATTTTATGCATTGGATACTGACTTTGATTATCACATATCATCTTTTCATCCTTTTCTCTCATCTTTACTTTATTTGTTTCTTCTTGCTTGAACATGTGCTTACATCTTTCTCCTCAACTCACATTCTATTTTACACTAATCCATGAATGTTGGTATGATCCTTGAAGTTGGCATTAGACCTTTTAATTTGGGGTTTTCATTCTGACTTTGAAAGTTTCCATGTGTTTCTATCCATGTTTGTATTCTTTTATTCCCTTACTTCTTTTCTTATAACTTCTTTGAACTTCTTCATTTCTTTTGAATCTATTTGCAAGTTGTTTGAATTTGATTGGGTTCCATGAACTTGGTGTTTTCTGTTATGATATGATTCTGACTTGTAAGGTCTTAGAACCTTTGGGTTCTTTTCTTTGGTTTGCTTTATGCGTCTGTCTTCCATTTTCCCTCTCTTGAACTTCCATGCTTCATTACTAACCTTGCCGGGGATTTGGTAATTTCTAGGGATATGGATATGCTTACACATTCCAACCTCTTCTTTCTCTTTTAATATTCATACTTTTTTTTGGTTAAGAATTCCATATGCTTTTTCTTTTCATAATTGCTTCTCATCTCCTTTAGAAGCAACTTAACTTCCATCTTGGAAGTAAGTTGTCTTCTAATCCTTTCTCCTTTCTTCTTTCTTTTCTTTTCTTCTTTTATTCTTCTTTCTTCATTAGGATAGAGTTTTCTTAAATCTCACAAACCTGGGATATCCAAGCATGATAATTTCATTAGGTTTAGTCTCCCTTATACATTTTACCTTTAGAGTTCCTTTTGGTGCTTTCTCTCTTCTCATCTCAAAAAAACTTCAAAAGACTTAATAATGGTTGAAGTGACTTCTTGTGTTATGGAATTATTCCATGGGGAATTTGCATCTATCCTATCTTGGGGTAATGTGAACTTGTCTAGCATGATGTACAAGTCTAAACTTGAAGTCATCCTCACAAAGAAAAGTTTAAAAAACACTTCTTCATTTCAAAATAGAAAAACAATTAATAAGTTCAATGAGTTAGTGTGCTTGAGCCCTACTCTTTGGAACCAAGTCTTGAGGGTATTCTCCTTGATTGGATGTGCTTCTTCTTCATTCCATATTGGAGTGATGTAAGAAGTACATATTCCATGGAAAAGGACTTGAATACACTTTCTTGTGCCAAACTCAATAAAAGCTTCTAAAAGCATTCAAACCAATGATAAATGTCTTTCCTTTGGGAATTCTTTACTCATCTCCTTCACTCTTAAGGAAAGAAGTTGCTTCTACTTGTCTCTTTGCAAGAAGGTAAACACACTCAAGCCAGACGAGCCTGCAATAGCTGAGCATAGTTATACGCAGTTCAATCTTAAAAAACACAAACAAATAGTTTCCCTCCCTAGTTAGGGGAACTATGTTGACTCTGATTCTCGTTTCCGATGAGATACGTAGGCACTGGGGTAGGGCCCACTCGAGCACTCTCTTTATCTTCTCTACATTTTTCCCATACCTTTTCTTTCTGTTATCCAGTTCTAGTATTAGTTTCAGTCCAACAACAGTTTATCCTTACCTTTTGAAACATTTCTAGCAAGCGTGGATCCCGTTGGATACGACATATGATCTAGGGTGCTAATACCTTCCTAGTTTGTAACCGACTCCCTTACCTTTTCTCTTTGGTTTGTGAGACCCCGCTTTCTCCTTTCTTTTATGGGTTTGTGCAACATTACCCTTCCTTTGAGATAAAAATGCCTGGCTAGTGACTCTTCCTTATTTGCGCCACTTTCACGTTTGTACAAGGATGGAAATCCCATGAGCGACAACATGGACATCTTTCCAAAGAGTGGGCAAAATAAGGCCAGATTGTAGGATCTTGGCGCAAGTCTTCGAAGTGATTGCATGTCCACAACAAGTAACAGAGTGACATTGAGTGATGATGTTCTCCATTTTGTCTTTAGGGACACATGACAGAAGATACCATCGGCTCCTCACTTAAAAAGCAAAGGTTCATCCCAATTTAGACAGTGAAATAATTTCTTCTTTTGTTGATAAGCAAGATTGGATGGAAGCACTCTGACGGCTAAGTAGTTGACTATGTCAGCATACCAAGGTATAGTTGATTTTGTATTAATCTCTTCCATTATTTCTTCTTGCTTCGGTTCGTTTAGAGTTAAGGAAGATATTTCACTCTCTATTTGGGCTATTAGACGTTCCTCAGGGAAATCGTCATTGATAGGCATTTCATTTGGTTTAGTACCTTCCATTCTTGATAAATGGTCTGCTACTACGTTTTCAGTTCCTTTCTTATCTTTGATCTCTAAATCAAATTCTTGTAGTAATAGGATCCATATTAATAGTCTAGGTTTCACATCCTTCTTGCTTAAAAGATATATAATAACAACGTGATCGGTGTAGATGATTATTTTATCTCCTACCAGGTAGGAACTAAATATGTCAAGAGCGAACACAACGGCTATGAGTTCTTTTTCTGTATTGGCATAGTTCATTTAAGCAAGGTCTAAAGTTCTACTGGCGTAGTAAATTGTGTGAAGCTTTTTATCCTTTCTTTGTCCTAAGACTGCGCCTATAACATAATCACTCGCATCGCACATGATCTCAAACGGTAGTGTCCAATCTGGTGGTTGCATGATGGGTGTTGTGATAAGAGCTTTTTTGAGTTTTTCGAACGCTTTTATAAAGTCTTTGTAGAAGATAAACTTGGTGTCTTTCATTAATAGACCGATCAACGACTTAGTGATTTTCAAAAAGTCCTTAATGAAACGTTGGTAGAAATCGGCATGTCCTAAGAAAATTCATATTTCTTTTACGGTCTTTGGAGGTTGAAGGTCTTCTATTACTTCTATTTTTGCTTTGTAAACCTCGATCCCTTTATTGGAATCACATGTCCAAGCACGATCCCTTGTATGACCATGAAATGAAAATTTTCCCAATTAAGTATGAGGTTCACTTTAACACATCTCTCTAATACCATCTTAAGGTTCGACAAACATGCTTCAAAACTTTGTCCACATATGGAAAAAATGTCCTTAAACACTTCTATGATGTCGTCTATAAAGTCGGCAAAGATCTCCATCATACACCGTTTGAATGTTGCGGCAGCGTTACATAAGCCAAATGACATTCGACGGTAAGCAAATGTTTCGTAGGGGCATGTGAAGGTGGTCTTTTCTTGGTCATTGGGATAAATATGAATTTGGAAAAATCCTGAATAACCATCTAAGTAACAAAAATAGGAGTTTTTAGCTAATCTTTCCAACATTTGATCGATGAAGGGTAAAGGAAAATGGTATTTTCGGGTAGCTTTATTTAATTTGGGGTAATTGATGCACACTCTGCTTCTGGTTACCACCCTATGTGTTATAGACTCACCTTTTGAGCTCTTAATAACTGTAATGCCTCCCTTCTTTGGTACAACATGCACTGGGATAACCCATTGACTGTCGGAGATTGGATATATGATTCCAATGTCTAGTAACTTCTTCACTTCATCCTTGACTACATTACTTAGAATCAAGTTGATCATTCTCTGGTGTTCTCTAGAAGTTTTGTAGTTTTCCTATAAGATAATGCGATGCATACAGATAGAAGGACTTATTCCTTTCAAGTCAGATATGTGTTGTTGTGCCACATGAGAAATATTTGTTTCTAACATTTTGTTGTGGGTGGCTAGAGTGTCTACTTTGGTTAACAACTAGTTTATTTTCTCACTAATATGTATTTTCTGATTCAGGAATTCTTTGTTTGTTTGAGTCTGGGTGAATATGAAGTTTTCCATCATCAGTTCAAGGTTATATTTCCTAGGAGCTACAAGTGCATTTGGGTTAGATTTTTGATATCCTCGTGGTGCGACAAGTGTCTGGTTTGGCGCATATAAGACATTATTGTTCTTGTAGGAAAAATTAGGATGATTCTTACACCATGGGTTATAGGTATTTGAATACGGATTTTCTTGAGCATAAAATCCATCTAAAAGTTGGCATTAGGGGGTGTGTGCACTGAGATTCCAAATATCTCGCAGTTCGGAGTTACGGCAGCCACGGTGGCTGGAGGTGTTATGGTCAAGTTATATATCTTCTGGACAAGAGCATCTACCTTAGAATTGACGTGATCTAGGCTACTGACTTCATGCATTCCACATTTTGTTTTGGTCTTTTATACAGGAGTTCTTTCACCTCCCCATTTTGAGCCATATTCTCAATGAGGTTGTAGGCTTCATCATACAGTTTAACCATGAGAGGGCCGCCCGCGGCAGCATCGATAGTGAGTCTGGTGTTGTATAAAAGCCCATTGTAGAAGGTAATTATGGTCACCCAGTTTTCAAAATCATGGTGTGGACATAGCCTCATTAGGTCTTTGTATCTCTCCCATGCTTCATAAAGTGATTCGACATCTTTTTGTCGAAATCCATTACTCTGCGCTCTCAGTATATTTGTCTTTCTAGGTGGGAAATAACGTGATAGGAAAACGTTCTTCAGTTCGGCCCATGTTGTAACAAAGTTGGATGGTATTGATTGTAACCATGCCAAAGCTCTGTCTCTTAGAGAGACCGGAAAGAGTCTAAATATTATTGCATCTTGGGATAGACCATTTTCCTTCATTGTGTCCGCGTATTTCACGAACTTGGTCAAATGTTCATTATGGTCATCTGCAGGATTTCCAGAAAACTGATATTGTTGTACAACTGATATTAGTGAGGATTTCATCTCGAAATTGTTTTGGGTAATAGCTCGGGAAACAATGTTGTTATGTGGTTCTTATTGAGTCGGAGTCGCATATGACATAAGTGGACGATTACGTTGTCCATTTCCAGCCATGTTTGGTTCTTCAACTGGTTCGGGTATAAGATTTTCAGGTAAAGTAATTTCAAAAATTTCGGTTCGGCATCTTAAACTTAAGAAGCGCTCAACTTCGTTGATTTTTGGTTTTAAGTCTTCGCCTCGTGAGCGAGTATTGGGCATACAATCGAGTAAGGCAATTATTTTGTTTGCCTTAGTCTATATGGCGCAACAAACAAATTGCACTATTGACTAAATTAGAGTCCCCAGCAACGGCGCCAAAAACATGATCGCGACTTTCTGATGTCTTAGGGAATTAATTGCAAGTATACAGTCTAATCGCGTAGTAATAAAAGATATCGATCCTACAAAGACTAGATAATCAAACTAATGCTTTCGGGTGTTACTATTATTAGCTAAGGCAAGTGATGTTTTAGTTTAAACGGAATGGGGAATTAATAATTTTAATTAGATTAGATTACGATAGAATATCTCTATGTAATTAATATGCCTTCATGGATTCAATAAATTACCGGCTTATAAAGATTAGTCAAATTATCTTTCTGTAGAAAATATCAGTTTAAAAGTTGTCAACTCACACTCTTGTGGTCTTGCGTATAACTATACTCCTAAGTCAGATTGAGCGCTCTCGATGTATCAAATTGAGTTAAAAGTACGTTTTGAAAACCTATAGATTCTAATTAACTTTAAAGCGCTTCCACTGTATTTAAAACTAATGTCCGATTTCATCTATCCGGTTAAAACCTCACAATCTCGTGGTCTTAATCCTAACCTTGTTACCTTTTTACTTTCGTAATAAGCCTAGATTTATTGAGTCCATTTCGATTAATCAATTACATACTAATTAAGTATTTTATCCTGACATACTAATTATAACACGCATAATTAAATCAAGGCAGAAAACAAAGTAAAACATGGCGAATAATAATAAAGGCAATTTTATTAATCTTATGATAAACCTGGACAAAAGTACGGTCTTGGCGTAATAAACTCCGGCGGAAAATAAAACTAGAAAGGCAGTGGCTTGAAACAATAAAAAGGGGTGAAATAGCTTCCCGATGTAGAAAGCTATTAATAATTCGGTAAAGAAACAGAAAAGGAAAAGAAATAAATGCAGAAGAATAAATTAAAACAAAGATCCAAACATGAAATAATTAAATTAGCTTCGAAGACAATACGAAAAAATAAGTTTTAGGTCGAACCTCCTTTTGGAAATTGCATTGGCTTCTATTTATAGCTTCTGATGTACGATTGTGTTGTTGAGAAAATGCAGGAAAGATATGATGGGCTTTGATAAGGTTGCACTGACTGAGACTGGGTTTGAACGAGTAATTCGTAACGACACTCTTCAGATTTTTTACTAAGTAGCGTATTTCAATTTTTGCGTTTATTACCTGTGATAGGCGTCTAATATGCAGGAAGATCGCCTACTTAAGCAATGTGTGACAGATGTCATGAGGTTTTTACGAGCGTCTGAACATCAGCAGAAACTTAGTTTTCTGTCATCTGTCTCATTTCTTCTGCTAAAGGCTTCATTTTTCCTCATTTTAGCTCCTTTTTCCTACAAGTCGTATAAATTAGAATACCTGCAAAAACATACAAATAACTTGCATAATATCATGTAAATTACGAAAAATGATAACTTAATTAATCGGAAACCAAGCTAAATAATCGATATAAAATCGTGTTATCACGCCTCGATGGTGCCATTCATCTTTGGGCGATAAGGAGAAGAGTTGTGGTGTTCAATCTTGAAGTCCCGGCACAACTAAGCCATCATCTAGTTATTCGAATTAGAACCATTATCAGTAATGATTCTCTCGGGCACTCCGTAGCGGCAAATGATGTCTCTCTTTAGAAATCAGGCTACCACCTGCTTAGTGACGTTGGCTTAATATGCTGCTTCAACCCATTTAGTGAAGTAATCAATGGTGACCAAGATGAAATGATGGTTGTTAGAAGCATTGGGTTCAATCTTTCTAATCGTATTAATGCCCCAAATTGCAAAGGGCCAATGAGATGACATGATACTCAACGGGTTTGGAGGCACATGCACTTTATCTGTGTAGATCTGGGATTTGTGACATTTGCATGCACAATTACAACAATGTGACTCCATTATTATCCAATAATACCCTGAGCACAACAATTTCCTTGCCATAGTATGTCCTCCGACATGGGTACCGAAAGATCCTTCGTGAACCTCTTGCATTAACATGTCTTCTTCGTATCTATCCATGCATCTGAGCAGAACCATGTCAAAGCTCCTCTTATACAACACATCTTCTTGATTCAGGAAGAAACTACCAGATAATCTTCTCAAAGTCTTTTTATCTTTGGTAGACGCCACAGTTGGGTACTCTTGCCTTTTCAAGAAACTTTGATATCACGAAACCATGGTTTATCATCTTCCACCGCATCGACTTCAAACACAAAAGCTGGCCTATCAAGATGAGACACATCAATCTTAGGCACATAGTTCCACTGCAGAATTTTGATCATATAAGATATTATTGCCAAAGCATTATCAAACTTGTTTTCATTATGAGGTATATGGTGTAGATTTACTGTTGTGAAGATGGTTAACATTCTTCCCGTGTAGTCTTTATACAAGATCAAATTAGGTTGATGGGTATACTAGTTCCCATTGAGTTGATTGATTACCAAGGACGAATCAACAAATATATCGAAGTTCTTTACTCGCAATTTAATTGCCCCCTCTATTCCCATGATACAAGCATCATATTCTACTTCATTGTTGGTGCATCCAAAAGTCACTCGGGCAACAATGGGAATATGAACTCCCTCTGGTGTGACAAGAACTGCTCCAACTCCGCTACCATTCATATTGACAACCCCATCAAATATCATACTCTATTTGGATTCAAGGTATGGCCCCTCCTATGGGAGTGGTTCCTTGTAGTCTTTAACTTTTAGAAACATGATGTCCTCATCAAGGAAATCAGATCTCATTGGTTGGTAATCCTCAATCGATTATTGTGCAAGATAGTCTGATAAGATACTCCCTTTGATGGCTTTTTATGAAGTATACCAGATGTCATATTCAGTCAAAACCATTTGCCACCGTGCAACCATTCCTGTTAGCACTGGCTTCTGAAAAACTTGATTGTGTCCATTTTGGAAATTAACAAAGTTGTGTGCGTGAGCATATATTGCCTCAATCGCTTAGCAGCCCATGCAAGTGGGCAACATGTCTTCTCAAGCATTGAGTATCTGGATTCGCAGTGATTGAATTTCTTGCTCAGGTAGTTGATGGCGTGCTATTTTCTACCTTTCTTGTCGTGTTGACCGAGAACACAACCCATAGAACACTCGAGTACAATCAAATACATTATCAATAGCCTCCCTAGAACTAGAGGCATAAGAATTGGAGGTTCCTGCAAGTATTCTTTTATTTTGTCGAATGTTGGAAATCGTCGTTCCACCTAACCACTTAATCTTTTCTTAGCAATTTGAATATAGGTTTTCATGTGGCCATCAGGTGAGATATGAACCTTACAATGTAGTTAAATCTCCCCAAGAAACCACAAACCTCTTTTATTGTTCTCGGTTCAGGCATTTCTTGTATTGCTTTTACTTTTGCAGGATCAGCCTCAATTCCTTTTTCACTTACAATGAAGCCCAATAACTTTCCTGAACGCACTCCGAAAGTGAACTTATTCGGATTCAACCTAAATCAAAACTTTCTCAATATTTTAAATAACTTCTTCAAATTGATCAAGTGTTCTTCTTCTATTCATGATTTGGTAATTATATCATCAACATAACACTCAATCTCTTTTTGAATAAAATCGTGGAATAATGTTACCATTGCCCGTTGATACGGTGCCCCAGCGTTCTTCAACCCAAAAGGCATCACCTTGTAACAGAAAGTACCCGACAGGGTTATGAACGTTGTTTTCACCATATCTTCAGGTGCCATCTTGATTTGATTGTACCCGGAGAAACAATCCATGAATGAGAACACTGAAAACTGAGTTGTATTGTCAACCAGCACGTCAATGTGAGGTAACGGAAAATCATCTTTCGGACTTGCCCTATCGAGATCTTGGTAATCAACACACATTCAAACCTTCCCATCTTTCTTCGGTGCGGGCACTATATTGGAAACCCCGCGGAGGATAACTTGTCACATCTAGGAAACCTGCATCCCACTGCTTTTGAACCTCCTCTTTGATTTTCATAGCCATATCTAGACAATTCCGGTGAAGTTTTTGTTATACCAGCGAGCATTCTTCCCTCAAAGATAGCTTGTGCACATCAATGTTCATATCAAAACCTGGCATATCTTGAGTAGAACAAGCGAAGATATCAACATATTCACATAGCATTTCAGTCATTGACTTCTTCATGTCTATCTATAGACTAGCCCCAATCTTGATCTCTTTCCTCGCGTCATCGGTACCAATGTTGATGACCTCTATTTCCTCCAGATGAGGTCGAATGACACGTTCTTCATGTTTCAACAACCTGGCCAATTCTTCGAGAAGTTCACAATCTTCCTCATCCTCTTCTTCGGTGTGATGCATCGGATTGTCAAAGTCATACATGGCCATAGCAGAACCGTTATTCGTGGAATCCAGAGGATCAAGTCTGCACGAGTGATGGTTCATGCTTTATTTTGGAATTTAATTTTTTTGAAAAACAAAAGAAAACAAAAGAAAACATTGCCATTTTATGTTTTTAGTGAAAAGTTAAAATGAAGGACATGGAACACAATTTGAATGCAAAAACGTCCTTTTATTTATGATAAACTTGCAAGTAAAACATGCGCCATACAATGGATTGTTGCGTCTTGGGTAGAATGCACGATTTTGGCATGCAATGATGTAGAGAAAAATAAGAAAAATTACTCTGTCTGGAACGTAACCGTGACAATGTCCTCAACATACCAGTTTTACACTTCTTGACCCAACACACATGGGCGTACATAATTGTCGAGGTCGCAATCACTATTAATGTCTTTATCACTAACAACACATGCCTGATTTGGATATATTATTCCCCCATTAATTAAAGTGATGAGTCCTTTATTTGCTGCTGAAGATGCTTCAGACGGTTGGTATCCAATGCCAAACATATCCTCCTTCACAGAAGCATCAATGGGTTTGCCCTAGCCTAGGGCATTACCTGCTTTTACCATCTCAGCGACCTATATGTAAGACAAGATTGAAGTACCCTTTCGAACTGCTGTTAAAGAAGGTGTTGGTTGAGGCGACCCTTCAATGTTCACGGCCTCAAACACTTGACACAACATCTCGTGGATCTCTCTGTCTATCTCTACATATTTGAAAGTTGACAAATGACTAACAAAAATATTCTCCTCACCACATATTGTTACTGTAACACCCCACTGTTCCCATTTTAGAAAATAATAATTTATAAGAAAAATCAGAGTTTAAAGATAGTGGAATGACACACCAACAATAATAATCAACAAAACTCCTTTATTAAAACAACGGAAAAATATTATTTTATTCATCTTACGACAATTTTCCAAACATCAACAATATTCCATAACATCACTTGATGTACAAGGTTTTCAACAAAAATAAGATACGTAAATAATAATGATAATAAGTAAACATAAAAAATCCTCGACTCCCGCGTAACGTATCAAAGCGACTCCTAAGAGTCGATCAAGTAACTTGTACTCTAAGCATACTCAAGTACCTGAATCATTTGTACTCCCAACGAAACACAAACGCAACAAATAACAATGGGGGGGGGGGTGAGAACTACATTCAATAATTAACGGTGTATAATACATGTTAAATGGTAGTATCTCACAAAATCACATAAATAACATATATCCACAACAATAATCCTCAATATGACAACATGATTCAATAACATCAATATGGAATGTGACCCAACAAAGACACAATGCATGTGGTACCAACTCACCATGGTTCATTCAATCAAACCTGATTCCTAAAGGAATTCAGATAAATCACATACACCCATTCGACAATGATTTATCTCCAACATACAGATAATTCACATACAACCATCTGGAAACAAATCATCCCACCAATAATCAACAATAATATCATGAATGCATGATTATGCATATGCACACAACACAAATATAATAATCATTATACCTCTTCACGATCCATCCGATCACATAAGATATACAACATGGCAATTTATGCATACAACATGTGTATAATAAATATTATACATTAACACAATCCTATGGGTCACATCAAATATACATACAACACACAAATACAATAACAACCAATCATAGCAACAATCTTTTGATCACCCAAAACCACCTAAGAGACAACTACATCAATAATCATACATATACACGAGTTCCCCAAGGACCTAAAGGAATACATACTCGTCATATCACACCACGTTTCATCACACATATTCCATCAATTCATTCTATACATCACCAAGGAAATACATCACTTATCTTAATTAGTTATTCACCAGATTCATCCAATAGGTCTCCATTATGAATTCACTTCATCCCCAATCGTACGTCTCACAAACACCAAAATACTTCACGCGACTTATTTAATTAGTCGTCTAATTAATCCTATGAATTTCATTATTAGATTCCTTTCATCACCAACTCTCGATTAAATAAATCCTAAGGTCTACACTAATGCCTCAGATCAACAAAATCAACAACGCATGTGAAATTGGGACAAACATCGCAAAACAACACACTTAGCCCTACTTCCTTGGTCATACGCATATTGCACAAGGCCATACACGTATGTACCATCCTCCATGCATGCATACGCCCCTCATACGTGTATGGTCCCTCACTCTCCACTCAATACGCGTAAGGCCCCCTATTACGCGTATTACACAAGTTTCCTACGCGTACCTCGTTCAAAAATCATTTCCCATACACGTAACCACCATCAATACGCGTAAGGCGTAGTTCTCACACACCTCATTACGTGTATAACACCTCATTTATGCGTAATTCCCATGTTTCACGCATCTCCATACGTGTATGGCATACCTAATACGCGTATGGGAAGAGACCTTCCAAAATCTCACATTTTCTCCTTCATTCTGCATCTGTTCTCTATGATTCTCGTTTCCACCCTTCATACCAGCTCTAAGAATGTTTCTATACCAGTTTTATACAAATTCTCAATTTCTTCTTTCATCTAACATTACTAGATTCAATTATATATGTTTTTTAGATCTATGTTCGTCGTTCTTATTCTACGACAACACAAATCTGCATAAACATCACAACATACAAAACAACAACAACAATATTTCCAAATACGAATTCAAATATACCATAATGAATTCACAACAATATATGTACACAAAACAGATTCATCGCACAACATCATATACGGAAAAACCTACAAGGGAAAGGACCCCTCACTACCCATCATGTTATCATCACCAATTACAAACCCATTCTCCTGCCTTACCCGAATCTTGAAGATATTTCTTGCGAATTTCGTTGATGGAGAATGCCCTAATTGTTCTTCCTCATCCTAGCTCCCCTTTAGTTTCCCCCAAAATGTTACTATTAATCTTTTTTCTTAATTTTCTGGTTAATCTGATTTTCCCCTAAAACCCCCACCGTCATGTTTTACCAAATCACCCTTATTTTAATTAAATGAAATAATAATGATAATTCTAATATTACCAACATTATTTACATAATAATAATAACAATAATAAAAATAATGTCTTAATGCTAATCGCACCATAATTCTTGTAATACCCATATATAAAAGACATACATCAAAGCATATATTTCATATATAAAATTAAGTTTGGTACTGAAATACAACAAGTTCTTAATAACACATTGCATAAATATAGTCACTAGAACATAAGGTACTAATACAAAAGGCTATAAATAATACAAGATGTTCAGAAAATAAAAGTCTAAGAACTAGATCTGAAGAACTCAAAAGTCCACAGCGGAAGAAACCATCAAACAAGAAAAGATAATCAAGTCGCCTTATCTTTACCCTTTGAGAAAACTGAAGTACCTGAAATAATAACATTAACATGGGGTGAGATAAAACATCTCAGTGAGGTCCCTATCTTAGAGTTCTCTCGGCTCTAAAAGGTCGAAAATATATACTACTCAAGTCAAGGAAAACCTAGACTTCGAGTTCACAAATTAGAGACAACAGTGAGACAACAGAGCACAAAGTGCTTTAAGGCATCTTTCCCCGCCCAGCCACTCAAGTGAAAACAAGTACGGGTTACTCGATCTTAATTTATATATAACTTTCCCCACCCATCCATACTCCTCTATGGCACGCAAGCACGAGTCACTCATTATCTATCAAAGGTACTTTCCATGCCCATGGTACCTTACAACTAAGTAACTTTCACCGCCCAGTCATACTCCCAGATGACAAGCAAGCACGGGTCACGGTTACCCATTAAGAGATTCGAATCCACGAATTAATTATATCGTAAGGAAGGAAACTTCCAACTTATCACAACTACCTAGCCTGAATACATTATTCATGTATCGACGCCTAAGTATTGTTATGTCTCTAAAAGAATTTTGTAACCACCTAGGGTAACTTAGCTACCTCACAAGTCTTTTACGGTATATTCGAAAAGTCGGGTAAAAATAATATCTTTTAGCATCATCAATTAATAAATGTTTTTAGCTTCAAATCGATAGGTGGAAGACTACAAATGGATACCCGGATCACAAATTATGAATTAAATCACAAAAACAACACTCCCAGGTCTCTTTGAGCGAGGGGTATGCTCGCTGAGCAAGCAAGCTCCTGCATTGAGCATTTCCAGAATATTGACTCACTCGTTGAGCGAGCTTCTCTTACGAGAATAGATAAGAATGTGATCAATAAAGATCATCACAAACTGATCTAGATAATCTTGAAATATCTGATTCATGTAATCCATAAAAATAACTGGAGCATTCGTCAAACCGAAAGGCATCACTAGGAATTCGTATTGACCATAACAGGTTCTGAACGCAGTCTTCAGAACATCAGAACTTTTCACATGAATCTGATGATAGCACGACATCAGACCAATCTTCAAGAACACACATGCTCCTTTCAACTGATCTAAAAGGTCGTCTATCTTTGGCAAAGGATATTTATTCTTGATAGTAACCTTGTTCAACTTACGGTAATCAATACACAACCGCATACCACCATCCTTCTTCTTTACCAACAAAATAGGAGCTCCCCACGGTGAAACACTTGGTCTAACAAAATGTTTTGCCATCAAATCCTCTAATTGATCCTTCAATTCTCTAAACTCGAGTGGTGCCATCCGATAAGGGGAAACATATATAGGAGCCGTTCCCGGTATCAGGTCGACTGAGAATTCAACTTCCCTCACCGAAGGTAAGGAAGTGACATCCTCGGGAAATACATCAAGAAATTCACAGACTATCAGAATATTTAAAACTTGCTGATCAATACTCTCCTCTTTAGTAAGGACAAGCAAAACATATTTATGTTTCTCAAATAAAAAGTTCACCATTCCAATCGTACCTTCTAAGATCGTTGCCAACACATCTTTCAGAAGCGCTTAAACAAATGGAATGAGGATCAACTTCTCTTCACAACCAATAAACACAGAATTCCCAGACAACTAATCCATTCCCATGATAACATCAACTTTCTTAAGGGGCAAACAAATAAGGTCAATTTGAAAAACTCTACCATCCACAGACAAGGTACAATTCTCATAAATAAGCAGAGTATCAATGGTTTCATCCATAGCGGTAGTAACCACCACAGGAGGAGACAAGGGAAAAAATTGCAACCTAAGCCGCTTCACACAACTAGTAGACACAAAAGAGTGTATCGCTCCATAATAAAATAAAACAAGACAAGTATGTTCATTAACAAGTCATGTACCCATAATGAGAGATTTTTCGGCTTTGGTCTTTCTAGCATCCATAGTATAAACTCTTCCTTGAACTTGATTCCTTGGCTTGGTACAATCTCTTGACAAATGGCCACTTCATTACAATTGTAGCACCTCAATCCTCCATCCCTTTGACTCCTACCAAAATGACGTTTGTTACACAACCTACACAATGGTGGAGTGTTAGGTCCGACACTTTGATCTTTTTTCCCTTTGAAGGGTTGAGGCCTTGGCCTAAAAGGTTGGTTAGCTCTTCCTTGATCACTTGCTTCGGTTTTCACTTTCTTCAAACTATGTTCGGCGATATAGCATTGCCTCAACAATTCAAAATAGGTAGTGAACTCCCTATGAGAGACACTATGAGAGATTTAGGCCCTTAGTCTAAACAAGAACTGGTCAATCTTCCATCTTTCATCTGAAGCATACATAGCTTGCCTAGAATAAGCCGCCGTGTCTTCAAACTTCTCAACATAAATGGCCACAATCATGCTTCCCGGCCTAAGCTGTTGGAATTCAAACTCTTTTTGGGTCCTCAAAGAACTCGGGAAATACTTCTCCATAAAAATTGTCTTAAATTGTTGCCACACTTATGGAACTCCTTGCACCGTCATAAGATTTGAAGCAATCTCCCACCACTTAGCAGCAGGACCTTATAACAAATGTGATGCAAAAGTCACCTTGTCTTCTTCACCATAAATCACAATTTGGAAGATTCTCTCCATTCCGGTTACCCATTCACGCGCCTTTACCGGATCCAATCCACCATGAAATTACTGAGGATTCATGCAAAGAAGTCTCAGAATGTTCCACCTCCAGCTTCAGGAGCAACCACACGAGGATGAAGACTCCCATTCATCTGGTGCATGATCTCCTGCATGAACTGACGTTGCTGCTGTTGCATGAACTGGAACATCAGAGCATTCCCCTCACCACCGTCTGATCATTAACAGGAGGAGTGACACTAGGTCGACCACGAATTCCATGCCTACCAGCCATATTACTAAATATCATCAAAACAAGATTAAGTTGATCAGGCTCAGTACCATAAACATAACATTTAGTACTACAGCGGAATTACGTGTATGAGCTGAAAGAAACACTTATAATATTCCAAGGCTAGGTCGAGGATACGACCTGCTCTGATACCAAGTGTAATACCCATATATAAAAGACATACATCAAAGCATATTTTTCATATATAAAATTAAGTTTGGTACTGAAATACAACAAGTTCTTAATAACACATTGCATAAATATAGCCACTACAACATAAGGTACTAATACAAAAGTCTATAAATAATACAACATGTTCACAAAATAAAAGTCTAAGAACTATATCCGAAGATCTCAAAAGTCCACAACGGAAGAAACCATCAAACAAATAAAGATAATCAAGTCGCCTTATCTTTACCCTATGCGGAACCTGAAGTACCTGAAATAACAAGATCAACATGGGGTGAGATAAAACATCTCAGTAAGTTCCCTTTCTTAGAGTTCTCTCAATTCTAAAAGGTCAAAACTAGACACTACTCAAGTCGTGGAAAACCTAGAGTTCGTGTTCACAAACTAGAGACAACGATGAGACAACGGAGCACAAAGTGCTTTAAGGTATCTTTCCCCGCCCAGCCACTCAAGGGTAAGAAAGCACGGGTCACTCGATCCTTAACGTATAGATAACTTTCCCCGCCCAGCCATACTCCCCGATGGCACACAAGCACGAGTCACTCATTATCTATCAAATGTACTTTCCCCGCCCAGTCATACTCCCAGATGACAAGCAAGCACAAGTCACAGTACCTTACAACTAAGTAACTTTCCCCGCCTAGTCATACTCCCATATGCCAAGCAAGCCCGGGTCACGGTTACTCACCACAAAGTAACTTTCCCCACCAAGTCATACTCCCAGATGACAAGCAAGCATGGGTCATAGTTACTCACCACAAAGTAACTTTCCCTGCCCAATCATACTCCCATATGACAAGAAAACACGGGTCACAGTTACCCATTAAGAGATTCGAATCCACAAATTAATTATATCGTAAGGAAGAAAACTTCCAACTTATCACAACTACCTATCCCCAAAGACACTATTCGCGTATCGACGCTTAAGTATTTCATTGTCTCTAAAACAATTCCGTAACCACCTAAGGTAACTTAGCTACCTCACAAGTCTTACCGTTTTCTTACATTTAGTTCACAATTCCCAAACTTAACAATTTTTACGGTATATTCAAAAAGTCGGGTAAAAATAATATCTTTTGGCATCATCAATTATTAAATGTTTTTAGCTTTGAATCGATAGGTGGAACACTAAAAACGGATACGCGGATCACAAATTATGATTTAAATCACAAAAACAACACTCCCAGGTCTCGCTGGGAGAGGGGTATGCTCGCTGAGCAAGCAAGCTCCTACATTGAGCCTTTCCAGAAAAATGCTCGCTAAGCAAGCCTGCTTGCTGACCGAGCTCTGCGATTTCCAGAAAAAATGGCTTACGGGAAACACTCCTTTCCAAGCCAAACTCATCCAAAATCATTTCTAAACATCACAAACAAACCATAACTATGTTCCTATACCTAAAGGCAGCATACTCAAGCATTTTCATCGATTTTTAACTGTTTAATTTACCGATTCTAAGATTTTTCCATAAAATGCCCTAAAACTCATAAACCCTAAAACTCAACCAAAACTAAAAGCAAACGTTTCTAGCTATGAACCCACCTCTAGCAAGAAGATTGGAGAATATTGAGTGAAGGATGGATGGTTGAAGCTACAAGATCAAGAACTCTCTTCTTCTTCTTCGAGACTTTCTTTTCTTCTTCTTCTTTCTCTCCCTTTTTCTCTTCTTCTTATTTCCTTATTTCTATTTTTATAAAAACAAAAGAAAAGAAGACTTTAGGTCTTAAAAGGAAAACATAACTTTCCTATTGACAGGTCCAAATAGAGAGTATCCAAAAATGTCTCTTAATCCAATATTTTATAAAACCTCTGAGTCAACTAATATTAGTTAATAAAATCCTGCTGATTACTCTAATTATTTCCGTTAAAATCTCTTAGTGTAATCCAGAACAATATTAATAACAAATAATATTATTCATAGCATTAAATAAATTATGGGGTATTACAATTCTACCCTTCCCACTAGGACATTACAACAAAACATAAAGACACATGCCTTAGACAAGGCCAACAAAGCACCAAAATACACGACGAATAAATTATTAAAAATGGGGTGTTACAACTCTCCTCTACTTAAAAATATTTTCATCCTCGAAAATTGTTCTCTGTGGAATCAATCCAGATATACTCTCGTAATCGGCTAATCACTCCCCTGCCATAACCAAAACACTACAATTAACCCAAAACAACAATAATAATGCCAAGACAACTACAACAACCACTACAACAACAACAAAACACAACAAATCATCAAGTCGCAACATGCAGGTTCACACCTGAACTAGAACACAACAAAAATCATTACCATCACCATAGGTAACACCTCCCTAATTCCCCATCATAGGAATTAGTTACTAGCACTCAAACCATCACCATAGGTAACGAGGCACAACAAGGACAAGAACCAAAGTTTCACGATACACATCATTCCAGTTACAACAACATAGATGACAAACTAACCTTGTTGTCCACACCATCGAAATAACATATTCACAACCCACCAATAAAGCACATAAATAACACATATGCTAATACATCTGTATACCCAGTAGTACATGATTAATAGGTAATTTCTTACCCTCACACATCCACCCTGAAACGTATAATAGTCTTAATATTCCAACCGGTTTTATCACTCAACATCTTAAGCCCTTACTAAACATTTACGTATAAACAATTATACCACCTCAGTCTTCCGCTGTGCACCCTGATTACTCGCAGCTATCTACTCCATTAAGTTCACATCCAACTTTGACTCTGTAAGTTCTGTATTTTTAGGATTAGTATTAATTTTGTAAAACAAATATAGTAGCAATAAAAATGTACAAGATCTTGCAAAATAAAGAACATGTTATCGCTCCCGACAAATGGAACATAGCCCAAATAAAGGTACAGACGCGAACGGTCGGCGAAAGGAACAATGAGAACACACAGCAGTGAACTCACTGGAAAAGAATAGAGTCGCCAGCTAGGCATTTTTATCCCGAAGGAAAGGCAATGCCGCATAGACCTAGAAAGATATGGATAAGACGGTTGCGAACCAGAGAGACTGAGAAAGAGGGTTGGTTACAACCTGGGAAGGTATTAGCACCCAGATTGTCCGCCGTACTCGACGGGATCCACGCTTAAAAGATTTGTGTTTTAAAGGGGTAGTGTCAGTGCAATCTGTGTATAAAAGAGCTGGAAAAGGATGTACAGGTGTCAGTGTAAAGGAAGTGAAGTGTATAAGTGAAGTGTCAGTGTAAGAACAAAGATGAAATGCTCATGATAATGAGGCTAAAGAATAAGGCTAGAAAGAGGGGGAATATACAGAGACTTTTGTTCGATAACTGTTAAGTTATGCCTACGTATCCTCTCGTGCAATGAGGAAGTCAGAACACCGTAGTTCGACCCAAAGAGACTGAAAGATGAATTGACTTGTGAACTGCTTACTTGTCTATGCTCAAGTGTATGACCTGTCTGGCTCAGGTGCTAACTGTCTTGCATTAGACGGAAGAAGCAAGTTCTCGTTTGTGAGTGAATGAGATGAGAAAAGAATCCCGGAGGAGACGATTATTGTTTGTTTTTGAGTTTTCAATCTTTTATTGTTTTTGAAAGTTTGTCATAAGTTAATGAGCTTAAGCCTAAACCAATGGATTTAGTAAACTCATCACATCTTCCCTCTGATTAGGGGTAATGAGAATACCTTAAGTGTGAAGTCCGATTCTCACACTTAATCACCTTTGATGTAGGATTAGGATCATTGACCTACTTGCGATTATTTAGATGTTTTTGTTGTTTTTGTTTAGTGTTAAGTAATGAGGTTAAGCCATAATCAAGGATTAAACAGACTCATTACACCATCCTAATAGAAGGATAATAGATGAGAATGTTTAAGCTGAGGAAAGCTCCTCAACTTAATCCATGATTGGGGATTAAACTCATGACAAAACAAAGCCTTTATTAAGTGGATTTTAGTTAATGATAAGATGATGAAGTGAGTTTTAGGGTTTGTAAGACAACTTGAGGGGGACTTGTCCATTAACACTAGGGTTAGTCCTTCTTAACCAATTAAGGAAGAATTAGAACCCTAATGCAAGGCCCAAGTTACAAGTGTGATGTCTTGATGATTATTATGTGAATTGATTAAAAAGAGTTAAACACATTAAGGGTTTAACACTTAGGATTAAAGTTATAAACTCCATCCTAATAGAAGAATGCAGGCATAAGCTTAATCACAAAGCCTTAAAGCCTTTAGGGTTTAGTCCCTGATTATGAGATGAGAGGAGAAGACTCAAAAGAGACACAAAGGTAAAACTAAATAGGGTACTAATCAAAACCCTAATTATTTTCATGCTTGGTTGTTCCTAAGGTTTGTGAGGTTTACAAGATAAGTCTTCAACGGAACCACCAGGAAGCAGATGAAAGGATCAGGAGAAGCAAAGTAACTTGCTTCATTGAAGAAGACAAGTCACTTGAGGAAAGAAAGGTGAAGAAGAAGAAAGAGCAAGCTCAATCTCAAACACAAGGTAAAATGCAGCAAGGATGCATGAAAGAGATGAAAAGAAAATGTGAGAAGTGAAGGAAAATTCACTTCTCAAAGTTACTTACCACCTGAAAAGTTAGTGAGAGGAATGCAATGCCATGCAAAATGGAATGAAATGGCATGATGCAAATCAAAACAAGAAGCACATTCATGATGATAATGATGCTATGAGATGATGCAAACATGAAACTAAACATGGGGATGATCATATAAGCTCATGGATGCAAATGAAGCAAGCTAAGACACATGAACATACATGAAAAGTTATGAGATGCATATGGCATACAACATGACAAATGCAAGATGCAATGATCAAACATGCTTTCAATATGTCTTATGATGTTAAATGAATCACATGGAGGCATAAAATGTCATGGCAAGTCAAGGTATGAATGCAAATGCAAGGTGGATGCATATGGAAGCTCAAATTAGGGTTTATGATCAATGCATCAAACAAAAACCAAAATCAGAAGCAAACATCAATATAAAAAATTGAAAATGCACTCAAAGGATCCCTAATCCTATACTAACTTACTGTCCAAAGGAGAAGTTCCAACTCCTAACCTAATTCAAGTTATGATTTTCCTAAGTTTTCTAGGGTTTTAGGGTTCCTTAACAAGAAAATTACCAAACAAATGGAAAATGAAAGATCAAATCATGCCAATTTAATCTCACAAACTACATGCTAAACACAATGCAATGCAAAAAGAATCAAAGTCCAACTCTCTAGGGTTAGGCAGAAATGATTTTTGGAAGTTTGGATCAAAATAATGCATTAAAATGGTTTTAATTCCATGAAAAATTCTCAAAATGCATCAAGATCAAAAAAGAAATTTGGTTTGAGGGTTGGACAATGTTTATAAATGTTTTTAAATGTTTCATGAATTTTTTGGTGATTTTTAAATACCTAAAAGTATTTTTAATTAATTAATTCTCATTAATTAATTAAAAAGAAACTTTTAAATATTTAAAAATACTTTTTTAATGCTAAAAATGAAAATAAAAATATTTTTGTGTTCTGAAATTAAATAATAACTTGTATAAAAAATTTCAGAATTTTTGAAGTATTTTTGCTATTTTTAATAAATTGTGGAAAACAAATGAATTAATATGAAAATAAAATGAATTAAAAGCTGAAAAAAGAAAAGTCAAACAATCTGATGGTCCAGATTCAAACTCAAACACGCGCGCATTGACTTGGCGCCACATCCAAGGGCCAGCATTCAAACTCACTAACCCTAATTAATTAGCCCTAATCCAGCCGTTAATGACCCTCAGGTGACCGGAACAGTGTTCCGGTCATCTTCTCCGATCACTCCAAACTTCCAACTCTCTCTAAACGCATCTAAAACGAAATCTAACTAAACAGAAATGATCCCCACCTAAAAACGAATCAGAACCCCCATTCAAAACACATTTATCATTCCTAAACTGGCTGAATCGAATCAAACAAATCCTATGGCAAAAAGTTTCAGAAACAGATTAAACTCTCATCTCTCCACCATTTTCAAAACTAAAGGCATCAGAGTGATCAGTGAACTACAAAGAACAACTTAGGAACTTTAAAAATCATTTCTGGAAAAAAAGTTCTTGAGCTACCTGAGTTTTGAAGCTTTCAGTTTTACAACTTTCTGGCCTCTTCTCTTGATGCAATCCACTCCTCTTGGTCCCTTGATGATGTCTGGATGCTTAGAAAGAGTTTATGTTGGCTGGTTTGAGAGTTTGAACAGGTTCTGCTCAAGCTCAGGTGAGAATCGTGTTTTGGTTTTAGGCAGTTTAAGGCAAGGGTGAGGGGTGCTTTGTGACCAGGATGATGAGTTGAGAAGGTCTGTGAAGTTTGTTTAAGTGTTTGTGAGTTGTATGAAGAGATTCAAATGCTTTTGCTCCAAGGGTGGAAAATGAGAATGCTGAGCTATGGCTGGTTTCAGGCTTGTGTCTTGTGTGGTTTGGCTTGCAATTGATTTGTATAAACAAATGCTATTGGTCAGATGAAGTGACATGTCCTTTTGTGATAGGTATGGCTACTTTTGCAAATTGTCAACTTTTGTGTAAGAGAAGCATGGGTCTTGTTCTAGCCAAGTACAAGGGGTGTGGGCTGCGCAGCAAGGTGTGAGGGAAAGGCTAGGATGGTTCAGCAATGTAGCTAGCAAGTGGATGAAATGTTATGATGGCTTTTGCAACTTGCTTGCTTTTGCTTTCCATGAAAATATCTTGCTCCAAAGGCCAAACAAATGAGAAACTCTTGGCCCATTCTGATTTTTAGGTCACATGTGATGTTTGTGTAATGGTTTGACATCAATTAGAAGTCACAAATTGCCTTGGTACATGAATTTGCAAGTTTTCCATTTGGTGCATAACTTGAAATTTAGTGATTTTTGCCAACTTTGATGCACCATAACTTTTGATCCAAAATGAATTAGGTCATATTCTTGTACTTTTTGAAAAGGGAAAGATCTAATCTTCAACTTTCATGACCAAAGTTTTTTCATTTGAAGCATTTTTGGATCAAAAAGCAAGGGTTGAAAAGTTGCCTAAAATGACAAATTTCTTAAAAGTCAAACTTGCCCCAAAAAGTCAACTTTGCAAAAACTTGTAATTCTTGAATTTTGTGAATTTCCAACTTCTTCCATGATCAAATAAAGATCATATACACTCAAAATGATGAAGATTACCCTTTGGTTGGGTCATTGGGGGCCTCAGATGCCCTAATTTTGCACTGACTTGTCCAGAAAGTCAACTCTTGATCAGATGACTTCCCCATGGAATTTCTTCATGAAAATTGATATGCACACTCCCTATACCATATAGAGACCAATAGAAACAAGAATGATCAAAAAACTTGGAGTTATGGCCTCTGAAACCAAAACCCTAATTTTAGGTCATCTGTGCAGTCAAGCCTAGCTCTGCTTCCATACCAATCCCAGTTCTTGTGATTCTTTGGCATTCTTGACTTTGAGAGGATATAATATGATACTTGAACATACATGGACCCTTTTTAAGTGATTGATGACCTTTGGAGTGGCTTAGGAGGCTCTTGGATTACTCAGATCACAAACCCTAGGTGCAGATGACTTTGAACCTATGCAGTGAATCAAAAATGTGGTATGAGATCTTATGATTGTGTTTATGCATATGAAATGATCACAAGCCATGGTGTGAATGGGTGAGGGAAAATTTGGGGTGTTTACAGCTGCCCCTATTCAATCATGAGTTAGCTGTGCAGGATGTAAGCGACGGCTTATCAGGCAAACAAGATAACTTGTGGTTGAATACCAAAGACAGTCCAAAATTTGCACTCACAGAATGAAGAAGAAAAGGGATATAGATTGTAAAAGAAAAAATAAAGTATATTGTAAAGTGTGGGCGACGGAGGACGACCGTCGAGCAGAAAACGACCGCTGGGTAAAGAGCAATGACGGGGACGGCCGACATGCTGGGGATGAAAGGTAAAGCAAATACGGGGACGACCGACTAGCTGGGAAAGAATAAGGGATTATGATGGGGACGGCCATCAAGTAAAGCTGTAAAGTTCTCTGGGGATCGAATGAAACATGACGGGGACGGCCATCAAGTTCATAAAGTAAATTAACCGACGATGGGGACGGCCATCGGGCTAAAAAGGAAAAAAGGGACCACGACGGGGACAGCCATCGGGTTAAAGAATAAATGAAATGAACAGATGATGAGGTACGGTCATCAAAGGTGAATGACGATCACCTAGCAGGGGACGGCTGCTCTGTTGGGGTTAAGATGAGGGACGGTCATCTAAGGTGGAGGACGACCACCAGGCAGGGTACGGCTGCCAAAAGTATCGCGACATAGGACGAATGCCGGATAAAAAGTCAACGATGGGGATGGCCATCGGATGAGCATGATGGAGGACGACCATCAAGAGGTGGAGGACGACCACCTAGCAGGGGACGGCTGCTCTCAAGGTTTATCATAACATAGGACGAATGTCAGATAACCAAAATCAACAATGGGGACGGCCATTGTATAAAATGATGAAGGACGATCATCAAGAGGTGGAGGACGACCACCTAGCAGGGGACGACTGCTAAAATATCACGACATAGGACGAATGTCGGATAAAAGGGTCAACGATGGGGACGGCCATCGGATGAGCATGATGGAGGACGACCATCAAGAGGTGGAGGACGACCACCTAGCAGGGTACGGCTGCTCTCAGGGTTTATCATGACGAATGTCAGATAAAAAGGAAATTTGTTTTACTGGGGACCGGTAAACGCGGACGAGCGTTTACATCCAAGAAATAAAAGGTATAAGTGTTTGGTATTGTGTATAGATCAAAGATGCGGACGAGCATCCTCAAGACTATGATACGGACGATTATCGGGTAGAAACAAAAACTGACACGTGTTCCGAGATGATGATACGGACGAGTATCAACTGGTTAACACGGAACACAGACGAGTGTTGAATCTGAAAGAACTCTTCTAGGGAATAGTAGACACAGACGAGTATCTATATTCAAGAAGACACAGTGTATGGATTAAAGATGCGGACGAGCATCCTTAAGACTTATGATACAGACGAGTATCATGTAGAAACAAACGCTTGACGCATGTTCTGAGATGATGGTACGGACGAGCACCAACTGGTTAACAAAGAACACGGACGAGTGTCGAATCTGTGTGGATATAAATGGTGTATACAAGATACGGACGAGTATCTGTATAAGTATGAGTGGTGTATGAGTGTTCAACCTGCTGGGGAGGGTGACACAGACGAGTGTCAAAAAGGAAAAGAGTATAGTATAAACAAGTATCTGATATACAAAGTGTTTATGTTACTGTGCTGGGAAAATGACATGGGAGGATGTCAAGGAAATGTATATATATATATATATATATATATATAAGTGTATGTGAGTGCAAAGAGGATGTCTTTGGCTTTCTGCTGGGGGTACGACACGGACGGGTGTCAAGAAATACCTGTAATAGGGTGTTCGGGCGACTTTACTGGGGAATGATGACATGGACGGGTGCCAAAAGGAGTGTGTATTTGTATTGGTGAATATGAGGCAACTGCTTTTGCTGGGGAACCTGGGGGGTATTCCGTATATTGTTGACGGGTTGATAATATTCACAAGTGTTCGATTCAAAACATGGCTTATGATCATGCTATATGTTTGATTTTTGCCGTAATACTCCGTATTAAACAGAATGCTACGCTTTGTGGGTGAATATGATGCGAATGCTATGATTATGCAAAAGAAATCCAATCCGGGATTCGGATCCCATTGGCTGCGAAGATCTCTGGTCGATCTGCTGAAGTGAACATCCCAGCTGGGGTTGAGATCGCTGGTAGATCTGATGAAATGTATCTGCTTGGGGGGATAAGTCACTGATTGACACATCCTTGTAATAAGGGACCCAGATGGGGTTTGTAGAAGCTCTTCTTTTACTCTGTTGCGACTCCTTCATGCGTTGCTCTTCTGGATAGAGGCGGAAAATCTGTGGGGAGATGATTCCCTGGCTTTTGTATTCTGCTGAGGAAGAATGATTGGTAACTCGGCTGGGGAGAAACAACAAGTGGTAACTCAGCTGGGGAGAAAGCACTTTGGGTGCTAAGGCTGAGTGAGTGTTGATCTGCTAGCTTGCTGAGATGAAACTTTCATGCTCCATGTTGCGCTTCGGATACCTGCTATCCTGCAAAGACAAGAAACGCGCAAGTAATCCCGAGGTATCCCTTATCGGATTCCGTCATAGGAGTTAGACACTTCTGAGAGTAAGCATATTCCCTGCAAGCACGTGCTTTTATTTTCTTTATTTTTAAAAGATAAACATCTGTATTCATGCAATCAGTTTTTTCTTAAGACATCAGACATTCTTTGCAAACAAAAATGTACGAGACGAAACATGACTGAAAAATCTGATTTTATTAATTCGTGTGCCCTGAATTGGCAAGATACAGTCAAAGAAATATATTCCCTGAAAGGAGGAGATTGTTACAAATTGAGAAACAAAATGCTAGCAATGTTGTCGACGCTTTAAGGAGCTTCCTCTTGCTATGACTCGTATGACTTTTGACGTTCTTCTCGTCTTGCTTTCTGAAGAAAGCTGATTCCGATAGAGGCTTGATCCGTTCGAGGTTTACCAAGTTGTAAGTGATACAGACGAATTCAAAATGCAGTTGTTCGCTTATTCCCTTATTTTGCATGGATCGCCCTTTTGGGTTTTCGATCCATTGGGATACCCATTTTTGCCTGAGCTGTCCAATGCGGCTTTTCAACTCAGCGGGTGTACATTTTTGTTTATTTTCCCTTATTTTTGCCCGAGTCTTTTATTCTGTTTTTTGACTCGCCGGGATGCCCTATTTTTGCCTGGACTTTCATTCTGTTTTTGTGTCCAGCGGGTCATTTTTATGCGAAGTATTTTTTAACTGCATCTGAATTCACAGGGGACGGGAAATCTTCACCATCCATGGTGCTGAGCATCAGTGCTCCACCAAAGAAAACTTTCTTTACTACAAATGGCCCTTCATAGTTTGGAGTCCATTTGCCCCTGTGGTCTGTATGAGGAGGGAGGATTCTTTTCAGCACAAGATCTCCTACTTGGTACTCTCGGTGCCTGACTTTCTGATCGAAGGCTTTCTTCATTCTTCTTTGATACAACTTCCCATGACAGATTGCAGCCAATCTTTTCTCTTCAATCAGACTCAGTTGTTCGAATCGGGACCGGACCCATTCTGCTTCGTTCAGCTTAACATCCATCAATACCCGTAAGGAGGGTAATTCAACTTCAACAGGTAGGACTGCCTCCATACCGTACACAAGCTGATACGGTGTTGCCCCAGTGGATGTTCTGATTGACGTGCGGTACCCATGCAAGGCAAATGGTAGCATCTCATGCCAGTCTTTGTAGGTGACTACCATCTTCTGCACAATCTTCTTGATATTTTTATTAGCTGCCTCAACAGCGCCGTTCATCTTTGGCCTGTAAGGAGAAGAATTGTGATGTTGGATCTTGAAGTCCCGGCATAGCTCTGCCATCATTTTGTTGTTCAAGTTGGAACCATTATCAGTAATGATTCGCTCGGGAACTCCGTATCGACAGATGATATCTCTCTTCAGAAATCTGGCTACCACTTGCCTTGTAACATTGGCATATGAAGCTGCTTTGACCCACTTGGTGAAATAGTCAATGGCTACCAGGATGAATCTGTGGCCATTTGAAGCAGTCGGTTCAATCTTGCCAATCATGTCAATGCCCCACATGGCAAAGGGCCAGGGTGAAGACATTATATTCAAAGGATTAGGAGGCACATGCACCTTATCCGCATAAATCTGGCATTTATGGCATTTTCTGGCATAGGCACAACAGTCAGCATCCATTGTGATCCAGTAATAACCTGATCTTATCAGTTTCTTAGCCATAGCATGCCCTCCTGCATGGGTACCAAAGGATCCTTCGTGCACCTCGTGCATCAACATGTCTGCTTCTGCTCTATCAACACACCTGAGAAGTACTATATCAAAGTTTCTCTTGTACAGGTAGCCATCAGTGTTCAAAAAGCAACTACTAGTAAGCCTTCTCAAGGTCTTCTTATCATTGGAAGATGCCCCTGATGGCTATGTTTGATCCTCCAAGAAGCACTTAATGTCATGGAACCAAGGCTTATCATCTTTGATAACATCTGCTGCGAACACATATGCTGGTCTATCGAGTCTGGACACTGATATCTGCGGTACAAAGTTGGTAGCTTGAACTTTGATCATTGATGAAATGGTAGCCAGAGCATCTGCAAACTGATTCTCGTCCCGAGGGATATACTCAAGCTTGACTGTTGTAAAGAAAGTCAGTAACCTTCTCGTATAATTCCTGTAAGGTATCAGATGCTCCTGGTGTGTGTACCATTTGTCGTTGGTTTGATTAACTACCAGAGCTGAATCTCCGAATACGGTTAATGTCTTGATCCTGAGGTCAATGGCCTCCTCAAGACCCATAATGCAAGCTTCGTATTCAGCTTCGTTGTTAGTGCAGTTGAAAGTGAGTTTTGCCGAGAAAGGCATGTGAACTCCTTTAGGTGTAATGAGTACTGCACCAACACCACGACCATTCATGTTAACAGCCCCATCAAACATCATAGTCCATTCTTCTTCCGGGTCAGGCCCTTCAGTGTGAATAGGCTCCTCATGATTTTTCGCTTTTATGAACATGATGTCTTCATCAGGGAAGTCAAATTTCATGGGCTGGTAGTCATCAATAGGTTGCTCAGCAAGATATTCAGATAGTACACTGCCTTTGATGGCTTTCTGAGAGGTGTACTGGATGTCATATTCTGTGAGGATCATTTGCCATCTTGCAACCCGTCCGGTAAGAGCTGGCTTCTCGAAAATGTACTTAACTGTGTCCATTTTTGAGATCAACAAAGTAGTGTGGGTCAACATATACTGTCTCAGTCGGCGAGCAGCCCACGCTAAAGCACAGCAAGTTTTCTCGAGCAGTGAATAACGTTGTTCACAGTCGGTAAACTTTTTGCTCAGGTAGTATATTGCATACTCTTTTCGACCAGACTCGTCATGCTGGCCCAGCACACACCCCATTGACTCTTCTAATACTGTCAAGTACATTATCAGAGGTCTTCCTTCAACTGGAGGCATAAGGATTGGAGGTTCTTGCAGGTACTCCTTGATCTTGTCAAAAGCCCTTTGGCAGTCTTCGTTCCACCTGACCGTCTGTTCTTTTCTTAACAGCTTGAACAAGGGTTCACAAGTGGCCGTAAGGTGAGATATGAACCTTGAAATATAGTTCAATCTACCTAGAAACCCTCGAACTTCTTTTTCAGACTTTGGTGCAGGCATTTCTTGGATGGCTTTGACTTTATTAGGGTCCACTTCAATCCCTTTCTCGCTTACAATAAAGCCCAGCAGCTTACCAGATCGTACCCCGAATGTGCATTTGTTGGGGTTCAGCTTCAATTGGTACTTCCTCAGACGCTTGAATAGCTTCAGCAGATTTACCAGGTGGTCTTCCTCTGTAAGGGACTTGGCAATCATGTCATCCACATAACACTCGATTTCTTTATGGATCATATCGTGGAATAATGTTACCATAGCCCGTTGATATGTTGCACCAGCATTCTTCAATCCGAATGGCATCACCTTGTAACAGAACGTGCCCCAGGGGGTGATGAAGGTTGTCTTCTCCATGTCTTCAGGTGACATCTTGATCTGGTTGTACCCTGAAAATCCGTCCATGAAGGAGAATACCGAGAACTGAGCCGTATTATCAACCAATACGTCAATGTGAGGTAATGGGAAATCATCTTTCGGGCTGGCTCTGTTCAGATCCCGGTAGTCAACACACATTCTTACTTTGCCGTCCTTCTTAGGCATAGGTACTATATTAGCAACCCACGGTGGATAGCTAGTTACAGCAAGGAACCCGGCGTCCCACTGCTTTTGCACCTCTTCTTTGATCTTCATTGCCATGTCTGGGCGAGTACGACGCAGTTTCTGTTTGACCGGCGGGCATTCTTCCCTCAAAGGCAGCTTGTGCACAACAATGTCGGTATCCAACCCTGGCATGTCTTGGTAAGACCAAGCGAACACATCCACATACTCTTGAAGCAGGACAATCAGCTGTTTCTTCACTGAGTCTTGTAGGCCGGCCCCGATTTTAACTTCTTTCACATCTTCACCTGTACCAAGATTAATCGTTTCCACCTCCTCCTGATGAGGAGTGATAACCTTCTCCTCTTGTCTCAACTATCTGGCTAGCTCCTCGGGAAGCTCGTAATCTTCTTCAACCCCTTCATCAGCTTGATTGATTGGATTGTCAAAGTCATACGAATTCATAGCCGTGCTGTTGTCGGTGCGGTCTGAAAGGCACTCTCTGCAAGGGTTCAGTTGTTCATTTTAGTGATTGATTTTAATCTTGTTTTAGAAAAAATGAAATAAAGTTGTCATTTTGAAAACATTGCCATTTATTTTTTTGTACAAAAAGAAAAATGGAAAAACAGTGAGCGGAAAAGAAAAAGACTCGTTTTGCAAAAGATGTCTGATATTTCATTGATTAATCTTGTTGCACAAAAATTACAGATGGTCCGATTACAAAATGAGTCTTGTCATCTTGGGCAAGATGCAAGACTTGATGCATGCTTAAAATATACAGGAAATAATAATTACTCTGCAGGAGTAACTCTTATAATTTCCTGGGAAGACCAGTTTGAGATACTGCTCCCCGGGATCCTTGGACGAATCCAGCTTTCCAGGTTGCGTTCATCTTCCGACTCATCTTCCAAGTTGTTGACAGCATCAGGGGTGAGCATCCCCCCACTAACAAAGTTGGGCTTCTGAGCAGCCTCTGCTTGATCTTGTTGAGTTGGTTTGTAACCCAACCCAAATCTATCTTCTTTCTTCTCCACAGGCAACAGCTTGCCCCAGCCTTGAGCGTTTCCTTCTTCCACCACCTTCCGGGCTTGTTGGTAGGATGTCATGGAAGTCCCAAGCACAGCAGAGGTTTCATTAATATTCAGGGCCTCAAACCCTTGACTCATCGTTTCGTGGATCTCCCCATCCATCTCAATATATTTATAAGTAGCCAGATGGATAACAAATATATCCTCCTCTCCACAAATAGTAACGACTTGGCCTTCCCACTCGAATTTTAACTTCTGGTGAAGGGTAGACGTTACTGCGCCAGCGGCATGAATCCATGGTCTACCCAACAAACAACTGTAGGCAGGCTGAATGTCCATCACGTAGAAGGTCGTTTTGAAAGTTTGTGGGCCAATTGTTACAGGCAACTCAATTTCTCCCAGAACTGATCTCTTAGAGCCGTCAAAAGCTCTTACTACCAAGTTACTGGGTCGCAATGCCAATCCTTCATATTCCAGCTTCACAAGGGCCTTTTTGGGTAAGACATTGAGGGATGATCCTGTGTCTACCAGCACATGGGAAAGAACTGCACCTTTACATTCCATGGTAATGTGCAAGGCCTTGTTATGATTACGACCTTCCGAAGTCAAATCAGTGTTGGTGAACCCTAGTCTATTACTAGCATTAACATTCCCAACCACAACTTCCAATTGATTGACGGTGATCTCTTCTGGCACATAAGCTGCGTGCAAGACTTTGAGTAGTGCGTTCCGATGAGCTTCGGAGCACATAAGCAATGATAGAATGGAGATCTTGGAAGGCGTCTGGTGAAGCTGGTCCACTATTTTGTAATCACTTTTCTTGATGATTCTCATGAACTCATCAACTTCTTGATCAAAAGGTGTTTTCAAAGCTTCTCTAACAACCTGCTCTTCTTGCACCATGCTCTTCCCTTTTGCCTTGGCAGCAGCTTCTGCTTCGGCGGTGGGTCTTTGAATTTGCGGGGCGAAAAGACGTCCGCTTCGAGTGAAGCCTCCGCCTCCTCCCACATTGTCTATTTGTGGTGCAGAAATTGATGATTCAAAAGTGATCTTTTGTCCTTCGCAGTATAAATCAGAGCCGTAATGCCAAGGGATGGCATTACTGCTTTCATAAGGTACTGGCCCAGGCACTGTGACAGTGACTGGACTGATGGCAGCTGCAGAAGGGACTGTGATAGTCTGTGGATCATAATATATTGTGACTGGTGCTCTGATGGGAGTAGCACTTTGTGAGTTGTAGGCAGAGTCATTTTCAGGATCATAATAAATCGTAACTGTTGAGACATCTTCATGGTTTGCTGTTGATGTTGTAGGAGACATTGTTGGAAGGATGGGTGTTGTTGTTGTAGGAGATTCAAAATGAAGTGGTGCTGAAGTTGTAGAAGGAATGTTCGTTGATACCTGGTCAGTTGAAATGACAGATGAAAAATTTGTTGATGAAGCTGAAGAGTTGTCTGGAACAATGGTTGTTGCAGTTGTAGGAGGTTCTGGAGCCGTAGTTAAGGAGATTGCTGGATTGGTAGGTATTGATGTTGTGATTTGAAGCAGGCCACTCTGGATGAGACCATCTATGCCATCCCTCAAGTTATCACAACCATTCACTGAAATGTTGCAATAAGCACACCCTAACTCACATCCTGGGAACATTTGACATTCTAGGAGTTGAGCTTTAATCTCCACCAAGGGTGTCCGAATCTGAACCACACTGGTTATCAAGTAAGACGGCTTGTCTTCTTCAATAGCATTGATTCGGGGACCACCATGGTGTGGCATAGGGTTCTTGTTGACATTTGGTGGTGGTGCAAAGTTTAAAGCCTTGGAATCCACTAGATCCTGCACTTTCATGTGCAAAGCTCTGCACTTTTCCGTACTATGACTAGGTGCATTTGAGTGAAAGGCATATCTGGCACTGGCGTCGTAATTTCTGGGCAGACTGTTAGGATCTGGAGGGGCCAATGTCCTTAGCTCAACTAGGTTGAGTTTCAAGAGTTGTGGCAGTAATGTGGCATAGGGCATAGGGATCAGATCGATCACCCTATTGGCCTGAGAGGGCCTCTATTGGAATGGTCTCTGCTGACTATTGTTGTTGGTGTTGCTGTTGTTGTAATTTCTCGGAGGATACTGAGTTTGTTGCTGGTACTGAGGTTGTTGCTGATAATTTTGTTGCGGTGGTTGATAAGCTGGTTGTGGATGAGCTGGAGCAGGAATGGTGACTACTGCCACAGACCTATGAACATATTGGGGCCTGCCCCTGTTGGTGTGGATAGCATTGGTTTCACCAGTTCTTCTTGGGCCTACAAAAGGCTTCCTTGGGTTGCTGGATGAGCTTGCACCGTTGTCTGAGATCTTACCCATCTTCAATAGGCTTTCAATTCTCTCCCCGGCTATGACCACATCTGCAAAGCTGGTAGATGAGAAAGCAGCTAGCCTATCAATGTAAGTTCCTTGGAGGGTGTTCATGAACATATCTGCCATCTCCCTCTCTGACATAGGTGGCTGGACAGCAGCAGCCAGTTGCCTCCATCTTTGGGCGTACTCCCGGAAACTTTCTCTAGACGACTGTGACATTCCCATTAGGAGGGTCCTGTTGGGTGCCATATCCAAGTTGTACTGGTACTGTCTAATGAAGGCCTCTGCCAAGTCCTTCCAGCACCTAATGGTTGCTCTGGTTAGATGAGAGTACCATTCCCTCGATGCTCTAGTTAAGCTATCCTCGAAATAAAACATCCATAGCTTTTCGTCCATGGTATAGGCCTTCAGCCTTCCCAGAAAAGATTGTAAATGGGTCCGGGGACAGGAAGTCCCGTTATACTTCTCAAAGCATGGTGGTTTAAATTTGTGGGGAATCCTGACCCCGTCTACCAAGCCCATGTCCATAACATCAAAACCCAAAGAGTTTTGAGATTCCAAGGATCTTAATTTCTCAGCTATCTCATCCAGCCTTCTGTCATAGGCTTCCTCCCCAGCTCCCATCACTGTGAATTGATCTTCCTGGGGGTCTTCTTGCAGCACTCTACCTGCGGTGGCAGTCCCTGGCACATTAGCAGGGATGTTGATCTCTGGATGCAGGTGGGGTCCAAAGACTGGGGGATTAACATGAGGTTGAACTCTCTCATTGTTGCTTGTCCCAGAAGTCCCTGGATGATGGTCTTCCTGATTCCTTCCTTCTACCAGTGCTCTCAACCTCTCTTGGCTTTGAGCCATATTGTTCATTACCTCCATAAACTGTGTCATCTGATTCCTCATTTCCAACCTCTCGTTGGTCATTTGATTCCTGACCTCTGTAAGGTCCTGCTGCATTTGGTCCATTTGTATACCCGAAAGGTTGCTGCGGGTGGGATATCTGTGTGGACGGTTGAGTGGAAACCCTCGACGTCGAGCAATAGTTCCTGAAGTCACAACAGAGTTAGTAACAACAAAACAAAACCTACAAAACAAAACAAAAGGTTAGTATGCAATGCAGTGTGTCTATTTGTTTCCAAGGTATCCGGCTTGGTACTTGGTTTTGACCTTTCCAGACCCCTGAAGAAGATGCTTGTGATGTTGCTTGGAAGAAACTTCAGATAAAAAACAAACCAACACATATATTTTACAAAAAGTAAATGATACATAGTTTGTTTTTCCTTACAATACATGCCCTCCGAGGGGTCAAAGATACAACATAAAGAAAAAGTACATAAAAATGAAAGCAACAACAAGCAAAAGTCAAACACCCAGTCCAAACTCATCCTCCTGAACTTCCTTGAGAAGTGCTTCAGTCACAGGATCAGCTGGACGCTCTGTAAGGTTCCTGATAAGGAGATTCCTTGTAGAAATAGCTGCTGTTAGCTTCTTGTGCTGACTTTGGTCCTTTGATTTCTTTACACCAGCTCTGATCTTCAATTCTGAGATTTCCCTCTGGGCTGCTGCCAGGGCTTCCTGTTGTTCTTTTGCACTAGTTTCCAGTTGCTCAATCTTATCCTGAGTCCTCTTATCCTCCTGAGTACGGGCTTCGGTGATCCTGACCCACCTAGCCTGACTCTCCTTCAGGTATAGATCAGTCCTGGCCTTCTGGAACTGAGCTTCCTTGCAGGCATTCTTCAAGATCTGTTCTCCAGCCCTAGACTTCTTGATGTACTCCTCTGACTTCTCAATTCTGGCCAGATGCTCCACCTTTAGCTTTTCTAGCCTCTCAATGTCCAACCTACCATCACTCCTCTCCCAGAGGGTCTTCTGTAGAGCCTGAGTCAGCTTCTCATTTCTCTCTTTCAATTTCTCAAACTCCTCTAAGCTGACAGTTGCTGGAGGTGGTGTTGTGGAAGGTCCAGGCACATCTTCCATAGTGAAGGGCATTCCAGAAACTTGAGCCCTGGCATGAGACCACTCATAGTATTGGGCTGAGGCCACATTGTTGCATTTCCCAAGAATGGTTACCCCCTTAGTCTGCACATTGTCCCAAGCCCAGGATGCTTGCCTGACAATAGCCAGATTAGGCATGATTTCACAATAAAGGGTCTCAGTCAGATCCTGTGCTCTAGGAGGATGGACCAATGCATAGCCCAGTTGTCTTTTGAATAACAGAGGGTTGTAATTGATGCAACCCTTCACTCCAATCAGAGGCACATTGGGAAACTGCCCACAACTTGTAATGATGTCTCTGCCCTTGGTGCTCTGAGTGCACCATCTGATGTCATCTGAGGTTAGAGCAACAAGCCTCCTAGCCCAGTTCTTCTGCTGGTGAGGGTTCAAGAATGCATCAGTCCTTGGCAAGTGCTTGAGCAGCCAAGTATGGAACAAAGGTGCACAGCATCTCACTAATCTTCCCCTTTGCTTTTCATTCCTTTGATGAACTGAGTAGTAAAGATCTCCCAGTAAGGTGGGCACTGGGTTCCTCAGGATGAAAAGATGGATTGCATTCTTGCTAACAAACCTAGGCTCATCTGCAAAAAGTATGACCCCATATATGCTAAGGGCCAACAGAGCACAGACTGCCTTCCACTCCCCTAGGGAGGCCTTCAGACTAGCCTGAGAAGTCAAGAAATCCAGATGAAAACCAGAGATTCCAGCCTTAGATGTCAAATTCTGCCCAATCAAAACTGGTTCCAGATGTAATGCCTTTGCTATCTCCTCATTACTTGGGAAAGCCATCTCAGGGTTGAAAGGGATTCCACCCCTGATAGGTACACCAACTAATGATGAATATTCCTCCAATAAGGGTCCCAACTGAAAATTCTGGAAGGTGAAGCACCTCAGAGGGGGATCATAGAACTGCAGGCAAGTATGTATCAGGCTCCTCTGTGAAGGGTCCAAATCCATAACCATGTCAAGAATTCCTCCATAATGTTCTCTGAAAAGTGGTATATGGTCTGGAGTAATCAGGGTCTGAATCCTCCTGATGCTGGCTAGCTCAGGCTCAAAGAAGTGATAGGAGATGTTACTTTTATTAGGTGCCATGTTGCTGAAGAATGTGTTGATGATGACGACTGAGGACAACACTGAAGATAGGCCACTGATAGGCTGAGACTGAGGATGCAAGTGACTGAAGCAAGTGGCTGATAGTTGAAGCAAGTGCTGATGAAGATAGGTCTAAGCTGAAGAGGGGGTCAAAACCAAGCCAAAAGGATAGGATGGATACCCTGAAAAACAAATAAACACATGTTAGAATGATGCAATGAGGATGTATGCAAATGATATGCAAGGGTTTGTGACTGAGCTGGATCTGATCAAGTGCTCTGATATAGGTCCACACATGTTCAAGAAATCCAGATGGAGGTCTATAAGTCCAGTAACCAAGGTGGGGGACTCAAATAAAGAGCCACATGTCCAAGGTTAAAAATCACAAGAACTGTTCCAACATGGAGTACTCTTAATCAAATCAAAGTAACAGGGTATGTTGAGGTCAAGGGTACCTGCAAACCTGTAAACAGCCCAACCCCCCTCACAGGTGATGTTCTAAAACAAGGATCCTCAGACTTGGACCAGTTATGAGAAGTGTAAAAACTTCTAACCCGGAGGTACAGTGTTTACAATAACCATAAAAGATCCTCCTCTAATTCACCTCAATTTCTGAAGTTCAATACTAAAGGTCATCCAGACTTAGCAGGCTTCCCAGATAGCCCTAGCACTACAGGAAATCTGCAGCACAGAGTTCTCAAGAAGAAACCCATATCTGAATCGTGTTTCATATTCCCGCACCAGACCGAAATGGAATGGGAAAGAACATGAACCACTCTAGCCTAAGTGTCACTCAGGTCCCAGGTATAGGACCTTAACTCTCAGTAAAACACCCACCCACCAAAGCAACAAAACAAACCCAGCCAGCACAGCATGACAGTATGATATATGTAAAGCTTTAAAGAAAGCAGTAAAACAACTGTACATAAAGCAGTAAATAAAGCAGCTATACAAACACAAATAGCACATAACACCCCAGTAAACACAAATCAAACAAGCGCTAGGAGGAACCCACAAAAAGAACCAGAAGCCCTGGTTACAGCAAAAATTTCCCCAGCAGAGTCGCCAAGCTGTCGCTCCCGACAAATGGGACATAGCCCAAATAAAGGTACAGACGCGAACGGTCGGCGAAAGGAACAATGAGAACACACAGCAGTGAACTCACTGGAAAAGAATAGAGTCGTCAGCTAGGCATTTTTATCCCGAAGGAAAGGCAATGCCGCATAGACCTAGAAAGATATGGATAAGACGGTTGCGAACCAGAGAGACTGAGAAAGAGGGTTGGTTACAACCTGGGAAGGTATTAGCACCCAGATTGTCCGCCGTACTCGACGGGATCCACGCTTAAAAGATTTGTGTTTTAAAGGGGTAGTGTCAGTGTAATCTGTGTATAAAAGAGCTGGAAAAGGATGTACAGGTGTCAGTGTAAAGGAAGTGAAGTGTATAAGTGAAGTGTCAGTGTAAGAACAAAGATGAAATGCTCATGATAATGAGGCTAAAGAATAAGGCTAGAAAGAGGGGGAATATACAGAGACTTTTGTTCGATAACTGTTAAGTTATGCCTACGTATCCTCTCGTGCAATGAGGAAGTTAGAACACCGTAGTTCGACCCAAAGAGACTGAAAGATGAATTGACTTGTGAACTGCTTACTTGTCTATGCTCAAGTGTATGACCTGTCTGGCTCAGGTGCTAACTGTCTTGCATTAGACGGAAGAAGCAAGTTCTCGTTTGTGAGTGAATGAGATGAGAAAAGAATCCCGGAGGAGACGATTATTGTTTGTTTTTGAGTTTTCAATCTTTTATTGTTTTTGAAAGTTTGTCATAAGTTAATGAGCTTAAGCCTAAACCAATGGATTTAGTAAACTCATCACATCTTCCCTCTGATTAGGGGTAATGAGAATACCTTAAGTGTGAAGTCAGATTCTCACACTTAATCACCTTTGATGTAGGATTAGGATCATTGACCTACTTGCGATTATTTAGATGTTTTTGTTGTTTTTGTTTAGTGTTAAGTAATGAGGTTAAGCCATAATCAAGGATTAAACAGACTCATTACACCATCCTAATAGAAGGATAATAGATGAGAATGTTTAAGCTGAGGAAAGCTCCTCAACTTAATCCATGATTGGGGATTAAACTCATGACAAAACAAAGCCTTTATTAAGTGGATTTTAGTTAATGATAAGATGATGAAGTGAGTTTTAGGGTTTGTAAGACAACTTGAGGGGGACTTGTCCATTAACACTAGGGTTAGTCCTTCTTAACCAATTAAGGAAGAATTAGAACCCTAATGCAAGGCCCAAGTTACAAGTGTGATGTCTTGATGATTATTATGTGAATTGATTAAAAAGAGTTAAACACATTAAGGGTTTAACACTTAGGATTAAAGTTATACACTCCATCCTAATAGAAGGATGCAGGCATAAGCTTAATCACAAAGCCTTAAAGCCTTTAGGGTTTAGTCCTGATTATGAGATGAGAGGAGAAGACTCAAAAGAGACACAAAGGTAAAACTAAATAGGGGACTAATCAAAACCCTAATCATTGTCATGCTTGGTTGTTCCTAAGGTTTGTGAGGTTTACAAGAGAAGTCTTCAATGGAACCACCAGGAAGCAGATGAAAGGATCAGGAGAAGCAAAGTAACTTGCTTCATTGAAGAAGACAAGTCACTTGAGGAAAGAAAGGTGAAGAAGAAGAAAGAGCAAGCTCAATCTCAAACACAAGGTAAAATGCAGCAAGGATGCATGAAAGAGATGAAAAGAAAATGTGAGAAGTGAAGGTGAATTCACTTCTCAAAGTTACTTACCACCTGAAAAGTTAGTGAGAGGAATGCAATGCCATGCAAAATGGAATGAAATGGCATGATGCAAATCAAAACCAGAAGCACATTCATGATGATAATGATGCTATGAGATTATGCAAACATGAAACAAAACATGGGGATGATCATATAAGCTCATGGATGCAAATGAAGCAAGCTAAGACACATGAACATACATGAAAAGTTATGAGATGCATATGGCATACAACATGACAAATGCAAGATGCAATGATCAAACATGCTTTCAATATGTCTTATGATGTTAAATGAATCACATGGAGGCATAAAATGTCATGGCAAGTCAAGGTATGAATGCAAATGCAAGGTGGATGCATATGGAAGCTCAAATTAGGGTTTATGATCAATGCATCAAACAAAAACCAAAATCAGAAGCAAACATCAATATAAAAATTGAAAATGCACTCAAAGGATCCCTAATCCTATACTAACTTACTGTCCAAAGGAGAAGTTCCAACTCCTAACCTAATTCAAGTTATGATTTTCCTAAGTTTTCTAGGGTTTTAGGGTTCCTTAACAAGAAAATTACCAAACAAATGGAAAATGAAAGATCAAATCATGACAATTTAATCTCACAAACTACATGCTAAACACAATGCAATGCAAAAAGAATCAAAGTCCAACTCTCTACGGTTAGGCAGAAATGATTTTTGGAAGTTTGGATCAAAATAATGCATTAAAATGGTTTTAATTCCATGAAAAATTCTCAAAATGCATCAAGATCAAAAAAGAAATTTGTTTTGAGGGTTGGACAATGTTTCTAAATGTTTTTAAATGTTTCATGAATTTTTTGGTGATTTTTAAATACCTAAAAGTATTTTTAATTAATTAATTCTCATTAATTAATTAAAAAGAGACTTTTAAATATTTAAAAATACTTTTTTAATGCTAAAAATGAAAATAAAAATATTTTTGTGTTCTGAAATTAAATAATAACTTGTATAAAAAATTTCAGAATTTTTGAAGTATTTTTGCTATTTTTAATAAATTGTGGAAAACAAATGAATTAATATGAAAATAAAATGAATTAAAAGCTGAAAAAAGAAAAGTCAAACAATCTGATGGTCCAGATTCAAACTCAAACACGCGCGCATTGACTTGGCGCCACATCCAAGGGCCAGCATTCAAACTCACTAACCCTAATTAATTAGCCCTAATCCAGCCGTTAATGACCCTCAGGTGACCGGAACAGTGTTCCGGTCATCTTCTCCGATCACTCCAAACTTCCAACTCTCTCTAAACGCATCTAAAACGAAATCTAACTAAACAGAAATGATCCCCACCTAAAAACGAATCAGAACCCCCATTCAAAACACATTTATCATTCCTAAACTGGCTGAATCGAATCAAACAAATCCTATGGCAAAAAGTTTCAGAAACAGATTAAACTCTCATCTCTCCACCATTTTCAAAACTAAAGGCATCAGAGTGATCAGTGAACTACAAAGAACAACTTAGGAACTTTAAAAATCATTTCTGGAAAAAAAGTTCTTGAGCTACCTGAGTTTTGAAGCTTTCAGTTTTACAACTTTCTGGCCTCTTCTCTTGATGCAATCCACTCCTCTTGGTCCCTTGATGATGTCTGGATGCTTAGAAAGAGTTTATGTTGGCTGGTTTGAGAGTTTGAACAGGTTCTGCTCAAGCTCAGGTGAGAATCGTGTTTTGGTTTTAGGCAGTTTAAGGCAAGGGTGAGGGGTGCTTTGTGACCAGGATGATGAGTTGAGAAGGTCTGTGAAGTTTGTTTAAGTGTTTGTGAGTTGTATGAAGAGATTCGAATGCTTTTGCTCCAAGGGTGGAAAATGAGAATGCTGAGCTATGGCTGGTTTCAGGCTTGTGTCTTGTGTGGTTTGGCTTGCAATTGATTTGTATAAACAAATGCTATTGGTCAGATGAAGTGACATGTCCTTTTGTGATAGGTATGGCTACTTTTGCAAATTGTCAACTTTTGTGTAAGAGAAGCATGGGTCTTGTTCTAGCCAAGTACAAGGGGTGTGGGCTGCGCAGCAAGGTGTGAGGGAAAGGCTAGGATGGTTCAGCAATGTAGCTAGCAAGTGGATGAAATGTTATGATGGCTTTTGCAACTTGCTTGCTTTTGCTTTCCATGAAAATATCTTGCTCCAAAGGCCAAACAAATGAGAAACTCTTGGCCCATTCTGATTTTTAGGTCACATGTGATGTTTGTGTAATGGTTTGACATCAATTAGAAGTCACAAATTTCCTTGGTACATGAATTTGCAAGTTTTCCATTTGGTGCATAACTTGAAATTTAGTGATTTTTGCCAACTTTGATGCACCATAACTTTTGATCCAAAATGAATTAGGTCATGTTCTTGTACTTTTTGAAAAGGGAAAGATCTAATCTTCAACTTTCATGACCAAAGTTTTTTCATTTGAAGCATTTTTGGATCAAAAAGCAAGGGTTGAAAAGTTGCCTAAAATGACAAATTTCTTAAAAGTCAAACTTGCCCCAAAAAGTCAACTTTGCAAAAACTTGTAATTCTTGAATTTTGTGAATTTCCAACTTCTTCCATGATCAAATAAAGATCATATACACTCAAAATGATGAAGATTACCCTTTGGTTGGGTCATTGGGGGCCTCAGATGCCCTAATTTTGCACTGACTTGTCCAGAAAGTTAACTCTTGATCAGATGACTTCCCCATGGAGTTTCTTCATGAAAATTGATATGCACACTCCCTATACCATATAGAGACCAATAGAAACAAGAATGACCAAAAAACTTGGAGTTAAGGCCTCTGAAACCAAAACCCTAATTTTAGGTCATATGTGCAGTCAAGCCTAGCTCTGCTTCCATACCAATCCCAGTTCTTGTGATTCTTTGGCATTCTTGACTTTGAGAGGATATAATATGATACTTGAACATACATGGACCCTTTTGAAGTGATTGATGACCTTTGGAGTGGCTTAGGAGGCTCTTGGATTGCTCAGATCACAAACCCTAGGTGCAGATGACTTTGAACCTATGCAGTGAATCAAAAATGTGGTATGAGATCTTATGATTGTGTTTATGCATATGAAATGATCACAAGCCATGGTGTGAATGGGTGAGGGCAAATTTGGGGTGTTTACACATGTTAAGCAAGGAAGTCCTATTATGCGCCTAAACATGTTAAGTTGGAGTGTTTCAACATCTGGAACAACATATCGAAGAGGATGTCAAGACAGTTCATTCGACATCATGAATTGATAAAGATGGATTGAAGATTATGTTACTATTTAATAGAAGTAAAATATTCAGAGAATCAAAGCAATCCAATGTGGCACTGATTTAAAGATCTTGAAGATTCAAATTTATATTGAAGACAAATATTGAATAAATATAGAGTTTCTATATTTAGAGATATTTTAGGAAGTCGTTATTTTTTAAGATCATATTTGTAGCAGAATTTTTTGCATGATTGTAGCAGTTGCAATGCTGCTTTTTATGCCCAAAATCCAGTTGGGATTAGGTTATAAGAAGAAACCTTGTAACCTAGGTTTAGTAACCAACCAAAGATGAAAAATTTGTATCATTAGGGTTGAGTTCTTATCAGTTGTATACTGAAAATATGTAATCTTCATGGTTGTTTCTTTGTAAACCTTGAAGCTGTTAAGTGAGAGGTGTATTGTTCTTGGAGGAAGCTTTTAAGAAACTCTGAGATGCTGTCATGAAAGTGTGTCTTCTGTTGTACCTTGTTGTTTAGATAAAGAGTCGTCAATATCAACAACTGAGAGTTGGGACTATGAGACATCATTGAGGTGATTGGAAGTGAGATGGGTTTCTTATATTTAGGAGTTCCTAAGTAGAAGTTGTATTGGTAGTGATTAAGTGAGAGGATTATAAACTGAGTGGTTTGATGTGGGTCCTTGAATTGATACTACATAGTGGATTTCCTTCCTGGCTTGGTATCCCCCAGAGTAGATGTGATTAGATCGAACTCGGTCAACAATTTTTGTGTGTTGATTTATGCTTTTCAGTACTGTTATTATTGTGTGTACCTTGCCATGATATATGTAATAGAACAGATGTCTCGACATCGTATTCGACATTTAGTTCTGTCATACCAGAATTTCAATTGGTATCCAAGGGGGATACATTCTGGTTCATGGTAAAGGTGGAAGATCTTTTTTGAAATGTTGTTTGTTGTGTGAATAGTCCCTAGAAGCGGATGATGGACTATTATGTTGTTGTAGATGATGGTAAGCTGTTGTTGTAGTAGGATTGATTTATTTTCAAACCTATTGTAGTTTGGTGTCACCTAGAGTATGTTGTTAGGGCTGAAGTATTTGAGGAGTTTGTGTGTTAATCCACTATATAGCTATCTGAAAACTCATGATGTTGAGAAGGATGTCCTTCTTTGGTGATATGTCCTATGGTGATATGATATATGTATGTCTACTTCAGATAACTTTGCCAACGATACTTGAAGAATATTGGTCAAGTCCATTCATAAAGGCATTGTTAAGTGAAGATGGTGTGAAAAGATGTTTTTGGGGCCAAACTAATATGGTTATTTCACATGTGTTTGAAACCTACTCCTGATTTGGAAGATAAGGCATCTGTGTGGTGTATCTAAGAAGTTTCTAGCCCTAGAACTTACCTTAGATATGTGTGCTGGTCAAGGAGTGATCAACATGTTATATTTTCCTGAGGACAATTTATTTTTGGTCCTTGCTACAGGAGTGAAGTACCTGATCTTCAAGGAGTATTAACCTTAAGAGACTCCTTTTACATGAAGGTCAAGTTGTGGGATTTATCTACTTGTATAGTTGATTGATGTGGATATAGCTGATCAGTTTCTATATTACGTGTGAAGACATCTCAAGTCAGACAGTCTGAATACTGAGTCTGAAGGAGAAGTTTGTTGAGATGGTTCTGCTATTACATATGTTCATGTATTGGCCTGAAAGCTTGATCTGCTACTGATGGATGATTCCCTTGTGTTCTCCTGTGTATCCATGTGGATACTACTATGGAGGTTGCCTTCAAAGACATAATAATATGTGAATTTTGTTTTCTGAGACTGATGTTTGAGAAGATGTTAGAACATCATCTCAGGAGATGTCAGAAGCCTGCAGAAGAAGAAGAAGTCATAATACATGTAATACCTTGTGTGAGAAGGTAATCTTTTCTGACTAATAGTAAATACATTGACAGGAGACTTGGTATTTGTCTATTATTTTTGTGACGCATATGACTAAAGGTGGATACTTTGACGGGAGACTTATTATTTATCTTGAAAATTATTCATATCTGCAATCTGAACATTGTGTTTCTGGAAGTATGGTGAGTAGTTAGTGCTCATCTTCAGAAAGAGCTTTGATTGTTCTTGTAAGGGGGAGTTAAGAGTGTTATTGTGGTTGTTTGGTGCAAGGGTGCAGTTTATTGTTGATGCTGATCTTAATGACTATTGTGCAAAATCATGAAGGGCTATTGTATCATCTTAGAGATGGAGATGATAGATTGTGTAGACATCATGATTTTAATGACCACTTAGTATGGTCTATTTTAGGTTTAGGTGCAGACCAAAATAATTATCATAAAGTTAGAATAGATAACATTATCAGAACTTTATGAAGAGTACTTTACTCAAGGAAAGATGTCATCCTTGCTATGGCTGTGAGGTATAGTTCTTAACTATTCCTTCTGAAGTTTCAGACAATGGCAGGTTTGATGTCTTTGGAGAAACATTGGCAGATTCTCATCAATGTGTGAGATTGGTAGAAATTACTGCAGAAGAAAAATAATGGAGGTTGTCTACTCAAACTTGGTTGGTGTATCAAGTTGATGAGAGCATGAAACTCTTGTTCTATTAAGGGAGGAGGTTCTTTCAAATGGAAAAAGAATGAGATGAATTCAACAGCTGAATGTGGAATGATAATGTTTAAACTTCTAGTTCAACATCATAATCTTAGTTAGTGAAGTGGCACATCAATTAAGATATGATGATTTACAAAATAAGTAGATCCGAATAATTTTGAGAGAATTCTGACAAACGTGAAGAAGACAAAGTGTGGCAGTTGGCTTTTTCATACGAGGGTTCCTAAATGAGGTGATCAAATTGTGGCTATTGGTTGATCTCTTTAGTGGATTCGAAGAATCAAGATAATCAGAGTGTGGCTACTAGTTTGCCTTGAGGATTGTCTTGGAACAAGTTACTCTTGGGAAGAAGAGTGATGAGTTGAAGACTCAAGGAGATTTGTTCTTCTTGAAGGTGGATGAGAGTTTATCTCTCTTTCTAGATTTCTAATTCAAGCTGGTGGCATAACATTGTTGAAGGTATTCAGTTCTTGGATTACTATGTTTTAGTAATTTCAGTAGCTGGAACATATAAAAAATCATGGTGATGACGTCTTGGTGTATGGAAGATGTTCTAACTGGTGTTATGACATTATATGGGGTGTCTGTCTACATTGTATTCAATTATAGTCTACCTTATCATATGGGAGAATGATGAAGTAGCATGTTTGAGATGGTAGGGAAGACTGAAGTAGATCAGGTATTGATTGCTTGAAAGTATGAATGTGGATATTCACAAGTTAATGTCATAATTAGTTTGGATGAGTATTGTCTAGAGTGTATGGCCAAAAGAATGTGAAGGTAATGTAGGCCTAGTGTCAAGTCCTGCTAGCAAGAAGATGATTAACAGGTGTAGCTTGTGGTAACAACAAACCAAGAAGGGATCATGTGCTTTGGTACAAGGGGTGATTGTGTTCAATTGTGGATTGAACAAAGAGTGAGCTCTTGAAGACATGAAGATGTGTCTTATGTTTTCCATTCATCAAAGTACAAAGAAGCATGCATTATCCTTGATAGGGGAAAGTGTTACATTTTTGGTGCAGCTGGATTTGTGAAGTTAAGGGAGAGTAGTAGTTTGTTTGTGATTTTGACAATATGTCTTGGTTGAAAGGAGTAATACCAAGTGCACTTGATTGTTCTTATTCAGAATGGATGCCTCTGATAAGTGTATGTGATGTTGTAACTTGTTCTACTAAGTATGGAAATTTGTTTTCTCAGAATGATATATTCTACTTAGTCATGTTGTGTGCTTCCTTTGGGGCCTAAATGAGTGTTGTATTGTGTGACCAAAGGACAATATGAATCCTTACGAGAGAAAGTTATTATCTGCAATGTTAATTGAGGTCAAAAGAGGTTATGAACCATGCATGTAGTGTTGCTAGCAGGCAGTTTATGGTTGGATTTCAGAACATGTGTGTGTTGAGGAAAACTAGGAATTCTTTTATGGAAGGTGCTAGCAAGAGGATGTGAAACACGAGTTTTATGCATGCATTTTTTTATTGATTCATTTAGCTTGGGAGAATCGAGTCAGCTAGTCAAGGTATGATATGGATGGTCCATATTAATTGGTGCAGAAGTTTTTGCTCCTATAATAAAGATCCTTGACCAAGAACGCATCTGCTTTCAAAGATAGTCTGTTACTATTTGTCTTTTCCTACTATTTATAGAAAGCATTTCTCCTCATTTAGCATGTGAGTGGGTTCATACTTTCTTTTCTCTTACGAGCTTTTTCTGTATTTGGGTGAGTACTGCATGGGTTTGGTGCTATGAGGGTTGTCTTTTCCAATTTTTGACTAAAAACGGGGAGAAAAAGGGTTGCTCAAATGGGGTGTTTGGTATTGTTGTTCAATTGGTTGTGTCAGACGTGTTTCAAGTATGGTGGCTGGGATGTCAAGATGGATGTTGGAGTTTAGTATTTGTGACATGTGTCCTGAGTTATGAATACAATTGTGACTTGTGTTCTGTGTTACATAAAGGAATGAGGTTCTTGTTCTCATATGTCACCATTGGTCTCCTTGAGGGGGAGTACTTCTCAGTCTAAGAAGAATGTTTATGGGGACCTGAATGGATAAGGGTAGTAATAGATTAGTTCGGCCACGTGTTCAGGACTTTCTACTCCTTGTCCACTACTATTCCCACTAATGTTGAGAAAGGTTGTTGAGGAAGATGTCAAACAACATGTCCTGACATGATGAAGAGATTGTTTTGTTGTTGTTTTTTTCAGTTCTGCTGTTGTTATTTTTTGTATTTTTTATAGTATTTGTTTTAGCCAAAATTTACCAAAGGGGGATATTATAAGTTGTGTATTTATAGGATTTACATTAATTTTGTAAAACAAATATAACAACAATAAAAATGTACGGGATCTTGCAAAATAAAGAACAAGTTAAGCAAGGAAGTCCTATTGTGCACCTAAACATGTTGAGTTGGAGTGTTTCAACATCTGGAACAACATGTCGAAGAGGATGTCAAGACAGTTCATTCGACATCATGAACTGATAAAGATGGATTGAAGATTCTGTTATTGTTTAACAGAAGCAGAATATTCAGAGAATCAAAGCAATCCAATGTGGCGCTGATTTAAAGATCTTGAAGATTCAAATTTATATTGAAGACAAATATTGAATAAATATAGAGTTTCTATATTTAGAGATAATTTAGGACGTTGTTATTTTTGAAGATCTTATTTGTAGTAGATTTTTCTGCATGATTGTAGCAGTTGTTATGCTGCATTTTTAGGCCCAAAATCCAGTAGGGATTAGGTTATAAAAAGAAACCTTGTAACCTAGGTTTAGTAACCAACCAAAGATGTAAAAGTTTTATCATTAAGGTTGAGTTCTTAACAGCTGTATGCTAAAAAGATGTAATCTTCAGGGATGTTTTTTGTAAACGTCGAAGCTGTTAAGTAAGAGGTGTATTGTTCTTATAGGAAGATTTTAAGAAACTTTAAGATGATTTCATAGAAGTGTGTCTTGTTGTTTAAGATGATTTCATAGAAGTGTGTCTTGTTGTTTAGGTAAAGAGCCATCAATATCAGGAACTGAGAGTTGGGACTGTGAGACATTGATATGTGTTTTTCGCAAGTGTACGAACACGTCAGAGTAATATAAAAGATTGTCGAATCCACAGAGATCAAGTGTCAATCTATCGTACCTGTTGTTATGTTGTGTATCTAAGGCAACTGAATATAATGGTTTTAAGGAGTGTGCAATGGTAAATAAAATGGTAATTTTAAACAATTAATAAAGACAGGCTTGAATGTAATTCACGTAATCAACAGATATTCCAGTACTTGTTAATAGAACTACTTATGGGCAATGTTTTCCACTTTGAAAAAAACTAATTTAACAAGAACTGTCGCTTTCGCGTATTCAAAACCGAGTTGTACCCTCTAATCAACCCCTCCTATTGTCACGGATAAAAAGGTGCGTACTGCGTTAGAGTAGTAAACCTATTCTTAAGAAATATAATATCTTAACTAAGTTGAAAAGTACTATAACCTGGATTTCTTAGAAAAAAGAGGTTCTCACGAACCAGACTCTAAACTTCTTAACGCGTCAGAAAATCGTTTTAAAATCTCTTTTCTTTTTAATCTAAAAACTCCTAATGAACTAGACAAAGCGCTTTTGGCTGTTTTTGAAATAGTTAAAAACAATTAAACTTATATTGAAAGTTAAAGTAGCCCTTAAGTGTCTCCACGAACAATTGTATGGATTACTAGTTCAATTACGATCCTTACATTCTAACCTTTATGGATTTAGTTAGACATGGTAAAGTAAAAGTTCTTTTTATAATTTTTCATAAAAGTATTTAGTGCGAGTGCGGAAAGTAAATAAAAGTAGTGCGAGTGCGGAAAGTAAATGAAAGTAGTGCGAGTGCAGGAAATAAAGGTATTTAAAGCGAGTGCGGAAAATAAATGAAAGTAGTGCGAGTGCGGGAAATAAATAAAGTAAAGCGAGTGCAAGAAAGTAAATAAAATTAAAGGCAATGCGGAAAATAAATGAAAGTAAAGCAATGCGGAAAAATAAAATACGAACTGGAATTAAAATGGCGGCAAGATTAACTTCCTCCCAGAGTGCTCCAAAATTCGATCACACAAACATATACAGACTCGCTCACTCGATTGCAGTAACACCCCGATGTGGAAAGATAACTACTTTAAAAATGATATATGCCTAAGAGATTCTAAGTTTGGATGATTGAAAATGAAAATCTAAGGCTCTATTTATAGGAAAACAAAAAGCAAGAAAAGACAAGGATGCCCCCCTCCACTAAAAAAAGGAGGGAAAAGTTTTTGCCTTGTGGCGCCCGCCATGAGACTCATAGGTAATGAGAGAGTGGGGATCGTGGGTCTTGGCAGTTGTGGAGTGGTCTTGAGACGTGGCCACGTCATGGAAGACCCCATGGCGCCCGCCATGGTGGATGCCGTAAGTGTAAAAAGCTGAATTTCTTGGTTTACGTCCGTTTCCACTCCTTTTTCGCTCCTTTTCTCGATTTAGGCCCCGATTACATAGAAAACCTGAAAACAAAGAAAAACAAAGTAATAACATAACAAAATAACAATAAAAGCTAAGAATGCATGCGAAATCGGAGTCAGAAATACGGTGAATTTTAGTGTTATCAGACATCATTGCGGTGATTAGAAGTGAGCTGGGTTTCTCATATTTAGGAGTTGCTAAGTGGAAGTTGCATTGGTAGTGATTAAGTGAAAGGATTCTAAACTGAGTGGTTTGATGTGGGTCCTTGAATTGATACTACATAGTGGATTTCCTTCCTGGCATGGTAGCGCTCAGAGTGGATGTGATTGCATCGAACTGGGTTAACAATTTGTGTGTGTTGATTTATGCTTTTTAGTACTGTTATTATTGTGTACCTTTCCATGCTATCTGTAATAGAACAGATGTCTTGACATCGTATTCGACATCTGGTTATGTCATACCAGAATTTCAGACTCTTTCTAATAATCACCCGAAATATCATTGTTCAATTGGTATACCTCATTACACCAGACGCACGTCTCTTGACTGCTAACTTAATTCTAATTTCTCGATTAACAAAGAAAACATAGGAAAAGGTTCTCGACTCACCTCATCAGGAATCCCGACTATTTGTCGTCTCACACTCCCATATTTCTAACTAAACCAAAACGGTATACTCCTGCTATTACCAATAACCTCGACCTCAAATCATAAAAATAATACTACCAGACACTCAACACAATTACACTCACATCTACTGCCAATCCATGGATAAGATAAATACTTTCATAACCCCTCATTTATCGTAAAATATAAACTACGACTTCAACGTCAGGTACTAACACCCTGTCAACTCATCACAATCATATCCCAACACTCTACCCATAATTTATTAGTATCAGGAAAAATCAAACTCTAATCGTAGTCAATTGCTACATCGGCTCTCCAAAACTCTCTCTCATAACAAATCTTCCCAACAAACAACTTATCTTTCACAAGTTAACTGAGACAACAAAATTCTAACTTGGAAATACTTTTTGTAAACCGTAGTAATAACCAACTAAGTCCAAATAAGTTATAATCTCTTTAACCTACTTCGGGTTTCTCATTGTAAATCCATATCTACTTCGGACGGACTTAAACAATACCTTCCTCTGAACAACATAATCATGCACATCCATATATGTCCCTTAAAATCACACTTGATAACTTTGTATATAACTGTATCTTTTCCAATACTAATTTTTTCAATTCTTAAACATTCCACACATTCTTCTTTTGTTTTTATCATAGGTTAAGAAATCCTCAAAGAATACCATTTCAAAATTATTCAAGTAAATATGAAAGGCACAATTCATACTCCATATACACACCTTAATACATACCGGTCACCACTATCCTCTACATAATGTTCGTGATCAATTCAGGGTCTCACATTACATTTACTTCCTCATTGCATCATCCTTCCAATGTTTCAAATTGCATATTAACAAAAACCTTGATTCATAAATTCCACAAAGGAAAATATTGCACACTTACTATTTTAATCTTATCTTATCGATCCAATGCATAAAACGATACCTTTACTTTCTCTTTCATTCTACAACAACAACAAGTAGTTTGCAAACAGTTCAACATCTCACGGTTCAACATCTCAAAAACATCTACGAAACTATCCATTTTCTGTGTCAACACATACAACACTCCCGTGGCAACGACTCGACATCCCTACATTGCGAAGAGACCTGGTTCTAATTAATCTTCGACAAAGAATCACCTCTTTATACTTTCAAAAAATCTTCCACCTCGTATCATACTACTCCCAAACATAACTCAATACTGACATCATAAATCTCATTACTTCACATCCATCAACACAAGAAATTTATCCAAATGACTTATCAACCTCTGATTCCGATTACCACATTCCATGTTTACTATTCTTACAAAGTCTCAAGAAAATCAAGGTTTCTATTGACATGATGCTCCAACTCATTGTAAACACCCCAAATTTGCCCTCACTCATTTCACCATGGCTTGTGGTCTTTTCATTTGCATAAGTTCAACCATAGCATCTCATATTACATTTTTGTTTCACTACATTGATTCAAAGTCATCTGCATCTAGGGTTTGTGATTTAAGCCATCCATGAGCTATCTGAGCAGCTCCAAAGGTCTTCAATCATCTCAAGAGGTTCCATGTATGTTCAAAGATCATATTATACCCTCTCTAGACCAAGGAAGTCAATGAATCACAAGAACTGAGAAAGGCATGGAAGCAGAGCCAGGCTTAACTACACAAATGACCTAGAATTAGGGTTTTGGTTTCAGAGGCCATAACTCCAAAAATTTTGGTCATTCTTGTTTCTATGGGTCTCCATATGTTATGAGGATCATGCATGTCAATTTTCATGAAGAAATTCAATGGGGAAGGCATCTGATCAAAAGTTGACTTCTTGAGCAAGGCAGTGCAAAATCAGGGCATCTGAGGCCCCAGTGACCCAACCAAAGGGGTTTCTCCATCATTTTGAATGTGTATGATCTTTATTTGATCATATAAGATGTTAGAAGTTCACAAAATTGAAGAATTTCAAGCCATTTGCAAAGTTGTCATTTTAGGAAAGTGACTTGTAATGTAAACTTGCCATTTTGGGAAAGTTTTTCAACCTCCTCTTTTTTATTCAAAAATGCTTCAAATGAGAAAACTTTGGTCATGAAAGTTGTAGATTGGATCATTCCCTTTTCAAAAAGTACAAGAACTCATTCTAATTCATTTTAGATCAAAAGTTATGGCTTGTCAAAGTTGGACAAAATCACTAAATTTTCACTTTTACACCAAAGGGGGAAAGTTGCAAAACCTCATGCCAAGGCCAATTGTGACTTCAAATCAACTTCTAAGCATTACACAAACATAATTCATGAGTTAAAATTCAGAATGCACCAAAGAATTACTCATTTTCATGCCTTGATCATTAAGAAACTTCAAAAGGGCCAAACTTAGTGAAATTTGCAAAATCTCCCACAACTTCTCACAAACTTGCTAATTGGCCTCAATCTCATTTTCATGGTCATCCTTGAATCAAGCTGCAGCAGACATGCCTTTGCTCTAGCCTTGAAACAGCCCATACCTCAAATGACACATAGACTTGACTTTTTGCAAAAGGGGCCATGCCAATCACACTGTGCCACCACCAACCCTCTGCCCTATCACAGCTTGATATGTGGACCAAATGGAACTCAAAACACACAAGAGGCAAGCCTGAAACCACAACATCACCCTAGTTCACAAAAACTCTCCCTCTTGCATTTTCATTCGAATCTCAACACACAATCCTGCAACCTCAAAACAAACTTCACAGAATCACTCACCATGATCCTCTGATCATTTCCCAACCATCATTTGATCCTGAAACCATCCCAAACAGAAATACAATTTTCCACTCCCTTTGAACAGAACTCCATCAATCTCACAAACTAGCCACAACACACTCCAACTAAGCCTCAAAGCATCTTTAGGGAGATCATTGGAGGAGTTTAGAAACAGGGAACCAGTCTGAAAGCTCCAAGTTGAAAGCTTCACCTCAGGTAGCCTCGCAAAATTATTTTTCCAGAAACCCTTTTTTAAGTTATTGAAATGATCTACATGCTCCCCTGAATGCTTTACACTTTTTATTTTTGAAAATGATTGATTATTGAGCATGTACTGCATCTCTGAAAGTTTGGTCATTTTTAGGTTTTGATTCGTATCTAGATTTTGAGTGAAAAGAAATGGATTTTGAGGGTGGATTCGTGTTCAGGGAGGTTGAGAGGTTTGATCTGGAGCTTTACAGCTCTTAAAATGGTCCAGGGAGGTTTTTGTTCTTGAGAGGTCGCCGGAGAAGACGACCGGAACCACTGTTCCGGTCGTCTGAACTTGTTTAGCCCTAATTAGGGTTTAGCCACGTAATTAAGTCAGTTTGAACTTGGAGCGTTGGATGAGGCTTGGCGCGCGTGAACCTAGGGCCAGGATCTCCCAATTAATTCTTAATCCTGATTATTTAGATTAATTAATTAGGGTTAAGTTAAATAAGTCAGTTTAAATACAGACCGTCCATATGCGCGCGGGTCAACTCCCTCCATTTCTCTTTGAATCTCAGCCCCAGGATTTGCATACTTCTCCATTTAATTATTTTTATTTCATTTTATTTGTTTTATTTTCCACGAATTTTTAAAAATAGCAAAACATATTAAAAAATTCTGAAATTTTTTGTCAAACCTTTTATTAATTTTCAAAACCCAAAAATATTTTTATTTTTATTTTTTGCATTAAAAATTATTTTTGAATCATTTAAATGTTTATTTTTAATTAGTTAATGGAAATTAATTAATTAAAAATGCATTTAGGTATTTAAATATCACAAAAAAATTAACATTGCATTTTAAAACATTTAGAAACATTGTCAAACTCTCAAAACAAATTTATTTTTGGTCCTTGATGTATTTTGACATTTTTCATTGGAATAAAAGTTGTTTAAAGGCAATATTTTGGTTCAAACTTAGAAAAATTAATTCTGCCTAACCATGAAGAGTTTGATGATGGTTCTTCTTGCATTGCATCCTTCATAGCATGTAGTTTTTAGGGTAAAATTGGTTTGAATTTATCTTTCATTTTCAATTTAATGAGCATTTTTTCTTTTGATGTGCCTTGAAACCCTAGTTGACTTGAGAAAATCATAACTTCCATTAGGTTAAGAGTTAGGTCCCCTCCTTTGGGCAGTGAACTTATGTAGGGTTAGAGTTCCTTTGATCCCATTTTAATTTTTTATCATGTCATTTGCTTATGGTTTTGAATTTGTTGTTGCATGTTGTGTATAAACCCTAATTCTTGCCTTCATTTGCATCCATCTCTCATATGCTTGCATTCAAGAACTTGCCATGACATTTTGTGCATCAACATGACATATAAGACATCTTAGGACATATTATAATCATGTTGGATCATTGCATCTTTCATTTGCCATGTTATGCATTCATATCATTTCATAAACTTTCATGAATCTTTATGGTTTAAAGCATGCCTCATTTGCATCCTCATCCTAGTATGATCATCCACAATTCTTGACATGTGTTTGCATCACCTCTTAGCATCATTAACATCATGTTCATGATTCTGAATTTGTCTTGCATCATGGCATTTCATCTCATTTTCATTGCATTTCATATCTTTTTGCTAACTTTTCAGGTGGTAAGTATTTGAGAAGTGAATTTGCCTTCACTTCTCATAATCTCTTCTCATCTCTCTTTTGCATCATTGATGCATTTTATCTTTGTATTAGAGTGAGATTGCTCATTCATGATCTTTCCCACTTTCTTCCTTCAAACAACTTGTCTTCTTAAGTGAAGCAAGTTGTCTTGCTTCTCTCTGCTTCTTTCTCCTTTCATCTGCTTCTTTCCTGGTGGCTTCTCTCTTGAAGATCTTTTGCAAGCTTCATAAACCCTAGGAAAAACCAAGCATGATCATAATTAGGGTTTGTTTAGTCCCCCATTAGTTTTACCTTTGTGTCATCTTTGTGTCTTCTTTTCTCATCTCACAATCAAGGACTAAACCTTAAAGGTTTTAAGGCTTTGTGATTAAGCTTATACCTGCATCCTTCTATTAGAATAGAGTGTATAACTTTAATCCTAAGTGTTAAACCCTTAATGTGTTTAAATCCTTTAATCAAATCATCTAATAATCACTAAGACATCAAGCTTGTAACTTGGGCCTTGCATTAGGGTTCTAATTCTTCCTTAATTGGTTAAGAAGGACTAACCCTAGTGTTAATGGACAAGTCCCCCTCAAGTTGTCTTACAAACCATAAAACTCACTTCTTAATCTTACCATTAACTAAAATCCACTTTAATAAAGGCTTTGTTTTGGCATGAGGTTAATCCCTAATCATGGATTAAGTTGAGGAGCCTTCCTCAGCTTAAATGTTCTCATCTATTATCCTTCTATTAGGATGGTGTAATGAGTCCATTAAATCCCTGATTATGGCTTAAACTCATTACTTAACACTAAACAAAAACATCAAAAACATCTAAATAATTACAAGTAGTTTAATGATCTTAATCCTACACCATGGTGATTAAGGGTGAGGTGTTTACTTCATGCTTAAGGTATTCTCATTACCCCTAATCAGAGGGAAGATGTGATGAGTTTACTAACCTTTGATTTAGGCTTAAGCTCATTAACTTATGACAAATCCCAAAAGCAATAAAAGATTGAAAACACAAAAAACAAACAATAATCGTCTCTTCCGGGATTCTTTTCTCACCTCATTCACTCACAAACGAGAACTTGCTTCTTCCGTCTAATGCAAGACAGTTTGCACCTGAGCCAGACAGATCATACACTTGAGCATAGACAAGCAAGCAGTTCACAAGTCAATCTATCTTTCAGTCTCTTTGAGTCGAACTACGGTGTTCTGACTTCCTCATTGCACGATAGGATACGTAGGCATAACTTAACAGTTATCGAACAAAAGTCTCTGTATATTCACCCTCCTTCCAGCATCATTCTTTAAGCCTCATAGTCTTGAGCATTTCATTCTTATTCTCACACTGACACTTCTCTTATACACTTCACATTTCTTTTACACTGACACTTGCATTCTTTCCAGCTTTGATACACAGATTGCACTGACACTACCCCTTTAAAACACAAATCTTTTAAGCATGGATCCCGTCGAGTACGACGGACAATCTGGGTGCTAATACCTTCCCAGGTTGTAACCAACCCCTTTTCTCAGTTTCTCTGGTTCGCAACCGTCTTATCCATATCTTTTCTAGGTTTATGTAGCATTACCTTTCCTTTGGGATAAAAATGCCTAGCTGGCGACTCTATTCATTCCCTCTCTTTTCGCCGACCATTCACGTCTCTACCCCATTTGACTTAGCCTCATTTGGTGGGAGCGACACTCATAACAAAAATAATACTATAAGTGGATTTTAGATCACTCATGATTCTCCCCAAATCAAAACCCAATATATTCCAACCACAATAGTGAATTCCCATAATATTCACCAATCAACATGCAACTTCATGCTCTCATATTTCTATATCAATAGCATTGAATTTTTCCCTGGAGGCACCCTTGCTTCCACAATTCCTTTTTATCGATAAATCTCCTGACGGTTCCTTATAGTACCAGGGACGATCGAGGTAGAGTTCCATATTTATCTATAACAACACCTCCAATATATTCTTTAGAAACACATATGCAATTCGCGCACCACCGTCGATCCATCGTTGTGACCATACCTCCAATCAACACCATCCTTGCAATAAAGGCAACCATCAGAGTCTCTTCTCAAAGAGTCCTTCTACTTACTTAGTAGATACAAACTTCAAATTTTCACATTTTTCCAATACAAAATTCACTCTCTACTCACTGAGGAGTAACCATTAGTAATACCCGATCAACATACCAAAGCCTCAAATCTGTCTCATTCCCGGATACAGGAATCCACATCAATTTGCCCAAGACAATTAATAACCTTTGGATTAACTCCAAATAGCCTACTGAACATACTATCTCAGCTAAAAAATATGTCTATTCCTTCCAACACGATTTTGTCTACTATTAACAAAGGATTAATGGTGATCAGTTCCTCAATTTGGCAATAGATATCCGACAAACATGACGGGGAATAAACCATATTGTTGCTCCCGAGTTTTTCATCCTAGTACAAACGCGAAAGTGACACGAAAAACGTAGAGTCACCAACCAGACATTTTTATCTCGACTGAATGGGAAAGGTAATGTTGCACAAACTGAAGGAAAGGAAAGAACAAGTTCTTGCGAACCAAAGAGTCTGGGTTCGGGAGTTGCTTACAAACTATGAAGGTATTAGCACCCCATATCGTCCGTCGTACCCTTACAACTTCAGCCATATGGATAATGAGAAAGTGGAGGATTACCGGAACTGGTGTAGATAATAACCTGAGAAAATGTAACCACAAAAAGGTTAAAGATATTATGATGCTATGCAATGCAAGGTGCATGATCAATGACGGGTGTTTGATACTGAACCAATAATCAAGTGTATGTAACCATAAGATCTTTGAATCAGCCCAAAATAAGTAACAAAGAACCAAGAATTACATAATCATAATAATTAGATCAAATCATAGAACCTCACTGATAACAAGGGTATGTGGAGGATAGGGTTCCTACAAACCTGTAAACACCCCCAATTTCACTTGTATGCTCCTGGTCAAACATCACAGACTCTCCAAGAAATTGTTTAATTACCATATCAAGGAATCGATTTAGCATTATATACTACTAAGGGAGGTCACAACTTGAGTCCGGGAAAAACAAGCATAACCCATAAGTCCCCAGCTTCAAGAGCTGAAATCGAGAAACAATAGTACATTCATCCCGAAGGGTACAATACTATGGTCATATAAATAATTGCTTTAACTGAGTTCTTACGAGAGAACCAGGTCATCCTATTTGAGTTCCTAGTGGGCCCTCAGGTGCAAATGGGTTTGCCATAGAATGTGGTATGCCACTGTCACCATTGGAGAGGGATGTTTCCATAAAGGTCCTCAATGATCGGTCCTCAGATGCACATAACTATCAAGGTCGTGTAATGAAGTAGGGAAGACCCCTATATCAAAACATTTCCAAGACGGTCGCAGTCTGGTTGTGGAACTCACTACTACCCGCATTACAAGATATCATGAGGATAAAGTGACTGTCCATGCTAAAAACCTAGTGTCGCTCCCGCTAAGAGACACAGGGTCAGATAGGGTACAGACGCGAACGGTCGGCGAAAGGAGAAATGAAATGAAGTGAATAGAGTCGCCAACTAGGCATTTTTATCCCGAAAGAAAGGTAATGCTGCATAAACCTAGAAGGAGATGGATAAGATGGTTGCGATCCAGAGAAACTGAGAAAGGGGGTTGGTTACAACCTGGGAAGGTATTAGCACCCAGATTGTCCGTCGTACTCGACGGGATCCACGCTTGAAAGTTTGTGTTTAAAGGGGTAGTGTCTGTGCGATCTGTGTGCAAGAGCCGAAAAAGAATGTACAGGTGTCAGTGCAAGAAGTGAGGTGAAATGCTCAGGAATGAGGCTTAAGAATAATTTTGAAAGAGGGGAAAGACACATAGACTTTTGTTCGATAACAGTTAAGTTATGCCTATGTATCCTCTCGTGCAATGTGGAAGTCAGAACACCGTAGTTCGACTCAAAGAGACTGAAAGATAAATTGACTGATGAACTGCTTGCTTGTCTATGCTCAAGTGTATGACTTGTCTGGCCCAAGTGCTAACTGTCTTGCATTAGACGGAAGAAGCAAGTTCTCTCTTGTGAGTGAAGATGATGAGAAAAGAATCCCGAAGGAGACGATTATTGCTTTGTTTTTGTGTTTTCAATCTTTTATTGCTTTTTTGTGTTTGTCATAACTTAATGAGCTTAAGCCTAAACCAAGGGTTAGTAAACGCATCATATCCTCCCTTTGATTAGGGATAATGAGAATACCTTAAGTATGAGATAAACATCTCAAACTTAATTACCATGATGTAGGATTAAGATCATTAACCTACTTGTGATTATTTAGATGTTTTTGGTATTTTCTTTTTAGTGTTAAGTAATGAGTTTAAGCCATAGTCAAGGATTTAATGGACTCATTACACCATCCTAATAGAAGGATAATAGATGAGAACACTTAAGCTGAGGAAGATACCTCAACATAATCCATGATTAGGGATTAACCTCATGACAAAACAAACCTTTATTAAAGTGGATTTTAATTAAGGGTAAGATTAAGAAATGTATTTTATGATTTGTAAGACAACTTGAGGGGGACTTGTCCATTAACACTAGGGTTAGTCCTTCTTAACCAATAAAGGAAGAATTAGAACCCTAATGCAAGGCCCAAGTTACAAGCTATTATCTTAGTGATTATTAGGATGGATTGATTAAGAGGTTTAAACACATTAAGGGTTTAAAACTTAGGATTAAAGTTATACACTCCATCCTAAGAGAAGGATGCAGTCATAACCCTAATCACAAAGCCTTAAAACCTTAAAGGTTTAGTCTCTGATTATGATATGAGAAGAGAGACACAAAAGAAGACACAAAGGTAAAACTAAAGGGGGACTAATCAAAACCCTAATTATTGTCATGCTTAGATGTTCCTATGGTTTATGAGGCTTGCAAGAGATCTTCAGAGAAGCCACCAATGGAAGAAGCAGATGAAAGGAGGAGAAGCAGAAGAAACAAGTTAACTTACTTCATTGAAGAAGATAAGTTACTTGAAGAAAGAAAGTTAATGATGAACATGAATGAGCAATCTCACTCTAAAGCAAAAGGAAATGCAGCAAGGGAGCATAAAAAGAAAGAGAAGAGAAACGAGAAGTGAAGGCAAATTCACTTCTCAAAGTACTTACCACCTGAAATGGTTAGCATAAAGAAAGGAATGAAATGAAAATTAAATGAATGCAAAGATGCAAACCAAAACCAGCAACATAACTATGATGAAAATGATGTTATGAGATGATGCAAAAGCATGTCAAGTATTGTGAATGATCATACAAGAGATGGGATGCAATGGAAGCATGCTTAGAAGTATGAAAACACATGAAAGTTCATGGAATGAAATGAATGCATATCATGGCAAATGAATAAAGAAATGATCAAGCATGATTCTAATGTGTCCTAAGATGTCTAAGATGACATGTGAATGCATGAAATGTCATGGCAAGTTCATGTGTGGATGCATATGCAAGATGTATGCAAATGAACATGAGAAATGAGGGTTTTAAGACAACATGAGATGCAAAAGTCAAAAACAGAAGCAAATCATAAGATAAAAAAATGCAAATGAACTCAAAGGAACCCTAACCCCATAGGATATCACACCCCAAAGGAGAAGTTTTTACTCTTAACCTAAAGAAAGTTGTGATTTTTCTAAGTTATCTAGGGTTTTAAGGTACCTTAAGAGGGAAAATGCAAATCAAATAAAAAATGCAAGATAAATTTGTGACAAAAATATGATAGACACTACATGCTATATGAAGATCAATGCAAAATGAACTAATGTCAAATCCTTCATGGTTCGGCAGAAAAGAATTCTTGAAGTTAGGGTTCAAAAATGGGATTTTATGAACCCTAAATTCAAGGAAAAAATGTCAAAGTTGATTCAAAACCAAAAAGAAATTTGTATGAATGGCTTAACAATGTTTCTAAATGTCCTAAGATGCAATGTGAATTTTTTTGGAATTTTTAGAAACCTAAATGGTATTTTAATTAATTAATTTCCATTAATTAATTAAAATAAACATTTAAATGTTTTTAAAATGGTTTTTAAATGTAAAAAATAAAAATAAAAATGTTTTTGAGTGGAGAAAAATATTTGAATTGAAAATGCAGAAAGAAAATATTTTTTAGAATTTTCTAACTATTTTAAATAAAATATGCAAAACAAATGGATTTAAATGAATAAAAATATGATTTAATGGTTGGTATGATGATCCAAGGGACATGATTCAAAGTTGAGGGGGCGGGAGTTGACTGGCGCCATATCCAATGGCTGGAATTCAAATCAGGCTAATTAATTAACTAAACCTAATTAATTAAATTAAATGGAAATTATTAGTTAATGAGGTGATCTGGTCCATTGGTTCACACGCGGGAAACCTAATATAAGGGCTCACATTCAAAATCACACGAATCACTCAGCTAACCCTAATTAGGGCAAACAAACCTCAGATGGCCGGAACAGTGGTTCCGGTCGTCTTCTCCGGCGAGCCCAAACCACAAACTTCTTCCCTAGGTTATTTCTAGAGCTCTAAAGCTCCAGATCAACTCCCCTAACCTCCCTGAACCTAAATGCACTCTCAAAACAAATTTCTAATGGCTAAATCTCATGATACGAATCAAAATGCAAAAACTGGAAAAGTTTCAGAGGTTCAATTCATGCTTGTTTCTTGCTCATTTTCGAAAGTAAACACATCCCCATGATCAGGGAAACATATAGAACAATATTTTAACAAGAAAACAAGGTTCTGGAAAAAATGTTCATCATGTTACCTGAGGTTGAGCTTTCAAATTCTGGGCTTTCTGGCCTCCTCCTTCGTGCAAGTCAGCTTCAATGAACCCCCTGAGGATGATGTGAAGCTTAGGACAAGTTTGTATGGCTTGGTTTGAAGGTTTTGTCTCTGCTGCACCAGAAATCGTGTTTGAGCCTTGGGAGCTTTTTGGCTGTTTTAAGGGTTGGGAAATGTTCTTTAGGTTATGGTGAGTTGATCTATGTAATTTGTTTGAAGTTTGAGTGGCTGAGTTATGCAAATCGAAGGCTTGAAGGTTGAGGGCAGTTTTTGTGAATGCTGAGTTCTTGGAGCTCTTGGCTTGTGTGTGTTATGAAATGAACTCCTTGAGGCATGCTTGTAAAGTCCTGATATGCCAGAGAGTGAGTGGTGGACTGTGGTGGTTGGTGTGGGTCATTTTGCACAAAGTCAACAAATCTTGTACTTGAGGTATGGGCTCTTGTGCAGCTGGCTTTTTGGCTTGTCTTGGTTCAGCAGAGATCAAGGAGAGCCATGGAATGCATTGTGTGGTGATTCAGCAAGTTTGTGAAAGGTTTTGTGCTCTTTTGCAATTTTCATGAAGTTTGGCCCTTTTGTGATTTCTTCATGTGCAAGGCATAGAATGAGATGATTCTTGGGCCAATTTTGACTTTAAGGCAATGCACTATATTTTTATGATGCATAGAAGTGTATTAGAAGTCACAAAATGGCTTGGCATGTGGTTTTGCAAAAATCCCTCTTTGGTGCATTCTTGAAAATTATAGGATTTTTGCCAACTTTTCAAGATCATAACTTGAGTTCCATAATGAATTAGAACTTGTTCTTGTACTTTTTGAAAAGGGAATGATCCAATCTACAACTTTCATGAACAACAATTTTTCATTTGAAGCATTTTTGGTTGAGAAAGAGGAGGTTGAAATACTTTCCCAAAATGGAAAGTTTACATTACAAGTCATTTCCATTTTTGGCAACTTTTGGTTTAGCTCACTTTTCTTCAATTTTGTGAAATTACAAGCACTTAAATGATCAAATAAAGATCATATAACTTCAATTTGATAAAAAACCCACTTTGGTTCCATTGTTGGGGGCCTCATATGCCCTGATTTTGCTCTGACTTGCTCAAGAAGTTACCCAGTGAACAGATGACTTCCACAATGAATTTCTTCATCAAACTTGGTAAAAATGATCCTTATAACATATTGAGACTATTAGAAACAAGAATGACCAAAACATTTGGAGTTATGGCCTCTGAAACCAAAACCCTAATTTTAGGTCATCTGTGTTGTGAAACCCTAACTCTCCCTCCATGCTTTCCAAGTTCTTGTGATTTCTTGACTTCCTTGATCTTTGAGGGATCTAATATGATGATTGAACATACATGGACCCTCTTGGAATGATTGGAGACCTTTTGAGTGGCTCAGATGGATCCTTGGTCTGCTCAGATCACAAACCCTAGATGCATATGAACTTGAACTATGTAGATGAAACAAAAACGCAATATGAGATGATATGCTTAATCTAATGAAAAGATGAAATATCACAAGCCATGGTGTGAAATTAGTGAGGGCAAATTTGGGGTGTTTACACCTAGGGTGAACTCGAGCCTTGGTACTGGGCTCAACTCACAGTAACCCCATCCCGCCAAACAGAAAAACCAATCCAGACAGTCCAGTATATATGATGCATGAAAAATAAAATACTCAAAGCAGTAAATAAGCTATAAAGTAAACCTGTAAATAAAAACAGTAAACTAAAACACAACATCAAACAAACAAACACCCAAAGAAACAAAAACAAACAAGCGCTAGGATTGACTCGCACAGAGAACCAGAGATTCTGGGCCTCATTCCCAGCAGAGTCGCCAACTATCGCTCCCGAGATTTTCATCCTAGTACAAACGCGAAAGTTACGCAGAAAAGGTAGAGTCGCCAGCCAAACATTTTTATCCCGAATGAATGGGAAAGGTAATGCTGCACAAAACGAAGGAAAGGAAAGAACAAGGTCTTGCAAACCAAAGAGACTGGGTTTTGGAGTTGGTTACGAAATGGAAAGGTATTAGCACCCCAGATCATCCATCGTACCCGGCGGGATCCACGCTTGTTAGTCTGTTTCAAAGGGTCAGGAATAAAACCGCAATTGAATAAAATCCACTACTTGAACTAGAATGAGAGAGGGAACTGGAAAAAGAGAATGAAAAGGTACGGGAAAAATGTAGGGAAAATAAAGAATATGCTCGAATGGGCCCTACCCCACTACTTACGTATCTCAGGAAATGAGAATCCGAGTCGACGTAGTTCGCCTTACTAGGGAGGAAACTGTTGTTTGTGTTTTTTAACTGCTTTTGTCTATGTTCAAGTTTTGCAAGCTCATCTGCCACAAGTGTGTTTACCGTCTTACAAAGAGACAAATAGAAGCGAGTCCTTTCGTTATGAGTGAGTGAGACGAGAAAATAATTCCCAAAGGAAAGACGCTTATTATCTGTTTAGTGTTTTTACAAGCTTTACCTTTGAGGTTTGCATAGGTGAGTTTATTCAAGTCCTAATCCTCATAGCTTTAAGTTAGGATAAGATCTCCAAGACTTGGTTCAAAAGGTTAGTGCTCAAGAACACTACCCTATTGGCCATTGTTAAGTGTTTTCCTTTTTAAATGAAGAAGTTATTTTTAAGCTTTTCTTTGTGAATGTAACCTCACAATCAAACTTGTACATCATGCGAAACAAGCCTACATTATTCCAAGATGGGATAGATGCAATTTCCTCATGGAATAAGTCTATACACACAAGATCACTTTAACCATTATTATGTCTTTTGAAGTTTTCTTTTGTTTGATAATGAGAGATAGAAGAACAAAAGGAGAAACAAAGGTAATTTTCTAAAGGGGGACTAAACCATCCTAAGTGTTATCATGCATAGGTGAACCTAGGTTAGTGAGATTTGAATTTTATCCTAATGAATAAGAAGGAGAGAAAAGAATGGAATAAAGAATGAGAAGAGGAGAAGAAGAAGTTAGAAGACAACTTACTTTTCAAAAGAAGATAAGTTGTTTCTAAAGGGGAAAGGATGTAGTTACGCAAGCAGAGCACAATGTGCTAAGGCAATCACAACTTGAAAGCATTTAAAGAGACGAAGGAAGAATTTGTATGTGGGATACCCTCCCACACACATGACTTACCATAACCCCTACAAAATAAAGGTTAGATAAATACATTGCATATAAAACTAAGTGATGATCAAAGAAGTAATGAAATAACCCTAAAGGAAAATGATCCTAAATGATAAAATACTTCTAAAGTTAGTAGTTAAACCCTACTGAGGTACCCTAAGGCTACAAGGTCAAACAACATTAAACTAGGCCCAAACTAGACACCAAACACGAAGGAAGCTTAAGGTGAAGTTAGATGAAGAAGATTGAATAATTATGCAAGGTTAACATGTACTAAAGCATGGTTAATTGTTAAAGTCAGAACCTAAGATCAATTATAAGTGTCTTGAAGTGCATGTTAATGAGTAAACAAAACAAGAGAATGGATACTCAAGTGTAAGAGATTGGATGGAGAATAAGTGAGGAAGAGTGAACAAGATGTTTCATAAGAAGAAACTTAGCTTGAAACACAAGTCAAACATGAACAAACAAAGATGAAGTTCAAATAGAAATGTCAGAACCTATAGGTATGATGAGATGAACATTATCAGTACAAACTAACAACAAGGTAACAAGAATAAGTCATGTTAGGGTTTAAAGTAGAAGGAAGTTTGAATTTGAAGTAAACATGTTCAAAGATGTAACATATGGAGTGAATGACATCTAGAGAAGATGGTATGAGTTACAATCAGAATTGAACATCTCATGAAGTGCATATTAAGGTCATGGAATGGCAACAACAATCACAGTTTTTGTTTATAAGGATCAAAGATGGAAGGATGTGTTGAAGTATGTCAAGGAAGCATGTGTGAACAATTATGAAACTTGTAAATCAAGAAACACAAATAAACAAGTGGATAACCTATAATTGAATAAAAAGAACCTATAAATGTCTAATGGAGAATTCTAATATCAAGCAAGAGATCTCAAATGGATGGCATAAATTCCTTATCCAAAACCAGGTTAGAAGGAGGGAAGAAAGAGGCATGAAAAGTTTCTTGAAGAACAAGGCATCAAACAAATATCTATGTTCATGAAAATAATGTGAGATTAAGTTTCCAAGAACTTAACCTAGAAGCAAACATCACTCTAAAAAATCTCTCAAAATATCACAATTAAACTCCATGAAAAGGTCATGCCAAGTCAGCATAGGATTTCAAGGGATTAGACTCAAAGAGGGGACTCAAAATGATACATCAAATGATCTTAAAAATGAGGAAAAAATCTCTTCAAAGCTTTACGATGTCCTCTAAATAAGGTAAAAAGAATGGAATGGAATCTATGTTTAGAGTGAGAGAAAGTAATTTGTCAAGGCAAGGTGTGCATGAGAAGGAAAATTAAAAATAAATTAAAAAGAAAAATCAATTCAGGGACTAAAATAAAATACAAATTGAAAATAAAATATGGTGCAATTTTATAAAATTGTGGAGATCAATCGTGATTTTTCTGGAATTTTTATGGACCTCTAACTATTTTTAAAAATCAAAAATGAAAATTATGTGAAAAATAAAAATAAAATGGAAAGGAAATGGCCCAGGGGCGCAAAAAGAAGCCCAAATGCATTCAGAATGGAAATAGGTCAGGAAAAGGGGTGTTAATGGCATCAGAGGCCCAAGGCACCTCTCACAAATTCACAAAGTCAATAAAATTGACTATATCTGGAGCCACTGGTTTAATCTAAGGGAGTGTGTTCAGTCAACTAAATGAAAGGTATAAAGGATCAACACGCAATATTAGTCCACAAAAGGTATGTGCATCCTATGGTTCAGATGAAAGAATAGGATCAAAAGGTATGTGAAATCAAAGGCTAGGAGGAGAGGGACAAACAACACCTAAGTCAATGGTCCACACCATGGGGAGTCAAAGTCAACAAGGTGGAAGAGGAAGGCACGTGAAAGGGAGGATGCTCATTAATGTGGTGTCACTTTATGGAATGCACGATAAAAAGGATCTAATAGTTACGTTATAAACTTTTCACAAAACCCTAGCTGACCTTCATCAGCCGGAGAAGGACCTCCGTTCATCTTCTTCAGCCATCTCTGGTGATCTGTAAACCCTATTCTTCTCCATAAATGCACAAAAAAGGTATCAAACGAAAGCTAAGCTTACGTACATTCCAAATCTAACAATCAAATTCACAAATGAAGCACACACAACATGAATCAAATGATTTCAGTTTTCCCTAAAAATATTCAAGTGTCTCTAAAAGACCTAATTACTAACCAGAGGCAGTTTGTTCTCATTATTAAACTCAAATCAAGAAGAATGCGGTCTTAGATCATTGAAATTGAAGCAAAATAAGTTGAAGAAATCAAAACCTGAATCTATAGAAACGTGACTAAAACAAAGAAAACCAGAGGTTTTAATCTTGTTCTTGAGCTTCAAAGAGCAAAATAAATGCTCTATAACCTTGAATCTTTGCGAAGAATGGAAGAAAATCAGAATTGAGCTTGAACTTGCACTTGAAGAATTAACTTGATTCTTCCATGGATCTTGATCAGAGCTTGTTGGATATGATTGATTGATAAAGAGTGTGATGAGCAGTGATGAAATTCATATGAAATCAATGAATTTGCAGAGATAAAACTTTGGTGTGACTTGTGATGCAAAGTGTGAAAATGGAAGAGAATGATGAAATGTGTATAAGAATCAGTTATGAGGAGCTTATATATGGTGAGTTAGATCTTAACTACCATGGTTGATAGTTGAAACCATGGTTAGTGGTGTAGGATCCAAAAATGAGGTGTGGGAACAAATTGCCATGGAGAAGTGAGAGTGAGCTCGTGTATGATCATGTACATGGAGTTTATGATGCTTATGGTGAGGTCTTAATGATGTGTAATGGTGATGTGTTCTGATCCAGCTCAAGCTTTGACGTCATAAGCTTCTTCAATTTGAATTTTCACTATCTTCATGCATGGTCATGCATGTGAGTGTGTTATGTAAGTGTGTGTGTGCATAAATGGGGAAATGTATGAATGGTAATATGAACATGCGTGTACCATAAGTCAACAAGGCAAGAATTCAATCAAAACTTCCAACAAAAAGCAGCCAATTAATCAATGCAAATGATGATGTTTATGAATGGATTTCTCTCAATGTAATTAATGAAATTGCATGATCTTGTAAGCAAATGGTCCATAACATTAAACATAACATGTTTGTAGTTGAAAACAAGATGAAAAGAGGCTTCTAAAGTGCTTGAAAATGATTTGGAATGCAAACACATCAAACTGGATCATGGGCGTGTAAATTGTGCCTCAGACCTGACCTTGGGTCTAGGGAAATTTGCTGCAAAGAACCCTCTTGTTTGTTCCTTCCTATCTCTTCATGCTCAAATGAAAAAACCTTAAACACAAAAGTTGTAGAGGACAAGCTCCTGAACAACTTTGATGTTCATAGATTTTCCATTTGAGGTCTTCTTGATGGTGAAAATGGTCTTGACATTCCTGCCCACAAACAGTTTGATACATTGTCTGGCCAGGCGCGCGCCTATGCCTTGCCTTACCAAGGTTTTTTCCCCTAGTTTCACCATACTTTGAATGACCATAACTTCTTAAATTTTGATCCTATGAACATGATCCAACTGTTGAATTGAAGCTTAGAATGCCCTATTTCAAACAATTTATGTGGATTTTTCATTTGACTTTTGGATTTTGAAATGACCTCTCTTGACATGGCTGCCAAAATGATCAAAACCTTCTATTTTTGGAAACCCTAATTTTCCAAAAATGGCAACTTTAGGTTTTCTTGATTCTTGATGATTCATCCAAAATTTGTTGATAAAATTTTGTCCAATGATCCCTTGTAACATGAATTTCATGATTTTGACCACAAAAAGTTAGGAGTTGACTTTTTCCTCTACACACTTGACTTTTCCCCAATTTCTTGATTTTCAATCAACTGACCAATTGAATACCTTCTGAAATTATTCAATGGATGATTTTTCAACCCTAGATATTTGACCTCATGTAGAAAACATTGAAATCATGTTTGGACCAAAAATTCATTAAGAACCCCCATTAATCAAAAACCTTAATTTTGGCCCTTTTTTGATATGAGGTGTTGCACTGCTTGCATTCTTTGATCAACCCACCTCTTTCAAAGCCTTGAAGAATCATTTGAGATCTTGTGGGATGTTAGGAACCTTTTGAATTTGTTGGGATTCAAGTGACCCTTGTCATTGCCTTTGAATGATCACCAATCTAACCAGTCATTGATCACATGCATTATTCTCCCAACTATGAATGATATGCTTTGTTATTTTTATTTATTTATATTATGATTTAGATGCAATATATGAAAGGATATGCTAAATGGAATTGAAGCATAAGCTACTTGAAGTTGGTAATAAATAAGAGGGGAAATTTTGGGGTGTTACAATTGCCCCTATTCAATCACTATAGACCTGAATGGATGATAGCAATGGCTTTCAGATGTTCAAGGTATGGAGGGATTGAATACCCGAATAAAACCAGAAAATTTATACTCTGTAGGAAAGACAATTTCTGATAAAATGAATGCAAGCTTCGAGCAACACCACAAGGGAACACAAAAGCAACAAGACCGAACTCAGACGGTTGGAAAGGAATACCATTCTCGAATAATAATTTGAAATAAATGTAACATAGCCTATCATATTCAAATGATAGCTGCAACAAACAATACCATCCTCGGAAGGACTTGAAGAAGAGAATGTCATCCTCGAATGACAACTCATGATATGACAGCTCATGGTATACCAGCCTCAGTCGATAACCAGAAACACAAAGACTGACCTTAGACAAACTTTGCAAAAGAGACATACCGACCTCGATCAATAGACTAAAAATGGTATACCATCCTCGAATGATAGCCACAACAACAAGAACAACCTTGGAAGCACTTGAAAAAGAGAATTCCATCCTCTAATGACAACTCACAAAGATCCTCGGATCTAACGCGAAACCATCCTCGAATGGAATCACAATGGAATACCAGCCTCGGTCGATAACCAGAAACACAAAGACTAATATCAGAAAGACTTTGAAAAAGAGAAATATTGATCTCAATCAATAAAATCAAACTGGTCTACCATACTCGAATGATAGCCGCAATAACAAGACCAACCTCGGAAGGACTTGAAGAAGATAATTCCATCCTCGAATAACAACTCACAAAAGATCCTCAGATCTAACACGAAACCATCCTTGAATGACAACTCACAAAAGATCCTCGGATCTAACACGAAACCATCCTCGAATGGAATCACAATGGTATATTGACCTCAGTTGATAACCAAAAACATAAAGACTAACTTCGAACAGACTTTGCAAAAGAGAAATATTAATCTCAATCAATAAATTTAACTGGTCTACCATCCTCGAATGATAGCCACAACAACAAGACCAACCTCAAAAGGACTTGAAGAACAAAATGTCATCCTCAAATGACAACTTGAAAAAGGATCCTAACCTCAGACAGAATCAAAAGGAATTGGCTCATCACATTTAGATGTTAGCTCAAAAGACACAAAACCATCGTACTTAGATGATAACTCGGTTGGGGATAACAAGTGTTTTTTGTGGGGACACTTTCAGTTTTATTGAAGAGAGAATATTTATGGCTTATGCTTCGTATGCATATGTTTGAATTTTTCCATGGCGTAATTCTCTATAATGATGGAAATACTACACTTTAGAGGATGCAAATATAATGATGATTACTAAATGCAAATGCAATGGAAACCTCCTGACGAGGAGATAAAAGGTATTCTCGGTACTTTATTGGAGAATAAATAATCACTGCATTGACTTAATGAATCCCTGTGGGGAAGAACAACTCTGAAGAGGATAGTGTTAATTATACACTAGCTCTGAACTGCCACCCTTGCCAAAAATAAATTGGACTTTGAGATAGTTTGAGGAAAGAAGATCCTGCTATGGAATATCTTGACTGGCCTGAACTTGATTGGAAGGTACGCCACCCATAGAACTCCGCTAGGGAAGTAATAACCTTTTGACCTGGCTGAGGCAAGGGTTTGTTGATTCTCTGCTGGGGAAGAATTCCGTTGAGGAATCACTCAAATACAAAGTCCTCTGTTTGGGGAAGAGATGCCAATAAGGATTGGAATTTATTTGGTGACTTCACTAGGAAAACTACAAATAATGTTGTGCAAGAAGGAAAACCATCTGACTTCTCACTATCTTCACCACTGTTAGGGAATAATGAATATTCATGTACTGGTGGGGATAAGAAGACTCTTGTGGGGAATACCTTCTTGTTAGAGGATGAGGAGGACATCATCAGCCTTTTGTTGTTCCTCTGGGGAAAATTTCAATCTACGACTCTACTAGGGATGATGGGGGTATGGACCACCTTGAATGGAAGGCTTCAATGAGAATGCTTTATGCTAAGGATAAGAGTTTTAAGGTGTCCCTTGCTGGGGATAAGAGATATAAAGTGCCTCCTCCTGGGGATGAGAGATAACAATACCCTTTTCTCGAGGAGTACCAACCCTCTTCTTGTTGCTCTGCTGGAGACATAGCTCAATGGGACTTACTGAGGGATCTTTCTTTATGAAGTCTGCAAGGGAAAGGCTCCTTGATACCTCGTACTGGTAATGGCTTTGTTTCTCGGTACCTGCATATTATTGAACACAAATGATAGTCCCTGCAAAAGAGAAAGTTAATCAAACCTGCATGCCCCAGGTTCAAGGTCTGAATTGACCATCCCTGTTACTCGACATTTAAGATGCATGTCAGGTGCTTTACCCTTAAGCATGTATTATAAAGCATCAATGTATTTGCAATGCAATATCTATCACCATTTGTCAAATGTTTTGCAATCAATCAACTGTAGATGAAAAGAAAAACAAATGAACTAATTGGACGAAAATGCATTTTATTGATTGAAATGTGGTCGTGAATAGGAATTACACCGGGAGGAAATACCTAGAAAGAGGAAATTGCACAAAAGGAAATAATAAACTATCCTAATGGCAATGTGAAATTGGATCTCATCAAGTTCCAATCTGGATATGACCCGTATATCCTCGAGACTTTCCCCGTACTTCGCTTTTTGAGGAAGATGATTAGACTGATTATCAACCCTCGGATTATCCATGATTGTAGATGGTGAATCACAGATCACGCAGATCGAAGATGCTCGTTTCAATCCTTCTTTTGCGTGCATCGCCCTTTCGGGTTTTCAATCCACTGGGATACTCTTTTTTGCCTGAGTTGTGTAACACCCCCTTTCTATACCCCCAAATAATCAATTAATCATTTAGGCACATATAAAAATTCCAATAGAGTATAATTAAAACATAGTATAAAAGAGGCATGTCACATTATACATGAAATTAAAACATCCAACACCTGCTCATATAACGATATATAACAATGGGGTAACTTGCAACAGAGGAATTTAATCCTTACACCCATATCTCAACATTAAAATAACAGCGGAAACGAAACATTAAACAACATCAAACATATATATATATATATATATATATATATATAAAATAAGGTTTGATTCACCAATAATTCATGTTTACATAAACATTCATCACCAAGATACATATACAAATGCATCACAAAAAGGCATCAAGCCGACCCTAGCTACCCGATGCTACATATCAGAGCCGACTGACCAAAATAATGAAGACACGCTTCACAAAAGACCTCCAACAAACCTACTCAGTAATGCCTCATAGAGCATCATAAGACAACAGAAGGGTGAGAAATATTATCATAATAACAATGCATATAATTATATAATCTTAAAATAAAAATACACATATACATATTCTCACTACAATTCATTTCTCATCACACATATACATCACAATGTATATATACAAACTAGCATATTCATCATGCACAATTTCCACATTTCACATTTCACATTTCACATATACATTCATGTTTATTCACCAATTTCTATCACTCCGCATAAACACACATTATTCATGTTTATTCACCAATTTTCAATTATAGATTGTAAATTCAAATCATAGAGACCGACTCACGACTCTATGCAAATGCAATGTGGTACCGACTCAATCATCTCAAGTTCACTCAGGAACTTATTGGAACCATCGCTCGTTACCTTAAGTAAATCCCCGTCGGGCATACGATGTTCACCCATTGCTAACACCCCACATGGGCACACAATGTTTATGGATTTCTCACACTCCACACGGGCACATAATCCGATTTCTCACACCCCACACGGGCACACAATCTGATTGCTCACACCCCACACGGGCACACAATCATTCGTGATTAAATCGCTCATTGCTTACACCCCACACGGGCACACAATGTTTATGGATTGCTCACACCCCACACGGGCACACAATCCGATTTCTTACACCCCACATGGGCACACAATCATGTTGTAATCATCGCTCACACCCCACATGGGCACACGATGTTACAACGGATTCACAAAGAATCCCATACAAAAGAATGTATACATTCTGCTTCCCATGCAAAATGACACACAACATTCTTGAAAATGCATACATATTCACAATATAATTATGCATTCATCTCATACAATACCAAACAAACTATACACATTCGCAACAATTACGCCAAACGACAACGAATCTTTCACAATCAACATGCATTCATATTCACTTAACGAAATGCATTTATTTGCCAAACGGCCATTATACCACAATCAATCCCACAATTCCTTGACTAACATAATGACGTTTTATCGGAAAAGTCGGCTAAAAGTTACATATTTTAGAATCGTTAGTTTCTACGTGTTTTTAGCTTCGAATCAATATGTGGAACGCCTAAAATAGATACTCGGATAAAAAGTTATGAAATAAAACACAAAATTCCAACTTCTAGGTCTCGCTGAACGAGGAGCATGCTCGCTGAGTGAAACATGTTCTAGAAAGCTCGCTGAGCGAGGAAACGCTTGCTGAGCGAGAACTGTGATTTCAGCAGCAGCTCAGTTATGCAACAGTTAACCTAAAGGGCTCCAAAACCCCACCAAACCTCCACAAAAATGATTATTAACATGTATTAACTATCTTACTTCGATTATATCAAGTTTCAACCGATTAATCTACCAATTTTCTTAAATTTTCATCAAAACCCTAAAACCTAACATTCTCTAAATTTCTCCAAAACAAAAACCCAATCAATCTAACACATACATAATCATACACAAGGTTAAGATAATAATATTTCACACCCTTACCCGATTGTTTCGATTTCTAGGAGCAATCTTGAAGATTTTCCAACCTTTCCTCTTTTCCTTCTCTTTTCTCTTCTTCTCCTTTTCTTTCCTTTCTATTTCTTTTCTTTCTCTCTTTTTCTTCTCTTCTCACTCTTATAACTTTCTAATTCTATTTTCTATTTTCTATTTCTACCAAATATCATTTTCTCTCAAATTATAATTCTACATAATTTCTATTCCAATCATTTATTTGCAAATGTCTAAAATACCCTCCAATCTAATTTTACCCGAAAATTCTCAAAACAGTAAAATAATATAACACATCAACATATCACCTAAACACACCAATTTCACAAATAAAATAATTATCACTCAATTCAAATAAAAGACTCAACAAAAATGGGAAATAATCGAATCGGGGCATTACAAGTTGTCCAAGGTGGCTTTTCAACTCAGCGGGTGTACCTTTTTTTTGTTTATTTCCCTAACCTTTTCCCGATCCTTTTATTCTGTGTTTGGCTCACCGGGATGCCCTTTTTTTCTTGGACTTTTATTTTGTTTATGTCCAACGGGTCTCTTTTATACAAAGTATTTTTTAACCGCGTATGCATTGACAGGGGATAAAAAGTCTTCTCTATCCATGGTTGTTAGCATTAAGGCTCCGCCTAAGAAAACCTTTCTTTACCACGAATGGACCTTCATAGTTGGGTGTCCAATTGCCCCTGTGATCTGTTTGAGAAGGGAGGATCCTTTTCAGCACCAAGTCACCAGGTATGTGACATCAAGGTCGCACATTTTGATCGAACGCCCGTTTCATTCTTCGTTGATACAGTTATCCATGGCATACAACTGCTAAACGTTTCTCCTCAATGAGGCTCAAATGATTGAATATGGACTGGAGCCACTCAAATTCATCGAGCTTAGCATCCATCATTATCCTCAAGGAAGGGATGTCAACATCCATCATTATCCTCAAGGAAGGGATCTCAACTTCAAATGGTATGACTGTCTCCATACCATACACAAGTGAGAATGGGGTTGCCCCTGTTAAGGTGCATATAGATCTTCGGTACACATGCAATGTGAATGGTAACATCTCATGCCAATATTTATATGTCACAATCATATTTTGTACTATCTTCTTGATAATCTTGTTGGCCGCCTCGACGGTGTCGTTTATCTTCGAGCGGTACGAAGAAGAGTTGTGATGTTCGATTTTGAAACCCCGACATAGATCTGTCATCATCTTGTTATTTAGGTTAGAACCATTATCAATAATGATTCTTTTGGGTATTCCATATTGACAAATGATATCCCTCTTTATGAATCGGGCCACGACCGACTTAGTAACATTAGCATATAACGCTGCTTCTACCCATTTGGTGAAGTAATCAATGGCAACCAAAATGAAACAATGACCATTAGAAGTGGTAGGCTCGATCTTTCCGATCATATCAATGCCCCACATGGAAAAAGGCCAGGGTGAAGACATTACACTCAACATATAAGGAGGGACATGCACCTTATCAGCATAAATTTAACACTTATGGCATTTGCGGGAGTACTTGCAGCAATCGGATTCCATGGTTATCCAATAATACCCTGATCTCAAGAGCTTATTCGCCATAGCGTGTCCTCCAGCATGGTTACCGAAGGATCCCTTGTGAACTTCCTGCACTAACATGTTTGCATCGTGTCTATCCATGCATCTGAGCAAGACCATGTCAGAGTTTGTTTTGTGTAACACGTCATCCAGATTCAAGAAGAACCCACTTGTGAACCTCCTCAAGGTCTTCTTGTTTTTACTGGATGCCTCTGTTGGGTATTCCTGACATTTCAAGAAACATTTTATATCGTAGTACCAAGGCTTATCATCTTTAACTCCATCAGCTGCAAACACATAAATAGGCCTTTCAAGACGAGGCACCACAATTCTGGGCACATAGTTCCATTGTTCAACTTTAATCATGGAGGATAAGGTTGCTAGTATATCAACGAAATTATTCTCGTCACGAGGTACATAATGAAGCTTTACCTTCGTGAAGAATTTCAACAACATCCTGGTGTAGTCCCTATAAGGAATCAAATATGGTTGATGAACAAGCCACCTTCCATTAACTTTATTTATGACCAAGGCTGAATCACCGAAGATATCGAGAGTCCTAATTCTCAAATTAATCGTCTCTTTGATCTCCAATATACAAGCTTCATATTACGGATGCTTCCCCAGAACTGGAGGCATAAGGATTTGAGGTTCTTGTAAATATTCTTTGATTCTGTCAAAAGCCAATTGACAATCGTCGTTCCATCTGACGACCTAATTCTTTCTCAAGAGCTTGAATATTGGTTCGCACGTAGCTGTTAGGTGAGATATGAACCGTGTAATGTAGTTCAATATTCCTAAAAAGCCACACACTTCTTTCTCATTTTTAGGCTCAGGTATTTCTTGAATTGTTTTCACCTTTGCAGGATCAACATTAATCCCTCTTTCACTTACAATGAAACCCAACAGCTTACAAGAGCGCACTCCGAAGGTACATTTGTTCGGATTCAACCTCAGTCTGAACTTTCGCAGCCTGTCAAACAACTTAGCCAAGTTGACTAGGTGCTCTTCTTCAGTTCGCGACTTCACAATCATGTCATCCACATAGACCTCAATCTCGTGATGAATAATATCATGGAAGAGAGTCACCATTTCCCGTTGTTAAGTTTCTCCAACATTCTTCAAACCGAACGATATCAATTTATAGCATAAAGTTCCCCAAGGGGTGATGAATGTAGTTTTTCCATATCATCTGGCGACATTTTGATTTGGTTGTGGCCCGAAAAAGCCATCCATGAAGGAAAACACCAAAAACTGAGTTGTATTGTCGACCACCACATCAATGTGAGGAAATGGGAATCTGTCCTTGGGACTAGCACTATTTAAGTCTCGATAGTAAACACACATCCGAAGTTTTCCATCCTTCTTCAGTACTGGCACGATGTTGGCAACCCAAGGTGGATAACTCGTAACAGCCAAGAATCAAGCGTCAAACTGTTTTTGAACCTCTTCCTTGATCTTTATTTCCATGTCAGGTCGAGTTCTTCACAACTTCTATTTCACTGGCGGACAGTTTTCTCGGAGCGGCAGCCTATGGACTATGTAATAAGTGTCGAGCCCTAGCATATCCTGGTAAGACTAGGCGAAGATGTCAACATATTCACGGAGCATGTCAATCAATCGGCCCTTCACGGATTCTTCTAAAGCAGCCCCGATCTTGACTTCTTTCTTTACCTCTTCGGTACCCATGTTTACAGTCTCAATAACCTCCTCATGTGGTTGAATCTCCCTCTCCTCTTGCTTTAGCAATCTGGATAGCTCCTCATGTAGTTCAAATTCTTCTACACCTTCCCTGTCGGCTTGGTGAATCGCATTGTGGAAGTCATAGAGAGCCATAGCAAGATTGTCATCGATGAGACCCAATGGGGTACAAATGCATGAATGATGATTCATGCTAGATTTTAGAGACAATGGGAGAGACATGAAAAATAAACTTTGTAAAAATAAATAAAAATGAAATAGAATGAACACCATGAATGAATGCAAAAATGTCCACCCACCTAGCACTAGAGAAGGTGATTGGGCATATACGACCTCTGGCATGTTGTGTTGATGTTGATTCAGCCAGATTGTAACTAATTTCGAACATGTTTTCCTACTTGGGAACCTCTATCATCTTTTCCCAACCTTCGTTAACCCCTGATTCCACCACTTTCAGAGCTTGCTTATAGGATGCATTAGATACACCCTTCTTCTTCTTCTCTTTGGAAAGGGATGTTGCTGAGGATGATGCAACTTCAGTCTTGACTGGCTTGAAAGCATGGAAAGGGGTCTCATATATCTCTCCATCCATCTCCAGGTATTTGAAGGAAGATAGATGGCTAATGAAGATGTCCTCCTCCCCACCTAATGTGACAATTTTCCCTTCCCAGACAAAGTTTAGCTTCTGACGAAGAGTCGAGGATACTGCTCCAACTGCATGAATCCAGGGACGCCCGAGTAAACAATTGTATGCTGGCTGGATTTCCATGACATAAAAGGTCGTGTTGAACACCTATGGGCCCACCTTGGTCGGTAATTCCACTTCTCCAAAAATTGAACTCTTAGAACCATCAAACGCCCTAACTACCAGGTAACTAGGCTTGAGCACAACTCCATCATAATCCAACTTGATTAACGCCTTCTTTGTTAGAGAGGACCTTGTATCAACAAGAAAGTGGGAAAGCACAACCCCTTTGCATTCAATTGAAATGTGCAGAGCTTTGTTGTGATTGCATCCCTCAGTAGATAAATCAAGATCTATGAATCCTAACCCATGACTGGAATTCACACTAGAAACAACTGTCTCGAGTTGATTTACCGATATCTCTTGTGGTACATAGGCATTATTCATAATTCTCAGCAAAGCCTTTCTATGGGAATCCGAACACATCAATAAAGATAAGATCGAGATCTTGGAGGGAGTCTGTTGTAGATGGTCGACTATCTTGTAGTAGCTCTTCTTAATAATCCTCAATAACTCCTCAGCCTCTTTGTCAAAGGTAATGTCTAGATCGGGAAGAAGAACATCATTTCCCATAACTTTTTTGCCCTTGGCCTTAGCCTGGGCTTCTGTGATATCACTTGGTGGCACTACTTTGTTCCTCAACTGTCGCTCCCCGGATTTCCATCCTGGTACAAACGCGAAAGTGGCGCGGAAAGAGGTAGAGTCTCCAGCCGGGCATTTTTATCCCGAAGGAATGGGAATGGTAATGCTGCACAAACCAGAAGAAAATAAAAGGAAGGACACGGGTCCTGCGAACCAAAGAGACCGAGTTCGGGAGTCGGTTACGACCTGGGAAGGTATTAGCACCCAGATCGTCCGCCGTACCAGACGGGATCCACGCTTGCAAAGAAACTGTTTCAAAAGGTGAAGAAACGAAAGCTGCTGCAAAAGAAAAGGAACTGAACTGGATAAAAGAAACGGAAAGGGAACTGAAAAGGAAAAAATGTAGGGAAAATAAAGATTGTGCTCGAACGGGCCCTACCCCGCTGCCTACGTACCTCATCTGGACAATGAGGATCAGAGACGCCGTAGTTCCCCTATCTAGGGGTGGAAAAGATGCTTGTGAATTAAGGCTTGAACTGCCTATGTCAATGCTCAGGTGTTGCAGACTCAAACGACGAGTGCGTAACCGTCTTGCAAAGTGACAAGTAGGAGAAAGTTCGCGGACGGAGCAAAGGAGATGAGAAAAGAATTCCCAAAGGAGAGTCGTTTATTGTTTGTTTGTGTTTTTTATAGGTTTTCTGTTTTGAAGTTTGCATAGGTAAGTGTACCTAAGTCTTACTCACTGGGATGTGTGCGTCTCACATAAACCTGAAATGGAATGCGCAAGAAGCACACCTATCTATGGAGGAAATCCCCAAATCTAGTCCCACAAGTGAAGGCTCAGACACATTGACCTACTGGAATTTATTAAGTGCTTTTGTGATTTTTGGTTAAGAAGTGTTTTTTATGCTTTTCTTTGTGAGGTAATCTCATGCTAAGACCTATCCACCATGAAGGATGACTTACACCTCGCCCCGAAACGGAACGCGTGCAAGTATCTCATAGCAAAGTCTCGTGTCACATGAGAAGACTCGTCATTTATTAAATTGAATTAAAGTTAAGTTTGAAGATGAGAAGAGAGAGCACCAAAAGGATCTTAAAGGTAAAAGTCTAATGGGGGACTAAAAAATCCTTGGTTAGTGAGGTTTGAATTCTATCCTAATGAAGAAGAAGGAAAGAAAAGAAGAAGAAAGAAGAAGAAGAAGAGGAGAAGAAGAAGTAAGGCCTAAGCCCAACAAACACAAGGTTAGGAAAGTAATAAGGAGAAGAGAAGAGATAAGGTTTGGAGATGTGGGAATCACATCCACACCTCTCACTTACCAAGGCCCCTGAAAGTGTTAGCAAAATCCAGCGCATGCTCATCAACAAAATTCATGGAAATGACTTGCTCAAAGTTCATACCAACCAAGATCAAACAATCACGCCAAACATAGCTCACACAAGCATTTACGTGTCGAGAACACGGAAGCATGCATCAATCATCAAGAAAATCACCCAAAAAATCATATTCAATGATCATATAATGATCCATGGCATTTAGAACAAGTATGGGGATCAAACATGCTATTAATAACTCAAAAGTGGCTCACTGCTTCAGTGTTAACCGGTTAACCAATCCGTTAACTGGTTAACCATGCCAAAACCTGCGTAAAATAGCAAAATTCAGGTGCGTTAACCGGTTAACCAATCCGTTAACCGGTCAACGCTGTTAAGACAACAGCAAATCCTGCAAAAATCAGCTTGCAACCAGCTTAATCAAATAATCCTGTACCAGACCAGCAAGCATTTGAACATGAAAATAGTATATCAATTCACATTAAATGACATCATCAAGTTCATGAACATTAATACGTAGATCCTGTTACCAATCAATCAATCAATTAAAGCAACATAAGCAAATATGCAAACACATGGTGGATCTAAAGCACAAGCATGCAAATAAGCTAAAACAGAGCTAGATTTGAATTTAACCAACCTACAAAGCTGAGGTATGCTTTGGTAATTGTTGATCGAACTAAAAATGATAGGTCTCGCGCAAAGCCTTGAAGATCCAGTGCTAAACTTCACACTCCGTACAAAATAAATGCAAGAACAAGCTCTTGATGCAAAATTTTGGATCCAAAAGCACTTCTAGATCCCAAACCAGATCTGAATAACCACTAAAACCAGCAAAAGGATGCAATGAAGCTATGGATGGAGGTCTAGTTCCAAGATCTACACACCTCAAGGCAAGGTTATGTGATCTTCAAAGAGGAACTTTGAGTGATTTGGAAAAATGGGAGAGAAAAGTGAGAGAATTGTGGGTGAGAGGAGTGAAAATTCAGAAAATGAGAGTGAAAAATGAGGGAGAGGTCCCTTTGGTTTGGAGAGAAATGATTAAATATGGTTTAGGTTTGGGGCCCAAAAATTAGGCTTGGGATCCAAAATTATGGTTTGGGTAGTGTGATTAGGATGTAGCAATGGGATTAGGCTTGGACAAGTGCTCTAGATCCTTCCTTTTAATTTCCAATTAATTCAAAAATTAATAAAATCAGAAAATGAAAATTGGAGCAAAAATCACACATGCTGAATTGCTGCTGGAAATTCAAAATTCGTGGCCGTTAACCGGTTAACCAATCCGTTAACCGGTTAACACCAGTGAATTTTGAAAATTCCCTCCTTTTGGTGGAAACCTTGAGGAATCACCCGGCGCCAACCGTTTTGATCTGATTTTGATCCTCAATCTTTTCTAATGCCTTGACCATGATGTCAACCTTGTAATATGCACTGAGAGCTTCGAATTTCCCTGATGATTGATCATATGCCTTATGCCAGAACATACAAATGTCATGCTTCATTTCTCTATGTAATATGCTAAGGACATGACATGATGATGATGATGATGATTATGATATGATGATGATGCTAAACAGGAGAGGGCAAATTTGGGGTGATACAGCTGCCCCTATTCAAGCAACTGTTAATCTGAAAAGGACGGTAGCACGGGCTATCAACCGTTCAAGATGAACTGTGGTTGAATACCAAGAAGACCTGAAATTTGCACTCTGCTGGAGAATGCGAGAAATGGGAACTAAACCCAACCAAATGACGCTTTGGTGACTGAAGTGGGGAGAAAATAGACGAGCTCCTTCCAAGTTGAAACTGTTATTTGGGATAAGAATACTTTGACAGACGAGTCTTCTTCGAACAATCCTGTTACGCCAGGTGCTGGGCATACGGGCCCTCTTCAAATAAACCTGTTACGCCAGGGACTGGACATACGAGCCCTCATACATTTTGCAACATATGACTTGAGACAAACGAACCTCCTTCGGATAAACCCGTTACGCCAAGACCGGTAATGCACTTAAGTCTGTGGCATAGACATGCATAATCAAGGTAGACGAACCCTCCTCATATATTATCCGCGGATATATGGTCTAAGACAGACGAGTCTTCTTCGAGCAAACCTGTTACGCTAGGTGCAACATTAATAAGTGATGCTTGAGACAGATGATTCTCCTTCGGATAGACCTGTTACGCCAGGACCGGTAACTATTTTGACATTTAATCCCACCGTCAGGACTTCAAACCTCTTCAACACAGACGAGTGTTGGATGATCATCAAGAGAACACAGACAAGTGCCATAAGTCAATGATACAAACGAATATCAGACAATGATCTGAGAAACACAGACGAGCGCTTCAGGAAATGATACAGACGAATACCAGCCACTGGTACAGACGAAAACCAGAAATTCAAACACAAACGAGCATTTGGAGTAGCAATACAGACGAGTACCAGCCACTGGTACAGACGAATACCAGAAATTCAAACAGAGACGAGCATTTGGAGTAGCAATACAGATGAGTACTAGGGTAATTATCAAATCAACATATACAGATATAATCTAACACAGACGAGACTCAAACAGGTAACGAACACAGACGAGTGCTGGAAAGTGCATGCAAGCAATAGTAAATATCAAACACAGACGAGTGTTGGGAAGTGCAGACGAGCAACAAGCAAACATGGACACAAACGAGTGTTGAGAAGTGCAGACGAGCACCAGCAAATACAACCATGGGTAACTGCTGGGGAAAGCAAACGAACGATACCAAAGTGACAACACAAACGAGTGTTGAGAGATGCAGACGAGCAGCAATAAAGTATGAACACAGACGAGTGCTGGGGAATGTAGACGAGCAACTATCAAACCAACGTCAGACACAGACGAGTGCTGGGAAATGCATACGAGCATCAAACCAATGCCTGATTGGCAACAATAAATTGGCGACTTCGCTGGGGATATTTCAGTGATGGTTGTATCTCAATCATGAAACTCTGTGGGGAAATGACGATTTTCCAACACGACTGGGGAGATGCTTCCTCAAATATCCTTTGTTTGTGAAAAGAGTTTTGACAGTTAAACTCTGTGAGGGATGGGCCTCCCACTTCCTGCTGGGCATACTCCGATGATGAAAGAATAATCTGATGAGGATCCCCATCTGTCTGGACCGAGCTGGGGAAAACTCTGCTTGGGAGAATGTGACGCCATCCTGCATAACCTGCAACAACAGAATACACATATGTGCCCCAGGGACTTGCATGGTATGATCTGTTCATCCATCGTCACCCGACACTTAAAGAGAATTTCAAATGTTTCCCTACAATGTCATTTTCTTTTAGAAAAACAAATCACCATGTTTTAAATGCAATGCTATTTTTGCCAAAAATTCAGGACATTTTTGCAAACAAAAGCAAACACAACACAGCTTTTTTGACTGAATATTCTTTTATTGAAAAGCCTCTGACTATGCAAAGTTTTTACATCAGGAAGCAACCACCTGGAAAGAGGTAGCTACCATAAAATTGAGAAAATAAACTATCCTAATGGCAATGGACACGGCATCCCAATGATTTTCCTTCTTGTTATGACCATCATGTCCTCGAAACTCTCCATTCTTGCCTTTGCTTTCTGAGAAGATGAGGGGACTGATTCCTATCCTTCTGATATTGTTAGGCTGTACGAAACAGTGGTTTGGTTCAGATTACCCGGATCGCAGTTGTTCGTTTATTCCCTTATTTTGCGTGGATCTCCCTTTCGGGTTTTTCAATCCACCGGGATACCCTTTTTTGCCTGAGCTGACCGATGTGGCTTTTCAACTCAGCGGGTGTACATTTATTTATTTATTTTCCATAACTTTTGCCCGAGCTTTTTATTCTGTTTTTAGCTCGCCGGGATGCCCTTTTCTTTCCTGGACTTTAATTTTGTTTTTGTGTCCAGCGGGTCTTTTCATGCGAAGTATTTTTTAACTGCGTCCGAGTTAACAGGGGATTGGAAATCTTCTCCATCCATAGTGGTGAGCATCAGTGCTCCTCCTGAGAAAACTTTCTTCACTATGAATGGTCCTTCATAGTTTGGGGTCCACTTGCCCCTGTGATCTGAACCTGGAGGAATGATCCTCTTGAGCACAAGCTCTCCTACTTGATACTCCCGAGTATGTACTCGTTGGTCGAATGCTCGCTTCATTCTCCTCTGGTAAAGCTGACCATGACAGATAGCCTCTAATCTCTTTTCCTTAATTAAGCATAGCTGATTGTATCGAGCATGTACCCATTCAGCCTCATCAAGCTTCACATCCATCATCACACGTAATGAAGGAATTTCCACTTCAACAGGCAGGACATTCTCCATACCATATACCAATGAGAAGGGAGTTGCCCCAGTCAACGTCCTGGCTGACGTTCGGTACCCATGCAATGCAAATGGTAACATCTCATGCCAATCCTTGTAAGTGACAACCATCTTTTGCACAATCTTCTTGATATTCTTATTTGCTGCCTCTACCGCACCATTCATCTTTGGTCGGTAAGGAGAAGAATTGTGATGCTGAATCTGGAAGTCTCGGCACAACTCTGCCATCATCTTGTTGTTCAAGTTAGAACCATTGTCAGTAATGATTCTTTCGGGCACTCTGTATCTGCAAATAATGTCTCTTTTCAAAAATCTGGCCACCACTTGACGAGTGACATTGGCGTAAGATGCTGCTTCAACCCACTTAGTGAAGTAATCAATCACGACCAGAATGAAGCGATGACCATTTGAAGCAGTAGGCTCTATTTTCCCGATCATGTCAATACCCCACATAGAAAAGGGCCAAGGAGATGACAAGACGTTGAGCGGGCTTGGAGGAATATGCACTTTGTCTGCATAAATCTGACACTTGTGGCACTTACGGGCGTATGAACAACAGTCTGCATCCATTGTCATCCAATAATACCCCGATCTCAACAACTTCTTTGCCATAGCATGCCCTCCTGCATGAGTACCGAAAGGTCCCTCGTGGACCTCCTGCATCAACAGGCTTGCTTCGTGTATATCCACGCATCTGAGAAAGACCATGTCAAAGTTCCTCTTATACAAAACCCCATTTGTATTCAAGAAGAAGCTAGCAACAAGTCGCCTTAAGGTCTTTCTATTGTTGGATGATGCCCCAACTGGGTATTCTTGCTTTTCCAGGAAGTGCTTGATATCAAAGTACCAAGGTTTCTCATCAGACATGGCGTCTACAGAGAAAGCATGAGCTGGTGCGTCAAGCCTGGAAATGTCAATCCTGGGCACATAGTTCCAACACAAGACTTTGATGGACGAAGAAAGAGTAGCCAATGCGTCGGCAAATTGATTCTCATCTTGTGGTATGTACTGCAGCTTAACCGTTGTGAAGAACGTCAACCATTTTCTGTCATAATCCCTATAAGGAATTAAGTGTTCTTGATGTGTGTACCACTTGCCGGTAATCTGATTGATAACGAGGGCTGAATCTCCGAATATATCGAGGGTCTTAATCCGAAGATTAATAGCCTCCTCTATTCCCATTATGCACGCCTCGTATTCCGCTTCATTGTTAGTGCAGCCAAAAGTAATTCTGGCAGCGAAGGGAAATTGAACACCTTCATGAGTGATAAGAACAGCACCAACTCCCCGTCCGTTGATATTGACTGCCCCATCAAACATCAACTTCCATTTGGATTCGGGGTCTGGCCCCTCCTCCGGAAGTGGTTCCTCGCAATCTTTTGCTTTAAGGTACATGACGTCCTCATCAGGGAAATCAATCTTCATTGGCTGATAGTCATCTTCAAGAGGTTGCTGTGCAAGGTAATCTGACAATACACTTCCTTTGATGGCTTTCTGAGAAGTATATTGTATGTCATTTTCCACCTAGAAACCCTTTCGGTTAATGCTGGTTTCTCAAAGATATACTTGACAGGATCCATTTTTGAAATTAGCAGTGTGGTATGGGTCAATATATACTGTCTCAGTCGGCGAGCAGCTCATACCAAAGCGCAACAAGTTTTCTCGAGTAGTGAGTAACGGGATTCACAGTCGGTAAACTTTTTTCTAAGGTAATAAATAGCGTACTCTTTTCAACCAGACTCGTCATGTTGGCCTAGAACACACCCCATTGACCCTTCTAGCACAGTCAAGTACATGATAAGCGGCCGTCCTGGAACTGGAGGCATTAGAATCGGAGGTGTCTGCAAATATTCTTTTATCTTTTCAAAGGCTCTTTGATAGTCCTCATTCCACCTGACCGTTTTCTCTTTTCTTAGCAATTTGAATATTGGTTCACACGTGGCAGTTAGATGAGATATGAACCGTGAAATGTAGTTCAACCTCCCTAAAAACCCGCGCACTTCTTTTTCTATTTTCGGTGCAGGCATATCTTGTATTGCTTTTACTTTGGCAGGATCCACCTCAATTCCTTTCTGGCTAACAATGAAACCCAACAATTTTCCGGAACGCACTCCGAAAGTGCACTTGTTTGGATTCAATCTCAGCTTATACTTTATCAGTCTATCAAACAACTTCTTGAGATTGACCAGATGCTCTTCTTCGTCTCGGGACTTAGCAATCATATCGTCCACATAGCACTTTATCTCCTTGTGTATCATGTCATGGAACAACGTGACCATAGCCCGCTGATATGTTGCCCCGGCGTTCTTCAAACCAAAGGGCATGGCCTTTTAGCAGAATGTACCCCACGGGGTAATGAATGTTGTTTTCTCGATGTCTTCCGGTGCCATCTTAATCTGATTATATCCGGAGAAGCCATCCATGAAGGAAAATACCGAGAATTGAGCGGTGTTATCTACCAGCACATCAATGTGAGGCAACGGAAATCATCTTTTGGGCTTGCTCTATTTAGATCCCGGTAATCAACGTACATCCGGACTTTGCAGTCCTTCTTTAGTACAGGCACAATGTTAGCTACCCAAGGTGGATAACTAGTTACGGCAAGGAATCTGGCATCCCACTGCTTCTGAACTTCCTCCTTAATCTTCATCGCCATGTTAGGACGAGTTCTTCTCAGCTTTTGTTTCACCGGAGGACAGTCCTCTCTAAATGGTATCTTATGCACAACAATGTCAGTATCCAACCCTGGCATATCTTGATACGACCAGGCAAAGATATCCACATATTCACGTAGCATACCAATCAACTCTTTCTTTACCTCGGCCTGCAGACTGGCTCCAATCTTGATCTCTTTCTTCACATCTTCAGTTTCGATGTTGATGATCTCTATTTCATCCTGATGAGGTTGAATGACTCGTTCCTCTTCTTTCAACAATCTGACCAATTCTTCGGGGAGTTCACAGTCTTCCTCAACCCCTTCATCAGCTTGGTAGATAGGATTGTCAAAGTCATGCGTGGTCATAGAAGGAATGTTATCACTAGAATCCGGATGATCAGCACTGCACAGATGATGTTCTCATTTCAGAATCTGCTTATTTGTTTTTTTTCAAAAGAGACGCAAACACACAAAAAAGGAAAAACACATTTCGATTTTTTTTTTTTGTAAAAAATTTAAAACGAAAGAAAGAGAACACAATTTGCTTGAAAATGTGATGTATTTCATGGAAAAATAGAAATGCATTCAAAGCATGATGGCCCTACAAATGGATCCTTGCACCTTGGGCAGAGTGCAGGATCGACAATGCAGCATGATAAGAAAAGGAAACAAATAAATTACTCTGATTGCCAGGTAACTTGGACGATGTCTTCAGCAGACCAGTTCTTGAGCTCCTCTCCGGGTGCACACGGATGAATCCAGTTGTCCCAGTTGCAGTCACTGTCTCCATCTTCGCTTGTTGCACAGATATGGTTGCGGTTGAGCATCCCAGCGCTTGTGAAAGTGATAGCTTTACCCCTTGGAGGCCAATTAGACTCACCAAGTTGATAACCAAGCCCAAACTTGTCATCCTTCTTCTCTAATTCTAGCAATTTGCCCCAGCCCTGTTTTACACCCCAAATTTTCCCTCTTCATTTTTAGCATCATATCACATCATATTCATCATACTCATATCATTTCCTCAGCATCATATCATGGAAATATGAAGCATAACATCCCTCATGTCCTAGCATCAAGCATATGGTCATCTGGGGAGTTCCTGGAAGCCTTTCAAACCATTACAAGGGTCCCAATGAGTTTTTACAAGTTCTATGGTGAGTCTACACTCCATTTACAAGTTCAAGTCCATTGGGAAAAGTTCAGAAGATTGCATGATCATCAGAGATCTCAGGACAAGGCAAAGCTCCTATGCAGTGTACCCAAATTAGGGTTTGAGATTCAAGCACCATAATCTCACAAATTTGGCCATTTCTTGTGGGCCAAGTCTTCTAAATGTTAAGAGGATCCTATGTGTCAAATTTCATGAGAAATTTCCATGTGGAAGTCAGTCAATGCCTCAGTTGCTTGCAGAGGAAGCAGAAAGTCAACAAAGCCCATCTAAAGTCAACTGTGCAATTTCAAGGGGTCTAACCCAAATTTTTTGGCCAAGATGGGTCCTTACAATGTTATAAGATGTTTTGAATGCCTAAATTTCAAGAATCATGGAGATTTGAGGGGTTTTGCAAAAATGGTACAAAGTTGGTTCTTGAAATTTTCCAAATTTTGCAAGTTTTGCCTTAATTTTCAAGTGGCCTTAACATGATCAAAAATTCTTCAAATGGACCAAAGTCAAACATGAAAGTTGGATAGTAAGGGCTCCCATTTTCAAAAAGTACAAGTACTTTTTCACCGGATACCTAGATCTTCCTATGGGCCATTCGAAAATTTCAAGCTCCTAGGGCCAATTTCACTTTTTTCAAAATTGCACCAAGTGCAAGAAGGCTCAAATCTGATTTTTGTGAATTGGTACAGGCCCAAACTTGTTTCAAACTTAAAATACATTGCCTTAAGACAAATTTGCTCCAAAGAAATGGTCATTTTCATGCACTTTGAAAAAATCCCTCCAAAACATGCCAATTTGCAAAAATCATGAAACAAGTGTGACACTTGAATCTAAGGGTCAGGAATGATTGGGTTTGGATCAAGGGTGGAAATTGAAACTCACACATGCTGAGAGGCCCAAGAGAGCATGAGCATATCATGCTTATTCCACCAAGTGCACATGATGCAAAATCACACTTTTCTCATTTGATTTTCGTGCACTTTCTTTCACACCTTCAGCACTCACTTGTGATATCATAACAAAGAGAATTAGGGCAAAACCAGATCTGAAATCTCTCTCATTCTCTCATTATCAACTTTCATGCAACCTTGCATTTTGCTTCATATCTCTCCATTCTTTCACTCCCTCCACAAACTTCTTCCATATTCTTGATCAGTGAATCACATAGATCAAGAATCAACCACTCATTCAAGCTTAAAGCACAGAATTGGAAGCTTGCCATTTCAAAGCCACTTGTTGGGAAATCTCAAATCCAGTCCATTTCAAGGCCTTAGATGCATTTATTTTGCATCTAATGAGTAAGAGGAGTGATTTGCACGCATTGGTTGGAATTCTATCTCAACATTTCAAGGTTTCCATCTCAGGTATGGCTTGAAATCTCATGTTCTGGAAATGGAATTTAATTGTTGCTTTGTGTTCCTTGTTGTTTGCTGATCATGCTGCACTTTGTAGAATTGATTTTGGTGCATTATATCATGAGTTATGTGCATTTCAAGTTTGATGATCAATGTTGTTTTGCTTCGATCCGTCCAATCCATTGAGATCTAGCTATTTTTGATGCCATATTTCAGTTCAGTGATGTCTAATTAGTTGATCTGGACTATTTTTTGCATTATTTGATGAATTTTTGTCTTGTAATTATTTTAGGTTTTTATGGAAGAAGATGATGTTTCAGCCCTTAGGTCTTCAATCCTAAGGCTCCTAGCGCGCCACATGTCCCTAATAAGCCTTCCAGTTCTATTTTAAATTCTGGTTTCATTTAAATACAGCGTGAGGTCATGTCCACAGCAGCTTCCGTGAGCCATCCAATAGCAGCGTGTCTTGCTGCCACCTCAATTAATGAGGTGATCAATCACAGCCGCATGATAGATCTAGCGCTCCAGCTTTTTCCAGCCTTTCCTTTTATTAATTTCAATTAAATTCCACCATAACACTCATACTCTAGCGCTGCATATGGGCCTTCATCAATTCATTTTCGCACCCCAGCATGCCCAACCCATTCCAAATTCAGCTCAAATCGTTACTACGTGCACCTCCATCTCATTTCCTTTAATTTCTTTTTCTTCATTTATTTTTCTTTTTAATTCAGTTCCATTTTAATTCATTTATAATACTTCCATTCACCTAAAAATTCCCAAAAAAATCATGCGTGTCATTTTATGTCTCTATTATTTTATCATATTTTTATTTTATTTTTTTCATTTATCCACGTGTCAGAATTAATTCTCCATTGCACCGAGCTTCTTTTATGTCCTTTCTTGACCAGTCTGCCTTGTACATTTTCCATAGTCTTCAATATTTTGAGTTCTGATCCCATTCTTTTTGCTTTGAATTCTTAAGACATTGTTCTTTTCATGTGATGTTTCTATGGATTTTTAGAAATTTATTTCTTGAGTTTTGGTCCTGTAACTTGTGGTGTAAGTTTGTAACCTTCACTTGTGTTCTTGCCTCCATTTAACCTAGTTTGATTTTGAATATTTTCAATTCCTTTTGGCTAGTTGATATAACATGTTTGAGGATCATTTGGTTTCAATTGTGGAATTTTTTAGATGGCTGGTTGATTTATTGTGGATTTTATCTTGAACCTTGTCCCGTTTTGCTTCCTTTGCACCTTTAAGTCTCTCATAAGCCTAGAAAGGAACTTGTGCCCATCTCTTATTCTCATTTGGGGTTCCTTTGGGGTGTGGGTACCTTCCTGGTCCTAGGATAGGGTTTGAGTCTTTTGAATATTTGTGTTTGCTTCTTCTTTAAGTCTTTTGTTTCCTTAAGTGCTTTCACTTCATCTTATGGTTTCTTTTGCTTCCATTTTGGTATTGCTTGGTCTTGTACTTCTTTTATCCTCATCTTGTTGGCTTCCTAAGCCTTTCTTCATCTTGTTTTGGTTCTGTTTGTGAGTCTTGTGTTCATATTTTGTGCATTTTGCTTTGCATATTCCATAAGTGTGCATTTGTTCTCATAAGTGTTTCATGTTGCATCTTTTGTCTTATAAGTTTCTTCTCCTCATTTCTTTGAGTTGCATTTGCATTGTGCATATGTTTAATTCATTCGACTTCTGATTGTGTGATGCTAGCATGCTATCTTGCTCAGTTTGTTTCATTTTCATGTATACTAACCTTGCAGGAGCTATGGTAAGTGTGATATGTGGGAATTGAGTTCCACATCTCCAATTCTCATCTTCTCCTCTTATGTTTATGTGCACTAACCATTTGTTGTTGGGCTTAGGCCTTTCTCATCCCTTCTTCTTTCTTCTTCTCTTCTTCTTTCCTTCTTCATTAGGATAGAAACCTCACTAACCTAGGACCATCCATGCATGTTAACACTTAGGATTATTTTAGTCCCCTTTAGAATTTTTCCTTTGTGATTCTTTTGGTTCTTCTTCTCTTCTCATCTCATAATTCTAAAAGACACTTAATAATGTTTGAAGTGATGTCTTGATCCATAGCCTTATCCCATGAGGTATGCTTGTAGTCTTCCCATCTTGGGATAGTACAAGTTTACCTTGTGATGCACAAGTCTGATCAATGTATCTTCTTCATAAAAGAAAAGCATAAAAAACACTTCTTCATTGTAAATAATCAAAACACTTAATAAGTAAACAAGTTAGTGAGCTTAGGCCCTAATCTTTGGGTTCAAGTTTTGGGGATCTTCTCCTTACTTGAGTGTGCTTGTTCTATTATTCCATCTTGGAATGTAGTGACAGGTGCACATTCTATTGAAGAGAGTTTGAGTTCACTTCCTTGTGACACACTCCTAAAAGCTTCATAAAAAACACAAACAAGCAATAAGCGCCTTTCCTTCGGGAATTCTTTTCTCATCTCCTTCGCTCCGTACGCGAACTTGCTCCTACTTTTCACTTTGCAAGACGGTTACGCACTCGTCGTCCGAGTCTGCAACACCTGAGTAATGGCATAGGCAGTTCAAGCTTTAATTCACAAGAAATTTCCTCTTAGTACCCCTAGTTAGGGGAACTACGACGTCTCTGATCCTCATTATCCTGATGAGGTACGTAGGCAGCGGGGTAGGGCCCGTTCGAGCACAATCTTTATTTTCCCTTCATTTTTTCCTTTTCTTTTCTTTTCCAGATCCATTTTCTTTTCATTTTCATTTCTTTTGCTGCAGTTTTCATACCCTCACCCTTTGAAACAGTTATTTTTGCAAGCGTGGATCCCGTCGGGTACGGCGGACGATCTGGGTGCTAATACCTTCCCAGGTCGTAACCGACTCCCGAACTCAGTTTCTTTGGTTCGTAGGACCTGTGTCCTTCCTTTTTTCTTTCTTCTGGTTTGTGCAGCATTACCATTCCCTTTCTTCGGGATAAAAATGCCTGGCTGGCGATTCTATTCTTTTTCCACGCCACTTTCGCGTTTGTACCAGGATGGAAATCCGGGGAGCGACACCCTGGGCGCTTCCTGACTGAACCACTTCCTTAGCCTGCTTGTAGGAGTGAATGGAGGTACCTTCCTTCTCATTGTTCCTCTCTACTGGAGTCAAAATGCTGACATTAACCGCTTCGAAGGCCTGACACAGCGTCTCATGGATCTCTCCGTCCATCTCCACATATTTGAAAGTTGATAAGTGGCTCACAAAGATATCTTCCTCTCCGCGCACAGTAATTACTTGCCCATCAACCACGTACTTTAGCTTTTGATGCAAAGTAGAAGTTACTACTCCTGCTGCATGAATCCACGGACGTCCCAGTAAGCAACTGTATGCGGGCTGAATATCCATGACGTAGAATGTGCTTTTGAATACTTGAGACCCTATTTTCACAGGTAACTCAACTTCTCCGAACACAGACCTTCTGGACCCATCGAAAGTTTTCACTATCAAATCACTGGGTCGCAGGACGATACTATCGACATTCAACTTCATTAAGGCTTTCTTTGGGAGTACATTAAGAGAAGAGCCTGTGTCAACCAGGACATGCGACAAAACAGCACCCTTACACTCCATAGTAATATGCAGTGCTTTGTTATGGTTACGGCCCTCTGAAGTAAGGTCTCTATCTGTGAAGCCCAACACGTAGCTAGCATTCACACTACCCACTACAGCTTCAGGTTTATTAACAGTTATTTCTTGAGGAACGTATGCCATCTGCAACACTTTCAGCAAGGCTTCTCTATGAGCTGGAGAGCACATCAGCAAAGATAGAATTGATATCTTGGACGGCATTTGGTTCAACTGTTCAACCACCTTGTAATCACTCTTCTTAATTATTCGCATAAATTCCTCCACTTCCTTCTCAAAGGTACCCTGTCCAGCAGCAGGAGTTGTCGTTTCTTCAATCGTTGTTTTCTTTCCTTTGGCCTTTGCTGCAGCCTCAGCTTCAGGATCTCCTCTCAGAATTGGGGGAGCAAAAAGACGACCACTTCTCGTAAAACCACCAACCCCTCCGACGTTCACTACAGTCGGGTCAATTGTTACTGACTTACTCTCGACCTTATGACCTTCCACATACACATCTGAGCTATAATGCCATGGGATGGCTTTATCATCAATATAAGGAACAGGCCCAGGAACAGTGATAGTAACAGGATTGACTTCAGGAGCATAAATAGTCACAGGTTCTCTTCTAGCAGGTACTTCAGGTGGATCATAGTAAATGGTTATAGTGGACACACAATCACCTTCATTATCAACTTGATTAAACTGCGATGACCCTTCATCAATCAGATTTTACAACCCCATCTTCAGGTCTTCACAACCATTCACTGAATTCAAACACTTTTCACAATCAGAATTGCATCCCGGAAACACTTGTCCTTTTAACAGCCTTTCTTTCACCACCAGCAGTGGAGTCTTTACTTCTTCTATGCTCAGAATCAAACTTAACTTCTCACCTCCGTCAACAACATTTATTCTAGCCCCTCCATGGTTCGGAATAGGGTTTGAAGTAACATTAGGTGGTGGTGCAAAGTTAATCGCCTTGGAGTCGATCAAATCTTGAACTTTATGCTGTAGCGCCCTGCACTTCTCAGTCGAGTGCCCGGGTGCCCCTGAATGGAATGCGAATCTAGAATTGGCATCGTACCCCACTGGAAGCTCTCCAAGTGGTGGTGGTGCTAATGTCCTCAGTTGTATCAAATTCAAGTCTAGCAATCTCTGTAGCAATGCAGTGTATGTCATGGGAATTGCCTCAAGCACCTTATTGGCCGGACGAGCTTGTCTCAGGTGATAAGGTATTTGTTGATAATTGCTATGTTGTGGCTGTTGTTGAGCCATTTCTCGGAGATGGTGACAGTATTATTGCTATGTGGATTTGAGAGTCCGTGATGCTTGACCCAGAGCCTTTTACCAGTGAGATTGGGGGGTGTTTACAGGTGTGCAGGAACCCATGGCCTCAACATACCCTCATCTATTCAGTGGTCCTTGTTATGATTTGTGGTCCTGTGGTTATGATCTTTGGTCCTATGGTTCTATGGTTCTGGAGTTCTGGTTCTGGGGTTCTGGTTTTCTTGATACTGGTTTCCTTGTTCTGGATTTCTTGGTACTGTGGTCCTGAGATCTTCTTCAGAGAGTTGTGATTATCAGAGAGTGTGACTCAGTGGACTTTTGGTTTGCCAGTTATTCAGAGGGGCCCTTGTCAGTGTCCAGTTCAGATGGTCCCAGTTGATCATGTGCTTGCATTGCATTGCATTTACATCATTCTTTGCATTAACTGTTTATGTTTCCCATTTTTCAGGTCATTGTTCTTAATCTGCCCCCAGTTCTGGTAATCTTATCTCCATGGTAGAAATTAGAAGAGTTCCAAGGAAAAAGAATGTTCACTATACCTTTCTTCAGCCTGAAGTTAGAAGTGTTCAGAGGTTAGCAGGTTTGATGAACGACCAAGTCTTGGGCAATTTCAAGAAAAGATATGGCCAGATACTGAAGTTTGTGGACAAGCCCACTACAGACCAGAAAGACAGTTTGCATACCCTGCTGCAATTTTATGATCCTCTGATGCGTTGCTTTGTTTTTCCAGGTTACATCTTAGCTCCGACATTGGAAGAGATCTCCAGCATGCTGAATGTTCCGGCCCGGGAGAAATTGCCATTCTATGGGTCCGAGGTTGTGCTTAAAGATGAAGACATAGCCAAGGTTTGTAGGTTGCCAGCTGCTACAGTTCGGAAGGCTCTGCAAGAGAGTGAAGGCAAAGGACTACCCTGGAGTGTGATTATCCCAGAGGCAGAGAGATATGCTACAGAGGCTAAGTGGAACGACTTTGGTGCTTTGCTCGCATTGATGGTGTATGGGTCCAGCTTGTTCCCTGGAGAGAGAGAGAGAGAGTTTGTCAACTTAGAGGTGATATCAATCTTTGCAAAAGGCAATCTAGTGCCTACTTTGTTGGGTGACTTCTACTACAGTGTCCATTACAGAAATGAGAAGGGTAGGGGTGGTCCAGTAGTCTGTTGTGCTCCTTTGTTTGCTGAGTGGTTTGCTAGACAGTTTCCTAAGTCAGGTGCCTTCAAGGAGACGAGGGATGAATGGAGGTGGTCCAGAAGACTGATGGGGTTGACTGTTGAAGATATTTCCTGGGGATATGACAGTGATCTTCTAGGTAAAGAGTTGTTGGTCAGTTGCAGAAGGTTTGCTGGAGTACCTTTGCTGGGAAGGAAAGGTGTCATCAATTATTATCCAACATTAGCCAGAAAGCAGTTTGGCTACCCTTTGAAAGATCCTCCTCAGATGGAGGAGTTGGTTGAATCTTTATTCTTTCCTGTTGAAGGACACAGAGAGTTAGTTCAACAAGCAGTCCAAGCCTGGGCTCACAAGATAAGAAAGGGTAAGAAGGACTTCGGTCGAGTTGATCCTAAGACATATCCACCATATGATGCATGGTTGCAAAGACATGTAGAAGTAGTTCTCATGCCTTTTTCAGTTGAGGCTCCACTTTATCCCAGAGAAGTGCCTAGTCAAAGCGGTACTGTTTCCCTCGAAGAGTACAAAAAGCTAGAAGCTCAGCTGCATGAGGTCAGAGTGGAGAATACTGAGATGGTAAGCCTGTACCACCAAGCCAACAGGGCCAAAAATGAAGTTGAAGAAAAGCTGCAGAAGCTCTAAGCCTCTCTAGAAGCCAAATAGAAGGACTTTGCAGGTAGGGAATCCCATTTCCACAGGTTGGGTATGATGGAAGTCCAAAGAGAAGCTGAGCGCAAGAAGACTTTAAAGACTCTCAAAGATGCTCGTCAATCCATTGCTTGGCTGCAAAGCCAAAGGGAGGAAGAGCAGAAGAAATTCAGAGAGAAAGAAGAGTTCTTTGAAGTTCAGATGGCTTTCAAGAAGGAGGAAGTGGAGCAGGTCCATACCATCCGGAGGGAAAAGACCCAACAGCTAGCATAAAGTCAACTAGCTCTGGAGGAAGCAAGGAGAGAGATTGAAGAGCTCAAGCTGAGAGCGGGTGTCAAGAAGAGCAGGGCAGAGGTGGCAGAGCATGGGTCCTTAGCTTAGTTTATTTTTCAGACTACCTACAGGCCTGTGCAAGACTCGTTTGTCTGATACTACTAATGTCTGAACACTCATCAAGGAGAAAGCTTGAAAGTTAAACACTAAAAGTGATTGTTTGAGAATAGATGCCAGAACTAGGGCATGCCAAATGCTTTAAACTTGGGAACATGAAAAGTTACATTGCATTGCATATAACCTGTTTGTTTGTTTTGCAGGTAGTGTCTCAGGTACTAACGTGTTTTGTGTTTCAGGCACTATAGCTCCTCGTAAAGTTCGGGAACAACCAGTAGCACATAGATATCCAACCAAGATCAACAGAGAGCGAGTCATGGACCAGATGCAAGCAGACTTGGTAGATCTGAGACTGAGAATGGATAACTTTATGACAGTGATGGCCGACATGGGTCAGAACCAAGAGCGTCTGCGGGAGATGATTGAGAATAATCAACCCAGGAACAACACTGTTGTTGTTGCTGCTACTGCTGCTGATAATCGTACCGGTGCGGGCGCACGTCAGGTCGAAATCCCTATTGCTCAACCAGGGGTGACAATAGTCAATGATGGGTTGAATAATATTTAGATGGATAATCATGACGACCAGTTCACTCTCCTGGACGAAGCTAAAGGTCAAGGAGCGGAGATGAACAAGAGGTTTGAGGAAATGGCTGAGCAAATTAGAGATATTCAATCCTAGAGCTCTTTGGGATTTGACATAACAGATTTGGGCTTGGTTCCTGGGGTCAGGATCCCATACAAGTTCAAAGTTCCAACCTTTGAGAAGTATAATGGCACTGCGTGCCCGAAGACCCATCTTCAATCATTTGTTGGGAGAATTGCTGCTCACACGGATGATGAGAAACTCTGGATGTATTATTTTCAAGACAGTTTGGTTGGAGCTTCTCTGGAATGGTACATGAAGCTTAGCAGAGTTAATATCAAGATATGGAAAGATCTAGCAGAAGCCTTTGTGAGACAATATCAATACAACATGGACATGGCTCCGAACTGCACGCAGTTGCAGCACATGGCTCAGACTGCTAAAGAAGGTTTCAAAGAGTATGCTCAGAGGTGGCGCCAGCTCGCTTCCAGAGTTCAACCACCGGTGCTTGAGAACGAAATGGCTGACATGTTTATGGGGACTTTGCAGGGTGTGTTTCTTTAAAGACTGGCGTCCAGTTCTGCCACCAAATTCAATGATATTGTTATTGCTGGATAAAGGGTTGAGACATTGCTGAAGATGGGGAAGATACAAGATCCTAGTGCTAGTAGCTCGAATGGAGTGAGGAAAGCTTTTAGTGGACCTCCCAGGAGAAGAGAGGGTGAGACAAATGTTGTATTTGGCCGAGGCCGGGGCCGTGGTTATAGAAGACCCTATGAGCATGTGGCAGCAGTCACAATTCCTTATGCTCCAGTACAACAGATGCAACCTCCTCCACAACAACAACAACAACAACAACCCCGTACCAATTATCAGCAGAGACCGTATCAGCCAAGGCAAACTCGCCCGACTAATAGGGTGATCGAGGCTATCCCTATGACTTATGCTACTTTGCTCCCAAGACTGCTGGATTTGAACCTGATTCAACTGAGAGCTTTGGCACCACCCCCTCCTGGAGAGCTTCCAATGGGTTATGGTGTCAATGCGCGATACGCTTTCCACTCTAGAGCACCCGGGCACTCAACTGAGAAGTGCAGGGCTTTGCATCACAAGGTTCAAGATCTTATAGATTCCAAAGCAATCAACTTTGCGCCACCGCCGAATGTTAATTCGAACCCTATGCCGAATCATGGAGGGGAAAGAGTTAATGCTGTTGAGGGTGGTGACAAATTGAGTCTTGTGCTGAGTATTGAAGATGTGGAGACTCCTTTGAGGGTAGTAAAAGAGAGACTGCTGAATGGTCAAGTGTTTCCTGGTTGCTTTTCTGATTGTGAAGACTATTTGAATGCTGTGAATGGCTGTGAGAAGCTGAAGATGGGTTTGCAGGGTTTGATTGATGATGGATCCTTGCAGTTCAGTAAGGTTGATGATAAAGAAGCTGATGATGTGTCAACCATTACCATTTTCTATGATGAAATTGACATGCCTGTCAGAAAAGAGCCTGTTACAATCTATGCTCCTCAGATTAGTCCCGTGACTATCACCGTACCTGGGCCTGTTCTGTACACAGACGACAAAGCCATTCCTTGGCATTATGGCTCAGATGTATATGTAACTAGACAGAAGATTGAGAGAAAGGCTGTTGCTGCTGATCTGACTGTAGAGAATGTCGGAGGAGTAGGGGGTTTCACCAGAAGTGGTCGTTTATTCGCTCCTCCTATGCTGAGAGGGGATCCTGAGGCTGAGGCTTCGTCCAAAGCCAAAGGAAAACAAGCTGTATCTGATGGGCAAGGTACATTTGAAAACGAGGTCGAGGAATTCATGCGGATTATCAAAAAGAGTGACTATAAGGTGGTTGATCAGCTGAGCCAGACACCTTCTAAGATTTCCATCTTGTCACTGCTGATGTGTTCTCCCGCACACAGAGAGGCCTTATTGAAAGTTCTGCAAATGGACTATGTTCCTCAGGAGATTACTGTCAACCAACTTGAGGTTGTTGTAGGAAGTGTCAATGCAAGCCATGGCCTAAGCTTTACTGACAGAGACCTCACGTCGGAGGGCAGAAACCACAACAAAGCACTACATATCACGATGGAGTGCAAGGGAGCTGTTTTATCTCATGTTCTTGTAGACACAGGCTCTTCCCTGAATGTGCTTCCGAAGAAGGCATTGATGAAGCTTAATGTTGATGGGATTGTCCTGAGACCAAGTGATCTGATTGTCAAGGCTTTCGATGGTTCGAGAAGATCAATTTTTGGATAAGTTGAGCAGCCTGTCAAGATAGGCTCTCAAGTCTTCAAAAGTGTTTTCTACGTTATGGAGATCCAGCCGGCATATAGCTGTTTGTTGGGAAGGCCGTGAATACATGTTGCTGGAGCTATTACTTCAACCCTACATCAGAAGCTTAAATATGTGGTTGACGGCCAGGTCATCACAGTCTGCGGAGAAGAGGATATATTCGTAAGCCACTTGTCGACGTTCAAGTATGTGGAGATGGATGGAGAAATCCATGAGACTTTATGCCAAGCTTTCGAAGCAGTCAACGCCAGTATATTGACTCCTGTGGAGAAGAGTGTTGAGAAAGAGGGTACATCCATCCATTCCTACAGGGAAGCAAAAGAGGTTGTTCAATCAGGCAGTGCCCAAGCATGGGGCAAGCTGTTGGAGCTGGAAAAGAAAGATGATAAGTTTGGCTTATGGTATCAGCCTGGTGGATCTACTCCGAGTGGTAAGGCTATCACGTTTACAAGTGCTGGGTTGCTCGACCGCAACCAGATCTATACAGCTAGTCAAGATGGGGACAGTGACGGTGACTGGGACAAATGGATCCACCCGTGTGCGCCCGGCGAGGAGCTAACAAATTGGTCTGCTGAAGACATCATACAAGTCACCTGGCTCTCAGAGTAATTATTTTGTTTCCTTTTATTAGCATACTGCATTGTCAAATCCAGCATTCTTCCCAAGATGCTTGGATCCATTGTATTGGGCCACCATGTTTTGTATTGCATCGTATTTTGCTATGAAATAAAAGGACATTTTCAGACGAATTGTGTGTCCCTTTCTTTGTTTTTAAACTTTTTCACAAAAAAAATATATAAAAATGACAATGTGTTTTCCTTTTTGTCTTTGTGTTAGCGTCTCTTTTTCAAAATGAGCAGATTCTGAATAAGCACATCATATGTGCAGTGTTGATCATCCGGATTCCATTGATAACGTTCCTCCTATGACTATGCATGACTTTGACAATCCAGTCTACCAAGCTGATGAAGGGGTTGAGGAAGACTGTGACCTCCCTGAAGAATTGGTCAGATTGTTAAAACAAGAGGAACGGGTTATTCAGCCTCATCAAGAAGAAATTGAGGTCATCAACATTGGCAGTGAAGATGTGAAGAAAGAGATCAAGATTGGGGCCAGTCTGCAGGCCAATGTCAAGAAAGAGCTGATCAGTATGCTGAGAGAGTATGTGGATATCTTTGCTTGGTCATATCAAGATATGCCAGGGTTGGATACCGACATCGTTGTGTACAAACTACCTCTGAGAGAGGACTGTCCTCATGTAAAGCAGAAATTGAGAAGAACTTGTCCTGACATGGCGATGAAGATCAAAGAGGAGGTTCAGAAGCAATGGGATGCCAGTTTCCTTGCTATGACTAGTTACCCACCTTGGGTAGCTAATATTGTACCTATACCAAAGAAGGACGGCAAGGTTCGGATGTGCGTTGATTATCGGGATTTGAATAGAGCGAGCCCAAAAGATGACTTTCCGTTGCCACACATTGACGTGCTGGTAGACAATACTGCTCAATTCTCGGTGTTTTCCTTCATGGATGGCTTCTCCGGATATAACCAGATTAAGATGGCACCGGAAGACATGGAGAAGACAACGTTCATTACCCCGTGGGGTACATTCTGCTATAAGGTCATGCCCTTTGGTTTGAAGAACGCCGGGGCAACTTATCAGCGGGCAATGGTCACATTGTTCCATGACATGATACACAAGGAGATTGAGTGTTATATGGACGATATGATTGCTAAGTCCCAAGACGAGGAAAAGCATCTAGTCAACCTGAAGAAGTTGTTTGATAGACTGATCAAGTACAAGCTGAGGTTGAATCCAAACAAGTGCACTTTTGGAGTGCGTTCCAGGAAACTGTTGGGTTTCATTGTTAGTCAAAGAGGAATTGAGGTAGACCCTGCCAAAGTAAAAGCTATTCAAGATATGCCTGCACCGAGAACAGAAAAACAAGTGCGCGATTTTTTAGGGAGGTTGAACTACATTTCTCGGTTCATATCTCATCTAACTGCCATGTGCGAACCAATATTCAAATTGCTAAGAAAAGAGGAAACGGTCAGGTGGAATGATGACTGCCAAAGAGCGTTCAACAAGATAAAAGAATATTTGCAGGAGCCTCCAATTCTAATGCCTCCAGTTGAGGGAAGACCTTTAATCATGTACTTGACCGTGCTAGAAGGGTCAATGGGGTGTGTTCTAGGCCAACATGACGAGTCTGGTCGAAAAGAGTACGCTATTTATTACCTTAGCAAAAAGTTTACCGACTGTGAATCCTGATACTCACTGCTCGAGAAAACTTGCTGCGCTTTGGTATGGGCTGCTCGCTGACTGAGGCAGTACATGTTGACTCATACCACACTGCTCATTTCTAAAATGGATCATGTCAAGTACATCTTTGAGAAACCAGCGTTAACCGGAAGGGTTGCGAGGTGGCATATGATTTTAACTGAATACGACATCCAGTATACTTCTCAGAAAGCCATCAAGGGAAGTGTATTGTCGGATTACCTTGCACAACAACCTCTTGAGGATAATTATCAGCCAATGAAGTTTGATTTCCCTGATGAGGACATCATGTACCTCAAAGCAAACGATTGCGAGGAACCACTTCCGGAGGAGAGGCCTGACCCTGAATCCAAATGGAAGTTGATGTTTGATGGGGCAGTCAATATCAATGGACGTGGAGTTGGTGCCGTTCTTATCACTCCCGAAGGTGTTCACTTTCCCTTCGCTGCCATAATTACTTTTGGCTACACCAACAATGAAGCGGAATACGAGGCATGCATAATGGGAATAGAGGAGGCTATTAATCTTCGGATTAAGAACCTCGATATATTCGGAGATTCAGCCCTCGTCATTAACCAAGTTACCGGCAAGTGGTATACGCATCAAGAGCATTTAATTCCATACAGGGATTATGCTAGAAAACTGTTGACGTTCTTCACGACAGTTAAGCTTCAATACATACCACGTGATGAAAATCAGTTTACCGACGCATTGGCCACTCTCTCTTCGTGAATTAAAGTTTTGTGTTGGAATCATGTGCCCAGAATTGACATATCCAGGCTTGACGCTCCAGCTCATGCCTTCTCTGTAGACACCATGTCTGTCGCTCCCACCAAATGGGACTTAACCCAAATGGGGTACAGACGCGAACGGTCGGCGAAAGAGGAAGATAACACACAGGAGTGAACTCAAGAGAAAAGAAAGAGTCGCCAGCTAGGCATTTTTTATCCCGAAGGAAAGGTAATGCTGCATAAACCTATGAAAAGATATGGACAAGACGGTTGCGAACCAGAGAGACTGAGAAAGGGGGTTGGTTACAACCTGGGAAGGTATTAGCACCCAGATTGTCCGTCGTACTCGACGGGATCCATGCTTGAAAGATTTATGTTTTAAAGGGGTAGTGTTAGTGCAATTTGTGTATAGAGAGCTGGGAAAGGATGCGAGTGTCAGTGTAAAAGAAATGTGGAGTGTACAAGTGTTGTGTCAGTGTAAGAACAAAAGTGAAATGCTCAAGATCATGAGGCTAAAAGAATGATGCTGGAAAGAGGGGGAATATACAGAGACTTTTGTTCGATAACTGTTAAGTTATGCCTACGTATCCTCTCGTGCAATGAGGAAGTCAGAACACCGTAGTTCGACTCAAAGAGACTGAAAGATAAATTGACTTGGGAACTGCTTACTTGTCTATGCTCAAGTGTATGACTTGTCTGGCTCAGGTGCAAACTGTCTTGCATTAGACGGAAGAAGCAAGTTCTCGTTTGTGAGTGAATGAGATGAGAAAAGAATCCCGTAGGAGACGATTATTGTTTGTTTTTGTATTTTCAGTCTTTTATTGCTTTTTGGAGTTTGTCATAAATTAATGAGCCTAAGCCTAAACCAACGGATTTAGTAAACTCATCACATCTTCCCTCTGATTAGGGGTAATGAGAATACCTTAAGTGTGAAGTCAGCATCTCACACTTAATCACCCTGAAGTAGGATTAAGATCATTAACCTACTTGTGATTATTTAGATGTTTTTGGTGTTTTTCGTTTAGTGTTAAGTAATGAGATTAAGCCATAATCAAGGATTAAACAGACTCATTACACCATCCTAATAGAAGGATGATAAATGAGAGTGTTTAAGCTGAGGAGAGCTCCTCAACTTAATGCATGATTAGGGATTAAACTTATGACCAAACAAAGCCTTTATTAAGTGGATTTTAGATTAATGATATGATGAAGAGGTGAATTTTTATGATTGGTAAGACAACTTGAGGGGGACTTGTCCATTAACACTAGGGTTAGTCCTTCTTAACCAATTAAGGAAGAATTAGAACCCTAATGCAAGGCCCAAGTTACAAGCTTGATGTCTTGATGATTATTAGATGAGTTGGTTAAAGGATTTAAACACATTAAGGGTTTAACACTTAGGATTAAAGTTGTACACTCCATCCTAATAGAAGGATGCAGGCATAAGCTTAATCACAAAGCCTTAAAGCCTTTAGGGTTTAGTCCCTGATTATGAGGTGAGAAGAGAAGACTCAATGAGACACAAAGGTAGAATCTAAATGAGGGACTAATCAAAACCCTAATTATTGTCATGCTTGGTTGTTCCTAAGGTTTGTGAGGTTTACAAGAAAGATCTTCAGAGAAACCACCAGGAAGCAGATGAAAGGAGAAAAGAAAAGCAAGGTAACTTGCTTCATTTAAGGAGACAAGTCACTTGAAGAAAGAAAGTAAGATGAAGAAGAATGAGCATGCTCAATATCAAGCCCAAGACAAAATGCAGCAATGATGCACAAGAGAGATGAAAAGAGTTTGTGAGAAGTGAAGGCAAATTCACTTCACAAAGTAACTTACCACCTGAAAAGTTAGTGAAAGAAATGCAATGCAATGCAAAATGAGATGAAATGGCATGATGCAAACCAAAACCAGAAGCATGTGTGTGATGTTAATGATGCTAAGAGATGATGCAAACATGAGGCAAGGCATGAGAATGATCATACAAACATATGGATGCAAGAGAAACATGTTTAGAACCATGAACATACATGAAAAGTTATGGAATGCAAATGACATACAACATGGCAAATGAAAGATGCAATGATCAAACATGATTCTAATATGTCCTAAAATGTATTATGAATCAAATGGATGCACCAAATGTCATGGCAAGTCATGGTATGCAAGCAAATGGAAGATGGATGCCAATGAAAGCCCAAATTAGGGTTTATGATCAATGCACAAAACAAAAACCAAAACCAGAAGCAAACATCATGATAAAAAATTGAAAATTCATTCAAAGGAACCCTAAACCTATACAAACTCACTGCCCAAAGGAGGGGTTCTAACTCTTAACCTAATGAGGGTTATGAATTTCTTAAGATTGCTAGGGTTTTAAGGTACCTTGTCAAGAAAAATGCCAAACAAAAAGGAAATGCAAGATCAATTCATGCCAATTTAATCCTATAAACTACATGCTAAACATGATGCAATGCAAAAAGAATCAAGGTCCAACTCTTAAAGGCTAGGCAGAAATGAATTTTCAAAGATTGAACCTAAATATTGCCTTGAAATGAAATTAATTCCATGAAAAATTGTCAAAAGACATCAAGATCAAAAAAGAAATTTGGTTTGAGGGTTGGACAATGTTTCTAAATGATTTTAAATGTTTCATGAATTTTTTTGTGATTTTTAAATACGTAAATGTATTTTTAATTAATTAATTCTCATTAATCAATTAAAAATAAACTTTTAAATGATTTAAAAATAATTTTTAATCCAAAAAATAAAAATAAAAATGTTTTTGGTTTCTGAAAATTCATAAAAGCTTGGACAAAAATTTTCAGAATTTTTCAGTGATTTTTGCTATTTTTAATAAATTGTAGAAAACAAATGAAATTAAATGAAAATAAAATGAAATTTAAACTGAAAATGGGAAAGTATGCAAATCAAAGGGCCAGCATTCAAACTCACACGCGCGCGCGAATTGACTTGGCGCTCATCTGGACGGCCAGCATTCAAATTCACGTAATTAAGACTAAACCCTAATTAATTAACCCTAATCACTTTCAGACGACCGGAACACTGTTCCGGTCGTCTTCTCCGGCATGCTCCTCTTTCAATCTCTCTCAATACGCCATGAAACTTCACAAATCTCTCCAGAATCACTCATTAAACATCATTAAACCTAAACCACACCCCAAAATCCATTTATTTTTACTGAATCATAAGAATCAAAGCAAAAGGTATTTCACGGGCAAAATTTCAGAGACCTCATACACTCTCATTTTTCAACCATTCTTGAAAATAAACACATCAGTGTGACCAGCATAACATAAAGAATCACTTTGCAGCAAAATAAATGAGTTCTGGAAAAATGTTTTGGATGGTTACCTGAGCTGGAGTTCCTCTGATTCCAAGCTTCCTGGCCTCAAGCTTTGCACAAACCTTCTCCTTTGATCCACCTGATGATGGAATGGAGCTTAGAATGCTTTGAAAGTGGCTGGTTTGGGAGATTGACAGAGTTCTGTTCAAGGAGGGGCAGAAATCATATTTTGATTTCAGTGAGTTTCAGGCTATGGTGATGGGTGGTTTGTGATCAGTGAGGCATGTTGAGGTTGTTTGTGAAGTTTGTTTGTGTGTTTGAGGCTTGTGGAGAGTGTTTCGAAGAGTTTTGCAAATAGGGTGAAAAATGAGAATGTTGGCTTCTTGGAGCTTTCAGGCTTGTGTCTTATGTCAAATGGCTTGCTTTTGATTTGTATAAACAAATGGGATTGGCTCAGAAAGTGGTTGTGGCATAGTGTGATTGGTATGGGTGTTCTTGCCAAAAAGTCAAAAGTTGTGTACTTGAGGTATGGGAAATGGTGTAGCTAGCTCATTGGCTTGTCCTTGCTCAGCTGAGTTTAAGGAGGTCCATGGATTTGTTTATGAGATGATTCAGCAAGTTGATCATGGTTTGTGTAGTGTTTTGCAAATTTCATAAGGTTTGGCCCCTTTGGAAATTCTTGTGATTCAAGGCATCAAAATGCAAAGTTCTTTGGCCCATTCTGAATTTTAGAGGTCATGTGATCATGTTGTGAAGATATTGTACACATTTGAGGCCTTTAGAACCCTTGATCATAGCATTTTGCAAAATGCCTCTTTGGTAGAAAACTTCAAATTTTGTGATTTTAGCCAACTTTGACAAGCCATAACTTTGGATCCAAAATGAATTAGGTCATGTTCTTGTACTTTTTGAAAAGGGAATGATCCATTCTACAACTTCCATGACCAAAGTTTTTCCATTTGAAGCATTTTTGAATCAAAAAGCAAGGGTTGAAAAAGTTTCCCAAAATGGCAATTTTCATTATAAGTCAACTTTCCCAAAAAGTCAACTTTGCAAATGACTTGAGATTCTCCAATTTTGTGAACTTCCAACATCTCCTATGATCAAATAAAGACCATACATAATCAAAATGATGATGAACACCCTTTGGTTGGGTCATTGGGGGCCTCAGATGCCCTGATTTTGCACTGACTTGCTTAAAAAGTCAACTCTTGATCAGATGACTTCCCCATGGAATTTCTTCATGAAAATTGATATGCACGATCCCTATACCATATAGAGACCAATAGAAACAAGAATGACCAAAAAATTTGGAGTTATGGCCTCTGCAACCAAAACCCTAATTCCAGGTCATCTGTGCAGTTAAACCTGGCTCTGCTTCCATGCCATTCTCAGTTCTTGTGATTATTTGACATTCTTGACTTTGAGGGGATATAATATGATGCTTGAACATACATGGACCCTTTTGAAGTGATTGATGACCTTTGGAGTGGCTCAAGAAGCTCTTGGATTGCTCAGATCACAAACCCTAGATGCAGATGACTTTGAACCAATGCAGTGAATCAAAAATGTATTATGAGATGCTATGATTGAGTTTATGCATATGAAAAGATCACAAGCTATGGTGTGAATAGGTGAGGGCAAATTTGGGGTGTTTACAGTGTCTGATGAGAAACCTTGGTATTTTGATATCAAGTTATTCCTGGAAAAGCAAGAATACCCAGCTGGGGCATCTTCCAATGACAAGAAGACCTTGAGGCGACTTGCTGCTAGCTTCTTCTTGAATACAGATGGGGTTTTGTACAAGAGAAACTTCGACATGGTCTTGCTCAGATGCGTGGATAGACACGAAGCAAGCCTGTTAATGCAGGAAGTCCACGAAGGATCTTTCGGTACTCATGCAGGAGGGCATGCTATGGAAAAGAAATTACTGAGATCGGGGTACTATTGGATGATAATGGATGCGGACTGTTGTTCATTCGCTCGTAAGTGCCACAAGTGCCAGATATATGCAGACAAAGTGCATGTACCTCCAAGCCCGCTCAACGTCATGTCATCTCCTTGGCCCTTTTCTATGTGGGGCATTGACATGATCGGGAAGATAGAACCTACTACTTCAAATGGTCATCGCTTCATCTTGGTCGCGATTGATTACTTCACTAAATGGGTGGAAGCAGCATCTTATGCCAACGTCACTCGTCAAGTGGTGGCAAGATTTCTGAAAAGAGATATCATATGCAGATACGGAGTACCCGAAAGGATCATTACTGACAATGGTTCTAATCTTAACAACAAGATGATGGCAGACTTGTGTCGGGACTTCAAGATACAGCATCACAATTCTTCTCCTTACCGACCAAAGATGAATGGTGGGGTAGAGGCAGCCAACAAGAATATCAAGAAGATTATGCAGAAAATGGTTGTCACTTACAAAGATTGGCATGAGATGTTACCGTTTGTGCTGCATGGGTACCGAACGTCAGTCAGGACGTCAATAGGGGAAACTCCCTTCTCTCTGGTATATGGCATGGAAGCAGTCCTTCCTATTGAAGTAGAGATCCCTTCATTGCGTGTGATGATGGATGTAAAGCTAGATGAGGCTGAATGGGTGCGTGCTCGTTATAATCAGCTATGTCTAATTGAGGAAAAGAGATTAGTGGCTATCTGTCATGGTCAGCTTTATCAGAGGAGAATGAAGCGTGCATTCGACCAACGAGTACGTACTCGAGAATATCAAGTGGGAGAGCTTGTGCTGAAGAGGATCGTTCCTCCAGGTTCAGATCACAGGGGTAAGTGGATCCCAAACTACGAAGGACCATTCATAGTGAAGAAAGTCTTTTCAGGAGGAGCACTGATGCTCACCACTATGGATGGAGATGACTTCCAGTCCCCTGTTAACTCGGACGCAGTTAAAAAATACTTCACATAAAGAGACCCGCTGGACACAAAAACAGAATTATAGTCCAGGCAAAAAAAGGGCATCCTGGCGAGCTAAAAACAGAATTAAAAGCTCGGGCAAAAGTTAGGGAAATAAAAAAAATGTACACCCGCTGAGTTGAAAAGCCACATCGGACAGCTCAGGCAAAAAAGGGTATCCCGGTGGATTGAAAACCCGAAAGGGCGATCCACGCAAAACAAGGGAATAAGCAAACAACTGCGGTCCGAGTTATCTGAACCACATCATCGTTTCGTACAACTTGACAATATCAGAAGGATAGGAAACAGTCCCCTCATCCTCTCAGAAAGCCAAAGCAGAATGGAGAGTCTCGAAGACATGCTGGTCATAGCAGAAATGGAGCTCCGTGGAATGCCGTGTACATTGCCATTAGGATAGTTTCTTTTCTCATTTTTACGGTGGCTACCTCTTTCCAGGTGGTTGCTCCCTGATGTAAATCTTTTCCTATTCAGAGGCCATTCAATAAAAAGAATATTCAGTCAAAAAGCTGTGTGTGTTTATTTTTGTTTGCAAAGTATCCTGAATTTTTAGCAAAAATAACATTGCATCTAAACATGGTGATAGTTTTGAAAAGAAAATTGACATGCAGGGAAACTGTAACCCTCTTTGAGTGTCGGGTGACGATGGATGAACACAGATCATACCATACAAATCCCCAGGGCACACTTCTGTTTTCTGTTGTTGCAGGTTGCAGGATGGCGTCACATTCTCTCAAGCAATTTACTCTTCCCCAGTAGAGTGTCTCCCCAAGCAGAGATGTATTCCTCCAGCAGGTAGCTGAAGCCTGACATCTCTAGAAGAGATTTTCTCCAACTAAGCCTTGGCAGCAGCCCAAGCAGTTTCTTCTTCCCCAGTGAAGTAGTAGTCCATTCTTCCCCAGTGGAGTATGCCAGCAGGTATCTGAAAGCCTGACATCACCAGAGTTGGAATTATCAGAATTCTATCCTCAGTAAGAGTCCTTCCCAGCAGGGGGGACTGAAAGCCTGATATCCCCTCAGAGTCTGGAATCAGCAGATGCTCTCCCCAGCCAGAGTATTGTTTAAGCAGCTTCCCTAGCCAAGTCTGAAGATGATCCTGTCCCCACAGAGTTCATATTTGATTTTCACTTCTGTCAGTGAAATATTCCCCAGAAAGTTGTCGTACTTTTAGGTATTTTGATGATACAGTCAGGTATTCATCACGTCGGTCAGAGTCAGGTATTCAGACCTCTTGACTTGTCTTCTCCTGCAGAGTTGTATCTCTTGATGCCAATCAGGCATTCGTTTGTTGCTCGTCTGCAATCCTCAACACTCGTCTGTGTTATCCCTAAGCAAAGTTTTCCCCAGCAGGGACATATTACTGCTTTATTGCTACTCGTCTGCAACTATCCAACACTCGTCTGTGCTGATTACCGGTTGAAGCTCGTCTGTTTTGGTTGGATACTCGTCCGTATCATTTCAAGCACTCGTCTGTGTTTGTTTGAAGCTCGTCTGCTTTTATTCCCCAGAAGTCGTCTGTGTTCTGAAGCTCGTCTGCTCTGTTTGGATACTCGTCTGTATCATCCCCAGCACTCGTCTGTGTTATGCCTACATCTGTATGTGAGGATTTGTTGTTTATCATGATATTCTTCTGTCGCTACTTCAAATGCTCGTCTGTGTTTGAATTTCTGGTATTCGTCTATACCAGTTGCTGATACTCGTCTGTATCATTGCCTGAAGCACTCGTCTGTGTTTCTCGGATCATCGTCTGATACCTGTTTGTATCATTGACTTATGGCACTCGTCTGTGTTATCTTGATGATCATCCAATACTCGTCTGTATTGAAGAGGTTTAAAATCCTGAGAGTGGGAATTAATGTCAAAATGGTTACCGGTCCTGGCGTAACAGGTAAATCCGAAGGAGGCTTGTCTGTCTCAGGCACCAATTATTATTGTTGATGTACCTGGTGTCACAGGTTTGCTCAAAAGACTCGTCTGTCTTATACCATATATCCGCGGATAATATATGAAGAAGGTTCGTCTACCTTGATTGCATGTCTATCCCACAGACTTAAGTGCATTACCGGTCCTAGCGTAACAGGTAAATCCGAAGGAGACTCGTCTGTCTCATGTTATATGCGATGTTTGAGGACTCGTATGTCCAGCTCCTGGCGTAACAGGATTGTTTGAAGACTCGTCTGTCTCAGTTTATGTTATATATAGTGTTTTGAGGATTCGTACGTCCAGTTCTTGGCGTCACAGGATTGTTTGAAGACTCGTCTGTCAACATGTTCTTACTCCAGATGTCAGTTTCAACTTGGAAGAAGCTTGCCTGCTTCTTTCTCCCCTGCAGTCCCCAGAGTGTCACCTGGTTGGGTTTATTTCCCAATGTTGCATTCTTCGTCAAAGTGAAAATTTCTGGTCTTCTTGGTATTCAACCATAGTTTATCTTGAATGGTCGATAGCCCGTACTATCGTCCTTTTCAGATTAACTGATGATTGAATAGGGGAAGCTGTAACACCCCAAATTTGCCCTCTTAATTTTTAGCATCATATCACATCATATTCATCATACGCATATCATTTCCTCAGCATCATATCATGGAAAGATGAAGCATAACATCCCTCATGTCCTAGCATCAAGCATATGGTCATCTGGGGAGTTCCTGGAAGCCTTTCAAGCCATGACAAGGGTCCCAATGATTTTGTACAAGTTCTATGGTGAGTCTACACTACATTTACAAGTTCAAGTCCATTGGCAAAAGTTCAGAAGATTGCATGATCATCAGAGATCTCAGGACAAGGCAAAGCTCCTATGTAGTGTACCCAAATTAGGGTTTGAGATTCAAGCACCATAATCTCACAACTTTGGACATTTCTTGTGGTCCAAGTCTTCTACATGTTAAGAGGATCCTATGTGTCAAATTTCATGAGAAATTTCCATGTGGAAGTCAGTCAATGCCTCAGTTGCTTGCAGAGGAAGCAGAAAGTCAACAAAGCCCATATAAAGTCAATTGTGCAATTTCAAGGGGTCTACCCCAAATGTTTTGGCCAAGAGGGATCCTTACAATGTTATATGAGGTTTGGAATGCCTAAAGTACAAGAATCATGGAGATTTGAGGGGTTTTGCAAAAATGGTACAAAGTTGGTTCTTGAAATTTTCCAAATTTTGCAAGTTTTGCCTTAATTTTCAAGTGGCCTTAACATGATCAAAAATTCTTCAAATGGACCAAAGTCAAACATGAAAGTTGGAGAGTAAGGGCTCTCATTTTCAAAAGTACAAGTACTTTTTCACCGGATTCCTAGATCTTCCTATGGGCCATTCGAAAATTTCAAGCTCCTAGGGCCAATTTTACTTTTTTCAAAATTGCACCAAGTGCAAGAAGGCTAAAATCTGATTTTTGTGAATCGGTACAGACCCAAACTTGTTTCAAACTTAAAATACATTACCTTAAGACCAATTTGCTCCAAAGAAATGGTCATTTTCATGCACTTTGAAAAAATCCCTCCAAAACATGCCAATTTGCAAAAATCATGAAACAAGTGTGACACTTGAATCTAAGGGACAGGAATGATTGGGTTTGGATCAAGGGTGGAAATTGAAACTCACACATGCTGAGAGGCCCAAGAGAGCATGAGCATGGCATGCTTATTCCACCAAGTTCACATGATGCAAAATCACACTTTTCTCATTTGATTTTCGTGCACTTTCTTTCACACCTTCAGCACTCACTTGTGATATCATAACAAAGAGAATTAGGGCAAAACCAGATCTGAAATCTCTCTCATTCTCTCATTCTCAACTTTCAGGAAACCTTGCATTTTGCTTCATATCTCTCCATTCTTTCACTCCCTCCACAAACTTCTTCCATATTCTTGATCAGTGAATCACATAGATCAAGAATCAACCACTCATTCAAGCTTAAAGCACAGAATTGGAAGCTTGCCATTTCAAAGCCACTTGTTGAGAAATCTCAGATCCAGTCCATTTCAAGGCCTTAGATGCATTTATTTTGCATATAAGGAGTAAGAGGAGTGATTTGCACGCATTGGTTGGAATTCTATCTCAACATTTCATGGTCTCCATCTCAGGTATGGCTTGAAATCTCATGTTCTGGAAATGGAATTTAATTGTTGCTTTGTGTTCCTTGTTGTTTGCTGATCATGCTGCACTTTGTAGAATTGATTTTGGTGCATTATATCATGAGTTATGTGCATTTCAAGTTTGATGATCAATGTTGTTTTGCTTCGATCCGTCCAATCCATTGAGATCTAGCTATTTTTGATGCCATATTTGAGTTCAGTGATGTTTAATTAGTTGATCTGGACTATTTGTTTGCATTATTTGATGAATTTTTGGTACTGGTTTGGTCTCCGGTGCTGGAGCCCTAGCTCCGGTCACCGGAATTTGTCTTGTAATTATTTTAGGGTTTTATGGAAGATGATGATGTTTCAGCCCTTAGATCTTCAATCATAAGGCTCCTAGCGCGCCACATGTCCCTAATAAGCCTTCCAATTCTATTTTAAATTCTGGTTTCATTTAAATACAGCGTGAGGTCATGTCCACAGCAGCTTCCGTGAGCCATCCAATAGCAGTGTGTCTTGCTGCCACCTCAATTAATGAGGTGATCAACCACAGCCGCATGATAGATCTAGCGCTCCAGCTTTTTCCAGCCTTTCCTTTTATTAATTTCAATTAAATTCCACCATAACACTCATACTCTAGCGCTGCATATGGGCCTTCAACAATTGATTTTCGCACCCCCAGCATGCCCAGCCCATTCCAAATTCAGATCAAATCATTACTACGTGCACCTCCATCTCATTTCCTTTAATTTCTTTTTCTTCATTTATTTTTCTTTTTAATTCAGTTCCATTTTAATTCACTTAAAATACTTCCATTCACCTAAAAATTCCCAAAAATATCATGCGTGTCATTTTATGTCTCTATTATTTTATCATATTTTTATTTTATTTTTTTCATTTATCCACGTGTCAGAATTAATTCTCCATTGCACCGAGCTTCTTTTATGTCCTTTCTTGACCAGTCTGCCTTGTACATTTTCCATAGTCTTCAATATTTTGAGTTTTGATCCTATTCCTTTTGCTTTGAATTCTTAAGACATTGTTCTTTTCATGTGATTTTTCTATGGATTTTTAGAAATTTATTTCTTGAGTTTTGGTCCTGTAACTTGTGGTGTATGTTTGTAACCTTCACTTGTGTTTTTGCCTCCATTTAACCTAGTTTGATTTTGAATATTTTCAATTCCTTTTGGCTAGTTGATATAACATGTTTGAGGATCATTTGGTTTCAATTGTGGAATTTTTTAGATGGCTGGTTGATTTATTGTGGATTTTATCTTGAACCTTGTCCCGTTTTGCTTCCTTTGCACATTTAAGTCTCTCATAATCCTAGAAAGGAACTTGTGCCCATCTCTTCTTCTCATTTGGGGTTCCTTTGGGGTGTGGGTACCTTCCTGGTCCTAGGATAGGGTTTGAGTCTTTTGAATATTTGTGTTTGCTTCTTCTTTAAGTCTTTTGTTTCCTTAAGTGCTTTCACTTCATCTTATGGTTTCTTTTGCTTCCATTTTGGTATTGCTTGGTCTTGTACTTCTTTTATCCTCATCTTGTTGGCTTCCTAAGCCTTTCTTCGTCTTGTTTTGGTTCTGTTTGTGAGTCTTGTGTTCATATTTTGTGCATTTTGCTTTGCATATTCCATAAGTGTGCATTTGTTCTCATAAGTGTTTCATGTTGCATCTTTTGTCTTATAAGTTTCTTCTCCTCATTTCTTTGAGTTGCATTTGCATTGTGCATATGTTTAATTCATTCCACTTCTGATTGTGTGATGCTAGCATGCTATCTTTCTCAATTTGTTTCATTTGCATGTATATTAACCTTGCAGGAGCTATGGTAAGTATGAGATGTGGGAATTGAGTTCCACATCTCCAATTCTCATCTTCTCCTCTTATGTTTATATGCACTAACCATTTGTTGTTGGGCTTAGGCCTTTCTCATCCCTTCTTCTTTCTTCTTCTCTTCTTCTTTCCTTCTTCATTAGGATAGAAACCTCACTAACCTAGGACCATCCATGCATGTTAACACTTAGGATTATTTTAGTCCCCTTTAGAATTTTTCCTTTGTGATTCTTTTGGTTCTTCTTCTCTTCTCATCTCATAATTCTAAAAGACACTTAATAATGTTTGAAGTGATGTCTTGATCCATAGCTTTATCCCATGAGGTATGCTTTTAGTCTTCTCATCTTGGGATAGTACAAGTTTACCTTGTGATGCACAAGTCTGATCAAGGTATCTTCTTCATAAAAGAAAAGCATAAAAAACACTTCTTCATTGTAAATAATCAAAACACTTAATAAGTAAACAAGTTAGTGAGCTTAGGCCCTAATCTTTGGGTTCAAGTTTTGGGGATCTTCTCCTTACTTGAGCATGCTTGTTCTATTATTCCATCTTGGAATGTAGTGATAGGTGCACATTCCATTGAAGAGAGCTTGAGTTCACTTCCTTGTGACACACTCCTAAAAGCTTCATAAAAAACACAAACAAGCAATAAGCGCCTTTCCTTCGGGAATTCTTTTCTCATCTCCTTCGCTCCGTACGCGAACTTGCTCCTACTTTTCACTTTGCAAGACGGTTACGCACTCGTCGTCCGAGTCTGCAACACCTGAGTAATGGCATAGGCAGTTCAAGCTTTAATTCACAAGAAATTTCCTCTTAGTACCCCTAGTTAGGGGAACTACGACGTCTCTGATCCTCATTATCCTGATGAGGTACGTAGGCAGCGGGGTAGGGCCCGTTCGAGCACAATCTTTATTTTCCCTTCATTTTTTCCTTTTCTTTTCTTTTCCAGATCCATTTTCTTTTCATTTTCATTTCTTTTGCTGCAGTTTTCATACCCTCACCCTTTGAAACAGTTATTTTTGCAAGCGTGGATCCCGTCGGGTACGGCGGACGATCTGGGTGCTAATACCTTCCCAGGTCGTAACCGACTCCCGAACTCAGTTTCTTTGGTTCGTAGGACCTGTGTCCTTCCTTTTTTCTTTCTTCTGGTTTGTGCAGCATTACCATTCCCTTTCTTCGGGATAAAAATGCCTGGCTGGCAACTCTATTCTTTTTCCGCGCCACTTTCGCGTTTTTACCAAGATGGAAATCCGGGGAGCGACACCCTGGGCGCTTCCTGACTGAACCACTTCCTTAGCCTGCTTGTAGGAGTGAATGGAGGTACCTTCCTTCTCATTGTTCCTCTCTACTGGAGTCAAAATGCTGACATTAACCGCTTCGAAGGCCTGACACAGCGTCTCATGGATCTCTCTGTCCATCTCCACATATTTGAAAGTTGATAAGTGGCTCACAAAGATATCTTCCTCTCCGCGCACAGTATTTACTTGGCCATCAACCACGTACTTTAGCTTTTGATGCAAAGTAGAAGTTACTGCTCCTACTGCATGAATCCATGGACGTCCCAGTAAGCAACTGTATGCGGGCTGAATATCCATGACGTAGAATGTGCTTTTGAATACTTAAGACCCTATTTTTCACAGGTAACTCAACTTCTCCGAACACAGACCTTCTGGACCCATCGAAAGCTTTCACTATCAAATCAATGGGTCGCAGGACGATACCATCGACATTCAACTTCATTAAGGCTTTCTTCGGGAGTACATTAAGAGAAGAGCCTGTGTCAACCAGGACATGCGACAAAACAACACCCTTACACTCCATAGTAATATGCAGTGCTTTGTTATGGTTACGGCCCTCTGAAGTAAGGTCTCAATCTGTGAAGCCCAACCCGTGGCTAGCATTCACACTACCCACTACAGCTTCCAGTTGATTAACAGTTATTTCTTGAGGAATGTATCCCATCTGCAACACTTTCAGCAAGGCTTCTCTATGAGCTGGAGAGCACATCAGCAAAGACAGAATTGATATCTTGGACGGCGTTTGGTTTAACTGTTCAACCACCTTGTAATCACTCTTCTTAATTATTCGCATAAATTCCTCCACTTCCTTCTCAAAGGTACCCTGTCCAGCAGCAGGAGTTGTCGTTTCTTCAATCGCTGTTTTCTTTCCTTTAGCCTTTGCTGCAGCCTCAGCTTCAGGATCTCCTCTCAGAATTAGGGGAGAAAAAAGACGACCACTTCTCGTAAAACCACCAACCCCTCCGACGTTCACTACAGTCGGGTCAATTGTTACTGACTTACTCTCGACCTTCTGACCTTCCACATACACATCTGAGCCATAATGCCATGGGATGGCTTTATCATCAATATAAGGAACAGGCCCAGGAACAGTGATAGTAATAGGACTGACTTCAGGAGCATAAATAGTCACAGGTTCTCTTCTAGCAGGTACTTCAGCTGGATCATAGTAAATGGTTATAGTGGACACACAATCACCTTCATTATCAACTTGATCAAACTGCAATGACCCTTCATCAATCAGATTCTACAACCCCATCTTCAGGTCTTCACAACCATTCACCGAATTCAAACACTTTTCACAATCAGAATTGCATCCCGGAAACACTTGTCCTTTTAACAGCCTTTCTTTCACCACCAGCAGTGGAGTCTTTACTTCTTCTATGCTCATAATCAAACTTAACTTCCCACCTCCGTCAACAACATTTATTATATCCCCTCCATGGTTTGGAATATGGTTTGAAGTAACATTAGGTGGTGGTGCAAAGTTAATCGCCTTGGAGTCGATCAAATCTTGAACTTTATGCTGTAGCGCCCTGCACTTCTCAGTCGAGTGCCCGGGTGCCCCTGAATGGAATGCGCATCTAGCATTGGCATCGTACCCCACTGGAAGCTCTCCAGGTGGTGGTGGTGCTAATGTCCTCAGTTGTATCAAATTCAAGTCTAGCAATCTCTGTAGCAATGCAGTGTATGTCATGGGCATTGCCTCAAGCACCCTATTGGTCGGACGAGCTTGTCTCAGGTGATAAGGTCTTTGTTGAGAATTGCTACGTTGTGGTTGTTGTTGTTGTTGTTGTTGTTGTTGTTGTGGTTGAGTCTGTACCTGCTGCACAAGACTGGAAGGGATAGTGACAGCCGCCACTTTCTCATATGATCTTCTATATCCTCGACCCCGTCCTCGACCATACACAGCATTGGTTTCACCTTCCCTTCTTCTCGGAGGCCCGTTGAAAGCTTTTCTTACACCACTCGAGCTGCTCGCGCTGGTATCCTGAATCTTCCCCATCTTTAACAGAGTCTCGACCCTTTCTCCATCTATTACTATATCAATGAACTTGGTTGCCGAACAGGACGCCAACCTTTCGATAAACACCCCTTGCAATGTCCCCATGAACATATCAGCCATCTCATTCTCCAGCAATGGTGGTTGTACTCTGGCAGCGAGCTGACGCCACCTTTGAGCATACTCCTTAAACCCCTCCTTAGCATTTTGAGACATATTTTGCAGTTGAGTGCGATTTGGAGCCATGTCCAAATTGTACTGGTATTGCTTCACGAACGCCTCTACCAAGTCCTTCCAGCTCTTAACATTGACTCTACTTAGCTTCATATACCATTCCAAGGAGGCCCCCACCAGGCTGTCCTGGAAATATTACATCCATAGCTTCTCATCTTTAGTATGGGCAGCAATCCTTCCTACAAAGGACTGGAGGTGAGTCTTTGGACACGCTGTGCCGTTGTAATTCTTGAAAGTCGGGACCTTGAACTTGTAAGGGATTCTAACCCCTGGAACCAAGCCCAAGTCAGTAATGTCGAACCCCAGAGAGTTCTGAGATTGAATGGCCCTGATCTGTTCAGCCATCTCTTCAAATTTTCTGTTCATTTCAGCCCCTTGGCCTTCCGTTTCGTTCAGCAATGTAAACTGTTCGTCTTGACCGTCCATCTGTATGTTGTTTAGCCCATCATTGATAATGGTGACCCCTGGCTGTGCCACAGGGATCTCAACTTGACGGGCGCCCGCACCGTTACGATTACCTCCATCAGCAGCCCCGTTGTTCCTGGCTTGATTATTTTCAACCAACTCACGCAAACGTTCCTGATTCTGACCTATCCCTGCCATAAGGGTCATAAAATTGACCATTCTGGTTCTCAAGTCAGCTAAATCAGCCTGCATTTTCTCCATGACTCTTTCTCTGTTGACTCTTGTGGGATATCTGTGTATGATCGACTGTTCTCGAACCTTCCTGGGAGCTATAATGCCTGAAACAGAAGAGACATTAGGAACCTGTAGTCATATCTGAAAAACAAGAAAAGGGTGATATGTATGCAATGCAATTGTTTATGCTTTAAAACCCTAGGTCATTCATGCACCGGTTCCGGTATTTAACAAAGATAACCAGATGGATGCTGATCCTCGACTTTCAGAACCTTTACACAGAAATCCAATTCAGACCATAGTAGCATGCACAGAGAATAGAGAACTAAATAAAAACTACATAACATAAATCAAGCCTACCAGGCAAAAATAACAGAATTCCCCGTAGGGTACAAGTTCTCTGAAAAGAAAAACAAAACCGAGATTCCTGCAACATATCTATAGGTAATCCAAATACTAGGAAAACAAACTAAGAAGCAAGACTGCTGCCTGAAGAACCTGATCCTCCCTCACTAAGTCCCAGCTCAGACCTAGCCTTCTTGACTCCAGCCATCAACTTGAGGTCTTCAATCTCCTTAAGCGCTTCTTCTAAGGCTTGCCGACTCTCTGCCAACTGCTGAGTCTTCTCCCTTCGAATTTGGTGGGCTTGTTCCACCTCCTCTTTCTTGAAAGTCATCTGTACTTCGAAAAACTCTTCCTTTTCTTTATATCTCTTCTGCTCCTGTTCCCTCTGGCCCTGCAACCAAACAATGGACTGGCGAGCTTCCTTAAGAGTCTTTGAAGTCTTCTTACGTTCGGCTTCTCTTTTCGATTCTATCAGACCTAGTCTTTGAAAGTGAGCTTCCCTTCCAGCAAAATCTTTCTCTTTAGCTTCCAAGGTGATCTGCATCTTCTGTAATTTTTCTTCTTCCTCATTCTTGGCACGATTGGCAAGGTGGTACAAATTAACCATTTCATCATTCTTCACCTTGACCTCGTACAGTCGTGCTTCCAACTTCTTGAATTCTTCTAGAGACACAGTGGCATTAGACTCAGCAGTTGGAGGAACTGGAGGTGAGAATGGAAGCAACACCCTCCTGGCTCTATCCTTCAGCCAAGCCTCGTACTCCGGGAAAGTTTGATTGTTACACTTTCCAAAGCTAGCCATTCCTTCTCCTTCGATGCACTTCCAAGCTCCAGCAGCTTTTCTCACTAAAGGCATATTGTCCTTCATCGGGAAATAGAAAATAGGGGTCAACTTCAACTCTTCTGGTACCTCTTTCAAGGCATACCCCAACTGTCTCCTCAACAAGATCGGGTTGTAATTGATTCCCCCAGTCACTCCCAACAAAGGTACACTGAGGTAACTCCCACAACTGGTGATGAAACGTGCACCCTGAAGCCTCTGAGTAATCCATCTTACATCCTTGGCAAACAACTTCTCCAGCTTCTGAGCCTATACCAAGGTATGATCACTAAACACACCAGTACAAGGCAAATGCCTCATGAACCACATATGAAATAAAGGAGCACAAAGACGAACTAAACCCCCCCTTTTCTTTTCAGTTTTGTAGTGCACTGAGTAATACAAATCTCCGAGCAATGTAGGCACAGGATTCTTCAGCAAGAATAGATGGATGGCATTCATGTCTATGAACTTCTTCATATCTGCAAACAAAATAATGCCATAAATAGAGAGAGCCAGAATGGCACACACAGAATCCCACTCCTCTTTAATAGCTAACTCTTCAACCTTCTTTACTAAAGCCTCTAAAGAAAACCCAGATACACCTCCTTTAATGATAGTCAGAGAATTCACAGCAGACGTGCTCAAATAAAGAGCCTTTGCAATTACTTCAGGTGCAGGTCTAACCATCTCAGCATTGAACGAAATCTGGTCTCGAACAAGAACCCCCAAGATCAAAGCATACTCCTCCAGCAAAGGACCTAATTGAAAATCAGGAAAAGTGAAGCATCGAAGCTGAGGATCATAGTACTGAAGCAGAGTGTGAATGGCACTTCTCTTAGAGGGATCTAACTCTACCACCACATCCAGAATACTCCCATAAGCCTTCCTGATCCTCTCCACATGATTGGGCGTGATCAACTTCACCATCTTCTTTAACAGGCCGACCTTGGTGTTGAAAAACTTGAAATGAATGTTCTGCTTGCGAGGATCTTCCATCTCTGAACAGGGTACCGGAACCGGAAGCAAGGATATGAACCTCTGAATGAAAACAAAACATGATTAATGATGAAATGATGCAATGCAAATGCAAAGACATATGATCAATCTGGGACTGTCTGGATTCTGGATGCCAAAGCCAAGTGAACAGAAACCCAAATCCTCTGGAGAACAACCCATAACCGCTCAGATAATCTCAGATAAACCCAATCAAGAACCAAATAAACACAAGAACTCCGGAATCAAAGTAACTGTATCAGAACATAAGACTGCACTGGTAACGAGGGTATGATGAGGTCAAGGGTTCCTGCAAACCTGTAAACCCCTCCCAATCTCACAGGTGTGCTCCAGGTCAAACATCACAAACTCTCAAAGCCGAATAGCAATAATACTTTCACCATTTCCGAGAAGTGGTTCATGATCAAATCAGGGAATCGGTTTGGCATTATGTACTACGCAAGGAGGCCTCAGCTGAGTCTGGGAAAAACAAGCATCACTTATAAGTCCCCAGCTTCGAGCGCTGAAATCGAGAAATAATAGCACATTCAGCCCGTAGGATACAGTACTATTGTCATACGACCAGACGCTTTGACTGAGTTCCTATAAGAGAACCAGGCCATCCTATGCGAGTCCCTAGTGGACCCTCGGGTATGAATGGGTTTGCCACAAAATGTGGTCTGCCACTATCACCACTAGAGAGGGTTGTTTCCACAAAGGTTCTCAATGATCGGTCCCATGATGCACATAACTATCAAGGTCCTATCCCGAAGTGGAGGAAATCCCCACACAAGATATTTCCAAGACGGTCGCAATCTGAGCATGAAACACATCGCCACTCATCATGTCACATGTGAGTACAGTATGTCCACTCTAATCCTAGGGTGCCCTCAAGCCGGGTATTTGGCTTATCTCTCAAAAATAGTATCACCTGAGTCCCACCAAGCAGAAAACCAGTTCATACAGTCCAATATGATATATGATGCGGAAAATAAATACATAAAACTGTAAATAAAGCTGTAAATAAACTGTGAATAAACAACAGTAAAATACAACGCACAACAACAAACAGTTAACACCCAAAGAAACAGCAACATGCAAGCACTAGGATTGACTCTCAAGGGAACCAGTGACTCTGGCTTCGGTCCCCAGCAGAGTCGCCAGCTGTCGCTCCTCGGATTTCCATCCTGGTACAAACGCGAAAGTGGCGCAGAAAGAGGTAGAGTCACCAGCCAGGCATTTATATCCCGAAGGAACGGGAATGGTAATGCTGCACAAACCAGAAGAAAAGAAAAGGAAGGACACGGGTCCTGCGAACCAAAGAGACCGAGTTCGGGAGTCGGTTACGACCTGGGAAGGTATTAGCACCCAGATCGTCCGCCATACCCGACGGGATCCACGCTTGCAAAGAAACTGTTTCAAAAGGTGAAGAAACGAAAGCTGCTGCAAAAGAAAAGGAACTGAATTGGATAAAAGAAACGGAAAGGGAACTGAAAAGGAAATGAAAAGGAAAAAATGTAGGGAAAATAAAGATTGTGCTCGAACGGGCCCTACCCCGCTGCCTACGTACCTCATCTGGACAATGAGGATCAGAGACGCCGTAGTTCCCCTAACTAGGGGTGGAAAAGATGCTTGTGAATTAAGGCTTGAACTGCCTATGTCAATGCTCAGGTGTTGTAGGCTCGGACGACGAGTGCGTAACCGTCTTGCAAAGTGACAAGTAGGAGCAAGTTCGCGGACTGAGCAAAGGAGATGAGAAAAGAATTCCCGAAGGAGAGTCATTTATTGTTTGTTTGTGTTTTTTATAGGTTTTCTGTTTTGAAGTTTGCATAGGTAAGTGTACCTAAGTCTTACTCACTGGGATGTGTACGTCTCACATCATCCCGAAATGGAATGCGCAAGAGGCACACCTATCTAAGGAGGAAATCCCTAAATCTAGTCCCACAAGTGAAGGCTCAGACACATTGACCTACTGGAATTTATTAAGTGCTTTTGTGATTTTTGGTTAAGAAATGTTTTTTATGCTTTTCTTTGTGAGGTAATCTCATGCTAAGACCTATCCACCACGAGGGATGACTTACACCTCGCCCCGAAACGGAACACGTGCAAGTATCTCAGAGCAAAGTCTCGTGTCACATGAGAAGACTCATCATTTATTAAAGTGAATTAAAGTTAAGTTTGAAGATGAGAAGAGAGAGCACCAAAAGTATCTTAAAGGTAAAAGTCTAATGGGGGACTAAAAAATCCTAAATGTTGTCATGCATGGTATTCCTTGGTTAGTGAGGTTTGAATTCTATCCTAATGAAGAAGAAGGAAAGAAAAGAAGAAGAAAGAAGAAGAAGAAGAGGAGAAGAAGAAGTAAGGCCTAAGCCCAACAAACACAAGGTTAGGAAAGTAATAAGGAGAAGAGAAGAGATAAGGTTTGGAGATGTGGGAATCACATCCACACCTCTCACTTACCAAGGCCCCTGAAAGTGTTAGCAAAATCCAGCACATGCTCATCAACAACATTTATGGAAATGACATGCTCAAAATTCATACCAACCAAGATCAAACAATCACGCCAAACATAGCTCACACAAGCATTTACGTGTAGAGAACACGGAAGCATGCATCAATCATCAAGAAAATCACCCAAACAATCATATTCAATGATCATATAATGATCCATGGCATTTAGAACAAGTATGGGGATCAAACATGCTATTAATAACTCAAAAGTGGCTCACTGCTTCAGTGTTAACCGGTTAACCAATCTGTTAACCAGTTAACCATGCCAAAACCTGCGTAAAACAACAAAATTCAGGTGCGTTAACCAGTTAACCAATCCGTTAACCGGTTAACGCTATTAAGACAGCAGTAAATCCTGCAAAAATCATCTTGCAACCAGTTTAATCAAATAATCTTGTACCAGACCAGCAAGCATTTGAACATGAAAATAGTATATCAATTCACATTAAATGACATCATCAAGTTCATGAACATTAATACGTAGATCCTGTTACCAATCAATCAATCAATTAAAGCAACATAAGCAAATATGCAAACACATGGTGGATCTAAAGCACAAGCATGCAAATAAGCTAAAACAGAGCTAGATTTGAATTTAACCAACCTACAAAGCTGAGGTATGCTTTGGTAATTGTTGATCGAACTAAAAATGATAGGTCTCGCGCAAAGCCTTGAAGATCCAGTGCTAAACTTCACACTCCGTGCAAAATAAATGCAAGAACAAGCTCTTGATGCAGAATTTTGGATCCAAAAGCACTTCTAGATCCCAAACTAGATCTGAATCACCACTAAAACCAGCAAAAGGATGCAATGAAGCTATGGATGGAGGTCTAGTTCCAAGATCTACACACCTCAAGGCAAGGTTATGTGATCTTCAAAGAGGAACTTTGAGTGATTTGGAAAAATGGGAGAGAAAAGTGAGAGAATTTTGGGTGAGAGGAGTGAAAATTCATAAAATGAGAGTGAAAAATGAGGGAGAGGTCCCTTTGGTTTGGAGAGAAATGATTAAATATGATTTAGGTTTGGGGCCCAAAAATTAGGCTTGGGATCCAAAATTATGGTTTGGGTAGTGTGGTTTGGACAAGTGCTCTAGATCCTTCCTTTTAATTTCCAATTAATTCAAAAATGAATAAAATCAGAAAATGAAAATTGGAGCAAAAATCACACATGCTGAATTGCTGCTGGAAATTCAAAATTCGTGGCTGTTAACCGGTTAACCAATCCGTTAACCGGTTAACGCCAGTGAATTTTGAAATTTCCCTCCTTTTGGTGGGAACCTTCAAGAATCACCCGGCGCCAACCGTTTTGATCTGATTTTGATCCTTAATCTTTTCTAATGCCTTGACCATGATGTCAACCTTGTATTATGCACTGAGAGCTTCGAATTTCCCTGATGATTGATATTATATGCCTTATGCCAGAACATGCAAATGTCATGCTTCATTTCTCTATGCAATATGCTAAGGATATGACATGATGATGATGATGATGATTATGATATGATGATGATGCTAAACAGGAGAGGGAAAATTTGGGGTGTTACAGCTGCCCCTATTCAAGCAACTGTTAATCTGAAAAGGACGGTAGCACGGGCTATCGACTAGTCAAGATGAACTGTGGTTGAATACCAAGAAGACCTGAAATTTGCACTCTGCTGGAGAATGCGATAAATGGGACAAATCCTTCACATTCTGGACAAATTTCCCCACAACCTAGTAAAAGACCTTTCTTTGCCAAACAACCTTTCCCTGCTAGTAATGGAGTCTTCAAAGAATTAACATCATAAAACAAATTCAAACTGTCACCATCATCTATGGCTCCCATAGTTCTTCCATACGGAGGCATGAGGTTTTGCAGGACATTTGGGGTAGGAGCAAAGTTGATCGCCTTTGAGTCCAACATATCCTAGACCAGGTGTTTGAAGGCTTTGAAATTCTCTATGGTATGGTTCGGAGCTCCGGAATGAAACTCACAGTGGGCATTAACATCATACCCTTCGGGGATCTGTCTAGCTGAATCATTTGAAATTGCAGAAGATTCTGAAATAGTTATGAATATGACATCGATGGTGTTTCGAAATATCTATCTCTAGGCATTGGTGGATAGTATGATATGGAAGCTCTTCATTGTTGATTATTTTGCTGACGTTGTTGTGGTGGTTGCTGTTGTTGATTGGTGGCAACAGGAATAGTAATGAATGTGCCTGATAGTAAGAATTCTGATTTTCTCTCTTTCTCTAGGTGTACACTGCCCCTATTTCTCCATCTCTTCTCTTTGCAAATGGATTCTTGGTCCCAGAAGTAGAAGCTCCACCATTTTGGATCTTTCCCTGTTTCATTCAATTCTCAACCCTCTCACCAGTTAGTATAATATCAGAAAATCCACTTGAAGAAAACCTTAATAGAAGTTCCATGAAATTCCCCGGCAGGGTACCTATGAATAGATCCACCTTTTCTCTTTTGAGAAGGGGTGGTTGTACTCTCGTTGCTATCTCGCGCCACCTTTGCTCGTACTCTTTGAAGCTCTCAGAATGTTTCTAGGATATGCTCTACAGCTGTGTCCTGCTCGGGGCCATGTTGATATTGTATTGGTATTGTTTGAGGAATGCCTCTCCGAGTTCCTTCCAGTTGCGCACAGCGGTTCGTTCTAACTTCATGTATCACTCGAGAGAACCTCTAGACAGGCTGTCTTGGAAAAAGTACATCCAAAGTTTCTCATCCTTAGTATAGGAAGCTATCTTGCAATAGTAAGCCTGAAGATGAGTCTTGGGACATGAATACCTATTATATTTATCAAATCCAGGGGCCTTGAACTTCGGTGGGATGATCAAACCTTGCACCAATCAGATGTCGGTGACATCAATACCCAAGGTATCTCTTCACTCAAGAGCTCTGACCTTTTCTACTAGCATCTGAAAGTCTTGATGATTACTCCCATACCAAATCCCAAGTCCTCGTTCAACAAAGAGAACTGGTCGGCCTGATTATCTTCCACATAATGAACCAGAATAGGAATACCCACCGGGGTAGGAGGCCATTTAGCTCCTGTTGGCCCAACAGTGGTGTTAACTGGGGTGCCTTATGCATCCAGGTTAACTCCGACACCCGGAATCTGTACTCGCGGTTGATCAAGCCTTTCGAAAACATCCATTAACTCTTGTTGACCTAGGGAAAACCCCCGCATCATGTTCATGAATTCATTCATTCACGTGAGGAGCTCAGTAAATTCAGCTTGGACAACGTCCATAACGTTTCTTTGATTGCGACGAGTAGCGTACTGGTGAAGACGGTGATTTGCAATCCTTCCTGAATAAACAGATACGTTAGGAAACCCGGATCACCTGCAAAGAAAAAATGAAAAGATGATATGAATGCATGAAAACGTTGTTTTCTTTCATTCTCCAGGTTTTTTACATCCCCATTCCGGTATTCAAAAGTATGAAAATCCAGATGGATTTGGGAAGAAACATTTGTGTGAGGTTCAGATTTGGTGTGCTGGGATAACCAAGTGTCAGTGTGCAAACAAAGATTATGAAGCTAAATAGTATTGCATTAACATAACCAGCCCAAAAAAAGGAAATAGTAAATCGAATCTCCCCGGAGGGTTAAAAGTCTTATAATATTGAGAATGAACAGAAAGATAATCAAGGATTCCTACAACATACATGTAGGTGATCCAATACATAAATAAAAAGACTAGATCTTAGGAATTTGCATGTCCTTCAACCTCCAGCTAAAGTGTTTGAGTACTTCAAACAACTGGACCATGTCCGGATGGGCAGGATCCTCAATCAGCTTCTGAATTAGAAGATCCCTTTTTTCAAAAGAGGTGTGTAGTTCATTGATTTGCTGAAGAAAGATTTCCACATTCTCTTCACTAGACCCAGACTCTACCCTAACTTTCTTATTCTTCGCAAGAACTTTAAGGTCATCGATTTCCTTTTTCCCTTTGCCTAATGACCTCTGGCTCTGACTCAGCTGCTGAAGATATCCTTGATGCTTCTCATGAGCTAGAAAAAGTTCTTTATTATGGTACTCAATCTTCACTTGATAGCTTTCCTTCCTTTCAATCTGCTCTTTCTGACTTTCATCCCACTTCTCCTGCCAAAGTGTGATGGTCTTTTTAGCTTCCATCAAGGAATTATGCATTTGTCTTTGTGCATTGGCATTACGTTTCCTGCCAAGCCCTTTTTCCTGAAGTAAAACTCTCTATCAGCAAAGTCTTTTTCTTTGTCTATCATAGACTTTTGAAGAAATTGGACTTTCTCTTCCAGGGTTGTGTTGATGTAAACTGCATGCTGATGAAGATTACTAACTTCTGTGTTCTCAAGCCTGATCTTGTGCAGTTCGGCTTCCAGCTTATGATATTCCTCTATGGGTACTACAGTCTGTGGCATAACCACCTTTGGGTACAAAGGAGGTTCGACGGTGAAAGGGAGGAGTAGAGTTTCCACACAATTTTTCAACCACGTAGCATAAGGATCATATGTTTTCGGGTCTACTCTTCCAAACTCTTTCTTCCCCTTTCTGACCTTCAGTTCCCAGGCCTGAGACACTTGGATAGCCAACCTTCATTTCCCTCCACAGGAAAGTACAAAGATTTAACCACCTCTTCATCAGCTGGAGGAGTCTTCAAAGGATATCCAAATTGTTTCTTTGCTAGCACAGGGTTGTAGTTAATTACCACTTTCCTGCCGAGCAAAGGCACATTTGGGAAATCTCCACAACTGGTGATTATCTCTTTTCCTACTAGATTTCTGTTATTTCACCAAACTATGTCATCAGCAGTCAACCTCATCAATCTCTTTGACCACTTCAGCGCATCCTTCAAATCCACGAAATGCCCTGACTTAGGGAGATGTTTAGAAAACTAAGTAGCAAACCGAGGAGCACAACAATTCACATAACCACCTCTCTTATTTTCATTCTTGTAGTGGACAACATAAAAGAAATATCCTAGCAGGGTAGGGATAGGATTCCTTTTAATAAATATGGAAGTGGCCTCCATTCTTATGAATCCTTTTTCCCCCGGGAACAGACTGGTCTCGTACTCCGTCAAAGCTATCAAAGCACTGAAATCCACCCATCTGTTTTCTAGAGCACATCCATGAGCCTTTGCAAAATGAAAATACGAATAGAACCCTTTACCCTTGCTGACCTTTAAATTCCTTTTGGCCTTAGCCAAGGTCAGGTGAGTGGCTCTGGCAATATCTTCTTCCGAAGAACCCCTCTCTGAGCCATAAAATGAAAGGCAATCCCTGATTGGAACTTTCAACATGCTAGATATTTCTTCTAGAGTAGGAACCAAAATATAGTCTAGGAACACGAAGCAACACAACTGAGGATCATAGATCTGCAACATGGTATGAAGAATATCTCTCTGTTCTACAGAAGGTCTGTCCATGTAGCACAAAATTTTCCCATACTTTTTCCCGAACTCTTCTAAGACCTAGTCATCCATCAATCTAACAAAATTTTGAATACCCCCGGCTTCTGGTTATGGGAAAGTGTAATGTATATTATTTTTCCTAGGAAACCTTACAACTTCAGCAATCTAGATAGTGAGAAAATGGAGGACTACCGGAACTGATGTAGATAATAACCTGAGATAATAAAAACACAAAAAGGTTAATGATATTATGATGTTATGCAATGCAAGGTGTGTGATCAATGACTGGTGTCTGGCGCTGGTGCGTGATACTGAACCAATAATCAAGTGTTTGTAACCACAAGAATGAAGAATTCCAAAATCATAATAATCAGATCAAATCATAGATCCACACTGATAACAAGAGTATATAGAGGCTAGGGTTCCTACAAACCTATAAATACCCCCAATCTCACTAGTATGCTCTGAGTCAAACATCAAGAACTCTCAAAGCCGAGATGCGATAATATGTTCACCATCTCTGAGAAATGGTTTAATAACCATATTAGGGAATCAATTTAGCATTATATACTACTCAGGGAGGTCTCATCTTGAGTCCGGGAAAAATAAGCATCCCCCCATAAGTCCCCAGCTTCAAGCATTGAAATTGAGAACCAATAGTACATTCATCCTGAATGGTACAATATTATCGTCATACGAACAATTGCTTTAACTGAGTTCTTACAAGAGATATAGGCCATCCTATTCGAGTTCCTAGTGGGCCCTTGAACGCAAATGGGTTTTCCACAATATATGGTCTGCCACTGTCACCACTGGAGAGGGATGTTTCCATAAAGGTCCTCAATGATCGGTCCCCAGATGCACATAACTAACAAGGTCGTGTAATAAAGTAGGGAAGACCCATATATCAAAACATTTCCAATACGGTCACAGTCTGGGTGTGGAACTCACAACTACCCGCATGAAAAGATATCATGAGGCCAAAGTGACTATCCACACTAAAAACCTAGAGTGCACTTGAGCCTTGGTATTGGGCTCATCTTACAGTAACCCCATCCCGCCAAATAGAAAATTAATCTAGACAGTCCAATATATATGATACATGAAAAATAAAATACTGAAAGCAGTAAATAAAGTTGTAAAGTAAAGGTGTAAATAAAAACAGTAAACTAAACACATAAGAGGAAACAAACAAACAAACAACCAAAGAAACAAAAACAAACAAATGCTAGGATTGACTCGCATAGGTGTCGCTCCCACCAAATGACATAGGGCCAAGAGGGGTACAGACGCGAACGGTCGGCGAAGAGAGATGAATGAAAAAGAGTCGCCAACTAGGCATTTTTATCCCGAAGGAAAGGTAATGCTGCATAAACCTAGGAAGAGATGGATAAGACGGTCGCGAACCAGAGAAACTAAGAAAGGGGGTTGGTTACAACCTGGGAAGGTATTAGCACCCAGATTGTCCGTCATACTCGACGGGATCCACGCTTAAAAGATTTTTGTTTAAAGGGGTAGTGTCAGTGCTATCTGTGTATCAAAGCTGGAAAAGAATGCAAGTGTCAGTGCAAGGAAAGAATGCAAAGCTCAAGATAATGAGGCTTAAAGAATAATGCTGGAAGAGGGGGAATGTACAAAGACTTTTTGTTCGATAACTGTTAAGTTATGCCTATGTATCCTCTCGTGCAATGAGGAAGTCAGAACACCGTAGTTCGACCCAAAGAGACTGAAAGGTAAATTGACTTGTGAACTGCTTGCTTGTCTATGCTCAAATGTATGACCTGTCTGGCTCAGGTGCAAATTGTCTTGCATTAGACGGAAGAAGCGAGTTCTCGTTTGTGAGTGAATGAGATGAGAAAAGAATCCCGGAGGAGACGATTATTGTTTTTTTTTGGTATTTTCAATCTTTTATTGCTTTTTGTGTTTGTCATAAGATAATGAGCTTAAGCCTAAACCAAAGTTAGTAAACTCATCCCATCCTCCCTTTGATTAGGGGTAATGAGTATACCTTAAGTAGGAAGTAAGCACCTCAAACTTAATTACCATGATGTAGGATTAAGATCATTAACCTACTTGCCTTTATTTAGATGTTTTTGGTATTTTGTTTAGTGTTAAGTAATGAGTTTAAGCCATAATCAAGGATTTAATGGACCCATTACACCATCCTAATAGAAGGATAATAGATGAGAACATTTAAGCTGAGAAAGGCTCCTCAACTTAATCCATGATTAGGGATTAACATCATGACAAAACAAAGCCTTTATTAAAGTGGATTTTAGTTAATGGTAAGGTTAAGAAATGGATTTTAAGGTTTGTAAGACAACTTGAGGGGGACTTGTCCATTAACACTAGGGTTAGTCCTTCTTAACCAATTAAGGAAGAATTAGAACCCTAATGCAAGGCCCAAGTTACAAGCTTATTGTCTTAGTGATTATTAGATGGATTGATTAAAGGATTTAAAAACATTAAGGGGTTAACATTTAGGACTAAAGTTATACACTCCATCCTAATAGAAGGATACAAGCATAACCTTAATCACAAAGCCTTAAAACCTTTAAGGTTTAGTCCTTGATTAAGAGGTGAGAAGAGAAGACACAAAAGATGACACAAAGTTAAAACTAATGGGGGACTAATCAAATCCTAATTGTGATGATGCTTGGGTATTACTAGGGTTTATGAGGCTTGCAAGAAATCTTCAAGATGAGTCACCAAGGAAGAAGCAAAGATGGAAGGAGAAGAAGCAAAAAGAAGCAAAGATGGAAGGAGAAGAAGCAAAAAGAAGCAAGTCAACTTACTTCACTTAAGAAGATAAGTTGCTTGAAGAAAGAAAGTGATGAGGGAACATGAATGAGCAAGCTCACTCTAATACACATTCAAAATTCAGCAATGGATGCAAGAGAGAGATGAGAAGAGATTGTGAGAAGTGAAGGCAAATTCACTTCTCAAAGTAACTTACCGCCTGAAAAGTTAGTGAAAGGAAATGAAATGAAATGAAAATGCAAAGTATGCAATGATGCAAACCAAAACCAGAAGCAAGTTCATGATGCAAATGATGCTAAGAGATGATGCAAGGACATGTCAAGGTATGCAAATGATCATAGAAGCAATGAGGATGCAAATGAAGCTTAAAGGAAGCATGAAAGTTCATGGATGTACATGAAATGAGATGGACACATGACATGGAAAATTAATGATGCAATGATCAAACATGATTCTAATGTGTCCTAGGATGTCTTATGAGTCATGTGAATGCACAAAATGTCATGGCAAGTTCATGAATGCAAGCATATGCAAGATGAAGGCAAGCAAAGGTACAAAATTAGGGTTTTGATGCAACATGGAATGCAAAAGGCAAAGACAGAAGCAAACCATAAGATAAAAATTTGAAATTGCACTCAAACGAACCCTAAACCTACTAGGTTACCATCCAAAGGGGGAGGTCAGAAGCTAAACCTAGAGGGACTTATGAATTTCCTAAGTTTCTAGGGTTTAAAGGGTGATCCTAAATGTGAAATGCCAAACAAATTGAAAATGAAAGATAAAAATGAAACAAATTTTTTTTTAGATTCTTGAAACCATGCATAGCACAATGCAAAAAGAATCATTCACAAATTCACCTTGGTTTAAAAGTTATGAATTTTTGAAGTTAGGGTTAGAAATATTCAAGTTTAAGAACCCTAATTCATTTGAAAAATGTCAAAGTATGATCAAAACCAAAAAGAAATTTGTGTGGTGAGTTTGTAAATGTCTCTAAATGTTTAAATATGCTCTCTGATTTTTTTTGTGATTTTTAAATACCTAAATGTATTTTTAATTAATTAATTTTCATTAACTAATTAAAAATAACATTTAAATGATTTAAAAATATTTTTTAATGCAAAAAATGAAAATAAAAATATTTTTGGGTTCTGAAAATTAATAAAAGGCTTGATAAAAAATTTCAGAATTTTTTGGCTATTTTTACTATTTTAAATAATTCGTGAAAGATTAAATAAGAAAATGAAATAAAAATTAAAATAAAATGAGTTAAATGGAAAAGTCAGCTGATCCTAAGGTTGAGATTCAAAGTTGGGTTGGAGGGAATTGACCCCGCGCGCATCTGGACGGCTGGAATTCAAACTTGCCCTAATTACATAATTAAGCCCTAATCTGAACCCTAATGACTTTTAGATGACCGGAACAGTGTTCCGGTCATCTTCTCCGGCAGCTCTCACTCAATCTCTCTCAAAACGCCACAAAAACTCACTAAACTCTCCAGAATCACTCTTTGAACATCACTAAACACAAACCACACAACAAAACTCATTTATTTTTCGTGAATCATGCAAATCGAAACAAAACATATTTCACGAGCAAAGTTTCAGAGGTTCATAAAATCCTTAAAACTCAACCATTTTCAAAAAGAAAAGTATCAGCATGATCATCACAACATGAGGAACAATTCTATAACCTAAAATCAAGTTTCTGGAAAATTTATTCTTGAGGTTACCTGAAATGAAGCTTTCGAAAATGTCACTGTCTTGGCTCTTCTTTGGTGCTCTTCCACTCCCTTTGATCCCCTTATGCTTCTGGAATGCTTTGCTGAAGTGTATATGACCTCTTTTTGAAATTCAGTGAAGTTCAGTTCAAAGGGGGAAAATCGTATTTGGTGTATGGTGGTTTTTAGGGCAAAGTGAAGGGTGGGAAATGATCAGTGATGAATTTGGAGATGAATGGTGGAAGAAGTTTGAAGCTTTGATGTTTGTGTTGAGTGTTTCGAATGAAAATGCAAAGGAGGTGATTTTTTGTAACTATGGCAATGCTGAAGTGTTTTGCTGTGTTCTTGTTATGTTTGGCTTGCTTTAGGTTAGTATAAACAAATGCCATTGGTTCAGAGAGTGGTTGTGGCATAGTGTGATTGGCATGGTGCAAAATGCAAAAAGTAAACATTTGTTGTCCTTTGAGGTATGGGCTGGTTCAGGCCAAGTACAAGGGCATGTCTGGTGCAGCAAGATTCAAGGAGGTCCATAGAATTCACTTTTGGGCAAACCAGCAAGTTTGTGAGAAGTTGTGGGAGGTTTTGCAAATTTGTGAACTTTTGGCCCCTTTGAAATTTCTTCATGTGCAAGTCATGAAATCTTGAAATTCTCTGGGAAATTATGAGTTTTAAGGCATGCACTATGATTTTATGATGTGTAGAAGTCACTTTGAAGTCACAAAATAGCTTGGCATGAGGTTTTGCAAAAATCCCTCTTTGGCATGAAACATGAAATTATGTGATTTTTGCCAACATTGGAAAGCCATAACTTGAGTTCCCAAATGAATTAGATCTTGTTCTTGTACTTTTTGGAAAGGGAATGATCCAATCTACAACTTTCATGACCAAGAATTTTTCATTTGAAGCATTTTTGGTTGAGAAAGAGGAGGTTGAAAAACTTTCCCAAAATGGAAAGTTTACATTACAAGTCATTTCCATTTTTGGCAACTTTTGGTTTTGCTCACTTTTCTTCAAATTTGTGAACTTCTAAGCACTTAAAGGATCAAATAAAGACCATATAACTTCAATTTGATGAAAAATTCACTTTGGGTCCATTGATGGGGGCCTCAGATGCCCTGATTTTGCTCTGACTTGCTCAGGAAGTTACCCAGTGATCAGATGACTTCCTTAATGAATTTCTTCATCAAACTTGGTATGTATGATCCTTATATCATATTAAGACCAATAGAAACAAGAATGACCAAAAAATTTGGAGTTATGGCCTCTGAAACCAAAACCCTTATTTCAGGTCATCTGTGCAGTTAAACCTAGCTCTGCTTCCATGCTTTCTCAGTTCTTGTGATTTTCTGACTTCCTTGATCTTTGGAGGATATAACATGATGATTGAACATACATGGACCCCCTTGAGATGATTGAAGACCTTTGGAGTGGCTCAAAAGGCTCTTGGATTGCTTAGATCACAAACCCTAGATGCAGATGAACTTGACCTAATGCAGTGAAGCAAAAATGCCACATGATATGCTATGATTAAACTTATGCAAATGAGAAAGATCACAAGACATGGTGTGAACTTAGTGAGGGAAAATTTAGGGTGTTTACGAATAGGGAACCAGAGATTCTAGGTCTCATCCCCAGCAGAGTCGACAGCTATCGCTCCCATGATTTTCATCCTAGTACAAACGAGAAAGTGGTGCGGAAAAGATATAGAGCCGCCAGCCAGATATTGTTATCCCAAATGAATGGGAAAGGTAATGTTGGACCAACCGAAGGAAAGGAAAGAACAAGGTCTTGAGAACCAAAGAGACTGGGTTTGAGAGTCAGTTACGAACTGGGAAGGTGTTATCACCCTAGATAGTCCGTCATACCTGACGGGATCCATGCTTGTTAGTCTGTTTTAAAGGGTAAGGAATAAAACTGTTGCTGAATAAAAACTGCTACTAGAACTGGAATGAAAGATGGAACTGGAAAAGGAGAATGAAAAGGTACGGGAAAAATATAGGGAAAATAAAGAATATGCTCGAATGGGCCCTACCCCACTACTTACGTATCTCATTGGAAATGAGAATTAGAGTCAATGTAGTTCGCCTAACTAGGTAGGAAACTGTTATTTGTGTTTTTTATGTCTTGAACTGTTTATGTCTATGCTCCAGTGTTACATGCTGATCTAGAACGAGTGAGTTTACCGTCTTGCAAAGAGACAAAGAAAAGAGAGTCCTTTTGTTATGAGTGAGTGAGATCAGAAAAGAATTCCCAAAGGAAAGACGCTTATTATTTGTTCAGTGTTTTTTAGAAACTTTACCTCTGAGGTTTCCATAGGCGAGTGTATTCGTGTCCTAATCCTCAGAGCTCCAAATAATGAGAAGATCTCCAAGACTTGGTTCCAAAGGTTAGGGCTCAAGAACACTACCCTATTGGCATTTGTTATGTGTTTTTACTTTTAAAATGAAGAAGTGATTTTTAAGCTTTTCTTTGTGAATGTAACCTCGTGATCAGACTTGTACATTATGCTAGACAAGCCTACATTATCCCAAGATGGTATAGATGCAAGTGCCCCGTGGAATAAGTCTATACACACAAGATCACTTCAACCATTATTATGTCTTTTGAAGTTTTCTTTTGTTTGAAGATGAGAGATAGAAGAACAAAAGGAGAACCAAAGGTAAGAGTCTAAAGGGGGACTAAATCATCCTAAGTGTTATCATGCATAGGTGAACCTAGGTTAGTGAGGTTTGAATTCTATCCTAATGAAGACGAAGGAGATAAAAGAAAGAAATGAAGAATGAGAAGAGGAGAAGAAGAAGTTAGAAGACAACTTACTTCTCAAAAGAAACTAAGTTGTTTCTAAAGGGGAAATGATGTAGTTATGCAAGCAAAGCACAATGTGATAAGGAAATCACAACTTGAAAGCATTTAAATATATGAAGGAAGGAGTTGTATGTGGGATACCCTCCCACACACATGACTTACCATACCCCCTATAAAACAAATGTTAGATAAATACATTGCATATAAAACCAAGTGATGATCAAATAAGTCATGAAATAACCCTAAAGGAAAAGGATCCTAAATGATCAAAGACTTCTAAAGTCAGTAGCTAAACCCTACTAAGGTACCATGAGGCTAGAAGATCAAACAACATCAAACTAGGCCCAAACTAGACACCAAACACCAAGGAAGCTTAAGGTAAAGTTAGATGAAGAAGATTGAATAATTATGCAAGGTTAACATGTACTAAAGCATGGCTAATTGTTAAATTCATAACCTAAGATCAATTATAATTGTCTTGAAATGCATGTGAATGAGTAAACAAAACAAGAGAATGGATACTCAAGTATAAGAGATTATATGGAGAAGAAGTGAGGAAGAGTGAACAAGTTATTTCATAAGAAGAGACATAGCTTAGAACACAAGTCAAACATGAACAAACAAATATGAAGTTCAAATAGAAAATTCAGAACCTATAAGGTATGATGAGATGAACATTATAAGTACAAACTAACCAGAAGGGAACAAGAAGAAGTCATGTTAGGGTTTAGAGTAGAAGGAAGTTTGTTTTTTTGAAGTAAACATGTTCAAAAATGTAACATTTGGAGTGAATGACATCTTGAGAAGATGGGATGAGATAAAATAAGAAATAAACATCTCATGAAGTGCATATGAAGTTCATGGAATGTTAACAAAAATCACAATGTTTTTTGAGAAGGATCAAAGATGGAAGGATGTGGAGAAGTATCAAAGAAGGATGTGTGAACAAATATGAAACTTGTAAATCAAGCAACAACAAAAAAATCAGGTGGATAACCTATAATTGAACACAAAGGACCTATAAATGCCTAATGGAGACTTCTAATATCAAGAAAGAGATCTCAAATGGATGGCATAATTGCCTTACCCAAAAATAGGTTAGAAGAAGGGAAGAAAGAGGCATGAAAAGTTGGTTGAGGAACAAGGCATCAAACAAATAGCTATGGTCATGAAAATAGTGTGAGATTAAGTGTCCAAGGATTTCAACCAAAATAAAACATCACTCTTAAAAAATCTCCCAAATGCTCACAATTAAACTTCATCAAAAGGTCATGCCAAGTCAACCTAGGGTTTCAAGCGATTAGACTCAATGAGGGGACTCAAAATGATACACAAATTGATCTTAAAAATGAGGAAAAAATGCTTTTCAAAGATTTAACATATCCTCTAAATGAGGAAAAAATAATGGAATGGAAACTATGTGTAGAGTGAGAGAAAGAAATTTGATAAGGAAAGTTGTGCGTGAGAAGGAAAATAAAAAAGAAATTAAAAAGAAAAATCATTTTAGGGACTAAAATAAAATAAAATTTGGTGAAATTTTATAAAATTGTGGAGATCAATCATGAATTTTTGTGGAATTTCTATGGACCTCTAACTATTTTTAAGAATCAGAAATGAAAATGATGTGAAAAATAAAATAAAATGGAAAGCAAATGGACCAGGGGTGCAAAAAGAAGCCCAAATGCGTTCAAAATGGAATGGGATGGGAATAGGGGTGTCAATAGCATCAGAGGCCCAAGGCGCCTCTATCAAATTCACAAAGTCAAAAAAATTGATTGGACCTGGAGCCACTGTATTGATCTAAGGGAGTGTGTTCAGTCAACAAAATGAAAGGTATGAAGGATCAACATGCAAGATTAGTCCACAAAAGGTATGCGCATCCTATGGTTCAGATGAAAGACTCAGATCAAAAGGTATGTGAAATCAAAGGCTGGGAGGAGAGGATCAAGCAACACCTAACTCAATGGTCCACAACATGGGGAGTCAAAGTAAGCAAGGTGGAAGAGGAAGGAACATCAAAGGAGAATGCTCATTAATGTGGTGTCACTTTATGGAATGCACGATCAAAAGGATCTAACGACTGTGTTATAATCTTATCACAAAACCCTAGATGACCTTCACCGACCGGAGAAGGACCTCAGGTCATCTTCTCCGGCCATCTCCGGTGATCTGTAAACCCTAGTCCTCTCTAGAAATGCACAAAAAAGGTATCAATCAAAAGTTGAGCTTAAGTACATTCCAAATCTAACAAACAAATTCACAAATGAAGCACACACAACATGAATCGAATGATTTCAGTTTGCCTTAAAAATCTTCAAGTGTCTATAAAAGACCTAATTGCTTACCAGAGGCAGTTCATTCTCATTATTAAACTCAAATCAAGAAGAATATGGTCTTAGATCATTAAAATCGAAGCAAAATAAGTTGAAGAAATCCAAACTTGAATATGCAGAAAACCAGAGGTCTTGATCTTGTTCTTGAGCTTCAAAGAGAAAAATAAATGCTTTATAACCTTGAATCTTTGCAAAGAATGGAAGAAATTCAGAATTGAGCTTGAACTTGCACTTGAAGAATTAGCTTGATTCTTCCATGGATCTTGATCAGAGCTTGTTGGAGATGATTGATTGATGAAGAGTGTGATGAGAAGTAATGAAATTCGTATGAAATCAATGAATTTGCAGGGATAAAACATTGGTGTGATTGGTGTATATAAGAATCAGTTATGAGGAGCTTATATATGGTGAGTTAGATCTTAACTACCATGGTTGATAGTTGCAAACATGGTTAGTGGTGTAGGATCCAAAAATGAGGTGTGGGAACCAATTGTCAAGGAGAAGTGAGAGTGAGCTCGTGTATGATCATGTACATGGATTTTATGATACTTATGGTAAGGTCTTAATGATGTGTGTTGGTGATGTGTTATGATCCAGCTCAAGTTTTAATGTCATAAGCTTCGTCAATTTGAATTTTCACTATCTTCATGCATGGTCATGCATGTGAGTGTGTTATGTAAGTGTGTGTGTGTGTGCACACAAATGGGGCAATGTATGAATGGTGATATGAACATGCATGTACCATAAGTCAACAAGGCAAGAATTCAATCAAAACTTCCAACAAAAAGCAGCCAATGCATCAATGCAAATGATGATGTTTATGAATGTATTTCTCTCAATGTAGTGAATGAAAATGCATGATCTTGGAAACAAATGGTTTATAACATTTGATAGAACATGTTTGTTGTTGAAAACAAGATGAAAAGAAGCTTCTAAAGTTCTTGAAAATGACTTGGAATGCAAACACCTCAAACTGGCTCATGGGCGTGTGAATTGTGCCCCAAGCCAGGCCTTGGGCCTAGGGCAATTTGTTTGAAGTAACCCTCTTGTTTGTGGCTTCCTATATCTTCATCCATTGCTCAAATGAAAAAACCATAAACACTAGAGTTGTAGAGGACAAGCTCCTGAAAAACATTGATGTTCAAAGATTTTCCATTTGAGGTCTTCTTGATGGTGCAAATGGTCTTGAAATTACTGCCCACAAACTATTTGATACATTGTCTGGCCAGGCGCGCGCATATGTCTTGCCTTGCCATGGTTTTTTGCCCTAGTTTAACCATACTTTGAATGATCATAACTTCTTCAATTTTGATCCTATGAACATGATTCATCTATGGAATTGAAGCTTAGAATTTCCTCTATCAAACAGCCTAGGTGGATTTTCATTTGACTTTTGGATTTTGAAATGGCCTCTCTTGAACATGGTTGCCAAATTGACCAAAACCTTCATTTTTGGAAAACCTAATTCTCCAAAAATGGAAACTTTAGGTTTTCTTGATTCTTGATGATTCATCAATCATTTCTTAATCAAATTTTGTCCAATGATCCCTTGTAACATGAATTTCATGATTTTGACCTCAAAAAGTCAGCAGTTGACATTTTCCTCTACATAATTGACTTTTCCCAAATTTCTCGATTTTCAATCAACAGACCAATTGAAGACCTTCTGAAATGATTCAGTGGATGATTTTTAAACCCTAGGTACTTGACCTCATATGGAAAATATTGAAATCAAGTTTGGACCAAAATTTCATTAAGAACCCCCATTAATCAGAAACCCTAATTTTGGCCCCTTTTTGCTAGGAGGTGTTGTACTGCTTGCATTCATTGATCAATCCACCTCTTTCAAAGCATTGAGGAATCATTTGAGATCTTGTGGGATGTTAGGAACCTTTTTAATTTTGTTGGGAGTCAAGTGACCATTGTCATTGCCTTTGAATGATCACCAATCTAACCAATCATTGACCACATGCATTATGCTCCCAACTATGAATGATATGCTTTGTTATTTTTTATTTATTTATTTTTATTATGATTTAAATGCAATGTATAGAAGGATATGCTAAATTGAATTGAAGCATAAGATACTTGAAGTTATTAATAAATAAGAGGGCAAATTTTGGGGTGTTACACATATCTCTCAACTCCAATAGTGTTCCTTGCATCTTTTGAACTAAGTTGTTTCACGAACAAATCCTTAGTTAACACAAGCCTCATTAACCTTTTCACCTCTGCAATTCCAATACAAAACTAGCCAACATTCTACAACCAACACTCTAGAGAAGCAATAGCTTCTCCCCACTTATTTCCAACCAACCCCTGCAGAAAAAAAGTTAGAAAACAAGAAAGTTGATAGTGTGTCATAACACATATTCCATACTCGGGAACAAGAGACACAAGACAACCTGGCCGGACAGACCGACCTGCTCTGAAACTAATTGTAACACCCCACTTTTCCCATTTTAGAAAATAACGATTTAATAAGAAAAATAAGAGTTTAAAGAAAGTGGAATGCCACACCAACAATAATAACAAACAAAATTCCTTCATTAAAACAATGGAAAAATATTATTGTATTCATCTTATGGAAATTTTCCAAACATCAACAATATTCCATAACATCGCTTGGTGTACAAGGTTTTCAACAAAAATAAGATACATAACAAATAATGTTAATAAGTAAACATAAAAAATCCTTGAGTCCCGTGTTACGTATCAGAGCGACTCTTAAGACTCGATCAAGCAACTTGTACTCCAAGCGTACTCAAGTAACTGAATCATTTGTACTCCCAACGAAGCACAGACGTAACAAACAACAAAGTAGGGTGAGAACTACATTCAATAATTAACGATGTATAATACATGTTAAATGGTAGTATCTCATAAAATCAACATAAACAACACATATCCACAACAATAATCCTCAATATGACAACATGATTCAATAACATCAATATGCAATGTGACCCAATAAAGACACAATGCATGTAGTCCAACTCACCATGGTTCATTCAATCGAACCCGATTCCTAAAGGAATCCGGATAAATCACATACACCCATTTAACAATGATATATCTCAAACATACGGATAACTCACATACACCCATCCGACAACGAATCATCCCACTAATAATCAACAATAATATCATGAATGCATGATAATGAATATGCATACAACACAGGTATAATAATCATTATACCTCTTCACGATCCATCTGATCACATAAGATATACAACATGGCAATATTTGCATACAACATGTGTATAATAACTATTATACATGAACAAGATCCTACGGAGCACACCAAAAATACATACAACACATACATACAACAACAGCCAATCATAGCAACAATCTTTCTGATCACCCAGAACCACCTATGAGACAACTACATCTATAATCATACATATACTCGAGTTCCCCAACCACCAAAAGGAATACGAACTCGTCATATCACACCAAGGTTCATCACACCTATTCCATCGATTCATTCTATACATCACCAAGGAAATGCATCACTTATCTTAATTAGTTATTCACTCGATTCATCCACTAGGCCTCAATTATTAATCCACTTCATCCCCAATCGTACGACTCACAATCACTAAAATACTTCACACGACTTACTTAATTAGTCATCTAATTAATCTAAATGAATTTCGTTATTAGATTCCATTCAACACCAATTCTTGATTAATTAAATCCTAAGGTCTACATTAATGCCTCAGATCAAGAAAATCAACAACGCATGTGAAATTGGGACAAAAATTGCAAAACAGTACACTTAGCCCTACTTCCCTAGTCATATGCGTATTACATAAGGCCATATGCATATGGACCAGCCTCCACACTCATATACGCCTCTCATACGCGTATGGTCACTCACTTTCCACTCAATACGCGTAATGCCCCCTATTACGCGTATTACACAAGTGTCCTACGCGTACCTCATACAAAAATCATTTCCCATACGCATAACCACCATCAATACATGTAAGGCATAGTTCTTACGCATTTCATTATGCGTATAAACCCTCATTTACGCGCAATGCCCAAGTTTCACACAACTCCATACACTTATGGGCAGATACCTTCCAAAATCTCACATTTTCTCCTTCATTCTGCACCTGTTCTCTATGATCCTCGTTTCCACCCTTTACACCAGTTATAAGAATGTTTTTATACCAGTTTTATACCACTTCTCATGTTTTTCTTTCATCTAACATTACTAGATTCAATTCTATACGGTTTCTAGATCTAGATTCGTCTTTCTTATTCTACAACAACACAGGTCTGCAAAAAATCACACCATACAGAATAACAACTACAATATTTCCGGATACAAATTCAAATATACCAGAATGAATTCACAACAACAGATTTACTCACAATAGATTCATCGCACATCATCATATACAGAAAAACCTACGAGGTAAAGGATCCATCACTACCCATCATGTTATCATCACCAATTACGAACCCATTCTCCCCCCTTACCTCAAATCTTGAAGATATTTTCTTGCGAATTTTGTATATGGAGAATGTCCTAGTAGTTCTTCTTCTTTTTAGCTCCCTTTTGGTTTCCCCCACAATGTTACGATTATTCTTTTATTTTTAATTTTCCGGCTAATCTAATTTCCCCTAAAACCCCCACCATCATGTTTTACCAAATCACCCTTATTTTAATTAAGCGACATAATAATTATAATTATAATATTACCAACATTATTTACATAATAATAATAATAATAACAATAACAAAAAAATGTCTTAATGGATCTATTATTATTACCATGTTCCACAATACTACTAATCGTACTATAATTCTACACTTTCTACTTGGACACTACAATAAAACATAAAGACACACGCCTTAGTTAAAGCCAACAAAGTACCAAAATACATGACGAATAAATTATTAAAAATGGGGTGTTACAGTTACCACCTGCCAGTCCACAATGTACTTCAACTTCTAATGTAGTGTGGATGTAACAGCCCCGACAACATGGATCCACGGCCGACCCAACAAACAACTATAAGTAAGTTGGATATCCATCACATATAAAGTACACTTGAATGCCTAAGGACCTATCTTCATTGGAAATTCTACCTCACCAAATACTAACCTTTTAGATCCATCGAAAGCTCGAATTGTCAAATCATTGGGTCTTAACCAAAGACCATCCATTTCCAATTTCATCAATGCCATTTTGGGTAACAGGTTCATTAATGAACCTATGTCAACCAAAAAATGCGACAAGACGGCTCTTTGCATTCCATTGCGATGTGTAAGGCTTTATTGTGGTTTCCCCCTTCAGAAGTCAAATCATAAATTGTGAAGCCTAGTCTATGGCTAGCATTCACATTGGCCACCACACTCTCAAGTTGATTGACTGTAATTTCTTGGGGAACATATGCCGTTTTCAAAACATTCAACAACGCCTCACGGTGCACATCTGAACACATTAGCAAAGACAGGATGGAGATCTTAGATTGTGTTTGGTTCAACTGTTCCACGATTTTATAGTCGCTCTTCTTTATTATTCTCATGAACACTTATACTTCCTTTTCAAAAGTACCTTTGGGATCATTTTCAGGTGTAGGAACTTCCTCAACTACCTTCTTCCCTTTATCTTTCATTACAACTTCAATTTATTTATCATTGTGTAATATCTATGGAGCAAAAAGCCTACCACTTCGAGTGAAACCCCCAAGGCCACCCACATTATCGATATTTGAACTGCTGGACACATGGGTCTCTATCTCTTGCTTCTTTCCCGGATAATACACATCAGCCCTGTAGTGTCATGGAATGACCTTCTCAGAATTGAATGGGATCGGTCCTGGTACCGTGATGGTGATAGGAATAGGCATATCCGACACACTGATAGTGACAGGAGCTTCCCTTGTAGGAACTTGAATTCCGGCCGGAGTATAGTAAATAGTCAAGGTTGATACATCATCATTCTTCTTTGTAACACAATCGAATTGCAACAACCTTCACCTATCAAACACTGCAAACCAAACTTCAACTTCTCACTATCATTCTATTTATTTAAACAATCCAGATAATCCTCATCACAACCCGGGAACACTTGTCCCTTCAGCAGACGAGCTTTCACTTTCAGTTCCCTGTCATCCTCGATAGCATGCATACTCACTCCCCCGTGATTGGGCATGGGATTCTGAAGGACATTGGGAGGAGGAGAGAACTTGATTGCTTTAGAGTCAATCAGGTTTTGTACCTTGTTCTGAAAAGCCTAAAACTTCTCTGTGGAATGCCCCTGAGCACCTGAATGAAACTCACATTGGGAATTTGCATAAATACCTAGTGGAAACTTATCAGCAGAAGGGGTTCTCATGGTACAAAGCTCGACCATGTTCAATTTAAGCAGTTGTTGCAGCAATGCAGAGTATGCCATATGGATAGGGTCGATCTTACGATCCCTCAATCTTGTTCTTTGCTAGTATGGCCTTTGTTCTTGTTGTTGGGGTGGTAGTTGTTGAACCTGTGGTGTAGCAATGGTTACTGTAGCTGCCTAGTGATAAATTTGAGAGCGATCTCTACCTCGGCCCCTGTATACAACATTTTTATCTCATTCCTTTCTTCTTTAGCCACTGGAAAAAGGCTTCATCGCGCCTGAAGAGCTAATACCACTTACGTCCTGAATCCTTCCCAATTTCAACAAGTTTTTTATCCTTTCCGCTGCAACAACAATGTCAGAAAAACCGATAGATAGGAAGGCGGCCAGACAATCCAATAACGCATCCTTCAAGGTGCCCATAAACATATCTGCAATTTCTCGGTCCAACAATGGTAGTTGAACTTGGGCAGCCAATTTGCGCCACCATTGGGCATACTCCTTAAAACTTTCTTCAGATCCCTAAGTCAAATTTTGCAGCTATGTGCGATTCGGGGCCATGTCGATATTATATTGATACTGCTTGAGAAAGGCTTCAGCTAAATCTTTCCAACTCCTAATAGCGACCCTGCTTAGCTTCATGTACCAGCTCAATGAAGCTCCTGATAAGTTGTCTTGGAAGAAGTGCATCCACAGTTTCTCGTCATCAGTGTAGCCAAGATTCTTCCAAAATAGGCCTCAATGTGAGTTCTCGAGCAGGTACTGCCATTGTACTTGTCAAATGAAGGCGCCTTGAACTTCAGAGGGATTCTGACACCGGAAATGAGTCCAAGACTGGTTACATCTATGCCCATGCAATTTTGACACTCCGTGGCCTTAATATTTTATGTCAGCTCATCATACCTTTGATCGTTAACCTCATTCACATGGCCCATATCAACATCCAGCAGAGTGAACCGGTCCTCTTCTGTATCTTCCAAAGTCACGTTATGGGCAGAAGCCCCATTCAGAACCAATAATCCATTATGGGCAGCATTCCCGTTAGGATTTCCAGTAGGCCCTCCTCTATTACCATCCCCTCGGTTCTTGTCACCTGGAAGCTCAACCATTAACCTGAGATGTTCATGATTATGCTCCATGTCGGTCATCAGTTCCACGAACTGATCCATCCTCTGTTAGAGCTCAGTGAGATCATTTTGCAGTTATCGATGAAGACGATTCCCAGTTAAATAGCCTGAAGAAGACACAAGATGAAAAAACCGAATCTGGTACCTGTAAAAGAAAATGTAACATGATATGTATGTTATGCAATGTTATGCTTTTCATTCTCAAGGTCGTTCATGCGCTGATTCCGACATTCAGAGAAGTTTAAATATCCTCTGAGATAAGGCTATGGAAGAGAAGCATTTGCAGGGAATTCATATATCATCAAATATTGTGATCAAGTGTCGATGATCAGATAATAATTCACGGAAAATCAGTATCCATTGGTGCCATACCATTCAAATGTCATAAAAAGCAAAGATTCCCAACGGGTTAATGTCATACAAACATTTGAATGAAATTTCAGAATCAATAACAATGATTCCCACAACAAGTTTGTGGGTAATCCAACATATCAACACTCTAGGCCCTGCAAAGTGTGACACCCCAAATTAATTAGAATATTTATTTAATTTTTTATAATAAATATTCTGGATTTATCGGTGAATTTGGCAAGATATTATGGTGTAGGATGTGTTCATGATGAGTGAGGCGTAATTTGATGAATTAAGTGATTATCCAGAAATATTTTAATAATGATAATAGAATAAAATTATTTGGATTATTATAATAATTATTATTATTATTATTTAAAATAAAAAAAGGAGAATGGTTAAGGATATAGTTGTATTTTTGGGATGGATAAGTGAGGTTAAAATCAGAATAATGTAATGAGGTCCAAGAGGGTAAAGGAGGAAAATATAAAATCATATTTTTGGAAGAATTTTGGGAATCGATTGTATTTTGGGAAAACTGCTCTGAGGAACGAAAGCAGAAAGGCGAGGACTCGGAGGTTTCTCGAAGACCTCGAGAAAAGGGAATTAAGAGTTCGACATCTAAGGTATGGGGAGTATTACCATACGTTATAATTTATATAAGGTGTAGATTATAAATGTGAATTGTAACGCCTTAATTTTTATATTTATTTTTGTGAAATAAATATTAAATAATTTAATGGCATAATTGAATATTTGGTGAAGAAAGTATTTTATGAGAATAATAATAATAATATAAGGTGTACTATTATAATGTTGTTATTATTTAAATAAAATAAAATAAAAGGGTTAGTTAGAGGTTTAAGGGGCAAAGGTGGAATTGTTGTTTCATAAAAAGAGGAATTAGGGAAACAAACCTCATTCATCGTATTTTGACGAAGAACAGAGAGGTCTGGAGAAAGAGGAGAAGAAAGGCAAGGTCAAGGATCATAGATCACCAAGACCAAAAGTTGTGAAGGAAAGCTTCGATTGTAAGATAAGGGGGGAGAAAAGGGTTTATGATTGGTGATAGGACATAGAAGGGTAATTGGGAGTTCCTTTCTCCCTTAGGTATTTTAAGAGATTATGATAATAATGATTGAATTGATGCAATATTGTGAAATTGTTGATGAATATGATTATACGATGTATTTTGAAAATATATTTGGTGTTGTGTGTTTGGTATTGGGAAGAATGGCATATAAAGGTTATGGAGGATATGATGAACAGAGAAGAGGATTAAACCTCATAGATTCCTTAATTTGATCAAGGAAAGTTTATTAATAAAACTAGTTGATGTTATATGTATAAATGGATAATAAACATGTGAATTGGTTGGTTTTAAGTGTTAAAATCGACTTAGAATGATTGGGGTTCGTGTATGTGAGGAAGAGGGAAAAATTGAGACTTTTGGAAAAATTAGATTTTTGGGGTACAGGTGCCCTAACACAGGCCGTGTCCCATGACACGGGCGGCTGTGTCAGGCTACGGGCATTATACTAAAAAGTGGAATTTTGGGAAGTTGGATTCAGGGGGCCTGACACGGGCCGTGTCAGGCAACACGGGCGGCCGTGTCAGCCTCCTGGAAAATGGGATTCGGTGATTGGAGAGGACGTGTCCCCATGCCACCTGACACGGGCCGTGTCAGGGGACACGGGAGGCCGTGTCAGGCCACTACAAATGTAATTTTTCGTCCGTTTTAAGGTGAATTTGACTCATTCTTCTAATGTAGGATTATATTAATGCAATAAGACTTTGAGGATGTTCTAATAATGAATATAAGACTTGATGATTAGTCGCATAAGAAGTCCTAAGTGCTTAATTGAATTATATGAATATGTTGATTGTTATAATTGTGAATAACATGAGATATGTGTATGCATTATGTGTGAATAAGATGCATTGATGGTTGGTTGATGAGATCATGATGATCGTAAAGCATGATGTGTTCATGTGTATTGTGATATGGTATGCGTTGTTGTGTCTGCATGCGCATACATTTGATGGAATAATCATGTCGTGGATGTGATTATTCAGGATTCATTGAGAATCGTGGTTGCAGGGATGATCGTGTCTTGTTGGAGACGTTAACGATGCATTCGGGGTTCTATTGATGAATCGTTATTGTGAGTCGGTACCGCATTTGCATTGTGCATTGGAGTCACATTGCATTATGATTGATTGAATATTATGATTGATTGAATAATATGATTGATTGAATGATATGATTGATAATTTGGTGTGACTAGGGGTGAATTACTTCTTCATATATGTCGTATGCACCGTTATATTATGAATCTATTTCTCAACCCTCTGTTTGTTTTGTTGCGTCTGTGCTTCTTCGGAAGTGCAGACAATTCAGGTACTTGAGAAGTACATTGGTGTGATGTCCGTGTCCTAGGAGCTCTGATATGTAACGGGAACGGGGATCTTTGTCCACATTTACTTTTATTGTTTAGAAAAACTTATCTTTATAATTAAACTTGAATTGAAGAACCTTTTTATGTGTGATTTGTTAAGCCTTTGAGCTATTGACGTTAAACATTTGGATTACGCTGTTTTCTTTTATTAATGGTTTTGATGAACGATGATGATGTAACATTTCACTTTGGACAAGTAACTCTGATTTTATTAAAGATTTATATAAATATTTTGTGGGAAAAGTGGGTGTTACATGAATGGTTTCAGATTTAAGGGTTTATGAGAAACCATGATGAATTTGACGAATTATGTACAGTATACGAAGTTGTTGTTTAATGATATTATTGAAGTATAATTGTTGCCATTGTATGGGATTTAATCAATCGTTTAGGATAATGATATGAGTTTGTTTTGATGAATGTTTACGTTGAAGCTGAGGAGGAGTTGAAGTTATAATTGTAAGGGTTGTTTAATCTAGATTATTATAATTGATTTAGGAATTGATTAATTAATAGTCGCAGGAATTTTGGAGATGATGAAGTGTGTGTGAAGAGATAGGGAGAAACTGTAATCGTTATAATGACTATGACTATTCTTGAAAAAGTTGTGTGTAATCGGAATTGAATTAAGTGAAATCAGAACAAGTTGAATTTTGTGAAACCTCATTCCAGAAAGAGATGGCTTGCGCCACCCATCCCCCTTAAAATAGGTGGCTTGCGCCACATGGGAATCACCTAAGAGGATTAATTAAATAAAGTAAATTACAATGTGGATGGTGAGTATGCATATGTGAATGCGAAAGGAAGGATCTCTTGGAATGAGGCTGCAAGTATCCCAGATGGCTTGACTGGGGAGAAGTGATGATCACTGTAATGATCTGATCCATCCTTGTGAGGAAAAAACAACTCTGCGGGGAATTTTGTTAATGATACATCGGCTCTGAACTGCCGCCATTGCCAAAAATAAATTGGACTTTGAGATTGGAGAGCCAAGACCCTGCTGGAGATGGACCCTTCTTGAACTCTGATGGGGAACTGAAAACCTCCTGATTTGGCTGTGAACCAGAGGTATGGCTCTACTGAGGAAGTAACCCGCTGGGGAGGAAAGACACTCCTTGCACTGCTGGGGATTTCCCCTGTATTGAAAGGGAACCTCTTCTTAGGGAGGACAAGCATCTTTTGTCATTATTGTTGGAGGAGAACTTCAATTTCACTTCTACTGGGGATAACAGGAGACACCCGGGAAGACACCTGTTCTTGTTCAAATATCTTGTTGAAATATTCTTCCTGGAAGTCTTCCTTAGCTCTGCTAGCAACACATGCACTTGTACCTGCATAAACACAACTGATAGTGCCTACAACATGGAAAGTTAGTTCTGGACCTGTATGCCCCAGGCTCATGGTATGAATCACCATCTCAACCATTTAACCTTTTTAGACTTGTATTAAATGTTTTTGTCCTCCTACATGAGTTAGAAAGCATTCAAATGTTCACAACACAATATAAATCACCATTTATTGGACGTTTTTGCAATCAATCAATGCTAGATGAAAAACAAAAACAAGAATCAAATAGTCACAAGTTGACTGAAATTGGATTTTTATTGATTTGGAACATGGCCATGAATAGGCATTACAAAGGAAGCAATTCCCTGGAAAGAGGAAATAGCCAAAAAGGAAAACAAACTATCCTATTGGCAACGTGAGTAGTGGATCTCATCAAGTTCGACCCGGTTATGACTCGTATATCTTCAAGACTATCCGCTTGCTCTGCCCCTTGAGAAAGGTGATTGAACTGGTCTTCAACCCTTAGAATAACCTCAGTTGCAGATGGGTTACGAGTTTCATAGATCGTAGTCTTTCGTGTTAGTCCCTCTTTTGTGTGAATCGCTCTTTCGGGTTTTCAATCCACCGGGATACCCTTTTTTGCCTGTGCTGTCCGATGTGGCTTTTCAACTCAGCGGGTGTACCTTTTTTCAAGATTTCCCTAATTTTTTCCCGAGCCTTTTATTCTGTTTTTGGCTCGCCGGGATGCCCATTTTTGCCTGGATCTTTATTCTGTTTTTATCCAGCGGGTCTTTTTACACGAAGTATTTTCTTACTGCGTCTGTGTTGATGGGGGAATGGAAGTCTTCTCCATCCATGGTTGTTAGCATTAAGGCTCCACCAGAGAAAACCTTTTTAACCACGAATGGTCCTTCATAATTAGGTGTCCATTTGCCCCTGTGATCGTTAAGAGGGGGAAGAATCCTTTTCAGCACCAAGTCACCTGGTATATACCTTTGAGGTCGTACCTTCTTGTCGAAAGCCTGCTTCATCCGCCGCTGATACAACTGTCCATGGCATACAGCTGTTAGGCGTTTTTCTTCAATGCGGCTCAGTTGATTATATCTGGATCGGAGCCACTCAGCGTCATCTAGCATAATGTCCATCATTAACCTCAATGAGGGGATCTCCACTTCGATTGGTAGGAGTGCCTCCATACCATATACCAATGAGAACGGGGTTGCCCCTGTTGAGGTATGCAATGACGTTCTATACCCATGTAAACCAAATCGTAGCATCTCATGCCAGTCTTTGTATGTTACAACCATCTTCTGCACGATCTTCTTGATGTTTTTGTTGGCCGCCTCGACGGTTCCATTCATCTTCGGACGATATGGAAAAGAGTCGTGATGTTCTATTTTGAAATCTCGACATACGTTAGCCATCATCTTGTTGTTAAGATTAGAACCATTATCAGTAATGATTCTTTTGGGAATTCCGTACCGGCAACTGATGTCTCTTTTCATAAACCGGGCTACCACTTGTTTAGTAACGTTGGCATAAGACGCCGCTTCGACCCACCTCGTGAAATAGTCTATAGCAACCAGGATGCGGTGACCGTTGGAAGCTGTCGGCTCGATCTTGCCAATCATATCAATGCCCCACATGGCGAACGACCATGGTGAAGACATGACACTCAATAGATTCAGAGGTACATGGACCTTATCAACATAAATCTGGCACTTGTGACATTTAGAGCATCAGCGAACTGATTTTCGTCTCGGGGAATATAACTCAACTTGACCTTGGTGAAGAAAGTCAACAACCTCCTGGTATAATCCCTATAAGAAACCAAGTGAGGTTGATGAACTAACCATTATCCATTGACTTGGTTTACTACCAATGCAGAATCTCTGAAGATCTCGAGGTTCTTGACTCGCAAGTTGATTTCCTCTTCAACCCCCATGATACAAGCTTCATACTCTGCCTCATTGTTAGTGTATTCAAAAGTCAATCGAGCAGCTAAAGGTGTATGGACCCCTTCTGGTGATATGATAACAGCACCTACTCCGCTTCCGTTCATGTTCACAGCTCCGTCAAACATCAACTTCCATTTGGATTCAGGGTCTGGCCCCTCCTCCGGAAGTGGTTCTTCACAGTCTTTCAACTTGAGGAACATGATGTCCTCATCCGGAAACTCGAATTTCATGGGTTGATAATCGTCGATTGGCTGCTGAGCCATGTATTCTGACAATAAACTTCCTTTCATTGCTTTTTGTGACGTGTAATGGATATCATACACTGTTAGTATCATCTGCCATCGGGCTACCCTTCCTGTTAGAGCCGGCTTCTTGAAGATATATTTCACAGGATCCATCTTGGAAATTAAGAGAGTGGTGTGAGTCAGCATGTACTGTCTTAGTCGGCGAGCAGCCCATGCCAAAGTGCAACAAGTTTTCTTGAGTAGTGAGTAGCGTGTCTCACAATCGGTGAACGTTTTGCTAAGGTAATAAATGGCATGCTCTTTTCGACCAGACTCGTGTTGCTGACCTAGCACACATCCCATCGATCCTTCAAGCACAATAAGATACATGATTAAAGGTCTCCCTGGTACTAGAGGCATGAGAATTGGAGGTTCTAGCAGGTACTCCTTAATTCAGTCAAAGGCTTGTTGACAGTCTTCATTCCATTTGATGGCCTGATTCTTCCTCATAAGTTTAAAGATGGGCTCACACGTGGCTGTTAGGTGAGAGATAAATCGTGCAATGTAGTTTAGCCTCCCTAAGAAACCACGCACTTGCTTTTCAGTCTTTGGCTCAGGCATCTCTTGGATGGCTTTTACTTTGTCTGGATCAACCTCAATCCCTCGCTAACTAACAATGAAGCCCAGTAGCTTTCCGGAATGGACCCCAAAGGTGCACTTGTTCGGATTCAACCTCAATCTGAACTTCCGGAGTCTGTCAAACAACTTTGCTAGATTGACCAAGTGCTCTTCTTCTGTTTGGGATTTTGCTATCATATCGTCAACATAAACCTCAATTTCATGATGAATCATTTCGTGAAATAGTGTCACCATTGCCCGTTGGTAAGTGGCTCCAACATTCTTCAGACCAAACAACATGACCTTGTAACAGAACGTCCCCAAGGCGTGATGAAGGTAGTCTTTTCCATATCATCGGGAGACATCTTAATCTGGTTATTACCTGAAAACCCGTCCATGAAAGAGAACACAGAAAACTGAGCAGTATTATAAACAAGCACATCTATGTGAGGCAAAGGGAAATCATCTTTAGGGCTGGCCCTGTTCAAATCTCTGTAGTCTACACACATCCTGACACAATATTGGTAAGCCACGGAGGGTAACTAGTCACGGCCAAGAAACCAGCATCAAATTGCTTTTGTACTTCCTCTTTGATCTTGATTGCCATATCAGGGAGCGTGCGCCTCAACTTTTGCTTCACTAGCGGGCAATCTTCTTTCAGAGGCAACTTGTGTACCATAATATCAGTGTCTAAGATAGGCATATCCTGGTAAGACCATGCGAAGACATCAACATACTCTCGAAGCATGGCAATTAGACGAGTCTTGATAGATTCTTCTAATGCGGCTCTGAGCTTAACTTCTTTCTTTTCTTCTTCAGTACCCAAGTTTATCACTTCAATGGCCTCTTCATGCGGCTGAATCATCTTTTCCTCCTGTCTAAGCAGTTTAGCTAACTCTTCAGGTAGTTCACAATCTTCTTCACCTTCCTCATCGGCTTGATAAATTGGATTGTCAAATTCATACTTAGCCATAACAGGGTCGTCATTGATAAGATCCGGTGACGAGCACCTGCATGAATGGTGATTCATGCAAGGCTTTAGAAAGAGTTTGAGAAAATGAGAAACATTGCCATTTTAAAACTTTTCTTTCTTTTTTTGAAAAACAAAAGCAAAAATGAAAGACAAAGAACAACATGGATGAATGTGAAACTTCATCTTTATTTATGATTATGAATTGTGTTAGGAACAAAAGAAACCTTACAAAAAGCTACTATGCCCCGGGAAAGACATATTGCTTGAGTACAGGAGAGACAAAAAACAAAAATCATTACTCTTCGAAGGAGGTGACTGAGATAAGCCTTTCAGACGACCAGATGATAAGTTGAGCCCTTGGAATAGAAGGTCTGATCCACTCATCAAAGTCACAATCTCTATCAACTGCGTCGTCCTACACGGAACTGATGCTTTTGTAATCCACCATTCCCGCACTCGTGAAGGTAATCGGGCCTTGACGACCTCTAGCACTCTGTCCATATGATGACTGCCTAGAATGGTAGCCAACCCCAAACATATCCTTCTTTTCTGGCACTTCTACTGGACTGCCCCAGCCTTCTCTCATCCCCGACTCTACCACCTCTAGAGCTTTCTTATAAGAGGCTATGGAAACCCCCTTCTTTGGTTCTTCTGAAGAAGTTGATAAAGAAGATGCTAGTTCAGTTTTTAGGGGTTCAAAATCCTGACATGGAGTCTCAACTATCTCCCCATCTATCTCCACATATTTGAATGAAGCCAGATGACTGACGAAGATGTCCTCTTCCCCACAAATTGTTACAATTTGGCCCTTCCAGACGAACTTCAGTTTCTGATGGAGTGTGGACGATATTGCTCCTGCTGAATATATCCAAGGCCTTCCAAGGAAACAACTATATGCAGGTTGTATATCCATCACATAGAATGTGGTATTGAAGATTTCCGGACCTACTTTAATTGGTAAATACAACTCCATAAACACTGATCTCCTCGACCCATAAAATGATCTAACCACTAGGTCGATGGGCTTTAGAATTACTCCATCATAATCCAACTTCATCAATGCGTTCTTAGGCAGAATATTTAGCGATGATCCGATATCTTCCAACACGTAAGAAAGTACTGCACCTTTACATTCTAAAGAGATATGCAGTGTCCGATTATGAGCACGACCTTGAGATGTTAGATTCATGTCTATAAAACCCAATCCATGACTGGCATTAACACTGGATACCATCTCTTCTAATTGATTTAATGAGATATCCTGAGGCACATAAGCCTTGTTCAGGATATTCAAGAGAGATTTCCTGTGGGAGTAGGAACACATTAGCAAAGACAAGATGGAAATCTTCGATGGGGTCTGCTGCAAATGGTCCACAATCTTGTAATCACTCTTTTTGATAATTCTCAAAAATTCTTCACCTTCTTTATCAAATGAGATGTCTGGGTCAGTCACTGGTGCGGGCTTGTTGGCAACCACTAGCTGCTTCCCTCTTTCCCTAGCCTGGGCTTCTACAGTGTCCCTGGGTGGTATCACACTATTTCTTAGTGTTTCCGGCGCGAATAACCTTCCACTTCTAGTAAAGCCCCCTACTCCATCATTTTCTACTTGAGCTGGGGTCGTGCTAGATGTGGCCAAATCTTGTTTCTGGCCGATGCAATATACTTTTCCACCATAATTCCAGGGAATGGCTTTATCACTTTGATACATTATTGGCCCTGTAGTGGTAATCGTTATCGGTGCCACTCTGGCCCGTGGAGGAGCTTTAGATGCATCGTAGAAAATGGTTACTGTGGAGACTTCGCTTTCTCTTACAACTTTGTCAAACTGTAAAACACCTTCATTAATCATACTATGGATCTCCTTTTTTAACTGCTCACAACCGTTTGGAGCTTTAAAACATCTTGGACAATCACTTCTGCAACCCGTAAACACACCCCTCTGGGCCAGACAAGCTTTAACAACATTCAACGGAGTTTGCAGGTCGTCGATATCACACACCAAGTTTAGATTCTTCCCATCATCAACTTCCCCAACCGTACCCCCGTGAGGAGGCATGGAGTTCTGTATTACATTAAGGGTAGGAGCGAAATTAATCGCTTTAGAATCTAGTAGGTCTTGAATAACATGCTTCAGAGCTTTGCTGTTTTCTATGGTATGTCCGGGGGCTCCGGAATGAAACTCACATCGGGCGTTTGTATCATAACCTTCGGGGAGTTGGCCTGACCTTGAAGGTTTTAGAGTTCGGAGTTGGACCATTTGGGGATGTAGGAGATTCTTCAAAAGTTATGAGTAAGACATCGGCGGAGTTTCTGCTTGTTGGCTTTCTTCTAAACTTTGGAGACGACTCTTCTCTTGATGATAAGCCTTCTGAAGAAGCTCTCTCTGTCCATCCAAAGAATCTTGAAGACTCTTGATTTCTAGCTTGTGCTTAACTTCCAGCTTTTTCTTCTTTCTCAAATTGTCTTCCCATTTCTGTTTCCATAAGGTGACCGCTTCATTAGCTTCATTCAAATCTTTCTTCTCCTTCCGATGCTGGGCCGCCTTGTGAGTTTCAGCTAATCCCCTTTTCTTTAAGTAGAGCTCTCTCTCTCTCTCTTGAAAGTCTTGCTGCTTGAGCCTGACCATCTCTTCAGCTTTGTGAGCTCTTTCCTCCAATTTTTGGTTTTGCATCTTCAAATTCTGGCATGAATTGTAGGCTTCTTGATTCTCCAACCTGAGTTGCTGAACCAAGGCTTCCAACTTTTGATATTCCTGAAGAGGCACTGAAGTTATGGGTGCTACCTCCTTAGGGTAGAGAGGTGTTTCCTTAGAAAATGGGAGCAACATGGTCTCCACACGATCCTCCAACCAGCTGGCAAAAGGATCATAAGCATTGGGATCTACTCTCCCAAAGTCTTTCTTCCCTTTCGTCCTAACCTCCCAAGATTGGGATGCTAGTATGCTCATCTTGAGATTTCCTTCTGCTGGAAAGTATAAAGATTCATTTGTTTCTTCAATCAAAGGCACAACTCTTAATGGATAACCAAACTGCTTCCTGGACAAGATAGGATTGTAACTGATTCCACCTTTCCTTCCTATCAAGGGCACACTTGGGAAGCTACCACAGCTGACCAATATTTCTTTACCGACAAGATCCCTGTTGCATCCCCAAGCAATGTCAGCTGAGGTTAATCCCATTAATCTTTTGGACCATTTCCAAGATTGTTTCAAATCCTGGAAAGGTCCTGATTTAGGGAGTTGCCTTACAAACCAATCAGCAAATAGGGGAGCACAACAATTTACATGCCTTTTCCTCTTTTCATTCCTGTGGTGAACTCCATAGTAAAAGTCACCTAGCAAAGTGGGTACTGGATTTCTTCTAGAAAATATAGTGATATCTTCCATGTTGATCAAACCCTTTTCTCCTGGAAACAAACTGGTCCCATACACTATCAAAGCAAGCAAGGTACTGAACTTAGCCCATTTGTTTTCAAAGGCCAGATCCTGAGCTTCCTTGATAAGTAAATCTAAGAAAAGTCCTTTACCTTTGGTAGCATCCAACCCTCTGCTAACCTTGGATAAGTCTATAAGAAAAGAGTCAACTATATCTTTGGATGAAGGCATCTTCTCTAAGCCATAGTAAGGAGCACCATTTTTTATGGGGATTTTGAGGATGCTGGATATCTCTTCTAATGTGGGAGCCAATATGTAGTCAGGGAAAACAAAGTCCCTCAGCTGTGGATCATAGAACTGCAGTAGAGAATGCAAGCTATCCCTCTGGTCAATGGTTGGCTTGTTCACATAGTCTAGGATCTTTCCAAACTCTTTTCTGAAATCATCAAGCACTTCGTCACCCATTAAGCTAATTAACTTCTTAATACCATCTGTCTCTGGATTTGGGAAAGTATAATGGACATTTCTCTTCCTTGGAATCTCCATGTTGAAGCAGCAAATATGACCGGGAATAGGATGTAATGAACCCTGAGAATAAAAAGAACACAAATGATTAATGATGTTATGATGTTATGCAAGGCAAGGCATGTGATCAGTGACGTGTCTATGTAGTGAATCAGGTAATCAATTGTCTATGAAAGGCCACAACATCATCACAAGTATCTTTCTGATCAGGAGTTCATGATTTCAGAATCCATAATCAACAGAACAAGATCATATCACTGAAGCATGCTGGAATAATGGGTATGTTGATGTTTTAGGGTTCCTGCAAACCTGTAAACCCCTCCCCATCTCACGAGTGTGCTGCTCGGGTCAAACATCACGGACTCTCAAAGTCGAATAGCAATAATACGTTCACCATTTCTGAGAAATGGCTCATGACCAAATCATGAAATCAGTTTGGCATTATGTACTACTCAGGGAGGTCTCAGCTGAGTCCAAGGAAACAAGCATCCCTCATAAGTCCTTAGCTTCAAGCACTGAATCGAGAAAAAATAGTACATTCATCCCGAAGGGTACAATACTATCGTCATACGAACAATTTGCCTTAACTGGATTCCTATGAGAGAACCAGGCCATCCTATACGAGTTCCCAGTGGGCCCTCGGATGCGAGTGGGTTTGCCAACAAATATGGTATGCCACTATCATCACTGGAGAGGGATGTTTCCACAAAGGTTCTCAATGATCGGTCCCTTGACTGCGTATAACTATCAAGGTAGTGTATTGCCCCAGAAAGATTCCGGCGTCAATACATTTCGAGAAGGTTGCAAGTCAAGGTGTGGAACTCACTAATACCAACATAGCAAGATGCCATGAAGCCAAAGTGGAACCACTCTAAATCCTAGGTGCACTCAAGCCGGGTATTTGGCTTATCTCACAGTAACAAAGCCCATCCCACAGAAAAAATGAAACCAACACAACCCAATACATGATGCATGTGAAAATAAATACTGAAAGCAGTAAATAAAGCTGTAAAGTAAACTATAAACGAATATAGAAACATAACATCACACACATAAACACCCAAAGAAAACAAAAACAAACAGGCGCTAGGATTGACTCTATAAAGGAAACCAGAGATTCTGGGAAGTACTCCCCAGCAGAGTCGCCAGCTGTCGCTCCCGGGATTTTCATCCTAGTACAAACGCGAAAGTGGCGCGGAAAAGGTAGAGTCGCCAGCCATGCATTTTTATCCCGAATGAATGGAAAAGGTAATGCTGCACAAACCTGAGGAAGAAGGAAAGGACAAGGTCCTGCGAACCAAAGATTTGGGTTCGGGAGTCGGTTACGACCTGGGAAGGTATTAGCACCCCAGATCGTCTGCCGTACCTGACGGGATCCACGCTTCCTTGTTTGTTTCAAAGGGTGAGAAAAATATAATTGCTGCTGAACAGATAAACTGCTAACTGAAAATGAGAATGGAAATGAGAAAGGGAACTAGAAAAAGAGAACGAAAATAAAGAATGGGGAAAATGTAGGGAAAATAAAGAATGTGCTAGAATGGGCCCTACACCGCTGCCTACGTACCTCATCGGGATAATGGGGATCAGAGTCGACGTAGTTCGCCTAACCAGGAGGGAACTTTGTTTGTGTTTTTTATAGCTGGAACTGCACATGTCTATGCTCAATTGTTGCAGGCTCATCTGGTACGAGTGCGTTTACCGTCTTGCATGCGAGACAAGTCGTCGCAAGTTCGCGTTGATAGTGAATAAGGTGAGAGAAGAAGTTCCCGCAGGAGAGATGCTTATTGTTTTTATTTTTTGTCTTTTATGAGTTTTTCATGAATTTGGAACAAGGAAGTGAACTCAAACTCTTTTCCATGGAATGTGTACTTGCTACTACATTCCAAGATGGAATAATAGAACAAGCACACCAAGCAAGGAGAATTTATCCAAGACTTGTTTCCATGAATTAGGGTTTAAGTTCACTAGCTTGTTGAACTTTATTAAGTGTTTTTGTAGCTTGTGAAGAAGTATATTTTAAATTTTCTATGTGAAACAACCCCTTGATAAGACTTGTACATCATGCTAGACAAGCCTACACCACTCCAAGATGGAATGAATGTAAGTACCCCATGGAATAAGGCTATACACAAGGGATCCTTTCATGCATTTATTAAGCCTTTTTGGATTTTTGTTTGAAGATGAGAAAGAAGACTCAAATCGGAAAAGGACAAGAATTAAGGGGAACTAAGACACAACCCTAAGTTATTTATTAAAATGGTAGTCCTAATGGTGAGTGAGGATTTTCTAATCCTAAAGAGCATAAGGAAAAGAGAGAAGAAAAAGGATGCAACTTACTTCCTAAGGAAGATAAGTTGGTCCTAACAAAGGGGGAAATCCTACCAATCACAAAATATGGAAGTAAAAGGTGAATTAAATGCATAAAGAAAATGCATAAAAAATTAAAAAGGATAAGGTGTAATGAAACAAACCTTTCCCTCCCTATAAAAAAAAGATTAGTGTGCATTTTATTAAAAATAATAAGGCAAACTCATACCAATTAAATCCTAATGACTTTATCTTAATTCTAGAAGAACTAAAAAATGCTAAAACAAAAATTTAGCACCTACTACAGCCCCTAAAGTAACAACAGCTACAAAAACAATGCATAACACAAGGTAAATTTCTACAGCCCACAATCAGCATGTAAAGATAGGTGTAAAAAAGTAACATACAGCATGCAAACATAACAAACAACATGTATTTTACAACACCTATATTAACAAATATCTATGAAAACATGGGGCAAATTTGATCATTTTTATTTATGTGCACAAAGTAAATGATAAACAACACATCAACATCAATTAACATGGATCTACATACACCACAAAATGAATTCGAACATGTGAATTTATTTACATCATTTATTTGATTAAAAGGGACAATGATCAACAAGAATAACCACACTTTTCTATATTGCACAAAATAAGCATTTATCATGACTTTGAACAAGTATCACTACAAGCATCAATTATTTCACATGTATTGCATAAAAATCATAATTGAGCTCATGTTAAGATATAATCAATTAAGCACAAGAAACTTGCATGAACATGTGAAGTATTTAATCACTTTTGGCAAAAAATCAATCATGGCATTTAATCACTTTATCAATCAAGCAAGCAATGACAATAATCATGAAGCACATGTCGAATTTAAGCAAGCACTTAACATGTGAAACAAATGATTAAAGTGTAGCAATACACATCAAGAATCATTTATATCACATTTACACATTTAACACAAAACAAGAAAAAGTGAACGGAATCATGTCAAAACGACTCGAAACAAATGAATCGGCTACTGGAAATAGACCCAAAAATTCCTTAAAATCAATACCTAAACATACATGAACCTTAGAAACACTAGGAAGCAAGATTGAGCAAGAAAATAAGCTAAAAACCCAAAAACTAACAGTGTTATCCGGTTAACCAAACGATTAACACGTTAACAGACCCTGGACAACACTAAATTTTGCCAAAAACGCATGTGTTAACCGGTTAACCAAACCGTTTACCGGTTAACGCTGAACAGAAAGTGAAAAATGCTTTTGAAATAAGTGTTTTTGGCCACAATCTTCCTTCTAAAAAACCCTAACCCCCACCTATTCATGCTAACACAAATTTCTACTCAATCAGGGCTTATTAAAAAATGCTAGAACCTATAACATGCTACAACCTAAATTCTAATCCATTAAAATCCACATATCGCAAGCAAAACGTAACGAAAACATAACCAACCACAAGTAATACGAAAAGCACTTAAAGAATGCCGAAATGGCGAAGTGAAGAAGAGAATAACTTAATGGAAAAGTGATTTTAGACCACCAACCTACGAAGCGAAGAAGTTCTTCGGTAAATGTTGCAAGAATCGGAGCTTGATCTAAGAGAAAACCAAGAAAACTGCAAATCTGCAAAATAAATGCATTCTTGATGCTTGAGTCTTCTTGCACTTCCGATAAGTCGAAATCTTCACAAAAATCAGTAGCTTATTCTTCTACAATCCACAATTCAATAGAGGTTGGAGGCTAAGCTTTAAGATCTTCAAGTTTCAATGTGAAACTTGAAGAGCTTCTTCAAAAAAGCTTTGGTGAAAAGGGAAATGGAGGAAAAGTGAGAGAGAAAAAGTGATTCTAGAAATTATGAGAGAGTGAAAAAATTGGGAACCTTTTTCATTGAAGTGATTAATGATTATATAAGGGCTAGGCTTGGAGCTAGGTTTGGGAATGAAGTTAGGTTTAGGAATGGAGTTAGGTTTGTAGTTAGTTAGGGTTAGGGTTGGAGAAGGAATATTCCTTGGAATACTCTAGAAGGTTGTGGAATATGGTAGAAGCATCCAAAGGAAATGGAGTGAAATTGAAGTGGAAAAACAAGAGGGAAAGAATGAAAGGAAATGTGGAAGGAAAGTGGAAAGAAAAGTGGGGGGAAAGGTTAAATCAACCACTTTTCAAATGACCAGTATATCTTCAAGATTACTCCCATTTGAACTTGCTTTCTAAAGAGGAAGATTGGACTGATTCCAATCCTTTGGATATTTCCAGGTTGAGTGAGACGATGATGTAGTACAAATAACTCAGACTGCATTCATTCGCTTATTCCCACTTTTGTGTGGACCTCCCTTTCGGGTTTTCAAACCACTGGGATACCCTATTTTGCCTGAGCTGTCCAATGCGGATTTTCAACTCACTAGGTGTACATTTTTTATTTATATCCCTAACTTTTGCCCGAGCCTTTTATTTTGTTTTTGGCTCACTGTGATGCCCTTTTTTTTCCTGGACTCTTTATTCTGTTTTTTGTCCAGCGGGTCTCTTTTATGCAAAGTATTTTTTAACTGTGTCTGAGTTAGCAAGGGACTGAAAATCTTCACCATCCATGGTTGTAAGCATTAAGGCTCCGCCTGAGAAAACTTTCTTAACCATAAATGGACCTTCATAGTTTGGAGTCCATTTTCCCCTGTGGTCTGTACTGGAGGAAGAATTCTCTTGAGCACAAGCTCACCAACTTGGTACTCCCGAGGACGCACTATTTGATCAAATGCATTTTTCATCTGTCTCTGATACAACTGACCATGGCATACAGTTGCAAGCCTCTTCTCTTCAATTAGACACAACTGATTATATTGGAAGCGTACCCATTCATCCTCATTTAGCTTGACATCCATCATTACCCTCAAGGAGGGGATCTCAACTTCAACATGTAGGACAACTTCCATACCATACACAAGTGAGAAAGGTGTTACCCCGGTAGACGTCCTTACTGACGTTCGGTACCCATGCAAAGCAAATGGTAACATCTCATGGCAATCTTTGTAAGTGAACACCATCTTCTGCACAATCTTCTTGATGTTCTTAATTAGCTGCCTCGACCACGCCATTCATCTTTGGCCGGTAAGGAGAAGAATTGTGATGTTGTATTTTGAAGTAACGACACAACTCAACCATCATATTGTAGTTAATATTAGAACCATTATCAGTAATGATTCTTTCGGGTACTCCGTATCTGCATATAATGTCACTTTTCAAAAATTTGGCCATCACCTGCTTGGTGACGTTGGCATAAGATGCTGCTTTGACCCACATGGTGAAATAATCAATTGCAACTAAGATGAAACGATGGTTATTTTAAACAGTAGGCTCAATCTTCCCGATCATGTCAATGCCCCACATAGAACAGGGCCAAGGAAATGACATGATGTTCAGCAGGCTCAGAGGCACATGCACTTTGTCTTTATAAATCTGGCATTTATGGTACTTTCGGGCGTATGAACAACAATTTGAATCCATTGTTAACTAGTTGTACCCCGATCTTAGTAATTTATTTGCCATTGCATATCCTCTGGCATGGGTACCAAAAGATCCTTCATGGACTTCCTACATCAACATGTGTGCTTCCTGCTTATCCACACATCTAAGCAAGACCATGTCAAAGTTTCTCTTGTACGGCACGCCATCTGCATTCAAGAAGAAACATCCAGCAAGTCGTTCCAAAGTCTTTTTATCATTGGAAGATTCCTCGACTGGGTATTCCTTACTCTTCAGGAAACACTTGATGTCATGATACCACGACTTGTCATCAGATATTGCATCAGCAGCAAACACATATGCAGGTACGTCAAGTCGTGATATGTAAATCTTGGGGACATAATTCCTGAACAACACTTTTATTATTGAGGAAACTGTAGCCAACACATCGGCAAACTGATTCTCATCACGTTGTATATAGTGGAGATTTATTATTGTGAAGAACTTCAATAGTCTTCTCGCATAATACCAGTATGGAATTAAGTGAGGTTGATGTGTTTCCGGTGATCTGTTAATTACGAGAGCTGAATCTCAAAATATATCGAGGGTCTTAATCCTTAGATTAATAGCCTCCTCTATTCCCATGATACAAGTCTCGTATTCCACTTCATTGTTGATGCAATTAAATGTCAATATGACAACAAAGGGAAAATGGACACCTTCTGGATTAATAAGAACGACACCAACTTCGCGCCCATTCATGTTGGCAGCCCATCAAAAATCATACTCCATTTGGATTCAGGGGCTGGCTCCTCCTCCGGGAGTGGTTCCTCGTAGTCTTTAGCTTTGAGGTACATGATATCCTCATCAGGGAAATCAAAATGCATTGGTTGATAATCTTCAAGAGGTTGTTGTACAAGATAGTCTGAAAGAACACTTCCTTTGATGATTTTCTGTGAAGTGTATTGAATGTCGTATTCAGTCAGCACCATCTGCCAACGAGAAATCCTTATGGTCAATGTTGGTTTCTCAAAAATATACTTGACAGGATCCATCTTTGAAATCAACATAGTTGTATGGGTGAGCATATATTGCCTCAAACACTTAGCAGCCCATGCGAGTGCGCAACATGTCTTCTCAAGCATTGAGTATCTTGATTCGCAATCCGTAAATTCCTTGCTCAAGTAGTAGATGGCGTGTTCTTTCCTACCTGTCTCATCATGTTGACCAAGAACACAACCCATGGATCCTTCAAGTATCGTCAGATACATTATGAGTCGCCTCCCTAGAACCAAATGCATTAGAATAGGAGGTTCCTGCAAATATTATTTTATTTTCTCGAAAGCCCTTTGGAAATCGTCATTCCACCTGACCGCTTATTCTTTTCTTAACAACTTGAATATTGGTTCACAAGTGGTTGTGGGGTTAGATATGAACCTTGCAATTTAGTTCAATCTACCCAGGAAACCACGTACTTCTTTTTCTGTTTTTGGTGCAGGCATATCTTGTATAGCTTTTACTTTAGCAGGATCAACCTCTATCCCTCTTTGGCTCACGATGAAATCCAGAAATTTCTCGAATTGCACTCTGAAAGTGAACTTGTTTGAATTCAATCTCAAACAAAACTTCCTCGGTCTCTCAAACAACTTTTTAAGATTAACCAGATGTTTCTCTTCAGTTCGGGACCTGGCAATCATATTATCCACATAGCACTATATCTCTTTGTGAATCATATCGTGGAATAATGTTACCATAGCCCATTGATATGTTGCCCCAATGTTCTTCAATCCAAAAGGCATCACTTTGTAGCAGAATGTACCCCACGGGGTAATAAATTTTGTTTTCTCCATGTCTTCTGGCGCCATCTTTATCTGATTATACCCAGAGAAGCCATCCATGAAAGAAAATACCGAGAACTGAGCTGTGTTGTCAACCAATACATCAATGTGAGGTAATGGGAAGTTGTCTTTCGGACTTGCTTTATTAAATTCTCGGTAATCAACGGACATCCGGACATTGTCGTCCTTCTTTGTCACTGGTACGATATTAGCTACCCATGGTGGATAACTAGTCACTGCAAGGAACCCGACGTCCCACTGCTTTTGAACATCCACTTTGATCTTCATGGCCATGTCATGACGAGTTCGACGAAGCTTCTGTTTAACCGGAGGACAATCATCTCTCAATTGCAGCTTGTGAACAACGATGTCAGTATCTAACCCCTGGCATATCTTGATAAAACCAAGCAAATATATCGACATACTCACGTAGCAAACCAACCAGTTCCTCTTTCACACTGGCCCCAATCTTGATTTCCTTCTTTGCGTCCTCGGACCCAATATTGATAAATTCAACTTCCTCCTGATGAGGATGAATAACCCTTCCTCTTGTCTCAACAATATGGATAATTCTTCGGGGAGTTCACAATCTTCCTCAACCCCTTCATCATCTTTGTAGATAGGATTATCAAAGTCATACTCAGTCATAGTAGAATCGTTATAAATGGAATCCGGGTGATTAAGTATGCACAAGTAATGTGCTTATTTTAGAGTTCAGTTTTATGAAAAGAAAAACAAAATACAACATTGCCATTTTATTGTTTTTTGAGAAAAAGTTTAAAAATGAAAGAAAGTGAACACTGTTTTGTGTGAAAAATGTCATTTATTCGTGGTAAAATTAAAATTGCAATTAATTCAAGGTGGACCTACAAATGGATCCATGCACCTTGGGCAGAGTGTAGGATTTGACATGCAAATGAAATGAAGAAAACAAGAAAAATTACATTGTCTGGAGAGTAACTTGGACAATCTCTTTTGCAAACCAGTTCTTGCTTTCCTCTCCGGAGACACATGGACGCACCCAGTTGTCTAGGTCGCAGTCACTGTTAGTATCTTCTCCCGCAGCAGCACATACTTTATTTGGATCAATAACGCCCCCGCTTGAGAAGCTTATCAACCTGTTGCTCTTGGACACCTCTGCTTGACCTGGCTAATACCTGATTCCGAACTTGTCCTCTTTCTTGTCTACCTCCACAACTTTTCCTTAGCCCTGGGCATTACCTGATTGAACCACCTTTAAATCTTTCCTGTACGAGGATATGGAGGTTCCCACCTTTTCATTTCTCTTTCCCCTTGAACTGGGAGAAACTTCATGAATGTTTATTGTCTCGGAGGCCTGACATAGCGTTTCCAGGATTTTTCCGTCCATCTCCACATACTTAAATGTCGACAGGTGGCTCACGAATATATCCTTCTCCACGAAAATCATGACAACCTGCCCATCCACCACATATTTCAACTTCTGGTGTGGCGTGGATGTCACTGCGCCAGCAGCATGAATCCAGGGCTAACCGAGAAGACAACTATAGGCGGGCTGTATGTCCATTACGTAGAAGGTAATCTTGAAAATATGTGACCTAATCTTCACAGGTAGCTTAACCTCCTTGAAAACTGATATTTTTGGAACCGTCGAACGCTCGTACAACCAAGGTACTAGGCCTTATGAAAATCCCTTCAACATCTAACTTCATCAAAGCTTTCTTGGGAAACACATTCAGTGACGACCCAGTATCCACCAACACGTAGGATAGCCCCCTTACACTCCATAGTGATGTGTAACGTTTTGTTATAATTACGTCCCTCAAAAGTTAGATCTCTATCAGTAAAACCCAGCCCATGGTTGGAATTTACGTTAGCAACAACTGCTTCCAACTGATTCACTGTAATCTCCTAGGGAACATAGGCCATCTGTAAGACCTTCAGCAACGCCTCTCTATGAGCTTGGGAACACATCAATAAAGACAGAATCAAAATCTTTGATAGAGTCTGATTCAGCTATTCCACTACCTTGTAATCATTTATCTTTATGATGCGCATGAATTCTTCCACTTCCTTCCCAAAATTACTCTGACTAGTTGCATGAGTCACCACCTCCTCAGTTGCCACATGCTTACCTTTTGCACAAGTTGCAGCCTCGGCTTCAGTATTGGTCCTCAGAGTTTGTGTAGCAAACAGCCTTCCACTATGGGTAAATCCTCTAACACCTCCCACATTATCAATGTTGGAACCAGTCTCTACTTGAGGCTTCTCTTCTACCCTTTATACTTACACATACATGTCCATGCCATAATGCCACGGAACAGCCCTCTCATTATCATAAGGTACAGGATCAGGAACAGTAATTGTTACAGGACTCACCTCCTGAGGTTAAAAGATGGTAACAGATTTTGGCCTGGGCGGCACCGGAATGTCTACAGGCGTAAAGTATATTGTCACTTTTGAAACATAGTCATATTTGTTGTTCACCTTATCGAATTTCAAGGAACCTTTGTCTATCAAACTCTGAATTCATGTTCTCAATTTATCACAACCATTATCACAAACCAAACAATCTTCATAGTTATCACCACACCTGGGGAACACCTGCCCCTTTAATAGACGACTTTTCACAACCATCAGTGGTGTCTGAACATCATTAACATCAGTAACCAAGTTCAACTCTTCTACGTCTTCTACGACATACATCCTTGTGCCACCATGGTGGTTTGGCATATGATTATTGGTTACATTTGGAGGTAGGGAAAAATTTATAGCATTTTGTAACACCCCAAAATTTGTCCTCTTATTTATCATCGATTCCGAGTAGCTTATGCTTCGTTTCTGTGCCATCCTGCATATCCGTCCATACATCGCATAATAATATGGAGCGTACATCATTGGTAGAGGCATGGGGCATGTGATTTCCACAAAATTCTAGAACATTCCACACTCTTCCAAAGGAATATGCCAAGGAATATTCCAAGAATATGCCATGGAATATTCTAGGAATGTTCCCAACCAACCCTTAGCTTAGGATCCGGGCTTAGTATGCAAACCTCGCGCTCAACCTAAACCTAACTCCAAAGCTAACCCCTATATAAACCTTGTTCATAAAGCCAAAAAGAGATTAGCCACATTTCACAAATTTCACCATTATCACAATCTCAATTCTTTCAATTCTCTCCATTTTCTAAACTCACACCAAATCTTCACCATCAAGATTTTTCAAGTTTTGCATTGAAACTTGAAGAATCGGAAGCTAAGCCCTCACCATTTTCATTAATTTAGCGCATTATCGAAGAGGTTGCTAAGGTTGTGGTATTTATTTCACCATTTGGAAGCGTTTTTAGATAATTCTCACCAATCGCATTTATTTTGCGCATTCACGGATCGAAGCTTCGGATCTCCGGTTTTCTCAACTTTCGCGTATTGCTCAACATCGCATCAATTTCCAAAGGAAGCATCCGCTTTGTAGGTTGGTTAATCCATAATCACCTCTTGTTTTAACTTATTTCTCTTTATCTCGCCTCGCGCATTCTTCGCTTTTTCTTGCTTTTGTGATGCTTTGATTAGTTTGATCATAGGAGCTAGAATTATAGTGTGATCGTAGTGGTAATAGGTGTTAGAATGTTGCATCTAGGTGTAATTTTTGTGCTAGGTTGATAGACATTAGAATAGAGCTTATTGGAATAAGTTGCTACTGGTTTTTGCATGAAAATGCAGAAAATTTGTATCTGGTTGCAGAGTAACCAGTTACCTGTATTAAAATTTCAGAAAATTCCAATTTTTGAATTGGTAACCAGTTACTGCATATGTAGTAATCGGTTACCACTGAACCAGAATGAAAAATTCTTGCTTTTTCTTGCGTTTTTTATATCCATTCCCCTTCCAATAATCATGGATCTTTAAGATATGATTTTAGGGAGCTTTTAGGAGCTGACTTAGAGCAGGTGTGTGTAGTTTCGATAACTTTCGACATGCTTTTCATTAGGTTCTGATTTTTGACATAAATGTTGCATATGTGTTCATAACTAGTCGTGAGTGTTGTTTGCATTATTTAGCCTCATCAATAACATGTTAATAAATGTTTATGATTCTGTTTGTATTGCCTTTGTGATCAGTTCATGTTTGGGTTGATTGTGCGCATAATCGGAAACATTGCATATTATTTAAAACCGCACAATTCACATAGTTTGCATCCGTTATTGATTGTTTATGTGTTGCATTCCATTGTTGATAATCCATTTCAGATTGTTTAATTAAGACGCATGATCATTAAATTTCATTATTTGCATTAAAACTCTATGTTTTTTCATTTGAAAAAAAACAATTGAAAATCTGCCATGTTTCACTACTACATTTTGAAACATAAGTTGTAAAAGACATGCTGCATTATTCTATTTTGATATTTTTACACCTATTTTCATGCTGTTTGGTAACTGTAATAGCATGTTTGCATTGTTAGTTGCATTTAGTAGCTGATTGTGTGTTAGAGAGTTGTAGTAGCTGCTAACTTTAGGCTTTTCTTAGCTTTTAGTGTCCTTAGACTTAGGATTGAGTCCAGTTTAGGTCAAAGGTGTTAGGACATGTTTGGTACTTGATTACTCGTTCCTTTTACCATTTTGAAATAATTTCAACTAACCTTTGTTTTGTAGTGGGTTATGGTAAGCCATGTGTGTGGAAGGGTATCCTACATACACCTTCTTCCTTATCCTTTTACATTTCAACATGTGTTTGTGATAAGCATTTTTTGCTTCTTCGATATTTCACTATGTTCATCCCCTTGAGACTTAAACTCATCTTCAATTCATTGAAATGAGTTATAACTTGCTTCCTTTTTCTTTCTTGGATTAGAAAACCACACTAAACATAGGACATCTTTTGAATAAAAAACTTAGGGCGAGTCTTAGTTTCCCCTAGTTTTGTCCTTTTTCTATTTGAGTCTTCTCTCTCATCTCCAAATAAAAATAAAATACGTAATAAAGGTCGAGCTTTCTTGCGCTCCAGGAGACTTTGCTATGCGATATTTGCACGCATTCCATATCAGGATGAGGTGTAGGATATCTATCATGATGAACAAGTCTTAGCATGATGATGTCTCACAAACAACACAATATAAAGCACTTCTTCTAAAAAGACAGTAAACAAACAAAAAAACGCCTTTCCTGCAGGAATTCTCTTCTCACCTCCTTCACTCATAACGTGAACTCTCTACGACTTGTCTCTTTGCAAGACGGAATACACTTGTCGAGGCGGCCTACAACACCTGAGCATAGGCATAAGCAGTTCAATTCATAAAAACACAAACACGTTTTCGCCTTAGTTAGGCGAACTACATCGACTCTGATTCTCATTTCCCATGAGATATGTAGGTAATGGGGTAGGGCCCATTCGTGCATATTCTTGATTTTCCCTACATTTTTCCTTGTTCGTTCTCTTTTTCCAGTTTCCACTCTCATTCCAGTTCCAGTTAGCGATTTTACTCAGCAACAATTTTATTCCTTAACCTTTGAAATAGTTCAAGAAAGCGTAGATCCCTTCGGGTACGGCGGACGATCTGGGTGCTAATACCTTCCCAGGTCGTAACCGACTCTCGAACCCATTTCTCTGTTTCACAGGACCTTGTCCTTTCCTTTTTCCTTAGGTTTGTGCAGCCTTACCTTTCCCATTCATTCGGGATAAAAATGCATGGCTGGCGACTCTACCTTTTCTGCACCACTTTCGCATTTGTACTAGGATGAAAATCCCGGGAGCGAAAGTTGGCAACTCTGCTGGGGATCGAACCCAGAATCTCTGGTTTCCACTTTGAGAGTCAATCATAGCGCTTGTCTATTTTTTGTTTCCTTGGGTGTTTAGACGTTTGCTGTTGTGTGCTTTAGTTTAGCTTTACTACTCTTATTTATAGCATTTATTTACAACTTTATTTATCGCTTTCAATATTTTATTTTTCATGCATCATATATATACTGGATTGTCTGGACTGTGCTGGTTTTCTTTGGCAGGATGGGGTTACTGCGTGAGCATCCCAATACCAAGGCTTGAGTGCACCCTAGACTTTAGTGTGGACAGACATTGTACTTCCATGGTGTCTCACCATGATGAGTTGCGATGTGTTCCACACCTAGAGTGCGACCGTCTAGGAAAGATTATGTGTGGGGATTTTCTCCACTTCAAGATAAAACCTTGATAGATATGTGCATCTAGGGACCGATCATTGAGGACCTTAGTGGAAACAACCCTCTCCAATGATGACAGTGGCAGACTACATTTGTTGGAAAACCCACTCGCATCTGAGGGCCCACTGGGAAATCGCATAGGATGGTCTGGTTCTCTCATAGGAACTCTGTTAAAGAAAATTGTTCGTATGACGATAGTATTGTATCCCAAGGGATGAATTTACTATTGTTTCTCGATTCAATGCTTGAAGCTGGGAACTTATGAGGGATGCTTGTTTTTCCCATACTCAGCTAAGACCTCCCTGAGTAGTACATAATGCTAAACTGATTCCCTGACATGGTTATTACACTATTTAACGGAAATGGTGAAAGTATTATTGCTATTCAACTTTGAGAGTCTGTGATGTTGACCCGAGGTAGCACACCCGTAAGATTGGGAGGGGTTTACAGGGTTGCAAGAACCCTAAACTTCCAACAAACCCACTTTTCTAGTGTTACTTTGTGATATGATACGGTTCTGTATGGTCCTTTGGTTTTGGAATTATGTAATTTCTGCATAGAGATAATGTTATTATGACTCTTCACCGACACTTGGTTATCTAGTCTACACCAACATCGTCACGTCCCTGATCACATTCCTTGCATTTCATAACATCATGACATCTTTAATCATTTGTGTTCTTTTTCATTCTCAGGGTTGCATACTTTTCCCAACTTCGGTCGGTTTTCTTGCTCAGAGATGGAAGATTTCAGGAAGAAGAATATTTATTATAAGTTCTTTGACACTAAGATAGAGATGATAAATGAGATGGTGTCTCTGATCACTCCACACCATGTTGAAGATTTCCAGAAGGCTTACGGGGGTATTCTGAGAGGAGCGTTATTCATACATTGTTGCAGTACTATGACCCTCGGCTCAGATGCTTTACATTTCATGACTTCCAGTTGGGCCCTCTGTTGGAGGAGTATGCTTTGATCTTAGGGGTTCCTCTTCAGGATCAGGTTCCTTTTAATTCAGAGATGGATAGACCTACGTCTGCTGACATTGCTGAAGCTCTTCATTTGAGCCCATCTGTTGTATCTGCGAATCTGAATACTATAAAAGGGGGAATGTCCAGTTTTTCTTTGGAATTCTTGGTGAAGAAGGTTGAAGAGCTTGCCGCAGAAGATTAACGGAGTTCTATTTGTGTTATCCTGGCCTTCTCTATCTACAGGATCATTTTGTTTACAGACATCGACAAGTTTGTAGACATGAACGCCATTCATCTCTTTGTGATGAAGAATCTGGTGCCTACTCTCTTGGGAGATCTCTATTATTCAGTGCACTATAAGAATGAGAAAATGAGGAGGTTTGGTGCGATGTTGCGCTCCTTTGTTTTAAAAGTGGTTCATGAGACCCGTGCCTTAGACTACCGTGCCTTTGGAAGAATACCAAAAGCTAGAAGCTTTAGTTAAGAAACTCAGGGCAGAGAATCAGGAAGCCTACAGTTCCTATCAGAGGATGGTGACCCTTAATCAAAAGTTAGAGGAATGGTTTCGGAAATCTGAAGAAATGGTGAAGATCGAGCAGATAGATTTTGAAGAAAGAGAGTACTATTTCAAGAAAAGGGGTTTTGCTGAAATCAAAAAGGCGAATCAGCGTCGAAGGGACAAGAAGTCTCTGGATGAAGCCAACGAAATAATAACTCTCTGGCAAGAAAAATGGGAGGCCAACTTGAAGAAGTAGGAGGAAGTGGAAGTTGAGTACAAGCAGAAGATTGAAGATCTTCAGGAGCAATTGGGTGACCAGAAAGAAAAGCTCCATCTAGCCCACGAACAACATAGAGACTACATTCTGATGATATATCAAGAGCAATAAGAAATTGAGGATGTTCAGAAGGAGGTAGAAGAACTCATAGTTTGTGTAAAGGTCAAAAAGGCAAGGTATGAGGCTAGTCCTAGCGGTGAAAGTGAAGAGATCTTCCTACAATAGATCAGTGAGCTTCATGCTTCCTTCGATCAGAGGGATTTTCTTATACAAAAGCTGCTTGAAGACCTGCACCATCCAAATATTGCTCACTTATTCTAGGTGGTTAATCTCCTTAGCTAGAAGCTGAAGGATGTTGAGCTGCACAGGGTCTAGTTTCTCTTATTTGTATCGGATTACCGATAGGTTTGTTGTGGGATTCCTTATTGATTTGGCTATTTTTCCTTACTGTAAAAATTGGCACCCTTTAGGGAAATCTGTTGACTTCATTTCATGTTATTGGATGCGTTTCAAATTCTTGAGTGTTATCTCTGCACTGACTCGTGTTCCAAGCACTAGTTCACCACAAGTTATCTCATCTGAAACTCTGCAGGATTATCCTCTTCCCAAAAGTCAAAATTCTCATAGGCCATCTGGATGTTCTTATTGAATACTAGAATGAGGACGTAAATAACCTTGAAAACGAAAGAACACGGTATTTGTATGCATTCATATCATCTTTACATTTTTCTTTGCAAGATATACAGGTTCCCTAATTTATCTATTTATTTAGGAGGAAGTGTGAATAAGAATCTTCATCGGTACACTATCCGTCGCAATCAAAGAAACGTCATGGACAATGTTCAAGTTGAGCAAACTGAACTCCGTACGCGCATGAATGAGTTCATGAACATGATGTAGGGGTCACCCTAGGGCAACAAAAGTTGAGGGCTACTTTCATGAGGCTTGATCAACCACAATTGGACCCTCCGGTTGTCAGAGTTACTTTGGATGCGCAAGGAAATCCAGTTAATTCCACAGCTATTCCAACCCGAGCTGGCGGACCTCCTACTCCAGAGGGTATTCCTATTTTGATTCATAATATGGAGGATCATCAGGCTGACCAGTTCTCTTTGCTGAACGAGGATTTGGGATTCGTTATGGGGGGTAATCATCAGGACTTTCAGATTCTAGCAGAAAAGGTTATAGTTCTTGAGTGCAGAGACAGCCCGGGGATTGATGTTTCTGACATGGGATTGGTGCAAGATTTGGTCATCCCACCGAAGTTCAAGGCCCATGGATTTGACAAATACAACGGGAATTCTTGTCCCAAGACTCATCTTCAGGCTTACTATCGCAAGATAGCTGCCTATACCAAAGACGAAAACCTATGGATGCACTTCTTTCAGGACAACCTGTTTGGAGGTTTTCTTGAATGGTATATGAAGTTAAAACGGACTATTGTGAGCAATTGGAAGGAACTGGGAGACACATTCCTCAAGTAGTATCGGTACAATATTAATATGGCTCCGAGTAGAAATCAGTTGCAGAGTTTGTCCCATAAGAAAACTGAGAGTTTCAAAGAGTGCGTGCAGAGGTGGCGCAAGTTGGCTGCTCGAAAGAGAAATGGTGGATCATTTCATGGATACCCTACCAGGGGATTTCATTGAACGACTAAAGGGGTGTTCTTCAAGTGGGTTTTCTGATATCATCTTGACCGATGAACGGGTAGAAAATTGGATGAAGCATGGGAAAGATCCAGAATGGTGGAGCTTCTACTACAGGGACCAAGAAGCCCTTTGCAAAAAGAAAAGAAGGGGAAACTATGGCAGTGTACTTGCAGAGAAAGAGAGGAAATCAGGGTACTTATTATCAAGTTGCATCTGTCACCATCCCCACTGCTACCAATCAGCAACAACAACAACCACCGCAACATCGTCAGCAAAATTATTCGCAACAAAAGCTTCCAGATCATACTATCCACCAAGGCCAATAGATAGAAAATTTGAAACACCGTCGATGTCATATTCACAGCCGTTTCAGAATCTCCTCTAGTTGAAAATGATCCAGCTGAGAACTTTACAACCTCCAAAACCTGGACAGATTCCCGAGGGATATGATGCTAATGCCCACTGTGAGTTTCATTCTAGAGCTCCAAGGCATACTGTGGATAATTGCAAAGCCTTCAAGCACCCGGTCCAGGATATGTTGGATTCCAAGGCGATCAACTTTACTCCTACACTGAATGTATTGCAAAACCCCATTCCTTTGCATGGAAGAACCGTGGGAGCTATAGATGATGGTGATCAGGTGAATTTGGTTTATGATGTTAATGCCTTGAAGACTCCACTACTAGCAGTAAAGGGTTGTTTGGAAAAGAAAGGTATATTCCCAAGTTATGCGGAAGTTTGTCCAAAATGCGAAGAATCTACCAATGGATGTGACAAGTTGAAGTCAGGAGTTCAGAAGATAATCGACAATGGAAGTATCCAGTTTGACCGAGTTGTTAAGGAAGAGGAAGTTTCTATGGTCACTATCTACTATACTCCAATCGAAATTCCAGTGCCAACCAGGGCATCACCACTCCAGGGCCTATGTCGTATCAAAGTGAGAAAGTTGTCCCATGTAATTATGGGGAAGAGTTTTATTGTAACGGTCGGAAACAAGATGTAACCACCTCCAGCGCAGCTCCGCATCAGGTAAAAAATGCGGGAGTCAGTGAATTCACGAGGAGTGGAAGATTGTTCGCACCTCAGACCTTGAGGAATAGCGCAGTGCCACCGAATGATAATGTGGATGCCAAGGCTAGGGCCAAGGGCAAGCAAGTTGTGACTAATGATGTTCCTGTGTCAGATCCAGACATTACCTTTGACAAGGAGGCTGAGGAATTCTTGAGGATCATAAAGAAAAGCGACTACAAGATAGTCGACCATTTGCAACAGACTCCTTCCAAGATCTCGATCATGTCGTTATTGATGTGTTCTGAATCCCATAGAAAGGCTTTGCTGATAATTTTGAATAATTCTTATGTACCATAAGAAATATCAGTGAACCAACTTGAGACAATGGTTGCTAGTGTGAACGATAGTCACAGATTAGGATTTACAGATCTTGATCTGACTACTGAGGGGCACAGTCACAAAAGAGCTTTACACATTTTGATGGAATGCAAAAGGGCTGTGCTTTCCCATGTGGTGTTTGATACAGGGTCCTCCCTAAATGTTCTCCCAAAGAAGGCATTAATAAAGCTGGATTACGAAGGAGTGGTGCTCAGACAAAGTGACTTAGTAGTCAGAGCGATTGATGGATCAAAAGGTCAGTTTTTGGAGAAATGGAATTACCGATCAAGGTAGGGCGACAAGTGTTCAACACGAACTTTTATGTCATGGACATTCAGCCGGCATAAAATTGTTTAATCGAGCGTCCCGGGGCAGTATCCTCAATTCTCCATCAGAAGTTAAAGTTTGTTTGGGAAGGACAAATTGTCACAGTGTATGGAGAGGAGGACATCTTCATAAGCCACCTATCTTCATTCAAATACATGGAGATGGATGGGGAGATATATGAGACCCCTTGCCAAGATTTCGAGCCGGTCAAGACTAAAGCCATGTCATCCTTGTTAGCATCCCTTTCGGAAGAGGAGAAGAAGGGTGTATCCATCACATCCTACTAGCAATCTCTGAAAGTGGTGGAATCAGGGGTCAACGATGGCTTGGGCAAGATGATAGAGGTCCCTAAGAAAGAGGATATGTTCGGAATCGGTTACAACCTTGCTCAATAATATATCATATCAATGTGCCAGAGGTCGTAAAGGCCCAATCACTTTTTCCAGCACTGGATGGGTGGACCACAGTAGTATCTGTGCTATTCATGAAGACATAACAGATAGCGACTGGGAAATTGATGAGTGGATCAAGTCAAGTGTCCCAGGAGTGGAACTTAACAATTGGTCATCAGAAGAAATCATCATAGTTACTCATCACAAAAAGTGATTGTCTTGTGTTTTATTCTTGTGTGAAAGTTCTATGTCTCGCCCAAGGCATTGCAGCTCATTATAAGGGCTTCATTGTTTCAATATTTCAATATTAATCATCAATAAAACGGAAGTTTTGGCATTCATTCATAGTATTCCATGTCCTTCATTTTACATTTTTTACACAATAAATGGAAATGTGCATTTTCATTCTTTATAATTTTCCCACTCTTAAATCTAGCATGAATCATCGTTCATGCATATGCACCCCAATGGTTCTCATTGATAACGATCTTGCTATGGCTCGCTATGACTTCGACAATCCGATATACCTAGCTGACGAGGAAGGTGAGGAAGATTGTGAACTGCCCAAGGAGTTAGCCAGATTTCTTAAACAATAGGAGAGGGAGATTCAACCAGATGAGGACGTCATTGAGGTTATAAACCTGGGCACCTATGAAGTGAAGAAAGAAGTCAATATCAGGGTTGCCTTAGAGGAATCTGTAAAGGGCTGATTAATTGACATGCTCCATGAATATGTTGATGTCTTCTCCTGGTCTTACCAGGATATGCCAGGGATGGATACTGATATGGTAGTGCACAAGCTTCCACTCCGTGAGGACTGCCCTCTACTAAAATAGGAACTACAAAGAACTAGACCTGACATGGCAATAAAGATCAAGGAAGAGGTCCAAAAACAGTTTGCCGCTGGATTCTTGGTTGTTACGAGTTATCCACCGTGGGTTGCTAATATCGTGCCGATGCCGAAGAAAGATGGAAATGTTCAGATGTGTGTTGACTACCGAGACTTAAACCGAGCTAGTCCCAAGGACGATTTCCCGTTGCCACACATTGATGTGTTGGTTGACAAATATAACTCAGTTTTCGGTGTTTCCTTTCATGGATGTCTTTTCGGGCTATAACCAAATCAAAATGTCTCCAAATGATATGGAGAAAACTAAATTCATCACCCCTTGGGGAACTTTTTGCTACAAAGTGATGTAGTTCGGTTTAAAGAATGCCAGAGCAACTTACCAACGAGTAATGGTCACTCTCTTCCATGACATGATTCATCGCGAGATCAAGGTCTACGTGGATGACATGATTGCGAAGTTGCAAAATGAGGAAGAGCACTTAGTCAACTTGGACAAGCTGTTTAACAGGCTGTGGAAGTTCAGACTGAGGTTGAGTCCGAACAAGTGTACCTTCGGAGTATGCTCCGGGACGCTGTTGGGCTTCATTGTAAGTGAAAAGGGGATTGAGGTCGACCTTACAAAGGTAAAAGCAATTCAAGAGATGCCTGAGCCTAAAACTGAGAAAGAAGTATGTGGCTTCTTAGGAAGATTGAACTACATTGCACGATTCATATCTCACCTAACAACTACATGCAAACCGATATTCAAGCTCTTGAGAAAGAATCAGACCGTCAGGTGGAACAATGGGTTGTGTCCTCATTCAGCATGACGACTCTAGTTGAAACGAGCATGCAATATACTACCTTAGCAAAAAGTTTACCGACTGTGAGATAAGATACTCACTGGTCGAGAAAACTTGATGCGCTTTGGCTTGGGTTGCTCGCCGACTAAGACAGTACATGCTGACCCATACTACCCTACTAATATCCAAAATGGATCCTATCAAGTACATCTTAGAGAATCCAACTTTGACCGGAAGGGTATCACGTTGGCAGATGATCTTGACTGAATAAGACATCTAGTATACTTCTCAGAAAGCTATTAAGGGAAGCGTGTTATCACATTATCTGGCTCAACAACCGATTGATGACTATCATCCAATGAGACTTGAGTTCCCTGATAAAGAAATCATGTTCCTTAAATCGAAATATTGTGAAGAACCATTCCCGGAGGAGGGGCCAGACCCTGAATCTAAATGGAGTATGATGTTCGATGGGACTGTTAACATGTATGGCAGCAGAGTTGGTGTTGTCATTATCACAACAGAAGGAGTTCACATGCCTTTCATTGCCCGGTTGACATTTGAGTGCACCAACAATGAGGTAGAGTAAGAAGCTTGTATAATGGGGATCTAAGAGGCGATTAATTTGCAAATTAAGACTCTCAATATCTTCGGTGATTCATCTTTGGTCATAAATCAAGTTAACGGAAGGTGGCTTGTTCATCAACCGCATTTGATTCCCTATAGGGACTACACCAGGAGGTTGTTGACATTCTTCATGAAGATAAAACTTCATTATGTACCTCGTGACGAGAATCAATTCGTTGATGCTCTAGCGACCTTATCATCCATTACCATAACACCCTACAAAACAAAGGTTAGTACAAGAAAAAAACACTAACAACACCTATTACAGCGCTTCAGCACTCACACAAGCCAGAAAGCAATCAAACAAGCATAAACAACTTTTAACAGCTCACATTTAGCACCCAGACAACTATTAAAAGTCAAAATAGAACACAAACAACATGCGTTTTACAGCCCCAGTGCAACAAGTCAACAATGAAAAGCAAAGCAGATTTGCATACAAACATGAAAACACTACCGTCAAGCAACATTCCAAGTATCATGCACCATTTTCATTCCAAAAGAATCATAATCACATATCAATGAGCATGGATAAACATCAAGTCAAACGAACATGAGTATACATCAAACAACTTTGAAATGCACCACATAATCACATTTATGAAACTCCCAATTTAAGTGTGTGTGTGTGTGTGTGTGTGAAAACAGAAGGTACCAAATATATATCATTCACAACCAGCAAATTGCAAAAACATTAGCATGCACATAATCATCATGTTCAAAGCTTCATGGATGCAAATATCAATTATATCAAACATCGGAAATGCACGAGTTCGCACATCGAAAGAATGCAAACATGCATCAACCTCTGCAAACAGCTCAAAAAAATCATCTAAAATGATAATACAATGATCCATGATGATCAAGGAAGGTATGGCAAGCAAACAGCACTGCAAAAACTCAAAAATGTTAATCTGCGTCAGTGTTAATCGGTTAACTAAATGGTTAACCGGTTAATGCACCCAAAACCTGCATAATTTGTCAAAATTATAACGTGTTAACCGGTTAACCAAAGTGTTAACCGATTAACACTAAAATAATAGCAACAAAAACCTGCAGAAAAAGAACTTCCAGCCACAACTTATTTCAATAATTTCCAGAGGTTCCAATAATCAATTGTGCATGAAAATTAAACCAAATTTAACACAAATCAAGCATACATTAGATCCACAAACATCAAAACATAATCCAATTCAAAAATTGATCAATCAACATAATCACATTATGGATCTACATCATGAACATGCAAATAAGCTAAAGGCAGAAGTAGATCTGAAATTAACCAACCTACAAAGCAGAGATTTGCTTTGGTGAGTGTTGATCAAGCTGAAATTGATGAATCTAGTGGAGAACTTCAAGGATCCAATGATCTTCTTCACACACAATAAAAAATAAATGCAACTTAATGAACTTAATGTAAAAGCTAGATCCAAAAGCACTTCCAAGCACAATTCAGATCTAAACCAGTAGCAAAATCCATAAATGGATGTGTATAGGACAATGGATGAAGGTTTAGTTCCAAGATCAACAAATTTCAATGCAAAATTTGATGATCTTCAAAGAAAAGGAACTTTGAGTGTGAAGGTTTTGAGTGAATGAGAGAAAATTGTGAGAGCTCTGACAATTCAGAAGTGAAAATGAGAAATATGAGAGTGTCTTTGAGGCTTAGAGAGAAAGGGAATAAATATCATTTAGGTTTGGGGCCCAAAATTGTGGTTTGGAGCTAGTTTAGAAAGGTGATTAGGAACTAGCTTTGGGATTAGGCTTGGTAATCATTCTAGATCTTTCTCCATAACTCCACAATTAATTAAAATGAAATAAATCAGAAAATGGAAAAATGGAGCCAACACCAAGCATGCTGCAAACCTACCGAATTTTCAAAATTCGCATGCTTTAACCGGTTAACGGATATGTTAAACGGTTAACACACGCAAATTTTGAATTTTCCCCTCCTTTTGGTGGGAAACCTCAAGAATGCATTTGTGTCGTCTGTTCTGAGCTTGTTTTGACTATGAAGCTTGATAATTGACAATGTCGTCTGGATACATATGATCACATGCCTTATTCTCGATGAGAAATTCTTTTTTCTTTATTCTTTTTTTATTATTTTATTATTTTGAATGCAAATGTAAATGTATGTTGAATGTCATGAAAATGAGAGGGAAAATTTTGGGGTGTTACAGTAGGTGGCTAAGGATTCATTGTATTATTAAGAGATTGTCAATGGTAGGGAGAGGTTGGTGTCCTACTTCCCGCTGGAGCGGGTGGACGCCCACTTTCAACATGGTAGGGACTATTACATAACGAAACTCGATGATCTAAGTGTTGATGACACGGCGTCGTACAACACACTCGTGATCTTTGCTCTTAGTTTACGCCCTTTGGACCTCATGGACACATATAGGGATATCCTCTTAAAATCCGATGAAACACCAGCCACCCAGGAAAGGGTAATCAACACTAAGACACTACTCAGCTTCTCGAATGATGACGCTACGATGAATCTCTTAGGTGGAATATTTATTTTTGTTGTCCTGTGTCTGAGGCTTTAACTTGTATCTGACTTGTTGTTTTTGTTTTAGAGATAAAATGGTCGAGATGCACGAGCACCTTGTGAAAGCCAACAAGGGAAACTTTAAGAAGGGGCCCAAAGGTAGGGTCGAGGTCGTTAAAGACCAGGCCACTCTTGAGGGGTATGTTATCTCGGGTACTTCCACTCCGGGAAGTACTTCGGCGGGTACCTCCCCGCTAGGAAAAAGGCCAAGGGTCGAACAGATGACCCCCCCCCAAAAGACTACGGTTGTGCCTTCGGGAAAATCGTCTTGCCCTAATGTGTGACTTGGAGGTCGTTATTTGATGAAGGGTCGTCTGTTCGGGTCCCTGACTTGGATATTTCCATTCTGACTATTGATCGCAAGGTCCTAAGAGCGGAGCATTACCGGGAGACTACGAGGATGATGGAGATCCTCGAATTCCCCCTGAGCTTAAATGACGCAGAGACTATCCCTCTTAAGGACTTCCAAACTGTGAAGAATAAACTTGCTAAGATGGAAATTGAAAATTCTCTCCTTGACATCGACTTGCTTCAAGCGCGGGGACATTATGAGAGCAAGATTGAGATGATGAGGGAAGTCACTAAGATTAGAGAGAAGAAGGCAGGAATGTCCATAGAGAACGAGCGTCTGAAGAAGCAGGCTGCAGAGGCGGAGAATAAGTTTGCTGTCAGGGAAGATGAATCTGAAGAAAAGGCATCCTTAACGACGAGGGCCGAGTTGATAGGTTGCATTCGCTTGTTGGCATTGGACAACATGGCCATGGCTTCGTTCGGTTTCCACAATACGGCCGAGCAGCTCAAGGTGAAGAACCTCGGGGTGGAATTGATTGTCGATGGTACTAGTCCCCTTCATCGCATGGCGAAAGGTGTAGTAATCCCTCCCAACGAGGAGTGAAGTATCTTGGCTTGAGTTCCATGTTTAGCTTGGCTTGCGTGCCTTTTGATGTATTTTGGTTTATGGGATTTAGTCCCATTTTTGTATAATTTATGACAGTCTCTAGCCTGTTGGTCGGGTTTTAGATATAATTACTGCCCTTCTATAATTTTGTTTGTGCATTTTTATTCATAATATGTATGCTTTAAATATTCATGTTATAGAACTGGGGATATGCTCGACTTGTTTTGATCAATTCGATCAGTGTATAGAACTTGTCGAGGAGCGAGATTGATTATCACTAAAAGAAGAGGGTCAATGACTCGGTAATGACGAAGCTCGTTCGAGGTATCCCCATTGGGCGAATCATTTGTCCGTTACCCGGGAAAGAGTTCTCTTTCGTTGTGTTTAAGGGTTGTACTTATACCACGGTACATCCTTGTGGCCGGATGTTTCCCCTCTATAGCGAGGTAGATCCGTCAGCACTATTATGTGCTTTGGTTGGATTTAGATATATTAAATTTCTTTAAGCTTTTCAGCGTTCCATGGTCGAGAAAATGGTTCCTTATTTAGTTCTTCAAGGTGATAGGCTCCATAGCCAGTTTTGGATTTGACTCGATATGGCCCTTCCTAGTTTGCGGTGAGTTTGCCCTCGCATGAATCTTTCTGATTTCTATGCAGGACAAGACTGCCTACTTGGAATTATCATTTGATGATCTTGGCATTGTAATGCAACGTGATCTTTTTTTTCAGGAATGCTTCGCAGAGAGTTGCCCCTGAGCGGATTGCTCGACTAGGTCGAGCTCTTCTCTCAATGCTTTGTCGTTGATTTCTTCCTCCAGGGGAGACTCTATCCGCCTAGAAGGTTCTCTAATTTCTACAGGGATGACTAATTTTGTTCCATTTGTCGTTCGGAATGGAGTTTCCCCTTTGGTCGAATGTGGAGTTGTTTGGTAGGCCCAGAGCACATTGTGGAGTTCCTCGACCCACCTTTTCTTTTCCTCGCCAAGTTTTTTTCTAAGGCCTCGCAAAATGACTTTGTTAGTGACTTCGGCTTGCCCGTTATTCTATGGATGCTGGACTGACGCAAAGTGCTACTTGGTGCCTGTTTTGGCGATGAAGTCTTGGAAATTCTTGTCGGTGAACTGTGTACTGTTGTTCGTTATGAAAGATAAAGGTACGTCGAACATGGCTAGGATGTTTCTTTTATAAAAGTAGAAAATGTTGAATACGATGATGCTGGCCAGAGCCTCGGCTTCTATCCATTTAGTGAAATAGTCGACGACCACGACCAGATACTTGTTTTGAAATTAACCTACTGTGAAGGGTCAGAGGATGTCCATTCCCCATTCTGAAAACGACCATGGCAATGACATCATTTTGATTCCGTCCGAGGGCGCGAGGTTCATCTCCCTGTGATATTGGCATTTGTCGCACTTCTTCACGTGCTCTTTAGCGTCGTTCTGCATGGTCGGTCAGTAGTAACCTACCCTTAAAGACTTTCGGTCTAAGGATCTTCCCCCTAGGTGTTATGCATTTATACCTTCATGTATTTTATGCAAGATGTATGACATGCTTTCTTTATCGACACACTTGAGAATTAGGATGGAAAATCCTTGACAATACAACTTGTTGTCTATTAGGACATAGGAGGATGTGCGACGTCTGGTGGCGCTGGCCTTCTTTCCATCTTCGGTCAACTCGCCCGTCGTTAAGTAGTGGCATACTAGAGTCATCAAGAAATTTTTGTCACCTATGACGTTGACGTCGATGATTTCAGAGGATTTCTCTATGCTAGGGCGGGGAAGTTTTCCTGGATGACGACTTTATTCCCCCATTTCCTCTGCGTGCTACTCAAATTTGACATGACATCTGACTGCGAATTACATTCGCGAGGGATGTGATGGACTTCCCATGACTTGAATTATGCTAACTTCTGTTGTACCAACGCCAAATATTCGACCAAATGATCGTTTTTATCCTAATACTCTCCTTTGACCTATGTTGCCACGAGCTGGGAATCGGTGTAAATTTTAATTTTGTATGTGATGCCATGTCTTTGGCCAAGCGGAGTCCTGCCAGGAAAGCTTCATATTCAGTATGGTTATTAGATGTTGCGAAGGAGTGAACCAAGGATACTTCAGTTGTGAGCCCCTCTTTGTTTTCGAGGATGATCCCTGCCCCACTGCCTGAGGGGCTAGAGGCTCAGTCGACGTAGATGACCCATTTATGGGTGCATTCAGCCACGGTCTCTGCGGGGGCATCTCGGCCACAAAATCGGCCAATGCTTGAGATTTTATAGCTTTTCTACTTCAGTAGTGTATATCGAATTAGGACACCTCTAGTGACCATCTCAGTATTCAGCCAACCATATCTGGTCGGGCAAGTAGTTTTTGATAGGTTGGTCGGTTCGTACGACCATGGTGTGCACTAAAAAATAGTACCTTATCCACTTGGTTGTGTTTAATAGTGTGAGGGAGACATTCTCTATTTGTCGGTATCTAATCTCATGTCCTTGCAGGGATTTACTCGTAAAATACACGAGATTCTGTTTTTATGGGTTTTCTCTAATGAGAGTTGCGCTAATGGACTCAGTGTTGACAGAAAGATACAGATAGAGGATCTCCCCGGTCGTTGGCCTGGATAAGATTGGAGGTTCCGAAAGTGCTCGTTTAAGGTGTTGCAGGGCCTTCTCACATTCCTTCGTCCATTCAAACGTTGCTTCATTAAGAAGTAGTTTAAAAAAGGGTGAGGCGTGTTGGGAGATTTTGGCACAAAGCATGATAACAAGGTGAGTGTGTCATTTAGGGATTGAATTGACTTTTTCAAGTTGGGCGTAGGAAATTCTGAGAATGCGTGTCCCTTGTCGGGATTGACCTCGATTCCTCTTTCCGTAAGATAGAAGTCGAGGAACTTCCCTGCTCTGACGCCGAAAGTGCATTTTTCGAGGTTAAATTGTATCCTACATTTCCTTGCTTTATTAAAGACCTTTTGGAGGTGGGATGTGTGATCGGACTCCTGGTGGACTTAACGATCATATTTTCCATGTAAACTTCGAGCATGTCCCTAATTTGTGGAAGACCTTGTTCATCATGCGTTGATATCTGGCTCCCGCGTTCTTCAGTCCGAAGGGCATTACATTGTAGTAATAGTTTCCCGTTGAGGTCATGAAGGTGGTGTGCCTCTTATCTTTTTCGGCCATGGGTATCTGATTGTACCCGGAATAAGCGTCCATGAAGGATAAGAGTTTGAAACTTGCAGAACTATCGACTAATTTGTCTATGTTAGGCAAGGAGTAAGAATCCTTCAGGCAAGCTTGATTGAGATCGGTGTAGTCAATATTTTCCATTAGATTTTTTTATGAGTACAGTGTTCGAGAGCCAGATTGTATACCTGGCCTCAGATACAAAATTGGCATCTCATAGGTCCTTGACTAATTTTTCAGTAGCTAAAGTCTTCTCTTCGGACTGCCTGCGTCTACACTGAGTAATTGTGTGTGTTGATGGATTGATGGTGAGCTAGTGGTATGTGATCTCAGGGGAGATGTTTGGCATATCGTCGGCGCTCCATGAAAGTGGTTTACGTTGCTACGCAGGCATTGCTTCAATTGCTCTTTCACATTGTCGGGAAGCCCTGTGCCGATGCAAACCCCTCTGTCTGGGTTGTCCCCGAAGGTTATGACCTCAAACTCTCCTGAGGGCAAAGGGTGCAGGATGCGGAATTGTCCACAAATGTGGCGTCTTCGGAATCTGCAGGGATGCGAGAGTCAAGGTCGACTGTGTTGATCTGAAGATTTGGCTTCTTCTCAGGCTAGACCTTTTCATCTAGGATGTGCTCGTCTCTTGCATGTTTATTTCTCTTAGGTGTGGACTCTATCACGGTCTTCCCTTTGGTCGCAGCCTCGAGATATCTTCATGCAGCTTTAATGTCTCCGTTAAGAGTAGCTATGTGTCCTTTCTCTGTGTAGTATTTCATTTTGAGATGGACAGTGGATGGATCAAAAATCAGCTCGGCTAGCGTTGGCCAATCCAAAATGAATTGGTACATTGATGGGCAGTCGATGACCAGGAAATATGCCTTGATTGTCTTGGAGGAATCTCCTTCCCCAAACATAACCATCAACTCGACATAACCCTGAGGTTTAGCGGTAGCCCTATTGAATCCTTGCATATTAGATCTCACGTAAGGGGACAGGTTCTTCTGATCGTGCAGCAATGCCCTGAAGAGGGAGGTGTAAATTATATCGACCGAGCTTCCATGGTCGACGAGTATCCTACAAATATTTGTCTTTTTCATCTTGGTGAAAATCAACAGAGGGATGTGAGAGTTTGGAGAGCCTCTGATAAGCTCTTTTATGTAGAATGAGATAGGATGGGATTTACCTCTGACCTTTTCAAGGGATGATAGTTGATTTGGTGACGAGTCGACCAAATGCTCAAGCCTTCTTCTTACTGAATCGACGATCATCTAGTTGTATCCTCCGCATGAGATGAGCATGGATGAAGGGGATGTCTCCCATGGGCTGTGGGCAGCGAAGTACCATGTATTCCCTAGGCGCCGAGGAATGAAGAAGTCCTCGGGTCTAGTGATTGACAAGGCGACTGGCATGGGAGCAGCTTCTTCGGAGATTTCGTCGACTCTCTTGGTTTCCTCATGTCGAGGAGCTCTGTCTTTGACATACTTCTTCAGATGCCCCTCCTTGATGAGGATCTCAATGGCATCTTTGAGGCGTATGTAGTCTTCAGTCATGTGCCCGTATTGATGCATTCGGTCAGGATCTCAATGGCATAGTCGACTCTCTTTTGTCAGTATTGGCCTTAGAAGAAGTTGGTTTGGGGAAGAGAACACCTCTTTGCTTGAACTCGGTATTGATGCATTCGGTCAAAATCTTATCACGGGGAGCCGTAAGGAGGGTATACTCTAAGAAATAACCTGTTGAGCCCCGACTCTCATGAGGATGATAATCTTTGTGCTTCTCATGTTGAGGAGTTTCAACGTCGTCCTTCTGCTTGTGAGTTCGTGAATTTTCCTGATTCCTTGAATCTCTTGTCCTCTACGTGACCTTTTTCTCTTCATGCAGTCAGTGGTGTGTACTTCCACTGCTTCTTTGTTGAACCTGTCTATGTATTCTCGCAGAGGTTCCTTTTTTCCCTGGATGATCCCTTCGAGGGTAGCCTCATATTTGGGATGGCGTCAGGATGTAGTGAAGTGTCTTGTAAACTAATTCTTCAGGAATCTCCATAACGTGATAGATCCTGCAGGGAGGTGTTTGTACCACGACATGGTGCCTTTCTACAACGTGATGGGGAAAAGCCTAAATTTGATGGCTCCTTCGAAATTGTGGTAGTGGAGCATGGACTTGAGGTTTACTATATGGTCGTCAGGATTCGTGGTCCCGTCTTAAGTGGCCAGAGGCGGGGGTTTCTCGAGACCGCGAAGAAACAGGGTATCCATGATTTTGCGACTCAAGGGGCCGCGGTTGTCTTTGTCGTCACTGCTATCTGATGAAGCATAAGGAGACTGGCTTCGACGAGGAATTCTATTATGATGACAGGGACAACGGGATTCGTCGTAACGAGACTTCTTGGTGTCTTGATCTCTCTCATCTAGTAAACGTCTTGGTTTCTGGGGAGGAGACTGAGCGTGCTTCTTTGCCTTTCCAAGATGGGATTCTTCTGGCGTTCTGTGATCTGCTAGGGGAGAGAGACTTCTGGAATCTTTCTATTTGTGTTTCCGCCGAGAAAACCGTGAGCGATGTGGAGGGTTGCGAGAGTCTCTCCGACGATGTCTCCTAGCGGGATAAGGGGGGCGAAGAACACCCTCTATCATCTAGATGCACTCGCTTTGCTGGAAGAGAGTAAGGTTTTCCTTATTGAGCATGATGATGAGAGCCTGAGTACTGGCACTAGCGTCAGACGGGATGGGTATCGATTCAAACACGTGATCTCCATGAAGGACTGAAGGCTATTTCAGATTGTAGGAAGATGGAGAGGGAGAATGTCCCTCATGGTGATCATCATCGTGATGGGTGAATGTCTCCTAGGATTTTGATCCTGCTACAAACACGAAAGTGGCGTGGATAAAGAAGAAGAGTTACCATCCATGCATTTTAATCCAAGGAAATGGAAAGGTAATGATGGACAAACCTGGGGAAAGGAAAAAACAAGGTCTTGTGAACCATATATAACGGGTAAGGGAGTCGGTTACGTGAAGATAAGGTATTAGCACCCCTTCACGTCCGTCATACTCGACGGGATCCACGCTTACTTAAATTGTTTCAAAGGGTAAAGGTATTTGCTACTGAATTTGAGAGAAATAGAATAGGAAAAATGTAGGGAAAAGAAAGAATTATGCTCGAATGGGCCCTACCCCACTACTTATGTATCTCATCGAGAATGAGAATCAGAGTCAACGTAGTTCCCCTAACTAGGGAGGAAATTTGTTTGTGTTTTTTATGATTGAACTGCTTATGCCAATGCTTAGGTGTTACAGGCTCTTCCGGTACGAGTGCATTTACCGACTTTCAAAGAGAAAAGTTGAAGTGAATTCTTTCATTAAGAGTGAAGAGACGAGAAGAGAATTCCCGTAGTAAAGACGCTTGTTGTTGGTTTGGAGCTTTTTAGAAGCTTTTTATTTGAGTTTGCATAGGAGAGTGTATTCAAGTTTCATTCAATGGAGTGTGTACTTCTTACATCACTCCAAGATGGAATGAAGAAGAAGCACACCTAAGTAAGGAGAAGATCCCCAAGACTTAGTTCTAAGGTTTAAGGATCAAGCACACTAGCCTAATTTTGATTATTAAGTGTTTTGTTGTTTTTGATGAAGAAGTACTTTTTAGGTTTTCTTAGTGAAAATGACTTCAAGTTTAGACTTGTACATCATGCTAAACAAGTTTACATTACCCCAAGTTGGGATAGATGCAAATTCCCCTTGGAATAAGTCTATGACACTAGAAGTCACTTCAACCTTATTAGATATTTTTGAGTTGTTTTGAGATGAGAGAGAGAAGACTCAAGTTGGGAAAGGGTAAACACTAAGGGAAACTAAGACTCACCCTATGTGAGTTGTCATGCTTGGATGTCCTAGGGTTAGTGAGGTTCAAGATCTCTATCCAAATGGATGAAAAAGAAAGAAGAAGAGAAAAGAAAAGGATTAGAAGACAACTTACTTCCAAGATGGAAGTTAAGTCGCATCTAAGGGGGAGGAATGAAAGTTATGTAAAACAAATCATCTTGGATGCTTACATAAACAAAAAAATTGAAATGTAAAAGGAGAGGGAGAGGTTGGAATGTAAAAGCATTTCCACACTCCTAAGACTTACCAAAGCCCCTATAAGGTTAGAAAATTGAAATGTAAAAGGAGAGGGAGAGGTTGGAATGTAGAAGCATTTCCACACTCCTAAGACTCTCCAATAATTCCTATTAATGAGCATACAAGTCATGAAATGAAGTTCTCAAGTGATAGAAGGATTAAGATGAAAAAGAAGTAGGAAGAAGTAAGCATGTTGTCGCTCCCCGGACTTTCATCCCGGTGAAAGCGCGAACCGTCGGCAATGTTGAAGGTTGAGGTTGAATAGAGTCGCCAGCTAGGCCTTTTTATCCCGAAGGAAAGGTAATGCTGCATAAACCTGGAAGGGTATCGATAAGAAGGTTGCGAACCAAAGAAACTGAGAAAGGGGGTAGGTTACGACCCGGGAAGGTATTAGCACCCAGATCGTCTGTCGTACTCGATGGGATCCACGCTTACCTGGTTGTGTTTAAAGGGGGTAGTGTATGTGTATCTGTGTATAAAAGCTAGAATGTACAGAGTGTCAATGCAAAAAGAAGTATGAATTCAAATTAGGTTTAAGAAAAGAAAAGCTAGAAGGAGAGAGGGGGAAACCTTGGGACTTTTGTTCGATAACTGTTAAGTTATGCCTACGTATCCTTTCGTGCAATGAGGAAGTCAAAACACCGTAGTTCGACTCAAAAAGACTTGAATGATTTAGGTGTGAACTGCTTGCTTGTCTATGCTCAAGTGTGTGACTCGTATGGCTCGAGTGCTAACTATCTTGCATTAGACGGAAGAAGCGAGTTCTCGTTTTTGAATGAGTGTGATGAGAAAAGAATCCCGAAGGAGACGTTTATTGTTTGTTTTTGAGTTTTCATTTTTTTTATTATTTTTGGTGTTTTTCATAGGAAAATGAGCTTAAGCCTTAATCAAGGGTTTGTAAACTCATTATATCACCCCTGATTAGGGATAATGATCATACTTAAATATGAGATGAAGATCTCAACTTAATTACCATGATGACATAGGATTAAGATCTTCAACCTATTGGTAATTATTAAGTGTGTTTGGATTTTTGTTTAGTGTTAAGTAATGAGTTTAATCTCCAATCAAAGATTATTGAACTCATTACACCATCCTAAGAGAAGGTTGATAGATGAGAACACTTAAGTTGAGGAAGATACCTCAACTTAATCCATGGTTAGGGATTAAATTCATTATATAACAAGCCTTTATTAAGTGGATTTTAATTAAAGGTGAGATGAGGAAGTGTTTTTTATTTTTGCAAGACTTTAGCATGAGAGGGACTTGTCCATTGAACACTAGGGTTAGTCCCTCTGAACCACCAGGTAGAGATGTAACCCTAATATAAGGCCCAAGTTACAAGCTTAAGTCCTTAATGATTATTAGGTGTTTTTGATTGAAGTTGAAAACAAACTTAAAGGTTTATCACTAAGGATCAAAGTTATACACTCCATCCTAAGATAAGGATACAGGAATAACCCTAATTCAGAGTCCCAAAACTTTAATTGTTTAGCCTTGATTATGAGATGAGAGAGAGAGACTCAAGGAGACTCAAAAGGTAAAAACTAGGGGTGATTATGTACAACCCTAAAGTTATCATGCTTGGATATTCCTATCATTTGTGAGGCATCAATAGAAGTCTTCAGATGGCCACCAAGGAAGAGAAGCAGATGAAAAGAGAGAGAGAGAGAGAGAGAGAGAGAGAGAGAGAGAGAGAGAGAGAGAGGGAGAGAGAGAGAGAGAGAAAGGGGGGAAGGATTAGGTTACTTACTTCATGAAGAAGTTAAGTAACCTAGGAACCAGAGAGAACATAAGTGAATGAGATTCACTTCAAGCACAAGTAATATGCATAAGAATAAAGAGATAAGGAGAGGTTGGATGTGGATGCACATCCACATCCTAAACAACTTACCAAATGCACCTGAAATGGTTAGTTTAAAAAACAAGATATGTACAAACTCAAAAGCGCAAACAAATCGCATGATAAAAAAACTGAAATTGCATCCCAAGGAACCCTAAGCACTCATGAGAATACCATCCAAAGGGGGAGGTCTAAAGGCTTACCAAATTCAAGTTATGGTTTACCTAAGATTGGCTAGGGTTTTGGACACTTTTCAATGAAAAAGGAAAATTAATTTGAAAATGCAAGATAAAAATGAGACAAAAATATATTTAGAAACTAGAGGTCAATTGTAAAAGGATGCAAAAAGAACCATATGCAAACTCATCTTGGTTTGAGAGAAATGAATTTTTGAAGTTAGGGTTGAAAAAAAAAGGAATTTTGGAAACCCTAATTCAATGAAAATTCCCAAAGTATGATCAAAACCAAAAAGAATTTTATGAGATGAGTTTGTAAATGTTTCTAAATGTTTAAAGAACCTCTCTGAATTTTTTGTGATTTTTAAATACTTTAAAGTATTTTTAATTAATTAAATGGAATTAATTAATTAAAATATACAATTAAAATATTTAAAAATGCATTTTTTAATGAAAAAAAATGTTTTTGGTTTCTGAAAATTAATTCAAGTGTTGACAAAAATTTCCAGAATTTTTAAATGATTTTTACTATTTTTGTGTGATTTTTAGAAAAAAAAACAAAATTAAATTAAATTAAATTAAATAATTCACATTGTGAAAGTAATTCAAATGGAAGGCTAAGATTGAAAGGGGAAATCAACACGCCTGGGAAAAATTCACATTGACCAGAGGTATGCAGATCCTAAGGCTATCGTTCAAACTAAAAACGCGCGCAGGGATCAAAGGCCATGATTGCATCTGGGAAAATAATTTGTTTTATGATTAATTAAACTGAATTAAGCTAAGCACGCACACCCAAGTCGTCCACTAACTAACCCTAAACATGATCTAAGGGCTGGCATTCAATCTGGGCAACTAATCACAATTAACCCTAATTATTTTCAGGTGACCGGAGCTAAGCTCCAGTCTTTTTCTCCGGTGAGACCAAATTACCAGATTCCACTACAAGTTATCAAACTCCAATTTTCTTCCCCAGAAGCAATTTCCTAACATCATACAACTCTAATCAACAAGCAAAAATCATTTATCACGCATCATAAAGCCAAATCGAAGCAAACAAATTTCTAGGTCAAAACTTCAGAACATCATGATATGCTTAATTCTAACTCATTTTCAAAAATAATCACATCAGGGTGATCAGGGAAGCATGCAAATTCATTCTATAACAAGAAAACACGTATCTGGAAAAAAATTCTTGGAGGTTACCTGAGATGAAGAGCTTCAAAATGCAGCTTTCTGGACCATCCTTTTGTTCAATCCAGTCCCCTTTGACCTCCTGAGGCTATTGGCAAGCTTTAATGAAGCTTAGAATGGTTGGTTTGTGTGTTTCAATTATTAGGTTTCATAAATCGTGTTTTGGCTAGAGGGTGTTTCAAGCTATGGTGATGGGTGAGAATTGATCCTTAGGTTATGTGGAGTTGATTGGTGAAAGAAAACCTGGATTTGGCTAGCTAGAATGAGAGATTTGATAGCACAAAGTTTTTGAGGATATTCTTGATTCTGAACTTGTGTTTTCTTTCCAGCCATGAAGGGTCTCTATTTATAGCCATGAGGGTTTTTAGGAGCCATACCATTGGTCAGTAGAGTTGGTTTGGCACTGTGTGATTGGTATGGGAGAAAATGCAAAAAAGTCAAATTCTTTGTACTTGATGTATGGGCCATTGCAGCAAGGAATTATGAGCATAAATTGCCTCAGCATGGTTCAAGGATGGCCCTTGGATTGATGAAATGCAGCAGCAATGCTTGGATGAAGTGTTTGACATGTTTATGCATATTGGCCATTTTGGAATTTCTTATGAATCAAACCATGAAAATGCCAAATCTTTGGGCCAATTCTGATCATTTAAAGTTGTATTGACATGTTGTGAAGTAATTATGCACATTAGAGGTTATTTAGAAGCTTTAAAATTCCAATATGCAAAATCCCTCTTTGACATGAACTTTGAAATTATGTGATTTTTGCCAACTTTGCAAGGCCATAACTTGAGTTAGGATGAATTAGAATGAGTTCTTGTACTTTTTGAAAATGGGAGGATCCAATCTACAACTTTCATGTTTGAAGAAATTTCATTTGAAACCTTTTTGATCAAGAAAGAGGAGGTTGAAAAATCTTTCCCAAAATAGAAAGTTTACATTACAAGTCATGCCCAAAAATAGAAACTTTTCAAATGGCTCAAAATTCTTCAATCTTGTGAACTTCTAAGCATTCCTAAGATCATATAAAGATCATAGGACCTCAAATAGATGATGATGACCCTTTGGAACCCCTGTTGGGGGCCTCAGATGCCCGGAATCTGACTTTTCTTGCTCAAGAAGTTACCATTTGATCAGATGACTTCGACATTGAATTTTTCCATGAAATTTGATACACAAGCTCCTTATAACATATATGGACAAATAAAATCGAGAATGGCAAAAATAATTGAGTGTAAGGGCCTCAAACCCAAAACCATAATTTATGGTCATCTGTGTAGGAGCTCCTAACCATCTTGGGTGGCTCTACAATCTCTTGTGATCTTTTGACTTTCAAGAACCCTTGGAGGCATAATATGATCATGAACACTCATGGACCATCTTGGCATGTTTCATGGCCTCTGAGATAGCTCAAAACAATTCTTGGATTCATCTGATCACAAACCCTAGATGCAGCTATGCAGATGAATTGTTGAAGGATGGATATGCAATGTGAAAATGTGATGATAGACTATGCAATGATGATAATCATAAGTCAAGATGTGATAAAAGTGAGAGGGAAAATTTAGGGTGTTTACAGCTGCCCCTATTCAAGCATGAGTTAGTTGTGTAGTATGTAAGTTCCTGGCTTAGAAGGCAAACAAGATAACTTGTGTTTGAATACCAAGACAGCAAAATTTGCACTCTTTATTATAAGAAGAAAAGGGATATAAATTGTAATAGACAGTATAAACTGAATATCAAATGATAGCGACGGATGACGACCGTCGAGTAGAGGACGATTGCTGGGGAAAGATACAGTGAGAAACGCACTGACGGGGACGACCATCATGCTGGGGAATAAAGAATCTGCGACGGGGACGGCCATCGGGTAAAGAAAGGCGACTTTACTGGGGATTTAAAAGCACTAACGGGGACGACCATCAGGTTGAAGAATAAAGAAACCGCGACGGGGACGACCATCACGTGAATAGTAAATAAATGATGAGGGACGGTCATCAAAAGGTGAAGGACGATCACCTAGCAGGGGACGACTGCTAAAAGATATCACGACATAGGACGAAAGTCAGATAGGAAGACCAACGATGGGGACAGCCATCGGATAAAATGATGAGGGGCGATCATCAAAAATGATGAGGGACGGTTATCAAGAGGTGAAGGACGATCACCTAGCAGGGGACAACTGCTTTGTTGGAGATTATCTCGACATAGGACGAATGTCGGATAAAAAGATCAACGATGGGGATGTACATCGAACAACATGATGAGGGACGGTCATCAAAATAAATGATGATGGATGGTCATCAAGAGGTGAAGGATGATCACCTAGCAGGGGACGACTGCTATGTTGGGGATTATCTCGACATAGGACAAATGCTGGATAAAAAGATCGACGATGGGGACGGCCATCAGATGAATGATGAGGTACGGTCATTAAAAGGTGAAGGACAATCACCTAAAAGATATTACGACATAGGACGAATGTCGGATAGAAAATTGTTTTGTTGACAACTTTTGGGGATAGATAAACACAGACGAGTGTTTAAGCCCTGAAAATAAAATGGTAAGTGTTTCAACAGTGTGTATAGATTAAAGATACGGGCGAGTATCCTTAGAACCACGATACGGACGAGTATCGATAGAAACAAATGCCGACGCGTGTTTAAGGAGTGATGATACAGGCGAGTCTCAACTGTTTGAACAAAGGATACAGACGAGTGTTATTCTGTTGTGGAGATGCATAAGATACAGACGGGTATCAAAGAATTATGTATAAGTAGGACATGGACGAGTATCAGAAGGATTGTGTGTAAGTATGTACAAGTATTCGTATTGAGAGTGCAAAGGGATAATATGGTTTTTTATCTGCATGGGATAAGTTTATGCGTACTGCTGGAGGAGTGATTTTGGTATTTGTAGGTGACTGGCTCGAACCTGGCTTATGATCATGCAAATCTTTGATTTTTGTCGTAATGCTTCGTATTAGACGGAATGCTACGCTTTGTTTGGGGAGGAATGATGTGAATGCTATGATTATGCACATGAGAGAAACGAGATCCGAGATCTGAAATCTGCTGGGAGAACGGATCACTGGGCGATCTATGGGGAGAAAGGATCACTGCACGATCTTTCTAGAAAACTTTGGGGGGAAAACTCTGTGGGGATCCATTGCTGGGGATGAGAAGATTTGGAAATTCATTGGGGATAATTGATCTAGGCATTGCTTTGGAGATCAGCTTTGTGGGGGATACTCTGAGAGGATAAAAAACTCCGTGGGGAAATACTTTCGTCAAGTAGTCCTTCTGATGATGTGACTGTCGGCTTGACTGGGGAGATAAAGCATGATATGCCCCATGCTGTGAAAGATTATTCTCCTTGAGTACCTGCAACCTGTCAAACAAAGGAAACATACAAATGCCCTGAGGTATCCTCAACCGGATTTCGTCATAGGAGTTAGGATCGTTTAAGAGCACATATTTCCTGCAAGCATTTATTGAAAATGGCTTATATGTTTTCATGCAAACGTTGTATTATGAACTTTGGACATTTTGCAAACAAAACAACAAGGTACAAAGCGAAGTGTGAATGAATATTTGAATTTATTGACTTGTGTGCCCTGAATAGGTAAGTACAGTGAGGAAACTAATCCCTGAAATGAGGAGATTGCTACAAAATTGAGAAAATAAAAGTCCTATTTGGCAATGCTGAAGTTTATGCTTCAATCTTTCTTTTGCTATGACCTGTATGACCTGAACGCTCTTCTAATCTTGCTTTCTGAAGGAAGTTGATTCTGACCGACACTTTGTCCTTTCAAAGAATGCCATGTTATGTGAGTGATACAGAGGAATTCAGAATGCAGTTGTTCGCTTATTCCCTGATTTTTCCTGGATCGCCCTTTCGGGTTTTCAATCCACCGGGATACCCTTTTTTGCCTGAGTTGTCCGACGTGGCTTTTCAACTCAGCGGGTGTACCTTTTTTCAATTTTTCCCTTATTTTTGCCCGAGTCTTTTTATTCTGTTTTTTACTCACCGGGATGCCCTATTTTTTTGCCTGGACTTACATTCTGTTTTTATGTCCAACGGGTCATTTATGCAAAGTATTTTTTAACTGCATCTGTATTCATAGGAGATAAGAATTTTTGGCCATCCATGGTTGCGAGCATCAGTGCTCCGCCTGAGAAGACTTTAGTTATCACGTAAGGACCTTCATAGTTAGGCGTCCACTTGCCCTTGTGGTCTGTATGAGGAGGAATGAGTCTTTTCAATACAAGCTCTCCCACTTGATATACCTGAGGTCTGACTTTTTGATCGAAGGCTTTCTTCATTCGTTTCTGATATAATTGACCATGACAGATAGCCGCTAATCTCTTTTCTTCAATCAGGCTCAGTTGGTTATAACGAGATCAGACCCATTCTACTTTGTCCAGTTTTACATCCATCATTACCAGCAAGGAGGGTAATTCAATTTCAACAGGTAGGAATGCTTCCATACCATACACAAGCTGATAGAGTGTTGCCCCGGTGGATGTTCTGATGGAAGTTCGGTACCCATGCAAGGCGAATGGTAAAATTTCATGCCAGTCTTTGTATATGACTACCATCTTTTGCACAATCTTTGGCCTGTAAAGAGAAGAGTTATGATGTTGAATTTTGAAATCTCGGCACAACTCTGCCATCATCTTGTTGTTAAGGTTTGAACCATTATCAGTAATGATTCTCTCGGGAACTTCATATCGAAAAATGATATCCCTTTTCAAAAATCGGGCTACCACTTGTCTGGTGACATTTGCATACGGAGCTTCTTCAACCCATTTGGTGAAGTAATCAATGGCTACCAGGATGAATCTGTGACCATTGAAGAAATTGACTCGATCTTTCCAATCATATCAATGCCCCACATGGTGAATGGCCAGGGTGAAGACAATATATTCAAAGGATTGGGAGGCACATGCACTTTGTCTGCGTAGATCTCGCATTTATGGCATATTCTGGCATAGGCACAACAGTTTGCATCCACTGTGATCCAGTAGTAACCTGATCTTAACAATTTATTTGCCATTGCATGTCCTCCGGCATAGGTACCGAAAGAACCCTCATGTACTTCGTGCATCAGCAGGTCCGCTTCCTTCTTGTCAACACATCTGAGCAAGACCATGTCGAAGTTTCACTTATATAAGGAGCCATCAGTATTGAGGAAGAAATTGTCGGCTAGCCTTCTCAATGCCTTCTTATCATTAGATGATGCCCTAGGTGGGTATGTTCTAGTCTCCAAGAAGCATTTGATGTCGTGGAACCAAGGTTTATTGTCAATGACAGTGTCCACAAAGAATACATACGCCGGTTGGTCCAGTCTGGATACTAAAATCCGAGGCACATAGTTGACAGTTTGTACTTTGATCATAGATGAAATGGTGGCCAAGGAGTCTGCAAACTGATTCTCATCTCGAGGGATGTATTCAAGCTTAACTATTGTGAAGAAAGTCAACAATCTCCTCGTATAGTCAAGGTAGGGAACCAGATGCTCTTGATGAGTATACCACTTGCCATTAGTTTGGTTGATCACCAAAGCTGAATCTCCAAATACATTCAAGATTTTGATCCTGAGGTCAATGGCTTCCTCAAGACCCATGATACAAGCTTCGTATTCTGCTTCGTTGTTAGTGCAGTAAAAGGTGAGCCTTGCTAAGAAAGGCATATGGACTCCTTTGGGTGTAATAAGCACTGCACCAACTCCACGACCGTTACAATTAACTGCCCCATCAAACATCATAGTCCATGTTTCTTCTGGATCATGCTCTTCACATTCTTTCGACTTTAAGAACAAGATGTCATCATCAGGGAAATCAAATCTCATAGGATGGTAGTCATCAATAGGTTGCTCAGCCAGATAGTCAGACAATACACTGCCTTTGATGGCCTTTTGAGAGGTGTATTGAATGTCATATTATGTCAGAATCATTTTCCACCTTGCAACCTTTCCGGTAAGTGTTGGCTTCTCAAATATGTACTTGACGGGGTCCATCTTTGAGATCAATAAGGCAGTATGAGTCAACATATACTCTTCATACTCTTTTCGACCAGACTCGTCATGCTGGCCCAACACACACCCCATTGATTCATCTAATACTGTCAGGTACATTATCATAGGTCTTCCTTTCACTGGAGGCATGAGAATTGGAGGTTCTTGCAGATACTCTTTGATCTTGTCAAAATCTCTTTGATAATCATTATTCCACCTGATTGTTTGTTCCTTTCTTAGCAGTTTGAACAAGGGCTTGCAAGTTGCAGTGAGGTGAGATATGAACCTTGAAATATAGTTCAATCTACCCAAGAACCCTCGAACTTCTTTCTCAATCTTAGGTGCAGGCATTTTCTGAATTGCTTTGACTTTGTCGGGATCAACCTCAATTCCTTTTCCGCTTACAATAAAACCCAGCAGTTTACCAGAACGTACCCTGAATGTGCATTTGTTGGGGTTTAACCTTAACTGATACTTCCTCAGATGCTTGAATATCTTCAACAGGTTTATCAAATGGTCTTCTTCTGTGAGGGACTTGGCAATCATGTCATCCACGTAGCACTCGATTTATTTATGGATCATATCGTGGAATAATGTTACCATAGCCCGTTGATATGTTGCACCGGCGTTCTTCAGACTAAACAACCTTACTTTGTAGCAGAACGTGCCCCAAGGTGTGATGAAGGTTGTCTTCTCCATGTCTTCAGGTGACATCTTAATCTGATTGTACCCAGAGAATCCGTCCATGAAGGAAAATATCGAGAACTAAGTTGTGTTATCCACCAATACATCAACGTGAGGTAATGGGAAGTCATCTTTCGGGCTTGCTCTGTTCAGATCCCGGAAATCAACACACATCCGCACCATGCCATCCTTCTTGAGTACAGGTACAATGTTATCAACCCATGGCGGATAACTAGTTATAACAAGGAAACCGGCGTCCCACTGCTTTTGTACTTCCTCTTTGATTTTCATGGCCATGTCCGGGCGAGTACGACACAACTTTTGTTTAACTGGAGGGCAGTCTTCTTTTAATGGCAACCTGTGCATGACAATATTTGTATCCAAACCTGGCATTTCTTGATATGACCAAGCGAATACATCGACATATTCTCATAGCATACTGATAAGTTGTTCTTTTACTGGAGCTTGCAGACTGTCCCCAATCTTCACCTCTTTCACATCTTCCTCGGTACCAAGATTGATAGTCTCAACCCCCTCCTGATAAGGAGCAATCACCTTTTCCTCTTGTCTCAATAACCTGGCTAGCTCTTCAGGTAAATCGTAGTCTTCTTCAACCCATTCATCTGCTTGATTAATCGAATTATCGAAGTCATACGAGGTCATAGCAGTGTCGTTGTCGGTGCAATCTGGAGGGCTATCTCTGCAAGGGTTGAGATTTGGTTTATTTTAGTGATTGATTTTATCTTATTTAGAAAAAAGTGAATGAAATTATTATTGAGAAAAACATTGCCATTTATTGTTTTGTGCGAAAATAACAAAAATGAAAAGACAGTGAGCGAAAAAGACTGTTTGCAAAAAGATGTCCATTGTTCATTAATATTCAATTTGCATAAAATACATATGGCCCTATTACAAAATGAATCCCGACATCTTGGGAAAGATGCAGGACTTTGATGTATGCTTAAAACAGGAAATAATAATTACTCTGTAGCAGTAACCCTTATAATTTCCTGGGAATACCAGTTGAGACCTTGTTGGCCCGGGACTCTTGGACGGATCCAACTTTCAAGGTTGTAGTCGCTCTCAGCCTCGTCTTCCAAAGTGTTGACAGCATTCGGGGTCAGCATTCCCCCATTTACGAATTTGGGAGCTTCAGCGGCCTCCTCTGGAACTTGTCGGGATGGTCTGTAACCCAAACTGAATTTCTCTTCTTTCATCTCCACCTTCAGCAGCTTTCCCCAGCCTTGGGCATTCCCTTTTTTCACAACCTTCTGAGCCTGTTTGTAGGAAGCAATTGAGGTGCCCATCCTTTCCTCTTGGGATTCAGCAAATACCTTAGTTGTAGCTCCATTGATGTTCAAAGCTTCAAAACCTTGACTCATGGTTTCATGGATCTCCCCATTCATCTCTATGTACTTGTACAAAGCAAAGTGACTGACAAAGATGTCTTCCTCTCCACAGATGGTGATAATTTGGCCTTCCTACTCATATTTTAACTTCTGGTGAAGGGTCGACATTACCGCGCCGAAGGCATGGATCCAGGGTCGACCCAACAAACAGCTGTAGGCAGGATGTATGTCCATCACATAGAAGGTAGTTTTGAAAACTCGTGGGCCAATTACCACAGGCAGCTCAATCTCTCCGAGAATCGGTCTCTTAGAACCATCAAAAGCTCTAAGAACTAGGTTGCTCGGACGGAGTGCAAGACCATCATACTCCAGCTTGACTAAAGCCTTCTTCGGCAACACATTGAGTGATGATCTGGTATCAACAAGGACATGATAAAGTAAAACACCTTTACATTCCAAAGTGATATGCGAATCATTGTTGTGATTACACCCCTCCGTAGTCAAGTCAGCATTGGTGAAACCTAGTCCATGGCTGGTATTGACATTTGCGACCACCGTTTCTAACTGATTGACTGTGATCTCCTCGGGCACATAAGCTGCGTGCAAGACTTTAAGTAGTGCATTCCGGTGAGCCTCGAAACACATGAGCAGAGACAATATGGAGATTTTGGAGGGTGTTTGGTGGAGTTGATCCACAACTTTGTAGTCAATTCTTTTGATAATCCTCATAAACTCGTCTACATCCTGATCAAAGGGTGTCTTCTGAGTTTCTTTTGCAGCTGGTTCTTCTGGTACCACATTTTTGCCTTTTGCTTTAGCAGCAGCTTCTGCTTCAGCATTAACTCTGGGAAACTGTGAAGCGAAGAGACGTCCGCTTCGAGTAAAGCCTCCGCCTCCCCTGACATTGTCAATTTGTGGTGCAGATGTTGAGGAGTCAAGAGTGATCTTCTTTCCATGGCAGTAAAGATCCGAACCATAATGCCAAGGCACAACACTGTTGCTGTCATAAGGAATTGGTCCAGGCACCGTGATGGTCACCGGACTAATTGCAGCAGAAGAAGGAGTTGTGATAGTCTGTGGATCATAGTAGATGGTGTCAGGAGGTCTGATTGAAGTTGGTGAAGGTGTGGCAAGTTGTTGATGTTGATGAAGGTTGTTGTTGAGAGAATCCGGAACATGGATCTTTGTTAGATCATAATAGATGGTAACCGTTGAGATATCGTCACTGGTGTTGTTTGCTGTTGTTGTAGAAGACTCTGTTGAGATAATGTTTGTAGGTGTTGTAGGAGAGATTTTTGTTGCAGTTGTAGAAGAGATTTTTGTTGTCTTTGTAGAAGATGGAACTGTTGATGTGATTTACAGAATGCCCTCTCTGATAAGACTGTTGATACCATTCTTCATATTTGCACAACCATTGGCAGAAACTTTGCAAGCTTCACAATGGGCCTCACAAACTGGAAACACTTGGCACTTCAATAGCTGAGCTTTTACTTCGGCCAGTGGTGTTTGGATACTTGCAATGTCCTCAATCAGAATTGCCGGTTGGTCCTCCTCAATAGCATTAATCCTTGGCCCACCATGGTTTGGTATTGGATTCTTTGTGACATTTGGTGGAGGTGAAAAATTCAAATATTTGGAGTCAATCAAATCTTGAACTTTCATGTGTATGGCCCTACACTTTTCTGTTGAATGGCCAGGCGCATTTGAGTGAAAAGCACATTTGGCATTGACATCATAGTTCCTTGGAAGATTCAAAGGATCTGGTGAAGCCAAAGTCCTTAGTTCAGTCAGGTTAATCTTCAATAGTTGTGGGAGTAAGGCTGCATAGGGAATCGGGATGGGATCGATCACCCTATTAATCTGAGAAGGCCTTTGTTGGAAAGGATGTGGTTGTTGTTTATTGTTGTTGTAGGATCTTTGTTGCTGTTGTAGGAACTGTTGTTGTTGAGGATACTGTTGTTGCTGAGGTGCTGGAGTAGGAATGGTGACTGCGGCCACTGATCTTTGCGGGTACTAGGGTCTACCTCTACTAACATGCACTGCATTAGTCTCCCCTGTTCTTCTAGTTCCGGAGAAGGGCTTCTTCACATGGCTGTAGGTAGCACCATTGTCAGAAATATTACCCATCTTTAATAGGCTTTCGATTCTCTCTCCCGCTATAACCACATCAACAAAACTGGTAGAAGAGAATGCAACAAGTCTATCAATATAGGTCCCTTGCAAGGTATTCATAAACATATCAACCATTTCCCTTTCAGACATAGGTGGCTGGACAGCAGCAGCGAGTTGTCTCCACCTTTGAGCGTATTCACGGAAACTTTCCCTCGAGGATTGAGACATACCCATCAAGAGGGTCCTATTAGGTTCCATATCCAAGTTGTACTGATATTAGCGTATAAAGGACTCAGCTAAGTCTTTCCAGTTCCTAACAGTAGCCCTTGATAGGTGTGAATACCATTCTCTGGATGCCCCAGTTAAACTGTCTTCAAAGTAAAACATCCACAATTTCTCATCCATGGTATACGCTTTCAATCTTCCTAGAAAAGATTGCAAATGGGTACGAGGACAGGAGGTACCATTGTACTTCTCAAAGCATGGAGGTTTGAATTTCTGAGGAATCCTTATCCTTCAACTAGGCCCATATCCATCACATCAAATCCCAAAGAGTTTTGGGATTCCAAGGATCTTAGCTTCTCTGATATCTCATCCAGACGACGATCATAAGCTTCATCATCCCCAACACCTAACACTGTAAACTGCTCGTCTTGAGGATCTTCCTACAGAATACGATCTCCAGTGTTCCTTTGGGTATTTCCAATAACATTGACTTCAGGGTTATTGTGGGGTCCAAACTCGGGTGGATTTGTTTGCGGCTGTCCGTGCTCGTTGTTACTAGTACCTCCAGTGCCTTGATGGTTATCTTCTGGAGTTTGTCGCTCGACTAACTCCCTTAATCTTTCCTGGGTCTGTGCCATTCCAATCATCACAGCCATGAATTGATTCATCTGGGTCCTCACTTCTGTCCTCACATCAGTCATATGAGTTCTCACATCTGTCAGTTCTTGCTGTAGTTGATCCATTTGTAGACTCAGAAGGTTGTGTCGAGTCGGATATCTATGGATGCGATTGACGGGAAAGACCCTCCTACGAGCAATATTTCCTGAGACAGTCAACAAAGTGAGAAAACAACAACAAAACACCTGCAAAACAAAGGATATGAAGTTAGCATGCAATGCAATATGTCTATTTGTCTTTAGAGGGTATCTGGTTTGGTTCTTGGTTTTGACCTTCCAGACCCTTCGGAGGAGATAAAGATGTTCGAAGCAAACGAAGTCCATGAGAAAATCCAATACATAACCATAAAAACAAGTGGCAATGGCAAATACAAATAGTTCATGAATTACAAACAAACTCCCATGGTGAATCAAAATACAATCAAATTCAAAAGTACAACAGACAAAATCACCATGGTGAGCTAAAGTACAATCAAATAGATACAAGTAAAGAAAATTAGACATCCAGTCCAAAAGCATCCTCCCTGACTTCCTTCAGGAGAGCATCAGTTACCAGTCCAATTGGGTGCTCTGTAATGGTTCTTATGAGAAGGTTAATGGTTGCAATGGCATTTGTCATCTTCTGATACTTGTCTTGTCCATTAGATCTCTTTAACCCTTCCCGAAGTTTCAACTCTGAGATCTCCTTTTGAGCTGCTATCAGTGCCTCTTGGCTTCTTTTCTCATTGGCTTCCAATTGATCTATCTTGGCTTGCATCTTCTGGTCCTCTTTCAGACGAGCCTTAGTTATCCTGACCCATCTATCCTGACTTTCCTCCAGATAATGCTCTGCTCTTGCCCTTTGAATCTTTGCTTCTTTACATGCATTCTTCAACACAAGTTCCCCTGCTCGGGCTTTCCTAATGAATTCTTCAGTCTTCTCAATTTTGGTTACATGCTCGATGCGCAGCTTCTCTAACCTCTCAATGTCTAGACGACCATCATTCCTTTCCTAAAGGGTCTTCTTCAAAGCTTCAGCTAGCTGGGTATTTCTTTCTTTCAACTTTTCAAACGCTTCCAGGCTTACTGTGGCTAAGGGCTCAACTGCTGATGGACCTGGTACATCTTCCAGGGTGAATGGCATACGGGTAATCTATCCTCTGATGCGTGACCATTCAGTGTACTGAGCAGGATCTATGTTATTACACTTTCCCAGAATAGAAGTTCCCTTGGTCTGTATGCTGTCCCAAGCCCAGGCTACTTGTCGGACAATGGCATGATTGTTCAGAATAGCATAGTAAAGAGACTCTGCTAAGTCCTGCTCCCTAGGTGGATGTATCAAGGCATACCCCAACTGTCTCTTGAAAAGTAAAGGATTGTAATTGATGCAACCCTTTACTCCAATAAGTGGCACATTTGGGTATTACCCACAGCTTGTTATTATGTCTCGGCCCTTGGTGTTCTAAGTACACCATATGATATCTTCTGAAGTAAGGACAATCATCCTCTTAGCCCAATTCCTTGACTGATGTGGATTCAGGAAAGCTTCCGTCTTTTGCATACGCTTCATCAACCAACTGTAGAAAAGAGGTGCACAACATCTTACCAGTCTTCCTCTCTGTTTTTCATTCCTTTGATGAACTGAGTATTAAAAGTCTCCCAATAAGGTAGGAACCGGGTTCTTTATCATGAAGATGTGGATGGAATTTTTGCTTATAAACTTAGGATCGTATGCAAACAAGATGATACCATAAATGCTGAGAGCCAGGAGAGAACACACAGTTTCCCAGTTCCCTTTTGCAGCATGCTTTGTAGCCTGAGTAATCAAGAAATGCAGATGAAGGCCTGGGATTCCAGCCTTGGAAGTCATGTGCTCATCAATAGTGGTTACTTCCAGATATAATGCCTTGGCTATGTCTTCATTCCTTGGAGGGGTCATTTCAGGGTTGAAAGGGATTCCTCTTCTGATAGGGACACATAATAACATAGAATATTCTTCCAGCAAGGGACCAATCTGAAAATCTGGGAAAGTGAAGCAACGGAGAGGAGGGTCATATAACTGAAGACAGGTGTGAATCATGCTCCTCTGCAATGTGTCCAAGTCCACGATCATGTCCAGGATTCCACCATAATGCTCTCTGAATAAGGGAACATGATCAGGGGTGATAAGGGCCTGTATCTGTCTGATGCCTGCTAGAGGATACTCAAAGAAGTGGTAGGTGATGTTGCTTTTCCTGGTTGAATCCATGTTGAAGATGTGTGCTGAAGGAGATAACTGAAGAGGATAACTGAAGAAGATAGTTGAAGAAGTGTTGAAGCAGATAAGCTGAGCAGAAGAACGGTCAAAACCAAACCAAATGAAGATGAATACCCTGTAAAACAAATAGACAAATGTTAAATGATGCAATATGATATATGCTTATGATATGCATGGGTTTGTGATCATGTGCTGGATATTCTGTAGCCTTTGGTAGGATCCATGAGTGCTCAGAGTTCAGATGAAGGCTTGAGAACCAGTAACTAGGTGGGGGACTTAAATACAGAGTCAATAGTCCAAGGTTTCAAAGAACTAGTCCAAAATGGTACAATCTTAAAAAAAATCTAGTAGCAAGGTATGATGAGGTCAAGGGTTCCTACAAACCTGTAAACAACCCAACCCACTCACAGGTATTACTCTAGAAAAAGGATCCTCAGATTCGAATCTATTATGAGAAGTGTACACACTTCTAACCCGGAGGTACAGTGTTTACCCTAATCATAAAGAATCCTCCTCTAATTCACCTCAGATGCTGAAGGTCATCTAAAAAGGTCATCCAGACTTAGCAGGCTTCCCAGATAGCCCTAGCACTACAGGAAATCCGTAATACAGAGTTCTCGAAAGGAAACCCATGTCTGAACCGTGTTTTCATATTCCCGCACCAGACCGAAATGGAATGGGAAAGAATATAAAACCACTCTAATCCTATGTGTCACTCAGGCCTTTGTGTTGAGTCTTTCTCACTAGAATAACCCTCCCACCAAGGTAAACCAAAATCCAACACAGTGATGCAATAATAATAATGAAATGCAGAAAGCAGTAAATGAAAGCGATAAAGTAAATGCAATAAATAAAGTAGGACAGGAAGCAAATAAAGTAACCACACAAACACAAATAACACATAACACCCCAGATAAACACAAACAAACAAGGGCTAGGAGAAACCCACAAGAGAACCAGAAGCCCTAGTTTCAAAGATTCCCCGGCAAAGTCGCCAAGCTGTCGCTCCCCGGAATTTCGTCCCGGTGCAAACGCGAACCATCAAAGATGTTGGAGGTTGAGGTTGTATAGAGTCGCCAGCTAGGCATTTTTATCCCGAAGGAAAGGTAATGCCGCATAAACCTGGAAGGGTATGGATAAGATGGTTGCGAACCAAAGAAACTGAGAAAGGGGTAGGTTACGACCAGGGAAGGTATTAGCACCCAGATCGTTCGTTGTACTCGACGGGATCCACGCTTACTTGATTGTGTTTAAAGGGGGTAGTGTATATGTATATGTGTATAAAAGCTAGAATGTATAGAGTGTCAGTGCAAAAATAAGTATGAATTCAAATTAGGTTTATGAAAAGAAAAGCTAGAAGGAGAGAGGGGGAGACCTGGGGACTTTTGTTCGATAACTGTTAAGTTATGCCTACGTATCCTCTCATGCAATGAGGAAGTCAAAACACCGTAGTTCGACTCAAAAAGACTTGGATGATTTTGGTGTGAACGGCTTGCTTGTCTATGCTCAAGTGTGTGACTTGTTTGGCTCGAGTGCTAACTGTCTTGCATTAGACGGAAGAAGCGAGTTCTTGTTTTTGAATGAGTGTGATGAGAAAAGAATCCCGAAGGAGATGTTTATTGTTTGTTTTTTAGTTTTCAGTTTTTTATTGTTTTTGGTGTTTTTCATTGGGAAATGAGCTTAAGCCTTAATCAAGGGTTTGTAAACTCATTCTATCACCCATGATTAAGGATAATGAGCTTACTTAAGTATGAGATGAAGATCTCAACTTAATTAACTTGATGACATAGGATTAAGACCATCAACCTATTGGTAATTATTAAGTGTGTTTTGATTTTTGTTTAGTGTTAAGTAATGATTTTAGTCTCCAATCAAAGATTAATGAACTCATTACACCATCCTAAGAGAAGGATGATAGATGAGAACACTTAAGCTGAGAAAGATACCTCAACTTAATCCATGGTTAGGGATTAAATTCATTATATAACAAGCCTTTATTAAGTGGATTTTAATTAAAGGTGAGATGAGGAAGTGTTTTTTATTTTTGCAAGACTTTAGCATGAGAGGGACTTGTCCATTGAACACTAAGGTTAGTCCCTCTGAACCACCAGGCAGAGATGTAACCCTAATATAAGGCCCAAGGTACAAGCTTAAGTCTTTAATGATTATTAGGTGTTTTTGATTGAAGGTGAAAACAAACTTAAAGGTTTAGAAATAAGGATCAAATTTATACACTCCATCCTAAGATAAGGATACATGCATAACCCTAATTAAGAGTCCCAAAACATTAACTATTTAGCCTTGATTATGAGATGAGAGAGAGAGACTCAAGGAGACTCAAAAGGTAAAAACTAGGGGGGACTATGTACAACCCTAAATTTATCATGCTTGGATGTTCCTATGGTTTTTGAGGCGTCAATAGAATTCTTCATATGGCCACCAAGGAAAAGAAGCAAATGAAAAGAGAGAGAGAGAGAGAGAGAGAGAGAGAGAGAGAAGGATTAGGTTACCTACTTCATGAAGAAGTTAAGTAACCTAGGAACAAGAGAGAACATAAGTGAATGAGATTCACTTCAAGTACAAGTAAGATGCATAAGAATATAGAGATAAGGAGAGGTTGGATGTGGATGCACATCCACATCCTAAACAACTTACCAAATGCACCTGAAATGGTTAGTTTAAAAAACAAGATATGTACAAACTCAAAAGCACAAGCAAATAACATGATAAAAAAATTGAAATTGCATCCAAAGGAACCCTAAGCACTCATGAGAATACCATCCAAAGGGGGAGGTCTAAAGGCTTACCAAATTCAAGTTATGGTTTACCTAAGATTGGCTAGGGTTTTGGACACTTTTCAATGAAAAAGGAAAATTAATTTGAAAATTCAAGATAAAAATGAGACAAAAATATATTTAGAAACTCGAGGACATTTGTAAAAGAATGCAAAAAGAACCATATGCAAACTCATCTTGGTTTGAGAGAAATGAATTTTTGAAGTTAGGGTTGAAAAAAAACGGACTTTTGGAAACCCTATTTCAATGAAAATTGCCAAAGTATGATCAAAACCAAAAATAAAATTTGTCAGATGAGTTTGTAAATGTTTCTAAATGCTAAGAGAACCTCTCTGAATTTCTTATGATTTTTAAATACTTTAAAGTATTTTTAATTAATTAAATGGAATTAATTAATTAAAATATATAAAAATACATTTTTTAATGAAAAAATAAAAATAAAAATGTTTTTGGTTTCTGAAAATTAATTCAAGTGTTGACAAAAATTTCCAGAATTTTTAAATGATTTTTACTATTTTTTTTTGTGATTTTTAGAAAAGAAAACAAAATTAAATTAAATTAAATTAAATAAAACTGAAAGTAATTAAAATGGAAGGCTGAGATTGAAAGGGGAGGAAATCAACGCGCCTGGGCAAAAGTTACATTGACCAGAGGTATGCATATCCTAAGGCTAGCATTCAAACTAAAAACGCGCGCAGGGATCAAAGGCCAGGATTGCATCTGGGAAAATAATTTGTTTTATGATTAATTAAACTGAATTAAGATAAGCACGCGCATCAAAATCGTCCACTAACTAACCCTAAACATGATCTAAGGGCTGAAATTCAATCTGGGCAACTAATAACAATTAACCCAAATTATTTTCAGGTGACCGGAGTTAAGCTCCGGTCGTCTTCTCTGGTGAGACCAAATTACCAGAATCCACTACAAGCTATCAACCTCCAATTTTCTTGCCCAGAAACAATCTCCTAACATCATACAATTCTAATCAACAAGCAAAAATCAATTATCATGCATCATAAAGCCAAATCGAAGCAAACAAATTTCTAGGTCAAAACTTCAGAACATCATGAAATGCTTAATTCTAACTCAATTTCAAAACTAATCACATCAGGGTGATCAGGGAAGCATGCAGATTCATTCTATAACAAGAAAACACGTTTTTGGAAGGAAAAAAAGTTCTTGGAGGTTACCTGAGATGAAGAGCTTCAAAATGCAGCTTTCTGGGCCCTCCTTTTGTGCAATCTAGTCCCCTTTGACCTCCTGAGGCTATTGGCAAGCTTGAATGAAGCTTAGAGTGGTTGGTTTGTGTGTTTCAATTCTGAGGTTGATGAAATCGTGTTTTGGCTAGAGGGTGTTTCAAGCTATGGTGATGGGTGGGAAATGATCCTTAGGTTATGTGGAGGTGATTGGTGAAAGAAAAACTGGATTTGGCTGGCTAGAATGAGAGATTCGATAGCATGAAGTTTTTGTGGATTTTCTTGATTCTGAACTTATGTTCTCTTTCCAGCCATGAAGGGTCTCTATTTATAGCCATAAGGGTTTGTAGGAGCCATACCATTGGTCAGTAGAGTTGGTTTGGCACTGTGTGATTAGTATGGGAGAAAATGCAAAAAAGTAATATTCTTTGTACTTGAGGTATGGGCCATTGCAGCAAGGGATTCTGAGCAAAGATTGCATCAGCATGGTTCAAGGATGGGCCTTGGATTGATGAAATGTAGCTGCAATGCTTGGATGAAGTGTTTGACATGTTTATGCATATTGGCCATTTTTGAATTTCTTATGAATCAAGCCATGAAAATGCCAAATCTTTGGGCCAATTCTGATCATTTGAAGTTGTATTGACATGTTGTGAAGTAATTGTGCACATTAGAGGTCATTTAAAAGCTTTAAAATGCCAATATGCAAAATCCCTATTTGACATGAACTTTGAAATTATGTGATTGTTTCCAACTTTTCAAGGCCATAACTTGAGTTCTAGGATGAATTATAATGAGTTCTTTACTTTTTGAAAATCGGAGGATCCAATCTACAACTTTCATGTTTGAAGAAATTTCATTTGAAACCTTTTTGATCAAGAAAGAGGAGGTTGAAAATCTTTCCCAAAATAGAAAGTTTACATTACAAGTCATGCCCAAAAATAGAAACTTTTCAAATGGCTCAAAATTCTTCAATCTTGTGAACTTCTAAGCATTCCTAAGATGAAATAAAGATCATATGATCTCAAATTGATGATGATGACCCTTTGGAACCCTTGTTGGGGGCCTCAGATGCCCAGAATCTTACTTTTCTTGCTCAAGAAGTTACCATTTGATCAGATGACTTCCACATTGAATTTTTCCATGAAATTTGATACACAAGCTCCTTATAACATATATGGACCAATAGAATCAAGAATGGCCAAAACATTTGAGTGTAAGGGCCTCGAACCCAAAACCCTAATTTCTGGTCATCTGTGTAGGAGCTCTTAACCAGCCTGGGTGGCTCTGCAGTCTTTTGTGATCTTTTGACTTTCAAGAACCCTTGGAGGCATAATATGATCATAGAACACTCATGGACCCTCTTGGCATGCTTCATGGCCTCTGAGATAGCTCAAAACAATTCTTGGATTCATCTGATCACAAACCCTAGATGCAGCTATGTAGATGAATTGCTGAAGGATGGATATGCAATGTGAAAATGTGATGATAGGCTATGCAATGATGATAATCATAAGCCAAGATGTGATAAAAGTGAGAGGGAAAATTTGGGGTGTTTACACATGTATCATGTAAGAAGAAACATAAATCAATATGAAAGTCAAAGAGGAAAATATGATCATAAGATGATGACAGTCAGTAGCACATGATAAGGATGACTTGTTAAAGATGCAGATATAAGCATGTCAAATTCACATAGCAAACAATTTCAAACAATTCACCGAACATGCAAAAGAAAGTCACGTAAGGAAAGGATGTTTCATACTTTAGATGGATGGCAAATTATGCAACATGACATACAAATTTGGATTCTTATGCATGAATTAAGTGACATACTTGATGTATAATGCAAATGAAATGAGGATATGAACATATTAAAGGCATACAAACAAGCATAAGAAGCATAGGATGAAGGACATGAGAGAATTAGGTCAAATTGGAACAAATGATGCATCACATAAACCAAAAGGAAAATACAATCCAAATGGACCTATAAATGACCAAAAAAGACTTATAAGAGTCTAAAAAAACCAAGTAAACCCCTACAAATGACCTCAAATAATGGCATAAGTGCCTTCAAGCAATTAGGGTTAAGGAAATGATGAGAAAAGTTCATGAAAAATGACTTCAATTACAAGTAACCAAACATACATCAAACAATGTTCAAAAATTATGAAATAGTAACTCAAGTGACCTAAGTCAGTGGCTATTCACTTACCAAAATATCATATAAAAATTCAATATCAAACTAGTTCAAGCAATGGGTTAAAGTTTCATAAGGACCAAAGAGAAAATATGCAAAAGGGAGGGACCAAAATGCAATTAAATATGACTTAAAAAATGTCTAAAAAATAGTCTTATGACGTTTAAGGTGTATTTGAATGAGTGTAAAAAGAATGGTTGAAAAATATTTAATGGATTATGCAAAGGAAATATTTTAAGTTGAAGTGTTAAATTAGAAACAAAACTGAAAGAAAATAAAAGAATTGTGAAAATATTATGAAATATACTAAAAATCAGAAATAAAAAATTCACAAAATTAGATTAATGTGAACATGAGTCTCATGATTTTTTATATGATTTTTGGATGTTTAAAATGATTTTAGAAAAATATTATTTGAAACTATGTGAAAAAGAAAATAAAATGGATGAGTAAAGGCCGGGGGGGTTCAGATATAACAATTATCATGTTCAAAAGTAACCATGGGCTCAAGCAGGGGGTGGGGATAACAGTCAGAAGCCCAATCCAAAACAAACATAGTCAACACAAATTTATGTGGAATTCAGTCAACATAAGACTCTCATCAGGACCACACAATCAATCCAACGCGTATCATTCTATCAATTAAAACACAAGTAATCAAGATCTATGGCCAGGATTAACATGCGCATGGTAAAAGCATAGGGAAACACACAAACTGATTAATTATGAAAACATAAGGCACATGCAAGACATATGAATTTTAATGCGTTGGCACTTCATAAGCCATTGGATCAAAAGAATGGACGTATGAGATTAAATCTGGCCTTATAAACCCTAACACTCTCACCAGTCAGAGAAGGACTCTGGTCATCTTCCCTGGACATCTCCGGTGACTGTAACCTATTAACATATCCAAAAATGCACAAATATTATATCAATCGAAAGAGGAGCTTATGCTCAAACCATATCCACAAATGAAACACACAAAACAACCATGAATAAAGAGAATCAAAGCCATGGATATTTTCCCTAAAACATGGATCTAAGCACCTAAGGTGCATATCAACTAGACAGAAGTTCTAAAGCTCCTATTGAGCTTCATACAACACAAATCAAGTTGGAACAAAGAAAAATGAATCAACAAAAGTTCAGAGGATCTCAAACCTGCAACTATGAGCAAGCTTCATATAGAGGAAATCCAAAGATGTAGGCTTGTTCTTGAACTTCTATGGAGCAAAATAAATGCTCCAGAGCCTTGAATCTTGAAGAGGAAAGCAAGAAATCCGATATGCAATGGAATTACACTTGATGAAGTTGATTTGATTACACTATGTTTTTGATAAAGGAAGCTTGGTGATGATGAATTGATGAAGATGATGATGAACAATGTGAAGTTATTTGCACGAAATTCAAAGAGAATGAATATGAAGTTTGAGGTGAATTTTGATAGAATGATGAAGAATGAGAAAATTATGATATCCCAAGCTTCTATATCTCTAGTTAATGGTTAACCATCACAGTTGATGGTTAGAACCATGGTTACCATGGGGTGTAATGAGCAATGAGGGTGAGTGTACCAATTTTGAAAATGAATTTGGAAATGAGAATGGCATAATCATGTGCAGCTTATAATCCAATGCAATGAGGCTTATGAAGCTTATAATGCAGTTGAGATTGATGTTTGATGAAGCATGATGATGACACGATGATGTTATAAAGATGACTTTCCATGTAAGCTTCCAATGTTCTCCTTTGGTGCATGGCTCGCATATGTATATATGTGTATGTATAATCTTTGATGGTTCAAATGAGGAAAAGAATATGATATGTGTATGTGTATGTGTATGAACTGATATGCATCAAGAACCAAACAATAGAAATATCCCTTCTATATTTGGCACCCATGATACCAATGACAACACAGAACTTTGAAAGAAGATTTCTTCACATACAAGGCATGAAATGATGCATTCTTAGAGTCGATGGGAAGATGCAACAAGATAGAACATTGTTGGTGTTCATCTCAAATGGAATTGAAGCCTTTAGAACACTTAAAAGTAACATTGAAACCACATGATCAAGACTGCACATTGGCTGGCCATAATGGGATACGTGCTTGGCAAGATGCCCAAGGCAAATTTAGTTCCATACCCCTCTCTTTGAAGCTTCTTATCTCATCATACATTGATTAAATAAAAAATGTCCAACATTAAAGTTGAAAAGGACATGACAAAGAACAACTTTGATGTTCAAAACGTTTTCATTTGAGGCTTTCTTGATAGAGAAAAACATCTTGACATTTGGTATACCACCTGTTTGATGAAATGTTTGTCCCCTAGCACGCCCATGACTTTCTTTCTAGGAAAAGTTGCCCAGGTTTTGTCAAACTATGATTGATCTTATCTCACACAATTTTGATCCAATAGAGATGTCTTGCTATGGATTTGAAGCTCAATATGTGCTCTTCAATTGGCTCAACTTGGGACTGAAGTTTGAAACATTTATCTTGAAGAAAGTTGGCTTGCAAATGAGGTGCAAAATGGCCTAAACTTGCCATAAATAGAAACCCTAAGTTTCAATTTTAAGCAGGTTTGCGATTTCTTGATTTTTATTTTCATAAATCTCTTGAATTTTCTTGATCAAATTTCAATCATTGGACATATTCAACTTATGGAACATGATTTTGATCTCAAAACGTCATGAGTTGACTGTTTCCTCATCATAGTTGACTTTTTCCCCAATTTCTTGATTTTCAAGTAATTGACCAATTGGAGACCTTCTGAAATGATTCAATGGACAATATTCCATCCTTAAACACTTGACATCATGTGGAAAACATTGAAATCAAGTTTGAACAAAAATTTCATCAAGAAACCCTTTGAATTAGATACCCTAAGTTTGGCCCTTTTTGTTAGGAGATGTTGCACTACTTGAACTTCTTGATTAATCCACGCCTTCCAATGTTTTGAGGATTCATTTAAGATTGTGTGAACCGTGAGAGACCTTTTAGGATTGTTTGGAGACCCTTGGATATTTTTCTTGGCCTTGGATGATCACACACTTTGACAATCAACTTATCACATACCCTAGACCTCAACCAATGAATGTATGCCTTCTCTTATTTTGCTTCATGTGCAATGAAATGTATGAGAAAGGTATGCCAAATGTTATGAAAATGAGAGGGAAATTTTAGGGTGTTACAGCTGCCCCTATTCAATCAACTATAGACCTGAATGGATGATAGCAATGGCTCTTAGCCATTCATGGTATGGAGGAATTGAATACGCAAATAAACCGGAAAATTTGTACTCTGTGGGAAATAAAAATATGTTGGGAAGCATTTCATTCTTGGATGACAACTCAAAGGAACAAAACCTAACTTGGATGGAATTGAAAAGAATTTACCACACTTGGGTGATAAAGTGAACAAAATATATTGTGATTGAGCTTGAAAAGAGACTATCATACTTGGATGATAACTCAAAGATATGAAACCGGACTTAGACGTAATCGAAAAGAATTTACCATACTTGGGTGATAAAGTGAATAAGAAACACTATGAGCTTGGAAAGAGACTATCATACTTGGATGATAACTCAAAGATAAGAAATCGGGCATGGATGGAATCGAAAAGCATTTACCACACTTGGGTGATAAAGCGAACAAGACACACCATGAGTGAGCTTGGAAAGAGACTATCATACTTGGATGATAACTCGAAGAAACGAAACCGGACTTGGACGGAATCGAAAAGGATTTATCACACTTGGGTGATAAAGCGAACAAGAAACACCGTGAGTAAGCTTGGAAAGAGACTATCATACTTGGATGATAACTCGAAGATACGAAACCGGACATGGAAGGAATTGAAAATCATTTACCACACTTGGGTGATAAAGCGAACAAGACACGCCGTGAGTGAGCTTAAAAAGAGACTATCATACTTGTATGACAACTCGATTCGAGTTAACAAGTATTGAGTGGTAAGAGTAATTGTATTATGACCCTTGGGTTTGTTTCAACCACAAGCTGATGAATGAACTTGGAATCCCTTGTGGGGTTACTCCGATCTGATTAAAGAAACACAACTTCAGGTTTTCATGGAAGGAATCAAACTAGCTTATGCTTTGTATGCATGTGTTTGAATTCTTACATGGTGTAATGCTCCATAATGATGGGAATGCTACGCATTTTTGAAGATGCAATGTAACGATGATTACTAAATGCGAATGCAAAGAGATCTTCTGATGAGTAGGTAACAGGTAATCCGGGAGACTTTACTGGGGAGAAATAATCACTAAATTGATTTTACGAATCACAATGGGGAATAACATCTTTGCTGGTGAGGATGCTAATGATATACATGCTCTAAACTGACACAACTGCCAAAAATAAATTTGACTTTCAGAGGTTGAAAAGTGATGATCCTGGTGGGGAAAGTCTTAACTGGTAGGAACTTGATTAGGGAGGAACGCCACCCGTAGAACTCCATTGGGGAAATGGCAACCTTTTAACCTGGGTGAGGAAGAGGATTTGTTGATACTCTACTGGGGAAAAAACTACTAGGGAATCACCCAGGTACAAAGCCCTCTGTTAGGGAGATATTCCAATGAAGATTGGCCTTTGGTTGGGAAAACTATGAACAACACCATGCAAGAAGGAAACACACCTGACTTCTCACTGTCTTCACCATCGCTAAGGAATAAGAAACCCTCATGTACTGTTGGGGATAAGAAGACTTTCAAGAAGAATACTTCCCCACTAGAGTAAAACTCTCTGCTTGGGGATATCATCCTTCGGTTGCCCTACTAGGGAAAAAACAATCTTCGATTCCACGGGGGATGATGGGGTATGAACCATATCAATGATAATGGTTTCTACTCAAGATGGGAGTTTTAAGGAATCCCTTGCTGGGGATAAGAGATACAAAACATATCTTAATAATGATACCCTCTGCTCAGGGAGTACCAACCCCTCTTATTGTTATGTTAGAGAAAGGAAATCTACTGGAACCGGCTGAGGAATCACGATCAATGAAGCCTATTGAGAAAAAATCTCTTTGATGCCTCGTGCTGGAAATGACTTTGTTTCGCCTCGTACTTTCCAATTAGTGAACTCAATTGATTGTTCCTGCAAAAGAGAAAATTAGACAAGCCCACGTGCCACAGGTCTATGGTCTGAGTTTACCATCCCTGTTACTCAACAATTAAGAGTATGTCAAGTGTTTTATCCTTAAGAATGTATTATAAGGCCTCAATGTCTTCGCAATGCAATATATATCATAATATTTGGACGTTTTTGCGATCAACAATGGTAAATGAAGAAAAAAACAACAAAAGCTATTTGGATGAAATGCAATTCATTTATTGAAAGGTTTCCATGAATAGGCATGACACTAGGAAGAAATTCCTAGAAAGAGTAAATTGCACAAAAGAAAAATAAACTATCATAGTGGCAACGTAAAGTTGGATCCCACCATGTTCTAACCCAGCTATGACTCGTATCTCCTCGAGACTCTCTGTATACTTCGCTTTCGGGGAAGACAATTAGACTGATTTTAACCCTCAGATTATCCATTGATGTAAATGACGAATCATTGATCATGCAGATCACAGTTGTTAGTTTTAATCCCTCTTTTGGATGGACCGCCCTTTCGGGTTTTCAATCCACTGGGATACCCATTTTTTCCTGAGTTGTCCAATGCGGATTTTCGACTCACCGGGTGTACATTTTTTGTTCATATCCATAATTTTTGCCCAATCCTTTTATTTTGTTTTTGGCTCGCCGAGATGCCCTTTTTTTTCCTAGACTCTTTATTTTATTTTTGTCCAGTGGGTCTCTTTTATACGAAGTATTTCTTAACTACATATGTATTGACAGGGGATGGAAAGTCTTCTTCATCCATGGTTATTAGAATCAAGGATCCACCTGAGAAGACCTTTTTAACCACGAATGGACCTTCATAATTAGGAGTCCACTTGCCCCGATGATCTGTTAGAGGAGGGAGGATCCTTTTCAGCACTAAGTCGTCGGGTAAGTAACATCGAGGTCGTACCTTCTGATTGAACGCCCGTTGATACAATTGTCCATGGCATACATCTGCTAAACATTTCTCCATGATGAGGCTCAAATGGTTGAATCTGGACTGAAGCCATTCGAATTCATCAAGCTTAACATCCATCATTATCCTTAAGGAGGGAATATCAACTTCAACTGGTAGGACTGCCTCCATATCATACACTAGTGAGAATGAGGTTGCCCCAGTTAAGGTGTGTACAGATGTTCGGTACCCATGCAATGTGAACGACAACATCTCATGCTAATCTTTATATATCTAACCATCTTCTGTACGATCTTCTTGATGTTCTTGTAAGCCGTCTTGACGGCATCATTCATCTTCGGGCGGTACGGAGAAGATTTGTGATGTTCGATTTTGAAAGCCCGACATAACTCCGCCATCATTTTGTTATTGAGATCGGAACCATTATCAGTAATAATTCTCTCAGATATTCCATATCGACAAATGATATCTTTCTTTATGGATCGGGCTACAACCTGTTTGGTGATGTTAGCATAGGATACCACTTCCACCCACTTGGTGAAGTATTCAATGGCAACCACAATGAAGAGATGATCGTTTGAAGCGGTAGGCTCGATCTTCCCGATCATGTTGATGCCCCATATTGCAAAGGGCCAAGGATAAGACATGAACTCAACAGATTAGGAGGCACATGCACCTTATCAACATAGATTTGACATTTATGGCATTTGCAGGAGTATTTGCAACAATCGGATTACATAGTCATCCAATAATACCATGACCTCAAAAGTTTCTTCGCCATGGCATGTCCTCCAGCATGGGTACCGAAGGATCCCTAGTGAACTTCTTACATTAACATGTCTGCTTCGTCTCTATCCACGCATCTGAGCTGAACCATGACGAAGTTCCTCTTGTATAACACATCATGTTGATTTAAGAAGAACCCACCAACCAACCTCCTCATGGTCTTCTTATCTTTGTGGATGTACATGTCGGGTATTCTTGACATTTTAAGAAACGCTTGATCTCATAGTACCAAGGCTTATCGTCATCGGTAATATCGGTTGCAAACACATAAGCGGGCCTTTTGAGACGAGATACCATAATTTTGGGCACATAATTCCATTTTTGGACTTTAATCATGGAGGATAAGTATGCTAAGGCATCAGCAAACTAATTCTCGTCACGAGGCACATAATGAAGCTTTACCATCGTGAAGAATGTCAGCAATCTCCTCGTGTAATCCCTGTATGGAATCAAATGTGATTGATGAACAAGTCATTTTTTGTTAACTTGATTAATGACCAAAGTTGAATCACCAAAGATATTGAGGGTCTTAATTCGCAAATTAATCACCTCCTCAATCCCCATTAGGCAAGCTTCGTATTCTGCCTCATTATTGGTGCATTCAAAAGTCAAACAGATGGTGAAGGGCATGTGAACTCCTTTCGGTGTGATAATGATGGCACCAACTCCGCTAACATTCATGTTAATGGTCCCATCGAACATCAGACTCCATTTAGATCCAGGGTATGGCCCCTCCTCTAGGAGTGGTTCTTCGCAATCTTTCGATTTGAGCAACATGATTTCTTCATCAGGGAACTCAAACTTCATCGATTGATAGTCATCAATTGGTTTTTGGGCCAGGTAGTCTGACAATACGCTTCCCTTGATGGTTTCTGGGAAGTATATTGAATGTCGTATTTAATCAAGACCATCTGCCAACGCGCGAGTCTTCCGGTTAGTGATGGTTTCTTGAAGATGTACTTGACATGATCCATCTTGAAAATCAATAAGGTCATGTGAGTAAGCATGTATTTCCTCAATCTCTTAGCAGCCCATGCCAATGTACAACATGTCTTCTCAAGCATTGAGTATCTGGACACATAGTCTGTGAACTTATTGCTCAGGTAGTAGATGACATGCTCCTTCCTACCTGTCTCGTCATGTTGACCAAGAATGCAACCCATTGACCCTTCAAGTATTGTAAGATACATAATCAAAGGCCTCCTCGGAACCGGAGGAATGAAGATTGGAGGTTCTTGTAAATACTCTTTTATTCTGTCGAAAGCCATTTGGCAATCATCGTTCCACCTGACAGCCTAATTCTTTCTCAGGAGCTTGAATATTGGTTCGCAAGTAGCTGTTAGGTGAGATATGAATCGTGCAATGTAGTTCAATCTTCCTAAGATGTCACGCACTTCTTTTTCTATTTTAGGCCCATGCATTTCTTGAATAGCTTTCAGTTTTGCAGGATCAACCTCAATCCTTTTTTTGCTTACAATGAAACCCAAAAGTTTACCGAAGCGCACTCCGAAGGTGCACTTGTTTAGATTTAGCCTCGGTATAAACTTTCATAACTTGTAAAACAACTTGGCCATGTTGACTAGATGTTCTTCCTCTGTTTGTGACTTCGCAATCATGTCATCAACATAGACTTCAATCTCATGATGAAGCATATCATGAAAGAGAGTCACCATTGCTCGTTGGTTAGTTGCCCTAGCATTATTAAGACTAAATGACATCACTTTATAACAAAAGGTTCCTCAGGGGGTGATGAATGTGGTCTTCTACATATCATCTAGCGACATTTTGATTTGATTATAGCCCGAAAAGAATCCATGCAGGAAAATGCTGAGTATTGAGTTGTGTTGTCGACCAACATATCAATGTGAGGCAACAGGAAATCGTCCTTGGGACTAGCCATGTTTAAATCTCAGCAATCAACACACATCCGGACTTTACCATCCTTCTTCGGCACTAGCACAATGTTGGCAACCCATGGTGGATAACTCGTAACAACTAAAAACCCAGCATCAAATTGTTTCTGAACCTCTTCCTTGATCTTTATTGGCATATCAGGTTGAGTTCTACATTGTTTATATTTCACTGGAGGGAAATCTTCTCGGAGCGGTAGTTTGTGTACTATAATATCGGTGTCATGCCCCAATATATCTTGGTAAGACCAAGAAAAGAAATCAACGTACTCTCGGAGCATGGAGATCAATCGGCTCTTAACAGATTCTTCTAATGTGGCCCCGATCTTTACCTCTTTCTTAGCCTCTTCGGTACCCATATTCATGATCTCAATAACCTCTTCGTGCAGCTGAATCACCCTCTCCTCTTACTTTAACAACCTAGCTAACTCTTCAGGTAATTCACAATCTTCTTCACCTTCCTCGTTGGCTTGGTAAATTGGATTGTTTAAGTCATAACAAGTCATAGCAGGATTGTCATCGATATGAACCAATGGGATGCATTTCCATGAATGATGGTTCATGCTTTGTTTTATAATGAGTGTGAGAAAAATGAAAAATGTACATTGCCATTTATTATTTAAAGAAAAATAAAAATTAAAGGCAAGGAGCATCATATTATGAATGCAAAAATCGTACATTTTATTGATAATTAAACATTGTATGTTGAAACAAAGATGCCCTTATAATGAGCTACTGCACCTTGGCTTTCACACAGAATTTAGAAAAACACAGGACGATTACTCCTGTTCCTGCATAACAGTGATGATCTTTTCGGATGACCAGTTGTTAAGCTCCACTCCTGGGACATTCGGCTTGATCCAATCATCTATTTCACAATCATTGTCTGTTGTATCATCCTGAAGGGCACAAATATGACTATGATCCACCAATCCAGCACTGGAGAAAGTGATTGGCCCTTTACAACCTCTAGCACTATGTGTTGCTGTTGCTTGAGCAAGGTGATAATCAACTCCGAACTTATCTTCCTTTTTAGGGACTTCGATCATCTTACCTCATCCTTCACTATTTCCCGATTCAATCACCTTGAGAGCTTGTTTATAGGATGCAATGGATAATCCCTTCTTTTTCTCCTAAGAGATCGATGTTGATGATGACGCTATTTCAGCTTTGACCGGCTCGAAAGCTTGTCATGGAGTCTCGTATATCTCACCATCCATTTCCATGTACTTGAAGAAAGATAAATAACTTATGAAGATATCCTCTTCGTCACATATTGTAACAATCTGTCCGTGCATTACGAACTTCAGCTTCTGATGTAAGGTAGAAGACATTGCCCCAACCGTATGAATCCACAGGCGTCCCAACAGAAAACTATAGGCATATTGAATATCCATTACTTAGAAGGTTATGTTAAAAACTTGTGGGCCCACCTTGATGGGGAGTTCTACCTTTCTGAAAAATGGATCTCTTCGAACCATCGAATGCCCGGACCACCAGATCACTGGGTTGGAGCACTACGTCATCATAGTCCAACTTAATCAAGGCTTTTTTTGGGAGCACGTTTAATGATGACCATGTGTCAACGAGCACATGTGAAAGCACATCCCCTTTACACTCCATTGAAATAATCAAAGCTCTATTATGATTCCACCCTTCTGTAGTCAAGTCTAAGTCTGTAAAACCCAACCCATGACTGCCATTTACACTTGCGAAAACGGTCTCAAGTTGGTTTACATATATCTCTTGAGAGACGTAGGCATTATTCAAGATCTTCAACAAAGCATTCATATGGGACTCTGAACATAAAAGTAGAGAAAAATAGAGATCTTTAATTGAGTTTGGTTAAGATGGTCAACTATCTTGTAGTCACTCTTCTTGATGATTCGTAGGAATTCCTCTGCTTCTTTCTCAAAAGTGGCTTCTAAATCAGGTGCTGGTACTTCATTGGACACAACCTATTTACCCTAGGCCTTAGCCAAGGATTCTTCATTATCACTGAATGGTGCACCACTATTTCTCAATGTTTGTGGTGCAAACAGCCTTCCGCTTTTGGTGAACCCTCCAACACCTACATTCTCAACCTGATGTTGCATCGTCCCTGAAGTAACTATATCTAGCCTCTGACCACTACAAAAACTTTGGCACCATAGTTCCATGGAACAACTCTCACTTTGGTATGGCACTAGTCCTGGAACAGTAAATGTGACAGGTGTTGGTCATGCCGACACCGGAATTTCAACAGGGGTGAAATATACAATCACTGTAGAAATCTCGTCCTCTTCATTAACAAGTCGGTCAAACTGAATACCTCCGTCATCAATCAATTTCTGAATACCCATCTTCAACCTTTCACATCCATTGGTAGACCATTCATAATCTTGACAGACCTCCCCACAACTCGGGAAGATATCCTTCTTCGACAAACAGTTCTTCACTGCTAATAATGGGGTTTTCAAGGAGTTAACTTCACATACCAAGTTCAGTATGTCACCATCTTCTATAGACCCAACGGATCTCCCATGCTGAGGCATAGGATTCTAAATAACATTAGGAGTGGGAGCAAAGTTGATGGCTCTTGAGTCCAACATATCTTGAATAAGGTGTTTAAGAGCCTTGTAGTCCTCAGTGGTATGACCAGGAGCTCCAGAGTGAAACTCACAGTGAGCATTGGCATCGTAACCCTCTGGGATTTATTCAGCCTTTGGTGGTGCTAGAGTTTGGAGTTGAATCATCTGAAGTTGTAACAGATTTTGCAAAAGTTGTGAGTATGAAATTGGTGGTGTTTGAAAATGTATGTCTTTTGGCCTTGGTGGATAGTACTTTCTAGAAGTTCTTTGTTGTTGTAAATTTTGATGACGTTGTTGTTGTTGCTGTTGTGGTGCAGGTTGATTAGTTGCGGCTGGAATGGTGATGGTTGCGGCCTGGTAATAAGGAACCTGATTTCCCCTCTTCCGTTGGGTGTATATTACCCCTACTTCTCTGTCCATTCTCTTTTGACCATTCGAGAATGCTTTCTTAGTTCCGAACGTGGAAGCTCTATTGTTCTGGATCTTTCCTAACTTCATCCAGTTCTCGATCCTTTCTCCTATCAATATGATATCACAAAATCCTCTTGATAAACACCCTGTGAAGCGCTCCATGAAATTCCCTGGGAGAGTATCCATTAAAAAGTCTACCATTTCTCTCTCAAGCAGAGGTGGTTGAACTCTAGCAGTTAGCTCGCACCACCTTTACGCATATTCCTTAAAGCTTTCGGAGTTCTTTTGCGACGTGCTCTGCAGTTAGCTATGGCTAGGATCCATGTCGATGTTGTACTGGTATTGCTTTAGGAATGCATCCCCAAGCTCTTTCTATTTGCAGACGACTGTTCTTTCTAGCTTCATATACCACTCAAGAGATCCACCAGACAAGTTGTCCTTGAAAAAGTACATCCAGAGCTTTTCGTATTCGGTGTAATCAACAATTTTTCAATAGTAGGCCTAAAGACGGATCTTGGAACAAGAACTTCCGTTATACTTATCAAACCTAGGAGCTTTGAACTTTGGAAGGATTACCAGCCCTTGCACAAACCCCATATCAGAGACATCAATCCCTAAAGTGTCTTTTCACTCGAGAGCCCGAACTTTTTCTGCCAGCATTTGGAACTCACGATGACTGCCACCAGCACCAAAGCCCATGTCCTCATTTATCATTGAGAACTTGTCAGCCTGGTTATCTTCCACATGGGGAATTAGAATGGTAATACCCATCGGGTTAAGCATTTTTTCAACTCCCGCAGGAGCACTAGTAGCGTTGACGGGATTCCTTTGTACATCCAGATTGACTCCTGCTCCAGGAACCTCCACTTGTGGCGTATCAAGCCTTTGAAAATTGGCCCGCATCTCTTGTTTCCCCCAAGGAAACTCCTTGCATCATGTTCATGAACTCGTTCATGCGTAGGCGGAGCTCAGCCAATTCAACCTGCACAACATCCATAAAGTATCGTTGATTTTGTCTAGTGATGTAACTGTGAGGGTGATGGTTTGCAATCCTTCCTGAGATAATCAAATAAGTTAGGAAACCCGTACAACCAGTTAAAATGCAAGAAATGATATGCATGATATGAAAATGTTGTGTTTTTCATTCTCAAGGTCATTTATGTCCTAATTCCGGCATTTCATAATATGAAATCCATATGGCCTTTGGGACTCTGACTCTTGGGAAGGAATATTCACACAAAGCTCAGATAAGATGGTTGTGACAAAGTGGTGTCTGGAACACGTGTTAGTGCATAGACAACAATAAAAAAACTAAACAAGATCAGTAAAAATATAGCTCAAAAGAAATCAAAAGGTCTCCATGGAGGGTTACATATTTCTGCAATAATGAAACAGAAAGAGTATAAAAGATTCCCACAACAAGCCTATGGATAATCAGGTACAATCAAAGGAAACTATGTCCCATGAAACTCCATATCCTTCAACCTCCAACTATACTGCTTGGCAGCCTCAAACAATTAGGAAACATCTAGATGTCTTGGGTCTTTAATTAGCTTCTGAATGAGCAGATATCTTTGGTCAAAAGAAGCATGCATCTCACTGATTTGTTGTAAGAACACCTCTTCATTCTCCCTACTAGAACTCAACTCTGATCTGTTGCTCTTAGTTTCAGCACAGATTTTGATTTCCTTTATTTCTTTCTAGGCATCCTTCATTGATCTTTGACCTTGCTCTAACCTTTGGAAGTAATCCCTACGCAGCTTGTGGGCTTTTTGAAGTTCTTCATTTCGGCTTTCCAATTGCACTTACAGATCTTCTATCTTTTGCTTGTATATTTGTCCATTTCCCTCTTCTTTTTCTGATTAGCTTCCCATTATTCTTGCCAGAGGGTTATAGCTTCATTGGCCCCAGCTAAAGACTTCTTGGTCCTTCGATGCTCACTCGCTTTACTGATCTCAGCCAAACCATTTTTCTTGAAGTAGATCTCTCTGTCTTCAAACTCTTTATGTTTGGCTCTCATCATCCTTTCATCCCTCTGAACCTTTTCTTCTATCCTCTGATAAGAATTATGAACCTTGGTGTTCTTTATACTGAGTTGGTTTGCCAGAGCTTCCAACTTTTGAAACTCTTCCAAAGGTACAATGGCCTAAGGCTTGGCCACTTTGGGATACAAAGTCGGTTCCACTATAAAAGGGAGAAGCATAACCTCGACCTGGTGTCTAAGATAATCCGCATATGATGTATAAGTCTTGGGATCTACCCTTCCAAACTCTTTCTTTCCTTTCTTGACTTTAACAGTCCAAGCAATAAAAACTTGGATTGACAAGTCTTCATTTCTTGTGGCCGGAAAGTATTAGGATTCTGCAACATCGTCTTCCTTGGGAGGAGTCTTTAAAGGATACCCAAATTGCTTGAGATCCAACATTGGGTTATGGTTAATTCCCCCTCTTCTCCCCAACAAATGCATGTTTAGGAAATTACGACAACTAGTAATCAACTCTTTCTCGGTCAAGTCCTTGTTATAACACCAAGTGATATCATCATAGGTTAGGCCCATCAATCTCTTAGACCACTTAACATCTCCTTTGATATTTACAAAAGGTCCTTACTTGGGAAGATGGCGAGCAAACCAGGTGTAAAACAAGGGTGCACAACAGAGTACCAAACATCCCCTCTTTCTTTCATTCTTGTAATGAATAGAGTAACAACAATCTCCCAATAAGGTGGGAACAGGGTTTCTTTTGATAAAGATAGCTATTTCATCCATGCTCACAAATTCCTTCTCATTTGGGAAGAGACTAATCACATACACAATCAAAGCTAAGATTGCATTGAAATCCATCATTTTTTGCTCGTCGGCACATTTCTTAGCTTCATAAATCAGGAAGGTGTAAACACCCCAAATTTGCCCTCACTCATATCACACCATGGCTTGTGATCTTTCATGTTTGCATTAAAATAAGTATTACACCTCATATTGCATTTTTGTTTCACTGCATAAGATCAAGTTCATCTGCATATAGGGTTTGTGATCTAAGCAATCCAAGAATCCATCTGAGCCACCCCAAAGGTCTCAAAGCTTTCCAAGAAGGTCCATGTGTGTTCTACCATCATATTATGCTCCTCAAAGTTCATTAAAGTCAAGGGATCACAAGAACTGACAAAGGCATGGAAGCAGAGCTAGGGTTTTCACTACACAGATGACCAAAATTAGGATTTTGGTTTCAGAGGCCTTAACTCCAAATTTTTGAGTCATTCTTGTTTCTAATGTTCTTAATATGTCATAAGTATCATGTGTACCAAGTTTGATGAAGAAACTCATTGTGGAAGTCATTTGTTCACTAGGTAACTTCCTAAGCAAGTTAAGTCAAAATAAGGGCATCTGAGGCCCCCAACAATGGATCCAAAGGGGTATTTTCATCAAATTGAAGTTATGTGATCTTTATTTGATCTTAGAGGTGGTTGGAAGTTCACAAGATTGAATAATTTTGAGCCAATTTCAAACTTGCCATTTTTGGAAATGACTTGAAATGCAAACTTTCCATTTTGGGAAAGTTTTTCAACCTCCTCTTTCATAACCAAAAAGGCTTCAAATGAAACATTCTTGGTCATGAAAGTTGTAGATTAGGTCTTTCCCTTTTCAAAAAGTACAAGAACATGTCTTGATTCATTATAGACTCAAGATATGGCCTTTCAAAGTTGGCAAAAATCCTATAATTTCAAGTTTCATGTCAAAGAGGGATTTTGCATTTTGGCATGTTCAAGCATTCTAGTGACTTCTAATGTACACAAACACTTCACAATATGTCAAGACAACCTCTAAACTTCAGAATTATGCATTGAATCAAGTGTTTCCATGACTTGAACTTCAAGAAATCACAAAAGGGCCAAAACTCTCAAAATTTGCAAAATGCATTGGATCCTCTCATCCACTTGTGCCAGCTGCATAATCTTGATTATATGGCTCTCCGTGAATCTTGCTGAGGCCAGACACCCCAAGAAACCAGACCTGCCATGGCCCATACCTCAAGTACACAAAAATTAACTTTTTTGCAAAACACCCCATACCAATCAGCCTATGCCACAACAACTTTCTGAGCAATCCCATTGGCTTAATCAAACATTATGCAAGCCATTTCATAACACACAAGAGCCTGAATTATCCCTTAACTCAGAATTGACAAAATCCCTCAAAAACTTCCTCTCTTCGAAACTCATCACACAACCACTGAAACTTCAATGTTTTTTCACCAATCATCTCCACATGACCTAAGGATCATTTCCCACCCATCACCATAGCCTAAAACACAGCCAAACCAAAACACGATTTCTGGTGCAGCAGAGTTGAATCATCAAAACCAGCCATTGCAAGCTTGTTCCAAGCATTAAAGCATCCTCAAGAAGCCCATTGGAGTTGATTTGCACCAAAGAGAGCTCCAGATTAATTAATTTAAAATTGCCAGAATCAATCTCAGCCTTTCATTCACACGCCAGTCAACACCCAATTCCACAGTTCAAATCTCAGCCTTAGGATGAACATACTTTTCATTTTTATTCATTTTAATTTCATTTTTATTGCATTTTCTTGCATAATTAATTTAAAATATCAAAAAGCATCCAAAAAATATTTTCTTTTTCATTCTGACTTTAAATATTTTTCTCATTCCAAAAATAATTTTTATTTTTGGCATTAAAAAAGTATTTTTAAAATATTTAAATGTTATTTTTAATTAATTAAAGTATTTTAATTAATTAAAAATACATTTAGGTTTCTTAAAATCACCAAAAAAATCATGAATCATCCCAATGCATTTAGAAACATTTTCAAACGCTTCACACAAATATCTTTTTAGGTATGATCATAGTTTGCCAATTTTCTTTGAATTAAGGGTTATAAAAATCACATTTTTGAGCCCTAACTTTGAAAAAACATTTCTGCCTAACCAAGAAGAGTTTGAAGTTGATTCTTTTTGCATTGTGTTACATATTGCATTTAGTTTATAGGTATTTTTTCCTCATGAATTTATCTTGCATTTTCAATTTGATTTGCATTTTTCCCTTTGAACCACCCAAAAACCCTAGAAAACTTAGGAAAATCATAACTTTTGATAGGTTAGGCTTCTGACCTCCTCCTCTGGGGTATGACCTAGTATGGGATTAGGATTTGTTTGAGCTTGATTTCAAATTTTTATCATGTCATATGCTTCTGTTTTATCCATTTGCATCTCACATGTCCATGTAACCCTAATTTCTCATGTTCATTTGCATTCTCCTTGCATATGCATCATTACATGAACTTGCCATGACATTTCATGCATTCATATGTCATCTTAGACATCTTATGACATGTTAGAACCTTGCTTGATCATTTCTTCATTCATTTGCCATGTTTAGCATTCATCTCATTTCATGAACTTTCATGTGTTTTCAAACTTCAAAGCATGCCTCCTTTGCATCTCATCTTTGTATGATCACACATATGCATATTGTATGACTTTGCATCATCACACATGACACTTACATTGCATAAACACTTCTGACATTGATCATTTCATCTCATTTCATCTCATTTCATCTCATTTCACTTCATTTCTTTATGCTTTGTACTTTATGTATCCATGCTAACGTTTCAGGTTTTGTTAAGTTTTTTTGGGAGGTGAATTTGCCTTCACCTCTCACTTCTTCTTATCTCTTTCATTTTCATTATAACTTGTCTTTTAAGTGAACTTGTTCACTTGTGTTCCATCTCTCTCACTTTCTTTCTTTAATTTACTTATCTTCTTCAGTGAAGTAAGTAACTTATTCTCTTGCTTCCTCCTCCTTTCACATGCTTCTTCCATTGGTGGCTTCCTTGAAGATCTTTCTTAAGCCTCACAAACCATAGGAACATCCAAGCATGATAATAATTAGGGTTGTAATTAATCCCCCTTAGATTTTTACCTTTGAGTCTCCTTGAGTCTCTCTCCTCACCTCCATAATCAGAGACTAAAATCTTAAAGTTTTAGGACTTTGGAATTAGGGTTATGCCTGCATCCTTCTCTTAGGATGGAGTTTATAACTTTAAACCTAAGTGTTAAACCTTTAATTTGTTTAAACCTCTTAATCAAATCACTAAATAATCATCAAGACTTTTTCTTGTAACTTGGGCCTTACATTAGGGTTCTAATTCTTCCTTATGGTCAAGAAGGACTAACCATAGTGTTTAATGGTCAAGTCCCTTTCAAGTTGTCATACAAATCATAAAATCAACTTCTTAATCTTATCCCTTTAATTAAAATCCACTTAATAAAGGCTTGTTATATAATGAATTTAATCCCTAATCATGGATTAAGTTGAGGTATCTTCCTCAGCTTAAGTGTTCTCATCTATTATCCTTCTATTAGGATGGTGTAATGAGTTCACTAATCTGTGATTAGAGATTAAACTCATTACTTAACACTAAACAAAACAAAAAACAAAAAACATCTAAATAATCACAAGTAGGTTAATGATCTTAATCCTACATCATCAGGGTAATTAAGTTGAGATGCTTATCTCATACTTAAGTGGGCTCATTATCCCTAATCAGGGAGGATATAATGAGTTTACAAGCCCTTGAATTAGGCTTAAGCTCATTAACTTATACAAAACACCAAAAACAATAAAAAACTGAAAACATCAAAAACAAATAATAATCGTCTCCTTCGGGATTCTTTTCTCATCACATTCATTCACAAACGAGAACTTGCTTCTTCCGTCTAATGTAAGACAGTTAGAACTCGAGCCAGATGAGTCATACACTTGAGCAAAGACAAGCAAGCAGTTCTAAGTCAATTTATTTTCAGTCTTTTTGAGTCGAACTACGATGTTCTGACTTCCTCATTGCACGCGAGGATACGTAGGCATAACTTAACAGTTATCGAACAAAAGTCTTTATGTCTTCCCCCTCTTCCAGCATTCTCTTTTAAACCTCAGCTCCTGAGCATTCACCTTTTGCACTGACGCTTGTATATTCTTTTCCAGCTTTTGCACACAGATAGCATATACACTACCCCTTTTAAAACACAATCTTTTTAAGCGTGGATCCCGTCGAGTACGACGGACAATCTGGGGGCTAATACCTTTCCAGGTTGTAACCAACCCCCTTTCTCAGTTTCTCTGGTTCGCAACCGTCTTATCCACATCTTTCTAGGTTTATGCAACATTACCTTTCCTTCAGGATAAAAATTCCTAGTTGGCGACTCTGTTCATCTTCACTTCATTCTCTCTTTTCACCGACCGTTCGCGTCTGCACCGGGATGCAAATCTCCGGGAGCGACAACTTGGCGACTCTGCTGGGGAACTTTATCTTGCAACTAGGGCTTCTGGTTCTTTTTTAGGGTTTCTCCTAGTGCTTGTTTGATTTGTGTTTATTGGGGTGTTATGTGCTACTTGTGCTTATTGTTTATTGCTTTATTTATTTCTTTTTGTACGGCTTTATTTATTGCTTTAATTTACTGTTTATATGCATTTCATACTGTTATCATCATATCATCTGTGCTGGATCTGTTGTTTTCCTTGGTGGGAGGGATTATTGAGTGATTAAGGTTCCATACCGGGAGCCTGAGTGACACATAGGATAGAGTGGCTTCATATTCTTTCCCATTCCATTTCGGTCTGGTGCGGGAATATGAAACACGATTCAGACATGGGTTTCTTCTTGAGAACTCTGTGTTACGGATTTCCTGTAGTACTATGGCTATCTGGGAAGCCTGCTAAGTATGGGTGACCTTTTTATGACCTTTAGCATCTGAGGTAAATTAGAGGAGGATCCTTTATGGTTATTGTAAACATTGTACCTCTGGGTTAGAAGTGTTTACACTTCTCATAACTGATCCAAGTCTGAGGATCCTTGTTCTAGAACAATACATGTGAGGGGGTTGGGATGTTTACAGGTTTGCAGGAACCCTTGGCCTCATCATACCTTTGTTACTATTTTTGTTAAGGTTGTATCATTTTGGACTATTCTTGTGAAACCCTGTACTTGCGACTCTTTATTTGAGTCCCCCACCTGGTTACTGGTTTTCTAAGCCTTCATCCGGACTTATGAACACACATGGACCCTATCAAGGCAGATAACAGATCCAGCACTTGATCACAAACCCTTTGCATATCATTCTGCATACATCATTTTGCATCATTTAACATTTGTCTATTTGTTTTACAGGGTATCCACATCTTATCTTGGGTTTGGTTTTGACATGTTCTACTGCTCAGATTCCTTCAGTTATATGCATCATCCATCTTCATCAGTTATCTTCATCAGGGATTCTTCTTCAGTACCCTCTCTAGTTATCTTCATCAGTTTTCAACAGTTTCCTTCATCAGTACTTCTCCTCGGTCTTCTTCACCAGCATCCATTATCAGTATGGACCCATCCAGGAAGAGCAATATTACCTATCATTTCTTTGAGCCCACCCTGGCAGGTATCAGGCAAACTCAAACACTCATCACTCCTGATCATGTTCCTTTATTCAGGGGACATTATGGTGGCATTATGGACATGATCATGGACTTGGATGCATCACACAGGAGTATGATCCACACTTGCCTTAAGTTCTATGACCCTCCTCTCAGATGTTTTACCTTTCCAGACTTTCAGTTGGGCCCTTTGTAAGAGGAGTTCTCCATGTTGTTAGGTGTCCCCATCAGGAGAGGGATTCCTTTCAACCCTGAGATGACTGTTCCCAGGAATGAAGATATAGCTAAGGCTCTGTACTTAGAGTCCACCCTCATTGACCAGAATATGACCACCAAGGCTAGAATCCCAAGCCTCCATTTGGACTTCTTGGTTACTCAGGCCACCACACATGCTGCAGCAGGGAAGTGGGACACTGTTTGTGCTCTCTTGGCCCTTAGAATATATGGTATCATCTTGTTTGCAGACGAGCCTAAGTTTGTAAGCAGGAATGTTATCCATCTCTTCTTGTTGAAGAATCCAGTCCCTACCTTGCTTGGAGACTTTTACTACTCGGTGCATCAAAGGAATGAGAAGCAGAGGGGAAGATTAGTCAGATGTTGTGCACCTCTCTTTTACTGTTGGTTATTGAGGAACTTACCGAAGTCAAAAACTTTCTTGAATCCTCATCAACCAAGGAACTGGGCTAATAGAATGATTGCCCTTACATCGGAAGACATCAGATGGTGCACTCAGAGCACCAAGGGCAAAGATATCATCACCAGCTGTGGGCAATATCCCAATGTACCCCTGATTGGAGTGAAGGGTTGAATCAACTACAATCCTTTGCTTTTCAAAAGGCAATTAGGGTATGCTTTGGTACATCCCCCAAGAGAGCAAGACTTGACAGAGACCCTCTATTGTGACATTCAGCACAACCTTGCCATTGTCAGACAGGCAGCCTGGGCTTGGGACAATATTCAGACTAAGGGGACAGCTATTCTTGGCAAGTGGAACAACATAGCTTCAGCTTAATATCTTGACTGGTCTCGTGTCAGGGGACAGATCACCCCACATGCCATTCACCTTAGAGGATGTGCCTGGACCATCAGCAATGGAGCCTGCAGATACTATCAGTTTAGAGGAGTTTGAGAAATTGAAGGAAAGGAATAATCAGCTTTCTGAAGCTCTGAAGAAGACCCTCTGGGAGAGGAATGATAGTCGTCTGGACAATGAGAGGTTAGAGAAGCTCTGGATTGAGCACTTGACCAAGATTGAGAAGACAGATGATTACATCAGAAAGGCTAGAGCAGGAGAGTTGGTATTGAAGAATGCTTGCAAGGAAGCTAAGACTCAGAAGGCCAGAGTTGAGCATTACTTAGAGGAGAGTCAGGCTAGGTGGACCAGGATCACTGAGGCTCGTTCACAGGAAGATCAGAGGACCCAGGCTAAGATAGAGCAGCTAGAAGCTAATGAGAAGAAGAGTCAAAAGGCCTTATTAGTTGCACAGAAGGAGATCTCTGAGTTAAAGCTCCGAGCAAGATGGAAGAGATCAAAGGATCAAGACAAGCATAAGAAGTTGACCAGTGCCATTGCCACCAGGAACCTTCTTATCAGGACCATCACAGAGCATCCAGTTGGCCCAGTGACTGATGCTCTCCTGAAGGAAGTCAGAGAAGATGATTATGGATTGGATGTTTGATTCCTTTGTTTGTACTTCATTTTGATTGTATTTTTGTTGTTGCATTTTGACCCACCATGGGGACTTTATTGTACTTTCACTCTTTGTAATATATGGTTTGTATTATTTTGTGGGCTTAATCTCTCTTCAACATCATCATTCCTCGAGGTCTGGAAGGTCCAAACCAAAGAACTAAACTGGATACCCTTGGAAGACAAATAGGCATCCTGCATTGCATACTAACCTCATTTCTTTGTTTTGTAGGTTTTTGTTGCTGTTGTTGTTTCTCACTTTGTTGTGGTTTCAGGAAACATTGCTCATAGAAGAGTGTTCCCCGTCAATAGAGTGCACCGATATCCGACAAGAAACAACCTTTCGGGCTTACAAATGGATCAGGTTCAATAGGATTTGACTGATGTGAGAACCCAAATGGCCAATGAAAGGACTGAGATGAGGGCCCAAATGAACCAGTTTATGGCAGTGATGACTAGATTGGCTCAAAGCCAGGAGAAACTAAGAGAGTTAGTCGAGCGACAAACTCCCGAAGAAAACCACCCAGGCATAGGGGCTACCAGCAATAACGATCACGTACAGCCTCGTACTGATCCCCCAAAATTTGGACCTCATCTGAACCTAGAAATCAATGTTATAAGAAACACCCAAGGAAACGCTGGAGGGAGGGCCTTGCAGGAGGACCCTCAGGAAGAACAATTTACTGTGGTCGGGATAAGAGACGAAGTCTACAATCGTCGGCTGGATGAGATAGCAGAAAAGCTAAGGTCTCTAGAATCTCAAAACTCTCTGGGTTTTGATGTCATGGATATGGGATTAGTGGAAGGGGTTAGAATTCCTCACAAATTCAAACCTCCTTGTTTTGAAAGATACAATGGCACATCCTGCCCACGTACCCATCTCCAATCTTTCCTGGGGGGATTGAAAGCCTACACCATGGATGAAAAACTGTGGATGTTTTATTTTGAGGATAGCTTGACAGGGGCATCCCGGGAGTGGTACTCTCATTTGACCAGGGCCACGGTTTGGAATTGGAAAGACTCGGCCGAAGCTTTCATTCATCAATATCAATATAATCTGGACATGGCTCCAAACAGAACGCTTCTAATAGGCATGTCATAGTCTTCCCGGGAAAGCTTTAGAGAGTACGCCCAAAGGTGGAGGCAATTAGCTGTTGTCGTTCAACCCCCGATGTCAGAAAGGGAAATGGCAGAGATGTTCATGAACACCCTCCATGGGACTTATATTGATAGATTGGCTGCATTCTCTTCCACCAGCTTTGCAGACGTGGTTATTGGGAAAGAATTGAGAGCTTATTGAAAATGGGAAAGATTTCTGACAATGGCGCCAGTTCAAGCAGTGCAAGGAAGCCATTTGCAGGGCCCCTCAGATCCGGTGAAACAAATTTTGTACATATGGGAAGTGGAAGACCCCAGTATCTGCCGAGATCAGTTGCCGCTATCACTATCCCTACTCCACCTCCTCAATACACTCAACAATCACAACATTTTCTTTAACAGCCACAGTTTCCTCAACAAAGATCCTACAACAACAACAACCAACAACGCCCTTTCCAGCAACGGCCATCTCAGATCAACAGGGTGATTGACCCTATACCAATGCCATATGCCACATTGTTGCCACAACTCCTAAAGCTTAATCTTGTCGAGCTAAGGACTTTGGCTCCACCAGATCCTCAGAACCTTCCGAGAAATTACGACGTCAATGCCATGTGTGCTTTTCATTCTAATGCACCTGGTCATGCTACAGAAAAGTGCAGGGCTTTACACATGAAGGTCTAGGATCTGGTAGATTCAAAATCCCTAAATTTTGCACCACCTCCAAATGTCACGAAGAATCCTATGCCCAGCCATGGTGGGCCATGTATAAATGCAATAGAGGAGGGCTCACCCATGAATTTAATTGAAGATACTGCAAGTATTCAAACACCTCTGGCAGAGGTTAAAGCTCAGCTTTTAAAATGCCAGGTATTTCCAGGTTGTGAGGCATGCTGTGAATCTTGCAAGGTCTCCGTCAACGGGTGTGCAAGCTTGAGGAATGGCATCAATGGTTTGATCAGAGAAGGCATCCTGCAAATAACAATAACCGCTTCTACAACACCAGCAACTCCTTTGTTAACAACAAGTATTCGTCCTACAACTCCAAAGACAATTGTTCCTACAGACTCGTCTACAAAATCAGTAACCACCTCTTCCATCACTTCAACAAACAACAGTTCAATGGCATCAGCTTCTACAACTACAACAACCAACAACAACGACGTCTCCACAGTCACCATCTATTATGACCCTACAACGGTCCCTGTTTCCAACAATTATCAACAACAATCTCAACAACAGTTTCAGCGACAACTAAGCTTCAGTCAATTATCACCACCATCAATCAGAAGTCCTATTACTATCTTTTATGATCCACAAACAATAACGGTTCTTACCTCTACTGCAGTCAGCCCAGTCACCATCCCGGTGCCAGGGCCCATTCCATATGATAAAGAAAATGTTGTACCATGGCACTATGGTTCAGACCTTTACTGCAACGGAGAAAGAGTCCTTCTTGATTCTTCGGTTCATACGCGACAAGTGGATAATGTCGGGGGAGGCGGAGGCTTCACCCGAAGCGGACGCCTCTTCGCGTCACAAGCTCCAAGAACTAATACTGAGGAGAGGCTGCTGCCAAAGCCAAAGGTAAAAGTGTGGCACCCGAAGAACCTGCACCAAAAGAGACCCATAAATCATCCTTTGATCAAGATGTGGATGAATTTATGAGGATAATCAAAAGAAGTGACTACAAGGTTGTGGATCAGCTCCACCAGACTCCTTCCAAGATCTTCATCTTATCCATGCTATTGTGTTTCGAAGCTCGTCGGGATGCACTACTTAAAGTTTTGCATGCTGCCTACGTGCCAGAGGAGATCACAGTGAATCAGCTTGAGACAGTGGTGTCAAATGTTAATACTAGCCATGGGCTAGGCTTCACCAATGCTGATTTGACCACGGAAGATCGTCATCATAACAAAGCTTTACACATCACTTTGGAGTGTAAAGGGGTTGTGCTTTCGCATGTTCTTATTGACATTGGGTCTTCACTCAATGTCTTACCGAAGAAAGCTCTTGTCAAGCTCGAATATGATGGAATAGCTCTCTGACCAAGCAATCTGGTGGTCAGAGCTTTTGATGGTTCCAAGAGGTCTGTTCTTTGAGAGGTGGAACTACCTGTGATAATCGGTCTGCAGGTCTTTCAGACTACTTTCGATGTAATGGACATTCAGCTGGCCTACAGCTGTTTGTTGGGTCGACCATGGATTCATGCTGCGGGCGCAGTTACGTCGACCCTTCACCAGAAATTGGAATATGAGTGGGAAGGACAGATTATCACCATCTGTGGTGAAGAGGATATCTTTGTTAGCCATCTGGCTACATACAAATACATTGAGATGGATGGTGAAATTCATGAAACAATGAGCTAAGGGTTCGAAGAACTGAACGTCAATGAGGCGACGACTGAAGTATTTGCTGCATCCCAGGAGGATAGGATGGGTACTTCAATTGTCTCCTATCAGCAAGCCCGGAAGGTTGTTGAAGATGGAAATGCCCAAGGCTGGGGCAAGATGCTACCCGTGGAGAAGAAGGAGGACAAATTCGGTTTGGGTTACAAACCATTCTGACAAGATCAAGAAGAGGCTGCTAAGGAGCCCAAGTTCATCAGTGGGGGGATGCTCACCCCAGATGTTGTCAATAATGTGGAAGACGGGGCGGAAAGCGACCTCAACCTGAAGAGCTGGATACGTCCAAGGATCCCGGGTCACCAAGTCCTTAACTGGTCTTCCCAGGAAATTATAAGGGTTACTCCTGCAGAGTAATTATTATTTCCTGCTTTTTTCAGCATGCATCAAGTCCTGCATCTTGCCCAAGGTGTCAGGGCTCATTTTGTAATAGGGCCATATTTGTAATTTTGTGCAAATGGAATATCAATGAATATCAGACATCTTTTGCAAACAATTTTCTCTTTCGCTCATTGTCTTTTCATTTTTTTCACTTTTGTACAAAACAATAAAATGGCAATGTTTTCAAAATAAATAACTTCATTTTACACTTTTTTCTAAACAAGATTAAAATTGTTCACTAAAATGAACCAATCTCAACCATTGCAGAGATTATCCTCCAGATTGCACCGATAACAGCACTGCTATGACCTTGTATGACTTCGACAAACCAATTAATCAAGCCGATGAAGGGGTTGAAGAAGACTATGAGTTACCTGAAGAGTTAGACAGGTTGTTGAGGCAAGAGGAGAAAGTGATTATTCCTCATCAGGAGGAGGTTGAAACAGTTAATCTTGGTACCGAGGAGGATTTGAAAGAGGTAAAGATTGGGGCCGGTCTGCAAGCTTCAGTAAAAGAACAGCTTATTGACATGCTTCGAGAATACATCGTCATCTTCGCTTGGTCCTATCAAGACATGCCAGGTCTAGATACGGATATTGTCATGCACAGGATACCATTGAAAGAAGATTACCCTCCAGTGAAGTAGAAGCTATGTCGTACTTGCCCGGATATGGCCATGAAGATTAAGGAAGAAGTACAAAAATAGTGGGACGCCGGTTTCCTTGTTGTAACTAGTTACCCGCCGTGGGTCGCTAACATTGTACCAGTGCCTAAGAAGGATGGCAAAGTACGTATGTGCGTAGATTACCGGGAACTGAACAGAGCTAGCCCGAAGGATGATTTCCCATTACCCCACATTGATGTATTGGTCGACAACATAGCTCAGTTCTTGGTGTTTTCTTTCATGGATGGATTTTCTGGGTATAATCAGATCAAGATGTCACCCGAAGACATGGAGAAAACAACTTTCATCACACCTTGGGGAACATTTTGTTACAAGGTAATGCCGTTTGGACTGAAGAAGGCCGGTGCAACTTATCAACGGGCTATGGTAACGTTATTCCACGATATGATCCACAAAGAAATTGAATGCTACGTGGATTACATGATTGCCAAGTCCCTTACTGAAGAATACCATTTGGTAAATCTGCTGAAGTTGTTCAAGGGTTTGAGGAAGTATCAGTTGAAGTTGAACCCCAACAAATGCACATTCGGGGTACGTTCTAGTAAGTTGCTGGGATTTATTGTAAGTGAAAAGGGAATTGAGATTGATCCCGACAAAGTCAAAGCCATTCAGGAGATGCCTGCACCTAGGACTGAAAAAGAAGTTCGGGGGTTCTTAGGTATATTGAACTACATATCAAGATTCATATCTCACCTTACTGTAACCTGTGAACCTCTGTTCAAACTATTAAGAAAGGAACAAACGGTCAGGTGGAATGACGATTGTCAAAAAGCTTTTGACAAGATTAAGGAGTACCTGCAAGAACCTCCAATTCTCATGCCTCCAATTGAAGGAAGACCGCTAATAATGTACCTGACAATATTAGAAGGGTTAATGGGGTGTGTTTTGGGCCAGCATGACGTGTCTGGTCGAAAAGAGTATGCAATATACTACCTAAGCAAAAAATTTACCGACTGTGAACAAAGTTATTCACTGCTCGAGAAAACTTGTTGTGCTTTAGCGTGGGTTGCTCGCCGACTAAGGCAATATATGTTGACTCACACTAATTTATTGATCTCAAAAATGGACCCCGTCAAGTACATATTTGAAAAGCCATCACTTACCGGAAGGGTTGCAAGATGGCAAATTATTATGACAGAGTATGACATTCAGTACACATCTCAAAAAGCCATCAAGGGCAGTGTACTGTCTGACTATCTGGCTGAGCAACCCATTGATGATTACCAGCCCATGAGATTTGACTTCCCTGATGAAGACATCATGTACTTAATGTTAGAACAATTCTGGTTCTAAACCTCTAAGAGTTTTGATGATAACAATTATTATTATGCAAGAATAGAAGTTCTAATACATACTGAAAATAACTTTCTTTGTTATATGTGTAGAAGTTGTAGAAAAGGAAGTTATTGAAAGGAAGACGTGCTTAATTAGAAGTAGCATTGCGCCCTATATAGAAGATAAATTTATTGAAGAATCCATCATCAAAGACGTGATTTATTGGCTGCGTATCAAGATTTAATTCTCTCTGATTTATGTCTAGAAGATGATGATTCTCATATTAAAGGCATTAATTAAATAATATATCTATTAATGGTGAAGACAAGTATCTCTCGTTTTGGAAGGAATTTATGATAATAATTTATATCCAAAACAGGCTCAAGTTGTTCCCAACGGTCACTTTATTCAAGCCTATATAAAGGAATGATTTTGAAGATTGAAAGAGGGGCTGACGAATTACTTTTTCATATATTGTATTATTGTGCCAAAACTTTGTAACTATAAAAAGCTTATTAGAAGCATACTAGTTAAATTATTGTTTATTATAAAAGTGATTTTCCTTGAGTGACTAGTTAGTCAGTAGACTCAAGAAGACTTTGACAGTAGGTCATTGTGATTGTATCTAAATATTGAATAGTGGATTAAGACCTCAGTGATAGAGGCAAAATCACTTTGGCGGGTGGACTAGATGTAGTTTGAGTTCAAAGGAACCAGGATAAATCAACTTGTCATAGAAGTTATTTTTAAGTTGTTAATAAAACCCAATTCCAACCCCCCTTCCTTGCGTTTTACGCCCCTTCACTTAAAAGCGAAAGATTGTGAAGATCCAGTTCACACTGAAGGGCCTGATCCCGAAGAAGAATGGACAATGATGTTTGACGGGGCTGTCAATATGAATGGTCGTGGAGTTGGTGCAGTGCTCATTACACCTAAAGGAGTTCACATGCCTTTCTCGGCAAAGCTCACCTTTGCCTGTACTAACAACGGAGCAGAATACGAAACATGTATAATGAGACTTGAGGAAGCCATTGACCTCAAGATCAAGACATTGAATGTATTCGGAGATTCAACTTTGGTAATCAATCAGACCAACGGCAAATGGTACACTCACCAAGAGCATGTGATTCTGTACCGTGACTATATGAGGAGATTATTGACTTTCTTCACAACAGTCAAACTTGAGTATATCCCTCGAGACGAAGATCAGTTTGCAGATGCTTTAGCTACCATTTCCTCCATGATCAAGGTTCAAACTTCCAATTATGTGCCTCGGATTTTGGTATCCAGATTGGACCGACCAGCATACGTTTTCTCTGTGGACATTGCTAAAGATGACAAGCCTTGGTTCCATGACATCAAATTCTTCTTAGAGGATCAGACATACCCACCTGGGGCATCATCCAATGATAAGAAGACATTAAGAAGGTTGTCCGGTAGTTTCTTCCTTAATGTCGACGGTTCATTATACAAGCGAAACTTTGACATGGTACTACTCAGATGTGTTGATAAGAATGAAGCAGACCTATTGATGCATGAGGTGCATGAAGGATCTTTCGGTACCCATGCTGGAGGAAATGCAATGGCTAATAAATTATTAAGATCAGGTTACTACTGGATCACAATGCATGCAGACTGTTGTGCTTATTCCAGAAAATGTCACAAATGCCAGATCTACGCAGACAAAGTGCATGTGCCTCCAAATCCTTTGAACGTAATGTCTTCACCTTGGCCCTTTGCCATGTAGGGCATTTACATGATTAGAAAGATTGAACCAACTGCTTCAAATGGCCACAGATTCATCCTAGTAGCCATTGATTACTTCACCAAATGGGTTGAAGCAGCTTCGTATGCAAACGTCACCAGACAAGTGGTAGCCAGATTTCTGAAAAGAGACATCATCTGTCGTTATGGAGTTCCCGAGCGAATCATTACTGATAATGGTTCCAATTTGAACAACAAAATGATGGCAGAGCTTTGCCGGGACTTCAAAATTCAACATCACAACTCTTCTCCTTATAGGCCAAAGATGAATGGCACTGTTGAGGCCACTAACAAAAACATCAAGAAGATTGTGCAAAAGATGGTGGTCACTTACAAAGACTGGCATGAAATTCTACCATTTGCCTTGCATGGGTATCCAACCTCAATCAGAACGTCTACTGGAGCAACGCCTTATCAGCTTTTATACGGTATGGAAGTTGTCCTACCTGTTAAAGTTGAGCTACCCTCCTTACGGGTAATGATGGATGTAAAGCTGGACAAAGCAGAATGGGTCCGGTCTCGGTACAATCAACTAAATCTGATCGAAGAGAAGAGATTAGCTGCAATCTGTCATGGGCAGTTATATCTGAAATGGATGAAGAGTGCCTTTGATCAGAAAGTCAGACTTCGGGAATACCAAGTGGAAGATCTTGTGCTGAAAAGACTCATTCCTCCTCATACAAACCACATGGGCAAATGGACTCCAAACTACGATGGTCCATTCATAGTAAAGAAAGTTTTCTCTGGCGGAGCACTGATGCTCACCACTATGGATGGCGAGGATTTCTTATCCTCTGTGAATTCAGATGCAGTTAAAAAATACTTCGCATAAAATGACCCGCTGGACATAAAAACAGAATGTACGTCCAGGCAAAAATAGGGCATCCTGGTGAGTCAAAAACAGAATAAAAAGACTCGGGCAAAAATAAGGGAAAAATTAAAAAAAAATGTACACCCGCTGAGTTGAAAAGCCGCATTGGACAACTCAGGCAGAAATGGGTATCCCGGTGGATTAAAAACCCGAAAGGGCGATCCACGCAAAATCAGGGAATAAGCGAACAACGACATTCTGAATTCGTCTGTATCATTCACAAATGGCAAGCTTCGAAAGGACAAAACATCGGTCAGAATCAACCTTCTTCAGAAATCAAGATAAGAAGAGCGTCAAGGTCATACAGGTCATAGCAAAGGAAGTTCACTGGAACGTCGTCGTCATTTTTGCCAACATTCTTATCTTTTTCAATTTACACCAATCTCCTCATTTCAGGGGATTTGTTTCTTTGATTTGTATTTTACCAATTCAGGGCACCCAAATTAATAAAGTCAGAGTTTTCAGTCACACCTCGTTTGTACATTTTTGTTTCGTTTGCAAAATGTCCAATATTCATAATACAACACTTGCATGAAACAAATGAGCCATTTATAAATGCTTGCAGGAAATATATCACTTTCAGGAAAGTCTAACTCCTATGACGGAATCCAGTTAGGGATACCTCGGGTTACTTGTGCGTGTCTTTTATCTTAATAGGTTACAGGTTTTCAATACAAGCATGGGGCATATCAAGCATTGAACCCCCAGCATGTTACTTCCCGAAAGTTACCTCCTCCCCAAGCGGGATCTCTCGAGAAATGCCTGAACTGCTCTTCCCCAGCGAAGTTGCCAAAGCCTCCTCATCCCCAGCATGAGTTTACTCAGCAGAAGCTTCCCTAGCCAAGATCCCTGCAGAGTTCTCTAGGAAGATCGTTCAGTGATCTTTTCCTCCCCACCAGAGTGCCAGATTTCTCTCATCCTCATCAAAGTTAAATGGAACTGCCTCCCCACAGAGTTTCCATTCTTTCCCCAGAAGACCAATGCCTGAAACCCATCCCTAACAAGGTGGTTGATGTCTCTTTCTCCCCAGCTGAGCTTTCCTCACGAATAGATCTACCGATGATCTATTTCCCCAAGCAGAGTTCTTCCTCACGAATAGATCTACCAATGATCTTCTCCCCAGCCGGGATATCCCTCATAGCAGATCAGCCAGAGATCTTTATCCCCAGCAGGATCCGAGTATCGGATCAGTTTTCTCTTTTGCATAATCATGGCATTCGCATCATTTTTCCCCACGCAGAGCGTAGCATTCGGTCTATGTAGCGGTAAAATCGTGAGTGTAAGCTATTGATTAATTTAACTCGATGTACACAGAGTCGCCACCGCGCTTTTCTTTATTTCCGAAAGGAAAAAGGTAAAAGAACGAATAAAAACCTAGGATTCTAAAAGCAAAAGCTAAAAGAAATAAACAGAGAATGGGTAAGGGGATTGGTTACGAACCGGGAAGGTTTTAGGCACCCGACTCGTCCGTGGTACTCCACGGGAGCCCTTTGAAATACTTATTGCTTTTTGGTTTGAAATTGGTTTGCTTGAAAAGATGGAAGAGATGAGGAGAAGAATATTTTTTATAATTTTGTGTTTGATGGGGTTTTTAATGCCTCATGCCTACGTACCCACAAAGTGCAATGCGAGATCAAAACCTCGTAGTTTGTGGTACAAAATTTGAAAAGAAACAAATGGGTTGAATTGATTTTAAAATGTAGAGATAAGTCGTCATCCCTTAGTGAATAATTCCGCTAGAAGGGATGAATCATATCTAAACATGTAAAAAGAAAAGGTGCACAAAGGCACAAAAACAATTGAGTGAGTTTTGAGTTTTTTAGAGTATGTAAGAAAATGGTTTTGATATATTTACATGAATTAATATTTATTTAAAGAAATAAAGTGAAAAGTTTAAAAATCTCTTGACCGAAGTCAAGGTTTATTTATGAAAGCATTTGAAGTTTAGAAAAACAAGAAGATTTTTGAAATAGGAAGAAGTTTTGAAAATTAAAGAATGGGGAAGAGATGAAGGGACTAATCCTAGTGCTTGAATTAAAAGTTAAGGAAAGAGTTTACCAAACCATAATATGCACAATTCTTCCAAGTTCGGAATTCCCTCTTCAAAGGCTAATGACATAACTTGAGGCCAAGGTTTCTAATCCATTCCAACTTGAGCAAGGGGGAAGATCTTAAAGTCTAAGTCCATTCTCCAAAAAGCTCGGGATAGTAACCATTAGTCCAAAGTTAGAAGTCACAAGTCTTTTAAGTGTTCAATTCTTTATTAGTGTTTTGATATCCAAATGGACAAAATAAAAAAAACAAGCAACAATATGAATATAAACAAATGATATATGATATTATATGATAAAGCATAATAAAGAGATAAGGGAGCAAGAGATTAAAATAAAAGGATAAGGTGCGAGAGATTAAATTTAAACAATTATATATTCACAATGTTATAATATTTACAATATAAAGTGGTATGATGAACTTAATCAAGCACAACCACAACAAGGAAAATAAAATCGAGGCAACCGGATCCAAGTGGATCTTAATTCGAATCGGGACAACTTTAGGTCTATGTTAAGCAATCGCCGAGTAATTTACGAAGTAATTACCCTACAAATGAGGCCGGCCACCACTAATTAAAGTGGAAAATATTCGTGTTAATACATGTTAGAGAAACAATATAATGGATCGTTCTCCGAAAACATGCCACACTAAAAGAAAAAGGAAGGTCTAATCTTAATCGAGATTTTCGTTGAATTTCATCAAAAAGAAACCTATCACGATCTCAAAGTATGGAGAATGATCCAAATGATCATTCATCCATAGATTTGAAATAATGAAGATTAAACTAATCGGAAATCAACAATCCCGAATCGGAGATTGTCATCGACCAAAAGAGAAAAAAAAAGATGAAGAACAAATGGATCTAAAAAAAATAGATCCATAAAAAGAAATTGAAATAAATTTTTAAAATCTTTTCTAAAAAATTCTCCTTCTAAAATATTTCTAAAATCATTTTTCTAAATCTTTTTCTTAAAGAATTTTAATAATATTCTAAAAAATATTATTAAGACTCTTCCCTTTAAAAAAATCTTTTAACAAAATAAAGTAAAAAAAATGAATTAAAAACAAAGGGGAGGGGGGACGCTGGCGCGGACAGGTGGTGATGGTGAAGATTCACATTGATCCAAGGCCCAAAGCAACATATACACTCAGTTTTATTAACTTAAAAAAAAAGAAAAAAAAAAAGAAATGAAGAATCTACATCTTCTTCTTCATTAAGAACACGCAAAATAGGGGAAAAACAACTCAATCCCGCGGCACCTCACCTTCTCTCTCGCGATTTCAAAACCGCGGCTTCTTGTTCTTCTTCTCTCGAATTTCAACGATTTCCTTCTCTTCTTTCTCACTCGAAGATTTCGGTTTCTCTCTCTCTCTAAATCAATCTCATGCTTTTTTGTGTTTCTGATTGAAGATTGGGAAAGAGGGTAAGAAAAGGGGTTGAGGGTTGAGGGTTGATTTTGGCAGAGGTTCAAAGGCTGTGAAAGCTTGTCGATTGAAATGGAATTGAGGTGTTTTTATAGAGGGATGAAGCTGAAATTGGATCGTCGTTTTGAATGATTTTGCTCCCATTTTCGAAGGTCACAAAAATCTCGTGTGGGCTTTCGTTTTGGTTTTGCGTTTTCTGTGTTTTATGCACAATTTCGATGCGTTTTGATTTTGTGTGTATTGCTGCGTTTTAATTTTGATGCAGGTGTGAAGTCCGTGTGTTCAAGCGTGCAGGATGCGTGCGGATTTGAGGAATACGGCTTGGATTTTGCTGATGCTTCGGCTTGTTTTCGTACGGATACGGCTTGAGATATTTGTCTTGGTGCAGCTGGTTTTGGTGCTTGCGGCGTGCGGATAGCTGGAGTTATTTGAAGGCTAGCAGCATGTTGTTTTGCTTGTTGTGGTACGGCAATTTGTCTGGCTTGGGCTTGGAAGCTACTTTGGGGAGTTTGGCTTGTACTGAAGTATTGTGGTGCTGTTGTGATGCTGTACGGGAAGCTTGGCTTGTGGGGGTTTCGGCTGGCGTACTGGCTTATGTGAGGCTTGCGTCACTGAAGGTGTGTTTGTTATGTTGACTTGAAGCTGGGCAAATGTTTGCTGGAAAGGCCGTGCGGCTTACGGGATATGAAGCTGATAGATGCTGGTGGGCCAGAGGAAATTGGCTTAGATTTTTTATTCATGTTTGTGGTTGGTGGGGTCAGCGCGTGGGAGTGTTTTGGGATAGTTGGGCTAGAGTTTGTGACTTATTTGCTTTGGTTTTTTTCATATGTGTAACTTTGTAGAAAACAAAAAAAAACAATTGACTTAAATCAATGTTTTTATTATTTATTTCTAAAACTTATTACAAAAATGGATTATATAATATATGGTCTTAAAGAAGAAAAAAAACAAATGGGCTTATTATATTAATTGGGAATGATTAAAAAATGGAAGATAATAAAAAAATGGATTAAAAGATATATGTAAAAAAAAGAATGAAAAAGGAATAATCGGGAATTGGATTAAGAAGTGATTGGAAATGGTTATTTGCAAAGGAAATCGGAAAAAAAAATTAGAATTTGGAATTTTTGTGAATAAAAGAAATGGATAATCGGGTAATTGAACTAAAAGAGATTATTGAAGATTTGGATAAAATGGTTTAATCGAGAAATGGATAATGGATAAGGAATTTGGTTTTCAAGCCCACAACAAATCTCGATTTTTCTTGCACAAGCCTCTGATGCAAATGAACACAGCCAACACGGACCCAACTGAATATTTCTCAACTCAAGCCAACTGTCATCTGAAAACTGTCTGATTACATGCCCTGATGATTCGAAACCAAACTGAGGAAAATAAATCCTCAAATGAATCGCTAATGAACTGATGAACCGATGAATTGATAAACATTGAAGATTCAAACCAAACTTCGCACAAAACACTGCCTGACAACCCAACTTGTACTTTGAAAATGCATTGTCCAAGAAATGAACCATTGGCACACACAACTGGCAGTCAGCATAATCTTTTGATAGTTTGACCAGATTAGGTCAAACATCCATCTGAAATCGCATTGAGACTGAACAAACGCATCTGAACGAAATTACTGCCCTGTCTTTGAAAACCTACAACACAGAGAAGAAGAAGAACACTGCAACATATTTTTGGTATTTTGGTTAGAAGACAGTAAATATAAACAAATATAAGCAAATATAAAAAAATGGTGATCCCCTGCGAAGCATAGACCCTCATCTGAGAAGAAACTCGAAAGCCAGACGATCTTGTTTGTATGCAAAATGCAGATGATATGAGAAGAAATCCTAGGGCAAAAATTAGGGTGTTACAGTCTAATACGGAGCATTACGGCAAAAATCAAACATTTGCATGATCACAAGCCGGGTTCGAGCCATCCACCTGCAATTACCATCAGTATTTCATCAGCAATATACAAAATACATCCCCTGCACGTAAAAGCCAAAGCGTCCCTTTGCACTCTCAAATAAAGATACCTATACATGTTCTTTTTGACACTCGTCCGTGTCACCCTCCCCAGCATGGTCGCCGGAACACCTTCTGCAAAACAAATACTCGTTCATAACATGTCCTTTTCACCCGTCTGTGTCATCCTATCCCCACAGAAAGCCAAAAAAATATCCTTTGCATTCTCGAAACAAATGCCTGCTTATGTATAGTACATACCTGACACCCATCTGTGTCATAACCTCCCCAGCAAGTCGAACACTCATCCGTGTCTTGCACCAACTTCACCAACCAATACTCACTCATACTTATACAAAAGTCTCTGATACTCGTCTGTATCTTTTTTATATCACTCCTCAACAGATCTGACACTCGTTCGTTTTCTTTGTTAACCAGTTGGTACTCGTCTGTATCATCATCTCTGAACATGCGTCAGCGTTTGTTTCTACCGATACTCGTCCGTATCAAGGTCCTAAGGATGCTCGTCCGCATCTTTAATCTATACACATCGTCAAACACTTATACCTCTTGTTCTTAAACGTAAGCACTCGTCCGTGTTTTCCATCCCCCAGTAAGTCACCAACAGAACAACTTTCTTCTATCCGACATTCGTCCTATGTCGTGATACTTTCGGCAGCCGTCCCCTGCCAAGTGATCGTCCTTCACCTTTGGATGACCGTCCCTCATCCCTTTCCCCAACGGAGTCCCCATTAGTGGAACCCTTTTCTATCCGACATTCGTCTTATGTCGTGATAAAGAGCAGCCGTCCCCTACTAGGTGATCGTCCTTCACCTCTTGATGGTCGTCCCTCATCATTTTACCTGATGGTTGTCCCCATCGTTGATCTTATTATCTAACATTCGTCCTATGTCGTGATAAACCCCGAGAGCAGCCGTACCCTGCTAGGTGATCGTCCTTCACCTCTTCGATGATCGTCCTTCATCATGTTTATCCGATGGTCGTCCCCATCGTTGACCGTTTCTATCCGACATTCGTCCTATGTCATGATAAAGAGCAGTCGTCCCCTGCTAGGTGACCGTCCCTCACCTTTAATGACCGTCCCTCATCATTATTTCATGTATTCTTTAAGACCGATGGTCGTCACCATCGTTGTTTACTTTACTTTCCAAGCTTGATGGTTATCCCCATCATTGCCTTTACTTTAATCCCCAGAGAACTTTGTTTCTTCACCTGATGACCGTCCCCGTCATGGTCTCTTTATTTCCCCAGCGTGTCGACCGTCCCCGTCATTGCTTTACTTACTGTTTATCCCCAGCAGTCGTCCTCTGCTCAATGGTTGTCCTCCATCGCCTTCATTTGATAAACTATACTACCTTTTACAATTCATATCCCTTTTCTTCTTCTATCCAGTGAGTGCAAATTTCGGACTGTCTTTGGTATTCAACCACAAGTTATCTTGTTTATCTGTTAAGCCAGGCGCTTACATCTTACACAGCTAACTCATGTTTGAATAGGGGCAGCTGTAAACACCCCAATTTTCCCTCACTCATATCACACCATGGCTTGTGATCTTTCATATTTGCATTAACATAAGTATTACACCTCATATTGCATTTTTGTTTCAATGCATAAGTTCAAGTTCATCTGCATCTAGGGTTTGTGATCTGAGAAATCAAAGAATCCATCTGAGCCACCCTAAAGGTCTCAAAGCTTTCCAAGAAGGTCCATGTGTGTTCTACCATCATATTATGCTCCTCAAAGTTCATGAAAGTCAAGGGATCACAAGAACTGGAAAAGGCATGGAAGCAGAGCTAGGGTTTTCACTACACAGATTACCAAAATTAGGATTTTGGTTTCAGAGGCCTTAACTCCAAATTTTTGAGAAATTCTTGTTTCTAATGTTCTTAATATGTCATAAGGATCATGTGTACCAAGTTTGATTAAGAAACTCATTGTGGAAGTCATCTGTTCACTGGGTAACTTCATGAGCAAGTTAAGTCAAAATCAAGGCATCTGAGGCCCCCAACAGTGGAACCAAAGGGGTATTTTCATCAAATTGAAGTTATGTGATCTTTATTTGATCTTAGAATTGGTTGGAAGTTCACAATATTGAAGAATTTTGAGCCAATTGCAAACTTTCCATTTTTGGAAATGACTTGAAATGCAAACTTTCCATTTTGGGAAAGTTTTCCAACCTCCTCTTTCATAACCAAAAAGGCTTCAAATGAAAAATTCTTGGTCATGAAAGTTGTAGATTAGGTCTTTCCCTTTTCAAAAAGTACAAGAACATGTCTTGATTCATCATAGAACTCAATATATGGCCTTTCAAAGGTAGCAAAAATCCTATAATTTCAAGTTTCATGTCAAAGAGGGATTTTGTATTTTGGCATGTTCAAGCATTCTAGTGACTTATAATGTACACAAAAACTTAACAATATATCAAGACAACCTCTAAACATCATAATTGTGCATTGATCAAGTGTTTCAATGACTTGAACTTCAAGAAATCACAAAAGGGCCAAAACTCTCAAAATTTGCAAAATGCATTGGATCCTCTCATCCACTTATGCCAGCTGCATAATCTTGATTCTATGGCTCTCCATGAATCTTAATGAGGCCAGACACCCCAAGAAACCAGACCTGCCATGGCCCATACCTCAAGTACACAAAAATTGACTTTTTTGCAAAACACCCCATACCAATCAGCCTGTGCCACAACAACTTTCTGAGCAATCCCATTGGCTTAATCAAACATTATGCAAGCCATTTCATAACACACAAGAGCCTGAATCATCCCTCAAATCAGAATTCACAAAATCCCTCAAAATCTTCCTCTCTTCGAAACTCATCACACAACCATTGAAACTTCAATCTTTTTTCACCAATCATCTCCACATGACCTAAGGATCATTTCCCACCCATCACCATAGCCTAAAACACAGCCAAACCAAAACACGATTCCTAGTGCAGCAGAGTTGAATCATCAAAACCAGCCATTGCAAGCTTGTTCCAAGCATCAAAGCATCCTCAAGAAGCCCATTGGAGTTGATTTCCACCAAAGAGAGGTCCAAAAAGCCCAGGATCAGAAAGCTCAATCTCAGGTATACCTCAAGAACAATTTTTCCAGAACTTTTTTTGCTAGTTACAATATGAATCTGTATGCTCCATTGATCATTGGGATGTAATTTGTTTTGAAAATGCTTGAGAAATGACCATGTATGAAGCTTCTGAAACGTTTTGACCTAAGATGTTTTTGCTTCGATTCAGCTTTATTACGAATGATAAATGTGTTTTGTTTGTGGATTCATGATGTATGATGTTTGGGGATCTTTTATGGGCAAGAAATTTGGTGTTTAGTGACCTAGGGAAGAAGTTGGCATTTTGACTCGCCGGAGAAGATGACCAGAGCTAGCTCCGGTCATCTGAAAGTGATTAGGTTAATTAATTAGAGTTAGCTTGTCAGTTTGAATAATAGCCTTTGGATCATGTTTACTCGCGTGTTTGGATGGCCCTGATCCTTTCACTTAACCCTAATCCAGATTAATTAATTTAATTAATTTAAAACTTCCAGAATCAATATCAACCTTTCATTAACGCGCCAGTCAACACCCAATTCCCCAGTTCAAATCTCAGCCTTAGGATCATCATACTTTTCATTTTTATTTCATTTTTATTGCATTTTCTTGCATAATTAATTTAAAATATCAAAAAGCATCCAAAAAATATTTTCTTTTGCATTCTGACTTTAAATATTTTTCTCATTCCAAAAATAATTTTTATTTTATTTTTTGCATTAAAAAAGTATTTTTAAAATATTTAAATGTAATTTTTAATTAATTAAAGTATTTTAATTAATAAAAATAACATTTAGGTTTCTAAAAATCACCAAAAAAATCATGAATCATCCCAATTCATTTAAAAACATTTTCAAACTCTTCACAAAAATTTCTTTTTCGGTATGATCATAGTTTGCCAATTTTATGTTAATTAAGGGTTATAAAAATCACATTTTTGAGCCCTAACTTTGAAAAATCATTTCTGCCTAACTAAGAAGAGTTTGAAGTTGATTCTTTTTGCATTGTGTTACATATTGCATGTAGTTTACAGGTCTTTTTTCCTCATGAATTTATCTTGCATTTTCAAATTGATTTGCATTTTTCCCTTTGAACCACCCAAAAACCCTAGAAAACTTAGGAAAATCATAACTTTTGATAGGTTAGGCTTCTAACCTTCTCCTCTGGGGTATGACCTAATATGGGATTAGGGTTTGTTTGAGCTTAGTTTCAAATTTTTATCATGTCATATGCTTCTGTTTTATCCATTTGCATCTCACATGTCCATGTAACCCTAATTTCTCATGTTCATTTGCATTCTCCTTGCATATGCATCATTCCATGAACTTTCCATGACATTTCATGCATTCATATGTCATCTTAGACATCTTAAGACATGTTAGAACCTTTCTTGATCATTTCTTCATTCATTTTCCATGTTTAGCATTCATCACATTTCATGAACTTTCATGTGTTTTCAAACTTCAAAGCATGCCTCCTTTGCATCTCATCTTTGTATGATCACACATATGCATATTGTATGTATGACTTTACATCATCTCACATGACATTTGAATTGCATAAACACTTCTGACTTTGATCATTTCATCTCATTTAATCCCATTTCACTTCATTTCTTTATGCTTTGTACTTTATGCATCCATGCTAACTTTTCAGGTTTTGGTAAGTTATTTTGGGAGTTGAATTTGCCTTCACCTCTAACTTCTTCTTATCTCTTTCATTTGAATTATAACTTTTATTTTAAGTGAACTTGTTCACTTGTGTTCCATCTATCTCACTTTCTTTCTTTAAGTTACTTATCTTCTTTAGTGAAGTAAGTAACTTATTCTCTTGCTTCCTCCTCCCTTCACCTACTTCTTTCATTGGTGGCTTCCTTGAAGATATTTCTTAAGCCTCACAAACCATAGGAACATCCAAGAATGATAATAATTAGGGTTTTAATTAGTCCCCCTTAGATTTTAACCTTTGAGTCTCCTTGAGTCTCTCTCCTCACCTCCATAATCAGAGACTAAACTCTTAAAGTTTTAGGACTTTGGAATTAGGGTTATGCCTACATCTTTCTCTTAGGATGGAGTGTATAACTTTAATCTTAAGTGTTAAACCTTTAATTTGTTTAAAGCTCTTAATCAAATCACTTAATAATCATCAAGACTTTATCTTGTAACTTGGGCCTTACATTAGGGTTCTAATTCTTCCTTATGGTAAAGAAGGACTAACCCTAGTGTTTAATGGACAAATCCCCCTCAAGTTGTCTTACAAATCATAGAATCCACTTCTTGATCTTATCCCTTTAATTAAAATCCACTTAATAAAGGCTTGTTATATAATGAATTTAATCCCTAATCATGGATTAAGCTGAGGTATCTTCCTCAGCTTAAGTGTTCTCATCTATTATCCTTCTATTAGGATGGTGTAATGAGATCACTAATCTGTGATCAGAGATTAAACTCATTACTTAACACTAAACAAAAAAAAACAAAAACATCTAAATAATCACAAGTAGGTTAATGCTCTTAAACCTACATCATCATGGTAATTAAGTTGAGATGCTTATCTCATACTTAAGTGGGCTCAATATCCCTAATCAGGGAGGATATAATGAGTTTATAAGCCCTTGATTTAGGCTTAAGCTCATTAACTTATGCAAAACACCAAAAACAATAAAAAACTGAAAACATCAAAAACAAACAATAATCGTCTCCTTCGGGATTCTTTTCTTATCACATTCATTCACAAACGAGAACTTGCTTCTTCCGTCTAATGCAAGAAAGTTAGCACTTGAGCCAGACGAGTCATACACTTGAGCATAGACAAGCAAGCAGTTCACAGTCAATTTATTTTCAGTCTCTTTGAGTCGAACTACGGTGTTCTGACTTCCTCATTGCACGCGAGGATATGTAGGCATAACTTAACAGTTATCGAACAAAAGTCCCTATGTCTTCCCCCTCTTTCAGCATTCTCTTTTAAGCCTCAGCTCCTGAGCATTCACCTTTTGCACTGACGCTTGTATATTCTTTTCCAGCTTTTGCACACAGATAGCACATACACTACCCCTTTTAAAACATAATCTTTTTAAGCATGGATCCCGTCGAGTACGACGGAAAATCTGGGTGCTAATACCTTCCCATGTTGTAACCAACCCCCTTTCTCAGTTTCTCTGGTTGGCAACCGTCTTATCCATATCTTTCTAGGTTTATGCAGCATTACCTTTCCTTTCGGGATAAAAATCCTTTGCTCTCTTTCTTATCTTTGATGTTGTCATTAACTAGAGCCAATTTCAAGTGGGCAGCTTTAGCAATATCTTCGTTTGGTGGAACCCTATCTGAATTGTAGAACGAAGGACTATCTCTAACCAGAACCCTCAAGATACTGGCAATCTCTCCCAAAGTAGGAACCATAACATAATTAGGAAAAATGAAACACCGCAGCTGGGGACCATTGAACTAGAGAAGAGTATGTAGGCTATCATGTTGCTCTTGAGTAGCTTTGTCCATGTTGCTCAAAATCAGCCCATACTTTGCTCTGAAGTAGTCTAACACCTTGTCATTCATCAAACTGACCAGCTCTTGAATCTCTTCAGTTTCTGGCTTTGAGAAGGTGTAACGTACATTGTTCTTACGTGGAATATCTTCAACCATCTAGAATGAGAATATAGAAAACCACTGGAACTGGGAATACAGAAAACAACCTAAGAAATGAAAAACACAAGGTGTTAATGATGATATGATGCAATGTAATGCAAGGCATGTGATCAATGATATGTGTCTGTGTTGGTGTTGAGCAGTGAGCCAAGTGTATGTGGAGAGTCATAATAACAGTATTATCTCTATACAGAATTCCAGAATTGAGAACCAGAGAATCACATAGAACAGTCACCAATGAAGTGGGAATGTAGAAGGTCAAGGTTCCTGCAAACCTATAAATAGTCCCCCCATCTCATAGGTATGCTATCAAGGGTCAACATCACGGACTCTCAGGTCGAGAAGCGATAATATGTTCATTGTATCCGGTTTGGCATTATACACTGAAAGATGAGGTCTCAGTTGAGTCCTGAAAAACAAGAATCCCTCATAAGTTCCCAGCGTCAAGCACTAAGATCGAGAAGAAATACTACATTCATCCCGAAGGGTACAATACTATCGCCATACAAAAAGTGCTTTGATTGTTCTTATGAGAGAATAAGGCCATCCTATGAGAGTTCCTAGTGGGCTCTTAAGTGTGAGTGGGTTTGCCAATAAATGTGGTATGCCACTGTGACCAATGGAGAGGGATGTTTCCACAAAGGTCCTTAATGATCGGTCCCCAGATGCACATAACTACCAAGGTCATATCCTGGAATAGGGAAGACCCCTATAATAGAACATTTCCAAGAAGGTCGCAATTTGGGTGTGGAACTCACTACTACTCGCATGACAAGATATCATGAAAGAAAAGTGATTGTCCATGCTAAAGTCTAGGGTGTACTCGAGCCTATGTATTGGGCTCATCTCACAGTAACCTCCATCCCGCCAAAGAAAACCAATCAAAATAGTTCAGTATATGATGCATGAAAATTAAATGCGGAAAGCAGTAAATAAAGCTATAAAGTAAACTTGTCAATAAAACAGTAAACCTAAAATACAACACATAGTAGCAAATAGGTAAACACCCAAAGAAACAGAAACAGCCAAGTGCTAGGATTGACTCGCATAGGGAACCAGAGAAACTCTGGTTAGGAGTCCCCAACAGAGTCCCCAGTTGTCGCTCCAAGGATTTTCATCCTATTACAAACTCAAAAGTGACACGGAAAAAGAAGAAGAGTCACCAGCCATGCATTTTTTCCCAAGGAAAGGGAAAATTAATGATGCACAGACTTGGGGAAAGGAAAGAATGAGGTCTTGCAAACGAGAGAGAACGGGTAAGGGAGTCGGTTATGTGAAAGGAAGGTATTAGCACCCCTTCATGTTCGTCGTACTCGGCGGGATCCATGCTTTCTTGACCTGTTTCAAAGGGTAAAGGTATTTGTTGCTGAACTAGAGAGAAAGAGAATGGGAAAAATATAGGGAAAAGAAAGAATTATGCTCGAATGGGCCCTACCCCACTGTCTATGTATCTCATCGGGAATGAGAATCGGAGTCAACGTAGTTCCCCTAACTAGGGAGGAAATTTGTTCGTGTGTGTTTTTTATGATTGAACTTAAAATTCTGGTATGACAGACTCGGATGTCGAATATCATGTTGAGACATATTATCTGTTACTTAAACATGGTAAGTCATACACAGCATCACATTTAAAATTCTGATAAATTAGATTCAAACATTCTTTAGGATGTTATGACATCTTATATGACATTATGTTCAGGTACTGCATAATAACAGAAAATAGAAAAGCTATAAAGAACGCAACAGAATTGTTAACCCAGTTCGATCAAATCAATCTACTTTAGGGGTTACCAAGTTAGGAAGGAAATCTACTATGTAGTATTAATTCGAAGACTTCTCAGCAAACACCTACAGTTTACAGTCTTCTCACTTAATCACTACTTGTGCAACTTCTACTTAGGAACTCCTAAATATGAGAAACTCATCCTCACTTCCAATCACCTAAGTGATGTCTCACAGTCCTCAACAGTCAGTTGTTGTTATTGACGGCTTGTTACCTACCAACAATTCAAAACAGAAGCAACGCTTCCATTACAATACATTAACCTTACTTAGCAGATTCAGTTAAGTACAATCCACCTCTTGCTTAGAAGCTTCGAGGTTTACACATAAACAACCCCAACGGGGTTTCTTGTTGCTAACGGCTGCACAAGAACACAACCCTAATGATGTTACATTTTTGGTTTGGTTGGTTGTTTCTAAACTAGGTTAAAAGGTTTCTTTTATAACCTATTCCCAACTAGATTTGGGCCTAAACAGTCACAGCAATAACTGCTACAAATATGCAGAAAAAATATGCTTACAAATATACAAAAAGATCTTCAAATCGAAAAAATCCTAAAATATCTCTAAATATAGAAACTCTATATTTTTCAATATTTGTCTTCAATTTAAATTGAGTCTTCAAGATCTTCTACAATCAACGCCATTGGATTGATTTAAATCTTCAAATAAACTATTTTTGTTGAAACTAAAACAGAAACATCAATCCATCTTTAGCAGTTCATGATATCGAATGAACTGTCTTGACATCTTCGACATATTGTTCCAGATGTTGAAACATTTCAACACAACATATTTGGGCGCACACAAAAGGATTCTTTGCTTCATATATTCATTCTTTTGCAAAGGTCATGTACATACAAACTGCTGCTATATTTGTTTTACAAAATTTACGCCAATTTACAGAACTTACAAAACTACTTATGCATATGCTTAGGTGTTGCAGGCTCTTCTAGTACGAGTGAGTTTACCGTCTTGCAAAGAGACAAGTCGAAGCGATTTCTTTCGTTAATAGTGAAGAGATTCGATGACAATTCCCGCAGGAAAGACGCTTGTTGTTGGTTTGGAGCTTTTTAAGAGCTTTTTATTTGAGTTTGAAAAGGATACTGTATTCAAGTCTCATTCAATGGAGTGTGTACTTCTTACATCACTTCAAGATGGAATGAATAAGAAGCACACCTAAGTAAGGAGAAGATCCCCAAGACTTAGTTCCAAGTATTGAGGCTAAAGCACACTAGCCAACTTTTGCTTATTAAGTGTTTTATTTTTTTTTATGAAGAAGTACTTTTTAGGTTTTCTTTGTGAAAATGACTTCAAGTTTATACTTGTACATAATGCTAGAGAAGTTTACATTACCCCAAGATGGGATAGATGAAAATTCCCCATGGAATAAGTCTATGACACTAGAAGTCACTTCAACCTTTATTAGATATTTTTGAGTTGTTTTGAGATGAGAGAGAGAGAGAGAGAGAGAAGACTCAAGTTGAGAAAGGGAAAACACTAAGGGAAACTAAGACTCACCCTATGTAAGTTGTCATGCTTGGATATCCTAGTGTTAGTGATGTTCAAGATATCTATCCTAATGGAGGAAGAAGAGAAGAAGAAAGAAGAAGAAAAGAAGAAAGAAGAAGAATAAGAAGAAGAAGAATAAGAAGAAGAAGAAGAAGAAGAAGAAGAAGAAGAAGAAGAAAAAGAAGAAGAAGAAGAAGAAGAAGAAGAAGAAGAAGAAGAATAAGAATAAGAAGAAGAAGAAAAGGATTAGAAAACAACTTACTTCCAAGAAGGAAGTTAAGTCGCATCTAAGGGGGAGGAATGAAAGTTTTGTAAATCAAAGTATCTTGGATGCTTGCACAAACCAAAAATTTAAATCTAAAAGGAGAGGGAGAGGTTGTAATGTAGAAGCATTTGCATACTCCTAAGACTTGCCAAAGCCCCTACAAGGTTAGAAAATGAAACATAAAAGTTCATAAGAAGTGAAATAAAAGAAAAACACACAAAGGAAACACATGAAATGAATCTAAAGGCCTATAAACCTTACAAGTCAGAACCAAACCATAAATTAACTTTAAGAATATCAAAGAACCCAAACTAAATCAACCAAATGCAAAGAAGCACCAAAGTGGCAAAGAAGTTCAAAGGAAGTACACATGAAGAAGTAAGCATGCAAAAGAGTACAAGGATGGATGAAAACACAAGAGAAGTACCAAAGTCAGAATATTATACCATATTATAATGTCTAATGTTATCTTAAATGATTATACCAAAGTGTATGGATTAGTTCCTGATAGAATGAGGGATGAAGAGAGGTAGACAATCACATATTCATAAAAGAAGAAACAAGTAAAGAAAAGGTGAAAGTAAAATGTGAATGGATGAAATGAGATGAATAAAGTAAGTAGAAAAAATCATTTGTTAGTGTCCTATAATTCTTATTAATGAGCATACAAGTCATAGAATGAAGTTCTCAAGTGATAGAAGGATTAAGATGAAGAAGAAGTAGGAAGAAGTAAGCATGTATCATGTAAGAAGAAACATAAATCAATATGAAAGTCAAAGAGGCAAAAATGACCATAATATGATGAGGGTCCGTAGCAAATGATAAGGATGACATGTTAAATATGCACATACAAGCATTTCAAATTCACATAGCAAACAATTTCAAACAATTCACCGAACATGCAAAAGAAAGTCACATAAGGAAAGGATGTTTCATACTTGAGATGGATGACAAATTATGCAACATGACATACAAATTTGTATTATTATGCATGAATTAAGTGACATAATTGATGTATAATGAAAATTAAATGAAGATATAAACATCTTAAAGGCATACAAACAAGCTTAAGAAGCATAGGATGAAGGACATGAGAAAATTAGGTCAAATTGGAACAAATGATGCATCACATAAACCAAAAGGAAAACACAAGCCAAATGGACCTATAAATGACCAAACAATACTTATAAGATTCTAAAAAAACAAGTAAACCCCTACAAATAGCCTCAAATAATGGCATAAATGCCTTCAAGCAATTAGGGTTAAGGAAATGATGAGAAACGTTCATGAAAAATGAGTTCAATTACAAGTAACCAAACATACATCAAACAATGTTAAAAAATTATGAAACTGTAACTCAAGTGACCTAAGTCAGTGGTTATTCACTTACCAAAAGCTCAAACAAAACTTCAATATCAAACTACTTCAAGCAATGGGTTAAAGTTTCATAAGGACCAAAGAGAAAAGATGCAAAAGGGAGGGACCAAAATGCAATTAAAGATGACTTAAAAATGTGTAAAAATATAGTTTTATGAAGTTTAAGGTGTCTTTGAATGATTTCAAAAATAATGGTTGAAAAAAGTTTAATGGATTATGCAAAGAAAATTTCTGAAGTTGAAGTGTTAGAATAGAAACAAAACCAAAAGAAAAATAAAAGAAAATTTTGAAAATATTATGAAAAATGCTAAAAATCAGAAATAAAAAACTTAACAAAATTAGATTAATGTGAATATGAGTCTCATGATTTTTAGATGTTTAAAATTATTTTAGAAAAATATTATTTGAAAATATGTGAAAAAGAAAATAAAATGGATGAGTAAAGTCCAGGGGGTTCAGATATAGCAATTATCACGTTCAAAAGTAACCATGGGTTCAAGCAGGGGGTGGGGATTACAGTCAGATGCCCAATCCAAAACAAACATAGTCAATCAACAAAAGATTCTCATCGGGACCATACAATCAATCCAACGTGTATCATTCAGTCAATCAAAACACAAGTAATCAAGATCTATGGCCAGGGAAACACACAGGGTAATAACATAGGGACACACACAAATGGATTAATTATGAAAACATAAGGCACGTGTAAGACACGTGAATTTTAATGTGTGGGCACTTCATAAGCCATTGGATCAAAAGAATGGACGTCTGAGATTAAATATGGCCTTATAAACCCTAAAACCCTCACCGGCCGGAGAAGGACCTCCGGTCATCTTATCCAGCAATCTCCGGTGACTGGAACCTATCAACATCTACTAAAATGCACAAAACTTATATCAATCAAAAGTGGAGCTCATGTACAAACCATATCCACAAATGAAACACACAAAACAAACATGAATAAATAGAATCGAAGCCATGAATATTTGCCCTAAAATATGGATCTAATCTCCTAAGGTGCTTATTGTCGCTCCCGATAAGTGACGCCAGGGTCAGATAAGGGTACAGACGCGAACGGTCGGCGAAGGGAACAGTGAGAACACACAGCCGTGAACTCACTGGAGAATGAATAGAGTCGCCAGCTAGGCATTTTTATCCCGGAGGAAAGGCAATGCTGCATAGGCCTAGAAAAAGATGGATAAGACGGTTTGCGAACCAGAGAGACTGAGAAAGGGGGTTGGTTACAACCTGGGAAGGTATTAGCACCCAGATTGTCCGTCGTACTCGACGGGATCCACGCTTAAAAGATTTGTGTTTTAGAGGGGTAGTGTCAGTGCAATCTGTGTGTAAAATAGCTGGAAAAGAATGTACAGGTGTCAGTGTAAAGAAATGTGAGGGGTATAAATGTACAGTGTCAATGTAGGAACAAGGATAAAATGCTCAAGATCATGAGGCTAAAGAAATAAGGCTGGAAAGAGGGGGAATGGACAGAGACTTTTGTTCGATAACCGTTAAGTTATGCCTACGTATCCTCTCGTGCAATGAGGAAGTCAGAACACCGTAGTTCGACCCAAAGAGACTGAAAGGATTGACTGGTGAACTGCTTGCAGTCTATGCTCAAGTGTATGATCTGTCTGGCACAGATGCAAACTGTCTTGCATTAGACGGAAGAAGCAAGTTCTCGGTCGTGAGTGAAGATGATGAGAAAAGAATCCCGAAGGAGACGATTATTGTTTGTTTTTGAGTTTTCAGTCTTTTATTTCTTTTTGGAGTTTGTCATAAGATAATGAGCTTAAACCTAAATCAATGGATTTGGTAAACTCATCACATCATCCCTCTGATTAGGGGTAATGAGAATTACCTTAAGTGTGAAGTCAGATTCTCACACTTAATCACCTTTGATGTAGGGTTAAGATCATTAACCTACTTGTGATTAATTAGATGTTTTTGTGATTTTTGTTTAGTGTTGAGTAATGAGGTTAAGCCATAATCAGGGATTTAACAGACTCATTACACCATCCTAAAAGAAGGATAATAGATGAGAATGTTTAAGCTGGGGAAAACTCCTCAACTTAATCCATGATTAGGGATTAAACCCATGACAAAACAAGTCTTTATTAGATGGATTTTAATTAGTGGTATGATGAAGAAATGGATTTTTTTGATTTGTAAGACAACTTGAGGGGGACTTGTCCATTAACTTTAGGGTTAGTCCTTCTTAACCAATTAAGGAAGAATTAGAACCCTAATGCAAGGCCCAAGTTACAAGTGTACTGTCTTGATGTTTATTAAGTGAATTGATTAAGGGATTTCAACACCTTAAGGGTCCAAGACTTAGGATTAAAGTTATACACTCCATCCTAAAAGAAGGATGCAGGCATGGTATTAATCACAAAGTCTTAAAACCTTGAGGGTTTAGTCCCTGATTATGAGGTGAGAAGAGATGACTCAAGAATAGACACAAAGGTAAAAACTATGGGGGAGACTAATCCAGACCCTAATTCATTATCATGCTTGGTTGATCCTAATGTTTGTGAGGTTTTCAAGAACAATCTTCAGATGAACCACCAGGAAGCAGATGAACAAGATCAAGAGAAGCAAAGTGACTTGCTTCATTCAAGAAGTCAAGTCACTTGAAGAAAGAAAGTGGGAGGAGGAAGAATGAGCAAGCTCAAACTCAAACACATATAAGAATGCAGCAAGGTATGCAAAAGAGATGAAAGGAAAGGATATGAGAAGTGAAGGCAAATTCACTTCTCAAGTTTACTTACCACCTGAAATGTTAGAAACAAATGCAATGCAATGCTAAATGAAATGAAATGACATGATGCTAAGCCAAACCAGGAGCATACACATGATGATTATGATGTTATGAAGTGCTGCAAACATGAGGCAAGACATGGAGATGCTCATACAAAGTCATGGATGCAGATGATGCAAGTTTAGAAGCATGAACAAGCATGAAATGTTATGAAACATACAAGACAAATGGCATGGCAAATATGTAATGCAATGATCAATGATGCTCCATACATGTCTTAAGATGTCAAATGAATCATAAGAATGCACCAAATGCAATGGCAAGTCAAATTATGCAAGGAAATGCAAGAATGGTGCAAAGGGAAAGCCCAAATTAGGGTTCATGAAACAAACATCAAACACAAACCAAAAACAGAAGCAAACCCTAACATGAAAAATGGAAAATGGTACCTAAAGAAACCCTAGACCTATAATGAACCACTGCCCAAAGGGGAGCTCTCAACTCTCAACCAAACTCAAGTTATGAATTTTACAAGTTATTAGGGTTTTTTAGGGTTTGTAACAAAAGAAATGCCAATCAATTAGAAAATGCAAGATCAAATCTTGGCCTTTTTATCCTTGAAAGTACATGCCAAATGAAAAACAAAGCAAAAAGAATCAATGTCTCAACCTTCACCAAAAGACAGAAATGAATTTTCAAACTTATGATCAAAATAATGCATCAAAAATGATTTAATTCAATGAAAAATTCTTAAAATGCATCAAGATCAAAAAAGAAATTTGGTTTGAAGGTTGGACAATGTTTCTAAATGTCTTAGGACATTTCATGATTTTTTTTGTAATTTTTAAATACCTAAAAGTATTTTTAATTAATTAATTCTCATTAATCAATTAAAAATAATCTTTTAAATATTTAAAAATACTTTTTTTAATGGTAAAAAATAAAATAAAAATGTTTTTGTGTCATAAAAATTTAATAAAACCTTAAAGAAAAAGTTTCATAATTTTTATGAATTTTTAACTATTTTAAATAAATTATGCAAATAAAATGAAAGAAAAATGAATTAAAATGAATTAAAACTGAAGTATGCAGGATGGATGGCCAGGATGCGTCCAGGATTCAAATGGGGTTGACTGCGCGCCAGAATGAGAGGCCCAGATTGCTTCAGATCAAATTAAATAAAACGTGGTTAATTAACCCTAACACGTGGATTAGGGCTAATTGCAATGATCTGGACCTTTCAATCTGGAGGGAAGTCAATGGGTCAACGCATATCCACGGCCAGCATTCAAACTTACACTAATTATGGGATTAAGCCCTAAATAATCTCAGGTGGCCGGAGAAGACTTCCGATCGTCTTCTCCGGCCAGAAGCTTGCCTGAAAAAGTTCAAAACCTCTCAAAACGCAAAATAAATGAAAACTAAGCCATGGGAAATGATCCCCAACACCTCACGAATTAAAACCCTCTCTCAAAACAAATTTATCTAACCTAAACAAGTTGAATCGAAGAAAACAAAATCTAGGGTTCGTGAGCTTCAAACAGCAATTAAACTCTCAAAACGCAACCATTTTCAAAACCAATGGTACCAGAATGGTCAGCAAGACATGTAGAGCAAGTTTGTAACAATCAAATTGATTTCTGGAAAAATTAATTTGGAGTTACCTGAGATTTGCAACCTTTGATTTTGGAACTTTCAGGCCTCCTCTCCTTGCTCAATCTGCTCCTCTTGGTCCCCCAAAGTTGCTTGAATGCTCAAATGGAGTTTATATTTGTTGGATGAGGAGTTTCGAAGAGAGCTGCTTCAGTTCAGTCAACAATGGTAGATGAGTTCTTGGCACTTTCAGGCTGTGAAGAGGGGTTGTTTATGACCTATGAGGTGTGTTGAGAAGGTTTATGGTGTTGGTTGATGTGTTTGTGGCTTGTGGAGAGAGATTCAATAGAATCTGCAGCAGGAAGGTGAGCAATGGCAGTGAGGGTTTCTGGCTGTTTTTGGCTTTGTTTCTTGATGCTTTGTGTTCTATAGATCAAGGTGAGATGAAGGGAGGCAAAAGTTTGGGTGTTTGCAGGCTGTGTAATGAAATTCGAATGAACTTGCAAGATGGAAGGTTTTTTGTGAAAGTTGTGAATGGTATGTTTTCAGCCTTGGTTCTTGTTATGTTCAGCTTGCAAGTGGATACAATAAACAATTCTGATTGGTTGCTTGATGTGACATGGCCTGCTATGATAGGTGAGGCTACTTTTGCTAAAAATCCACTTTTGTGTAAGATAGGGCATGGCTCAAAGTTAAGCAAGTACAAGGCATGGCTGGTGCAGCAAAAGGTGATGGATAGGCCTAGCAAAACTCAGCAGCCAATGTCATAAGTTGGTGAAGTGGTCATGAGTGAAAATGCAAGTTGGCTAGCTTTATGGATTTCCATGAGAAAAGTCAAATTACATGAACCAAACCATGAGCAAACTTGGTCCATTTCTGATTTTTGTGACTTAGAGGATGTTCACATGCTGGTTTGTCATGAATTTGAGGCAGCAATCATGCATTTGTTCAAGACTTAGCAAAATTTCCATTTAGTGCATAACTTGAAAAACAATGATTTTTTGCAACTTTGCATGGCCATAACTTTTGATCCAAGAAGAATTTGGTCATGTTCTTGTACTTTTTGAAAAGGGAAAGATGAGATCTACAACTTTCATGACCAAAGTTTTTCCATTTGAAGCCTTTTTGGATCATGAATCAAGGCTTGAAAATTGACCTAAAATGGTGCATTCTTGAAAAGTCAACAAAACCCAAAAAAGTCAACTTTTGCAAAAACCCTAAATTCTTGATTTTATGAACTTCAATATTCTTCCATGACCAAATAAAGATCATATACACTCAAAATGATGAAGATCACCCATTGGTTGGGTCATTGGGGGCCTCAGATGCCCTGATTTTGCACTGACTTGTCTGAAAAGTCAACTCTTGATCAGATGACTTCCCCATGGAATTTCTTCATGAAAATTGATATGCGTACTCCCTATACCATATAGAGACCAATGGAAACAAGAATGACCAAAAAATTTGGAGTTATGGCCTCTGAAACCAAAACCCTAATTTTCAGTCAACTGTGCAGTTCATCCTGGCTCTGCATCCACTCAAACCCTAGTTCTTGTGATCCCTCTGCAATTTTGACTTTGTGAGGATGTAACATGATATAAGAACACACATGGACCCCTTTGAGTTGATTAGTGGCCTTTGGAATGGCTCAAGATGCCCTGAGGTTGCTCAGATCACAAACCCTAGGTGCAGATGACCTAGAAACTATCCAGTGAAACCAAATGAGACATGAGATGATGTGATTGTGTTTATGCATATGAGATGATCACAAGTCATGTGTGAATGGGTGAGGGCAAATTTGGGGTGTTTACACTTATCAACTAGACAGAAGTTCCAAAGCTCCTATTGAGCTTCATACAACACAAATCAAGTTGGAACAAAGAAAAATGAATCAACAAAATTCAGAGGATCTTAAACCTGCAACTATGAGAAAGCTTGATACATAGGAAATCCAGAGATGTAGGCTTGTTCTTGAACTTCTATGGAGAAAAATAAATGCTCCAGAGCCTTGAATCTTGGAGAAGAAAGCAAGAAATCCAATCTGCAATGGAATTACACTTGAGGAAGTTGATTGATTACACTCTGTTCTTGATCAAGTAAGCTTAGTGATGATGAATTGATGAAGATGATGATGAACAATGTGAAGTTTTTTGCACGAAATTCAGAGAGAATGAATATGAAGTTTGAGGTGAATTTTGATAGAATGATGAAGAATGAGCAAATTATGTTATCCCAAGCTTCTATATCTCTAGTTAATGGTTAACCATCATAGTTGATGGTTAGAGCCATGGTTAACATGGGGTGTAATGAGCAATGAGGGTGAGTGTACCAATTTTGAAAATGAATTTTGAAATGAGAATGGCATAGTCGCGTGCAGCTTATGATCCAATGCAATGAGGCTTATGAAGCTTATATTGCAGCTGAGATTGATGTTTGATGAAGCATGATGATGACATGATGATGTTATAAATATGACTTGCCATGTGAGCTTCCAATTTTCTCCTTTGGTGCATGGCTCGCATATGTATGTATGTGTATGTATGATCTTTTTTATTTGAGGCTTTCTTGATTGAGTACAACAGCTTGACATTTGGCACAACACCTGTTTGATGAAATTTATGGCCCCTGGCAAGCCCATGACTTGGTTTTTAGGCAAAGTTGCTCAGGTTTTGTCAAAATTTGATTGATCATATCTCACTAAATTTTGATCCAATGGAGATGTTCTTGTTATGGATTTGAAGCTCAAGATGTTCTCTTCAACTAGCTCAACTTGGGCCTGAAGTTTGAAGCCTTTATCTTGAAGAAAGAGGGCTTGCAAGTAAGGTGCAAAATGCCCTAAACTTGTCATAAATAGAAACCCTAAGTTTTTATTTTAGGAAGGTTTGTGATTTCTTGATTTTTTTTCATGAATCTCTTGATGTTTCTTGGTCAAATTTCAACCATTGGACATATTCAACATTTTGGAACATGATTTTGAACTCAAAAAGTCAGGAGTTGACTTTTTCCACTACACAGTTGAATTTTACCCAATTTCTTGATTTTCAAATAACTGACCTTTTGGAGATCTTATGAAATGATTCAATGGACAATATTCCATCCTTGAACACTTGACATCATGTAGAAAACATCTAAATCAAGTTTGAACCAAAATTTAATCAGGAAGCCCTTTGAATTAGAAACCCTAATTTTGGCCCATTTTGTTAGGAGATGTTGCATTGCTTGAACTTCTTGATCAATCCACACCTTCAAATGATTTGAGGATTCATTTAAGATTGTGAGAACCATGAGAGACCCTTGAGGCTTATTGGGAGACCCTTAGCTCTTGTTCTTGGCCTTGGATGATCACACACTTTGACAATTAACTAACCACATGCCCTAGACCTCAACCAATGAATGTATGCCTTCTCTTCTTTTGATTCATATGCAATGCAATGTATAGAACGGTATGCCAAATGTTTTGAAAATGATAGGGAAAATTTGGGGTGTTACAGCTATATCCTAATAGCTCTATTTCCCAAAGTTCACAAGGTCGCGAATCTCTTGTTGGCCCTATGCCTAGAGGTAAGTTGGATTCAACCTCAATTGGGCGTAGGGCACTAGCTAGTCCAGTCCAGAACATAAGTATTTCCCCTCAATCAATTTCACAAAATCATCATCATGTAGAATTTCATGAGGCTTAAGCCAAATTAGGCTTCTTTAGTGTTCATCACTGATTTTTAACTTTACACTTAAAATAAGTTAAATTAAAGTGTTCCATCATGTCATGGGATCAAACACACAACTTTGATGTTTATTTCATATCAAATGGATGCATATTCCATGAGATACGATTGAATTTGCAAAATCTGGGCAAACATCTTCACGCGTGTTCTTGCCAAAGGTGTACTTGGCACCTTTTTTTTAATTTTCAAATATTTGAATTTTCAAGTTATTTTTAATTGATTCAAAAATTAATAACTTTCTGAATTTTTGGAGTTTTTGAATGATTCTTTTTTCATTAATTCACAAAAATGTTTAAATATTTTATTCCATGAAAAAATCACAAAAAAAATATTTTTAATGTATTTTTATTTTTCATATAGAATTAATTTTTATTTTTTTTTCAACATTTTTTAAATGATTCTTCTTCTTGATTTTTCAAACATAATTTAATTACAAATTATTTCATGAATAAGACCTAATTTTTCAAACCTTGATCCAAGTTTATAACTTGTTCTTCTTTATTTTTGAAAATTTCAATCATTTTATTATTTTTTATTCAAAAAATAATCTTAAAAATAGAATTTAGGGTTTTTCAACTTACACCCTCAAATTCAACTGTTCTTACACTCATGGGTCTCTATTAGAGTGTAAAATCATCCTTTTTTTAAAATTAACCATTAGGGTGCATCTGATCCATTTTCAAACCGATCGCCTTTTTCACCACATTGAATTTTCATCTGTGAATTTATTTTTGTGGATTTCCTTACACATAACCTTTTATTTTCTAAAATGGATTGTGAAAATGTGTCATGGGGAATCCTTTGTGTGTAGGACCCATTCTTCTATTTTGAACTTTCTCCGATCGGTTTTAAAACCTCGTCAGGCTTCCGTATAAGTCATGATATCCTCCAACTATTTTCTTAAATAGTTTAAATTTCCTAAACATAGATTACTGGCCACTTGTTTACAAGTCCCATCTCTTTTTTCTTTTTTCATCTTTATGACTAAAGATCTAATACACCCACAACTAGATTGAGCTTCATTCCGGTGAACTACTTTTTAAGTGGTATGCAGCTTTTCAGCACCCAAATCCTACCATGTGTATGAAATCACAAGATAATAAAATAATAAAATTATATAGGCATCCTTATGTATAAGCCCTATTAGTGCCTTTTGAGCCATCTCTTCTCCCTCTAACTTCTCGTTGTTTTCTTAAACTGTTGTTTGCTTATTAGATTAGGGTTTTTCCGTTTAAATCTATCTTTCTTTATCTCATACTAAAGTAAAGATAATAAAACACTTCTTAATCATCAAAGAGGATATAATATAAAATATATTTGTAATCTCTCACTCTCCCTCGGGATTTTAGGCCTTTGCTTCCCAGTCTAACTCCCAATGTAACACCCAAATACATCACACGAATTTTTAATTAAAATCAGAGTAAATAAAACACACAGTTCATTTTGAGTGTCACATTCACTACAAACACGACTCAATTTGATATGTTTTACAAAATATTTTTACTTGCAGCGGAAATCTTTAAATTGACACAAAATAAGTTTTAATAGCAACATGTCTTTCTAAAATAAATAAAGAAAGAAAGAAACAATCGTTGTCTCGACACCCCAGAGCACGTATCAGAGCCGACTCTTCTATCTGTGAAGTACATCAACTTCACCGACCACCAACTCTACTAATCTTGATTACCTGCACATTACCAACATAGGGGTAACATTCAAACAGAATGGGTGAGATACTTACACCAACAAAAGGGAAAAATGATAAGAATAAAAGCAAGTATCATCCAGTAAATCACCATTTCTCATCAAACGACAAATAAACATATACACTGAAACATTATATTGATATTCCACACACAACAACAATCTATACAATGAGACTCTACCAACTTTATGCATACGGTACCATATACCGATCTCTATTTCACGATCCAATTCCCGTCGGAATTCTCGACTCCTATTTCATGGTCCAATATGATCCCTATTTCATGATCACACCCTCGACCCCTATTTCATGGTCACGTATGATCCTTATTTCATGACTGCACGAACATCACACTGATCCCCTTTGGGATTCGAATGGACATACCCTACCTTGGTACGCCATTCCCAACCATGCACATTTCATGCACCATTAATGACAATTATGCATGTCTACAACAACTACTTCATGCAATCAACATCAAAAACTAACATACAACAACAACTTACTACAACACTGAACAACATCCACAACATGCATCTTTGAATACGACAACATATATTAACATCCACGAGAACACATAACAACAACACAACACCCATCAACAATTACATCAACATATATCAACATCAATGTCATGTAACAACAACAACCACACATAGCAACAACAACAACAACAAGTGTACATATCAATTCATGTTCATTTCAAGTTATGCTCATTAGTCTTCCAATTAAGCACTTAGTCAATCTCTACCTACCTCTATTTCAGATTAAAAATGATTTAGTTTTCACTCCAGGTCTCGCTAAGCGAAATGCTTGCTCGCTAAGCGAGCAACTCTCTGTAAAGAACGGTACAAATTTTTTACTTCCTCGCTAAGCGAGGACTACGATTTCAGCAGTTCTCCTTCTGCGGGATAGTCAAAACCCTGCTACAAATTTATACCCGGAAACCAGTTTTTACAGTCAGAAAACACAAAATTTCCATAATCAAACACCTAATTCATACCATTATCACAAAATCAACAATTTCTAACAACCTAACACACTTTTTCATCCTAATTCACCCAACCTCATATCCTCTACTCAACAATCTCATGCCTAATATTCCTATGAAACCCTTATGAGATGAAGAAATCACACCCTTACCTTAGTTTGATGAATGATTCCTTCTCCTAGACGAAATTTCCTCTTCAAGCCATGTCTTTTCTCCTTCCTTCTTCCTCTGTTCATGTTTTCTCTTAACGATCAGTTTTTGTAAGTTCTGTATTTTTAGGATTGGCATTAATTTTGTAAAACAAATATAGTAGCAATAAAATGTATAGGACTTTGAAAAATAAAGAATAAGTTAAGCAAAGAAGTCCAATTGTGTGCCTAAACATGTGAGTTGAAGTGTTTCAACATCTGGAATAACATGTCGAAGATGATGTCAAGATAGTTCATTTGAAATCATGAACAAATACAGGTGGATTGAAGATTCTGTTATTATTTAACAGAAGCAAAATATTCAGAGAATCAAAGCAATCCAATGTGGCACTGATTTAAAGATCTTGAAGATTCAAATTTATATTGAAGACAAATATTGAATAAATATAGAGTTTCTATATTTAAAGATATTTTAGGAAGTTGTTATCTTTGAAGATCTTATTTGTAGCAGATTTTTTGGCATGATTGTAGCAGTTGTTATGCTGCATTTTTAGGCCCAAAATCCAGTTGGGATTAGGTTATAAAAATAAACCTTGTAACATAGGTTTAGTAACCATCCAAAGATGTAAAATTCATATCATTAGGGTTGAGTTCTAGTCACATCCGTATGCAACAAGATTCATTCTTTGTGCTTGTTTTTCTTTGTAATCCTCAAGGCTTTTAAGCAAGAGGTAATTTGTTTTTGACTGAAGCATTGAAGCAGGGTTAAGGTGTTGTCATGGAAGTGTGTCTTATGTTTTGCCTTGTTGTTTAGGTAAAGAGCCTTCAATATTAGCAACGGAGATTTGGGACTGTGAGACATCATTGCGGTGATTGGAAGTGAGATGGGTTTCTCATATTTAGGAGTTCCTAAGTAGAAGTTGCATTGGTAGTGATTAAGTGAGAGGATTGTAAACTGGGTGGTTTCTTGTGGGTCCTTTAATTGATACTACATAGTGTATTTCCTTCCTGGCTTGGTAGCCCCCAGAGTAGATGAGTTTGCATCAAACTGAGTTAACAATTTGAATATGTTCTTTACTGCTTTTCTGTTTTATACATTATGCAGTATTCTTGCTGAATGTCAAACCAGATGTCTAAACATCCCGTAGGATAGTTAGAATCTAGTATATTAGAATTTTATGATGTTGTTGTTTGTACCTTGCCATGTTTAACAAGTAACAGATCAGATGTTTCAACATCTTATTCTACATTTGAGTCTGTCATACCAGAATTTGAATTGGTATCAGAGCAGGCATCTTAGTCTGTTTCTAGATGAGATCCAAGGGGGATACTTTCTGGTTCATGGTCAAGGTGGAAGATCTTTTCTGAAAAGTTGTGTGTTGTGTGAATGGTCCCTAGAAGTGGAGGATGGACTATTCTGTTGTTGCAGCCTGGTGGTAAGTTGCTGATGTAGTGGGTTTGATTTATTTTCAAACCTATTGTAGTTTGGTGTCACCTGGAGTATGTTGTTAGGGTTGATATGTGACACCTGAAGTGTTTAAGGAGTTTGTGTGTTAATCCTCTGCATAGCTATCTGAAAACTCCTGATGTTGAGAAGCTTGTTCTTCTCTGGTGATATGTCCTATGGTAATAGGATATATGCATGTCTGCTTCAAATGACTTTGCCAACGATACCTGAAGAGTATTGTTCAAGTCCATTCATAAAGGCATTGTTCATTGAAGATGGTGTGAATAGATGCTTTGGGATCCAAACTAATGTGATGGAATCACATAGGTTTGGAACCTACTCCTGATCTGGAAGAGGAGGCATCTAGGTGGTTTGTTGAGATGGTTATGCTACTGCATATTTTTGTATGTTGACATGAAAGCTTGATCAGCTACTGATGGATGATCCCCTTGTGTTCCCATGTGTGTGCATGTGTAGATTACTATGGAGGTTGCCTTTAAAGCCATAATAATTTGTGAAGTGCTTTATGACTGAGATTAATGTCTGAAAAGATGTTATGACATCATGTCAGTAAATGTCAAACATCTGCAGAAGACGAAAAAGTCAAACTACTTGTCTTACCTTGTGTGAGAAGTTAATCTTATCTAACTAATAGTAAATACTTTGACGGGAGACTTAGTAGTTGTTTATTATTGTTGTGATGCATATCATTGAAGATGGATACTTTGATGGGAGACTTAGTATTTATCTGGAAGTTATGTATGTTTGCTGGGTAAATAGTTTGATTCAGAAAGTGTACTGAGAAATTGGTGTTAAGTGGCCACTTTCTGAAGGAGCTTTGGTTGTCCATATCAGGGGGAGTTAAGAGTGTTATCTATGGTCTATTGGTGCAAGGGTGCAGATTATTTTTATGAAGCTTGAGTGCTGCTGGAGCTGATCATAATGGTTGTTAGACTGGTAGTCTTTTTACTAGTCTTGGTGTGTGTAGTTGAAGTTTTGTCTTCCCATGACAAGGGAGATTGTATATAATCATGAAGGGGTCCTGGTATCATCTCAGAGATGAAGATGATAGACTGTGTAGACATCATAGTTGTAATGACCACTTGGAATGGTCTATTTCTGGTCTAGGTGCATACCAGAATGGTTATCATAAAGTTATAATAGATAGCATTATCAGAACATTGTGAAGAATGTTTTACTCAAGGAAATGTGTCTTTCTTGGTATGGCTATGAGGTGTAGTTCTTGACTATTCCTTCTGAAGTTTCAGACAGTGGTAGGTTTGGGGTCATTGGAGAAACATTGGCAGGTTCTCATCAATGTGTGATATTGGTAGGGACAACTACAGAATAAAAAAATGGAGGTTGTCTACTCAAACTTGGTTGGTAAATCAAGTCTATGAGAGTATGGAACTCTTGTTCTATTAAGGGACAAGGTTCTTTCAAGTGGCAGAAGAAGGAGTTAAATTCAATAGTTGGATGTGGAATGATAATGTTCAAACATCTAGTTCAACATCAGAATCTCAGTTGGTGAAGTGGCACATCAATTAAAGAGGATGATTTATAAAATAAGTAGATCAGAATATTTTTGTCATAATTCTGACAAATGTGAAGAAGACAAAGTGTGGTAGTTGGCTTTTTCATATGAGGGTTCCTAAATGAGGTGATCAAACTGTGGCTATTGGTTGATCTCTTTAGTGGATTCAAAGAATCAAGATAATCATAGTGTGGCAGCTGGTTGGTCTTGAGGATTATCTTGGAACAAGTTTCTCTTGGGCAGAAGAGTGATGAGTTAAAGACTCAAGGAAATTTGTTCTTCTTGAAGGTGGATGAGAGTTTATTTCTCTTTTCTGGATTTCTGATTCAATCTGGTGGCATATTATTGTTAAACATATTCAGTTCTTGGATTATTATGTTATAGTAAGTCCAATTGGTGGAACATATCAAGAATCATGGAATGATGTCTTAGTGTATGGAAGATGTTTTAACTAGTGTTAGGACATTATCTGGGGTGTATTCAATTATAGTCTACCTTATCATATGGGAGAATCATGAAGTAGCAGGTTTGAGATGGTAGAGAAGACTGAAGTAGATCAGGTATTACTTGCTTGAAAGTCTAAATGTGGATATTCACAAATTGATGTCAGAATTAGTTTAGATGAGTATTGTCTGGAGTGTATGGCCAAAAGACTATGAAGGTAATGTAGGTCAAGTGTCATGTCCTGCTAGCAAGAAGATGATCAACAATTGCAGCTTGTGGTAACAAGAAACCAAGAAGGGATCATATGTTTTGGTACAATGGGTGATTTTGTTCAATTATGGATTGAACAAAGAGTGAGCTCTTGAAGATATGAAGACGCGTCTTATGTTTTCCATTCATCAAAGTAAAACGAATCATGTGTTATCCTTGATAGGGGGAGAGTGTTACTTTTTTTTGTGCAACTAGATTTTGGAGTTAAGGGGGAATAATACCTTAATAAAGTTTTGTGATGTCACACAACATGTTGTAACATGCTCTACTAAGTATGGTAAATTAATTCTCAGGCTGATATATATTACTTAGTTGTTGAGTGTTTGTCCATATGATTTGAATAAGAGTGTCTTGTGTGTCCATAAGACTGTATGAGATAAAGTTGTTATCTGCATTATCATTTAGATCCTATAGAGGGTGTGGACTATGCATGTAGTGTTGCTAGCAGACAGTATGTGGTTGGATGTCAAAACATGTTACAAAACATGTGCGTGTTGAGCCTAGCTAGGATTGTTTATGGATGGTGTTAGCTGTAAAGTGTGAAACACGTGTTTATTTGTTTTGGATGGTTCCTTTAATTAGCGTAGAAGTTTTTGCGCCTAAAATAACGGGCCTTAACCAAGAAGGCTTCTTTATTCAAAGATAGTCTATTATTATCTATGTATTTGCCTACTATTTATAAAGAGTGTTTCTTCTCATTCAGCATGTGAGTGGTTTCATCATTTCTTTTCTCTTATGGGCTTTCTCAGTATTTAGGTGAGTATTGCATGGGTTTGGTGCTGTGAGGGTTGACTTTGCCAATTTTTGGATAAAAAGGGGGAGAAAAAGTTTGTTCATATGGGGTGCTTGGAGTTGGTGTTCCAATGGTTGTGTCAGACGTGTTCTTGGGTGGTGGTTGGATGTAAAGATGGATGTTGTAGCTTAGTCCTTGTGTCTTGAGTTATGAACACAAGTATGACTTGTGTTCTGAGTTACATAAGGGAATGAGGCCATTGTTCTGTTATGCTACCATTGGTCTTCTTGAGGGGAGTACTTCTCATCCTGAGAGGAATGTTTCTGGGAACCTGAATGGATAGGGGTAGTAATGGATTAGTTCGGCCAAGAGTTCAGGACCTTCTACTCCTTGTCCACTGCTATTTCCACTGATGCTGAGAAAGGTTGTTGAGGAAGATGTCAAGCAACATGTCCAAACTTGATGAAGAAAAGGTTGCTGGTTTTTTTTGGCTTTGCTGCTGTTATCTATGTTGTATTTTATTTATTTGTTTTAGCCAAAATTTGCCATATGGGGAGATTGTAAGTTCTGTATTTTTAGGATTGGCATTAATTTTGTAAAACAAATATAGCAACAATAAAATGTATAGGACTTTGCAAAATAAAGAACAAGTTAAGAAAATAAGTCCAATTGTGTGCCTAAACATGTGAGTTAAAATGTTTCAACATCTCGAACAACATGTTGAAGAAGATGTCAAGACAGTTCATTCGACATCATGAACTGATATAGGTGGATTGAAGACTCTGTTATTATTTAACAGAAGCATAATATTCAGAGAATCAAAATAATCCAATGTGGCGTTGATTTAATGATCTTGAAGATTCAAATTTATATTGAAGACAAATATTGAATAAATATAGAGTTTCTATATTTAAAGATATTTTAGGAAGTTGTTATCTTTGAAAATGTTATTTGTAGCAGATTTTTCTGCATGATTGTAGCAGTTGTTATGCTGCATATTTAGGCCCAAAATGCAGTTGGGATTAGGTTATAAAATGAAACCTTGTAACCTAGGTTTAGTAGCCATTCAAAGATGTAAAATTCATATCATTAGGGATGAGTTCTAGTCACAGACGTATGCAACAAGATTCATTCCTTGTGGTTGTTTTTCTTTGTAATCCTCAAAGCTTTTAAGCAAGTGGTATTTTGTTCTTGACTGAAGCTTTGAAGCAAGGTTAAGGTGTTGTCATGGAAGTGTGTCTTTTGTTTTGCCTTGTTGTTTAGGTAAAGAGCCGTCAATATCAACAACTGAGAGTTGGGACTATGAGACATCTTTGCGGTGATTGAAAGTGAGATGGGTTTCTCATATTTAGGAGTTCCTAAGTAGAAGTTGCATTGGTATTGATTAAGTGAGAGGATTGTAAATGGTTTGTTGTGGCTCCTTGAATTGATACTACATAGTGGATTTCCTTCCTGGCTTGGTAGCCCCCAGAGTAAATGAGTTTGCATTGAATTGGGTTAACACTTTGAATGTGTTCTTTATTGCTTTTCTGTTTTATATATTTTGCAGTATTCTTGCTGAATGTCAAACCAGATGTCTAAGCATCCCGTAGGATAGTTAGAATCTGGTATATCAGAATTTTATGATGTTGTTGTCTGTACCTTGTCGTGTTTAACAAGTAACAGATCAGATGTCTCAACATCGTATTCGACATCTGAGTCTGTCATACCAGAATTTGAATTTTCATGATTGATTCCCCCTTTTCCTAATTTTAGAACATAACCATTTGACCCCAACTAAAGATTTCCTATATTACTCTCAATATCCTTCACCAAATTACCATTCAACCATTTTCTCTTAATATTCCAATATTTTAATTATTCAATATAATATAATTTATTTAAATTCATAGCATATTAAATAATATTATACTCCCTTCCACATATTACCACTCCACACCACACATACAAAACACAACAATTCCAATTAAATAGTTAAATAATTAATTGGGGCGTTACAAATCTCCCTCATTTAGAATATTTTCGTCCTCGAAAACTTACCGCATATGAATAAATTCGAATAAGACTCTCGCATCTTGCTCTCCAATTCCCAAGTCATGTTTCCGCTTGCAACTCCTCCCCAAACCACCTTTACGAGAACAATATCCTTGCCTCTCAACTGCTTCACCTCATGATCATCAATTCGTTCTGGTAGTGCTTTAACTATAAGATTATCTCTTACTTCAACTTCATCCATCGATATCACATGTGACGGATCCGGAACATACATTCGAAGTTGTTAAACATGGAATACGTCATACAAATTTGATAATTGTGGTGGCAATGCCACTCTATAAGCAACAAGGCCAACGCTTGCAAAAATATGGTTTGAACCAATAAATCTAGGAGTAAGCTTCTTCGACTTCAAAGCTTGCCTAACACAGGCCACCGAAGTAAACCTCAAAAACAAATGATCTCCTTCTTGAAATTCAAGATCTTTCCTTCTCTTGTCATGGTAACTCTTCTGCCTACGCTATGAAGTTCTCATCTTATCTCGAATTAACTTCACAATCTCAGTAGTCTGCTGCACAATATCAGGTCCAAGTACAACACTTTCACCAGACTCATGCCAACATAAAGGTGTCCGACATCTTCGACCATAAAGTGCTTCAAAAGGCGCCATTCTGATACTGGAATGATAATTGTTATTATAAGTAAACTCGATCAACAATAAGTGACTATCTCAAGCACCTCCTTGTTCAAGCATAAAGGCCCTCAACAAATCTTCCAAAGATTGTATAGTCCTCTCTGTATGCTCATTAGTCTGAGGATGATAAGCTGAACTAAATTTCAACTTCGAAACTAATGCCTCTTGCAAGCTCTCCCAAAACCTAGAAGTAAATTGCGGATCTCTATCTGATACAATACTCAGAGGAATTCCATGCAACTTCAAAATCACACTGACATATATCTTTGTCAATCTCTGCAAGGAATAAGTAATACCAATCGAAATAAAACGCTTTGACTTTGTCAACCTATCAATAATCACCCATATAGCATCATGCCCTCTCGGAGTGTTAGGTAACCCCATAACAAATCCATTGAGATACTATCCCATTTCCACTCTAGAATATCCAACGTTTGCAACAAACCAGCAGGTTTCTGATGTTCCACTTTCGACTTTTGACAAGTCAAACAAGCATAAACAAACTGAGCCACATCACGCTTCATATTGGGCCACCAAAACATCTTCTTCAAATCTTGATACATTTTCGTCGCTCCCGGATGAATACTCAAACTACTTTTATGTCCTTCTTCAAGGATCATTCTCTTCAATTCAAGATCATCAGGAATACAAATAAGCTCCTGAAACATTAGCACTCCCTGTTCATCATCTCAAAATTCATTACCTCCAGCCAGTTCATCACTGACCATCAAGTCCACCAATTTCACATCTGACTTCTGACTCTCCCGTATACAATCAAGAAAATCATATTTAACCTTCAGCATTCCCAACATTACACTATGAGGTGTTTGTTCGCAGCCCAAACTCATATCTCTAAATTGTTCAATCAACTCCAATTCTCTAGCCATCATGATCGACATATGCAATGTCTTCCGACTTAAGGCATCAGCCACAACATTATCCTTACCGGGATGATAATTCAAATTGAAATCATAGTCCTTCAAGAATTCCAACCAACATCTTTGCCTCATATTTAACTCTTTCTGGTCAAAAAGATACTTCAAGCTCTTATGACCACTATATACTTCAAATCTCGAACCGTACAGATAATGTCTCCAAATCTTCAATACAAAAACCACGGCTGCTAGTTCCAAATCATGGGCAGGATAATTCCTCTCATGAATTCTCAACTGACGTGATGCATACGTCACTACTTGGTCGTCTTTCATTAACACTCCACCCAAACCCATAAAAGAAGCATCACAATAAACCACAAATGGTTCATCTTCTTTTGGTAAAGTTAAAACTAGAGTGGTAGTCAACTACTTTTTTAGCTCAATGAAACTCTGTTCACACTAGGTGTCCCATAAAAACACATTATCCTTATAGGTTAATTGAGTAAATGGAAGTGCCAACATCGAAAAACCTTCAATGAATCTTTGATAATAATCGGCTAATCCCAAGAAACTTTTAATTTCTGTCACCGACTTCGGAGTCTCCCATTGTAGAACTGCATCTACCTTGGATGGATCCATAACAATCCTTATTCCCGAAATCACATGACCAAGAAAACTCACCTCTTTCAACCAAAACTCGCTCTTCAATAGCTTAGCATACAACTTTTTCTCTTTCAACACTTGTAACACAATCCGCAAATGTTCAGCGTGCTCTTCTTCTGACTTAGAGTAAATCAGAATATCATCTATAAAGACAACAACAAATTGATCCAAATAATCATGGAAAATTTGGTTCATATATTCCATGAATACTCCAGGTTCATTAGTAACTCCAAACGACATCACTACATATTCATAGTGTCCATACCGAGTCCTAAAAGAGGTCTTCTGCATATCCTTATCTTTCACTCTTATCTGATGATAACCCGATCGCAGATCAATCTTACTGAAAACACAAGCAACAACCAAATGATCCATCAGATCATCTATCCTTGGAAGTGGATACTTGTTCTTAATTGTCACCTTATTCAATTTCCTGTAATCAATATACAATCTCATACTATTTTCTTTCTTTTTCAGCAACAATACCGGAGCTCCCCAAGGCGACACACTTGGTCTCACAAACTTCTTTTCTAATAGTTCCTCTAATTGCTTCATCAATTCACATAACTCGGAAGCTGACATACAATAAGGTGCCATCGAAATAGGTCTAGTTTCGGGCACAAGATCAATACTGAATTACACCTCTCTCTCTCTGGCAGAACATCCAAAATTTCATATGGAAATACTTCCGAAAAATATCTCGCCACTAGCAATTTGCCAATTGCCATTTCATTTTCCACTTATAAAGATGCAAACAGTGCCAACACCTGCGCTTCTTCATTCAAAAGTTATTTCAACTCTCGAGCAGATAAATAACCAGATTCTTCTTCTTCTTCTTCATCAAGAGTAAGAAATCGAACTAGCTTGCTGAAACAATTAATGTGAACATGATTGACTCCAACTAGTTCATTCCTAGAATCACATCTAAACCTCCCAATGGCAAACAAATCACATCCACTCCAAAGTCCTTACCATATATCGATAGAGGACAATTCAAACAAACGAGAGAAGTAGTTAACGACCCATCAGCAGGAGTCTCGATAACCATTTCTCCTTTCATAGGGGAAACAACAAGACCTATTCTACTCACACAGTCAATAGAAATAAAATAATGTGTAGCGCCTGTGTCAATCATAGAAATCAAAGGCATATTTTTAATATAGCAAGTATCTCTGATCAAACAATCCTCACTGGAAGTCTGTGTCCCTATCAAAGAAAACACTTTTCCTCCAGTTGCAGCTTTCTTTGGTTTCTAACAATGAATGCTGATATGACCTTTCTCTCCATAGTTGTAGCAAGTAACCAGATTAGTCTTACACTCTATAATCAAATGTCTCAACTGGCCACATTTGAAACACTTCTTCACGTCACTCGTACACTCACTGATACGATGACCCTGTTCACCACACCTGTAACACTTTAGAGAAGTAGGAGCACCTCCCCCACTTGGCTTCTTACCCTCAACATGTTTTTGTTTACCTTTATCAGCTGGAGCTGCATAAGGCTTCCCATGATGCATTTGTTTCTTTCCTCTTCTCTCAGCCAAAGTCTTGAAGTGATTTGATCAAGCCTTGTTGTCTTCTTCAAAGATTCTACAATAATCAACTAAATCCGGAAATCTTCAGATCCTCTGATAACCAATCGCCTTCTTGATCTCAGGCCTCAAACCATTCTCGAACTTAACACACGGAAATTTGCATTCGCCTCACTATAGTGCAGATAAAACTTTGCCAGATTAGCAAACTTGACATCTTACTCGGTAACTGACATACTTCCTTGTTTCAGTTCCAAAAACTCAATCTCTTTCTTTCCTAAAACATCTTCAGGAAAGTACTTCCTCAAAAATTCAATTCTAGACACAGTTCAGGTAATTGCCTCACCCAACATCTCCAACCGCTGACGAGTGTCAACCCACCAGTCATCAGCTTCTCCTACCAGCATGTGCGCACCCAACTGCACCTTACTGCCTTCAGAACATTCCATCACTCTGAAGATCCTCGTGATCTCCTTGAGCCACTCTTGTGATCAATCTAGGTCATACTTTCCCTTGAATGTAGGTGGATCATTCTTCTGAAACTCATCATTCTCACAATCCCCATCATTCATCGGATTTTGCATAGCTCGAGCCATCGTCTGCATAGCGGTGGCAAGTGCAGCATCGTTTCATCCAACCATTCTAAATCTATTACACAACAACATCCAACCAAGGATTAAGAACTCTACTACAACACTCAACAACGACTCGAAGACTCAATTACTTAGTCGGATGGACCAACATGCTTTGATACTACGTTGTAACACCCAAAGTACATCCCACGAATTTTTAATTAAAATCAGAGTAATTAAAACACACAATTCATTTTGAGTGTCACATTCACTACAAACACACGCCTCAATTTGATACGTTTTACAAAATATTTTTACTTGCAGCAGAAATCCTTAAATTGACACAAAATAAGTTTTAATAGCAACATGTCTTTATAGAATAATTAAATAAACAAAGAAACAATCATTGTCCCGACACCCTAAAGCACGTATCAGAGCTGACTCTTCTAACTATGAAGTACACCGACTTCACCGACCACCAACTCTACTAATCCTGATCACCTGCATGTTACTAACATAGGGGTAACATTCAAACAGAAGGGGTGAAATACTTACACAAACAAAAGGGGAAAATAATAAGAACAAAAGCAAGTATCATCAAGTAAATCACCACTTCTCATCAAACAACAAATAAACTCATACACCAAAACATGATATTGATATTCCATACACAACAACTTATGCAATGAGACTCTACCAACTCTATGCATGCGGTACCATATATCGATCTCTATTTCACGATCCAATTCCCGCCGGAACTCTCGACCCCTATTTCATGGTCCAATATGATCCTTATTTCATAATCACACCCTCGACCCCTGTTTCATGGTCACGTATGATCCCAATTTCATGACCGCACCAACATCACACCGATCCCCTTTGGGATTCGAATGGACATACCCTACCTTGGTACGCCATTCCCAACCATGCACATGCTATGCACCATCAATGAAAAGTATTCATGTCTACAACAACTACTTCATGCAATCAAAATCAACAACTAACATACAACAATTACTAACTACAACACCAAAAAACATCCATAACACGCATCTTCGAATACGACAACATATATCAACATCCACGAGAACACATAACAACAACACAACACACATCCATAATTACATTAACATATATCAACATCAATGTCATGTAACAACAACAACAACCACACATAGCAACAAGAATAACAAGTGTACATATCAATTCATGTTCATTTCAAGTTATGCTTATTATTCTTCCAATTAAGCACCTAACCCATCTCTACCTACCTCTAACAGCACTACATTGATCCCCATCCCTTAATATATCAATTAAAAATTATTAGAGAATTTTCAGATTAAAAATGATTTATTTTTCACTCCAGGTCTCACTAAGAGAAATGCTTGCTCACTAAGCGAGCAACTCTCTATAAAGAACGATCCAAAATTTTCACTCGCTCGCTAAGCGAGGACTGCGATTTCAGCAGTTCTCCTTCTGCGAGATAGCCAAAACCCTGCTATGATTTTATACCCCAAAACTAGTTTTTATAGCCAGAAAACACAGAATTTCAACAATCAAACACCTAATTCATACCATTATCACAAAATCAACAATTTCTAACAACCTAACACACTTTTTCATCCAAATTCACCCAACCTCATATCCTCTACTCAACAAACTCATGCCTAATATTCCTATTATGAAACCCTTGGGAGATGAATAATCCCACCCTTACCTTTGTTTGATGAATGATTCCTCTCCTAGCCGGAATTTCCTCTTCAAGCTTTTCCCTTTCTCCTTCCTTCTTCCTATGTTCACATTTTCTCTTCACGGTCAGTTTTCACGACTGATTCCCCTTTTTCCTATTTTCCAAACATAACCCTTAGACCCCAACTAAGGATTTCTTATATTACCCTCATTATCCTTCACCAAATTACCATTCTACCATTTTCTCTTTATATTCCAATATTTTAATTATTCAATATAATATAATTTATTTAAATTCATATCATATTAAATAATATTATACTTCCTTCCACATAATACCACTTCACACCACACACACAAAACAAAACAATTCAAATTAAATAGTTAAATAATTAATCGGGGCATTACACCCAATATCATTCTTAAAAATCGCTTAAGAATAATCAAACCATAACAAAGACATACTAAAAAATGTTCAACACATTCACTGACTCATTTATTTGTCTGCGTGCATCTCTACTATATATATTTGCATCTCTGCTAAAATCTCTAAGTACCCGGGTTATTGTCACCAGAGCAACCTTTAAATAACTTAGAGCCTTATTAGGGAAAAACATATCCTCCTCTTGGGCTTAGTTCATGGACCCTTAGGCCTCTTAAAGGTGTATTCTCTCAAGCTTAGAAGTTACTAAACCTCCCCTACCCTCCTCTTAGGCTTTGTTCGAGGACCCATGGGCCTCTTAAACGTAACCTAGTCTCCTATTGGGCTTAAGCACAAGGACCCTCAAAGGCTTCATAAAAGCATAGGAACAGATCCTTTAGAATCAAACACATACAGTAGTCTCCCTAATGGATGACCAAGATAGCCTCCTCTTAGGCTTTCTACAATTGAACCTCCCTAGACAAAGGAATATCTAATGACCTTAAAACTTTTATCAAATAAACAGACAAAACACTCTTCATACAGAGTCAGTCTCCCATCAAATTTTCAGCCTCCCATCTTAGGCTTCATATAAGATACAAACAATCAAGAGTCATTCTCTCACAAATAAGCTTCACACATGGGCTTCCAAATCAGGACACAGATAAAACTTTCCCTACATAGTCAGTTTTCTTTGTATAGCTTCAACCTTGGGCTTCAATCAAGGCACACATATAAATCAAACCTTTCCCTCTTTAGACATGAAAAATTCTCTCCACTGAGTCTTTTATAGCTTCAACCTTGGGCTTCAATCAAGGCACAAAAGTCAAAAACCTTACAGTCAACCCAAATACAGTCATAGTCTTGGACTTTAACTAATCTAACAATATAATCATAGTCTTCGAATTTAACTAAGCTAATTCAACAATGGTGTCATAGTCTTGGACTTTAACTAAGATAATCTCTTTCACTCATACACTTGGAATATAAATAAGATCACTTTCCACCAGTCATTTTTTTCCACCCAATTCAGCTTTCCTGAGCTATGCAATTTAGGTCAACCATTCAGTCCTCGTTGAGCTATGCAATTCAGGGTACCCATTTAGCCTTTCTTGAGTTATGCAAATCAAGATACTAGATTCAGCTTATGCCTTGAGCCATATAATTCAAGCACCCCTATCAGTTACAACAAACCATTTCAGCTTCAATCTTGGGCTTTGATCAAGACACAAAATACAAACAACTTTGAGCATCAACATCTTGTGCTTTAACCAGGATACACATCAACCTTTCCTCCTAGTTCTAGCCTTTTAGGAGGAACTACGATGCTTTGATCCCTGAATTCTCTTTTTGGGGGTACGTAGGCAAAATGTCGTAAGATCTTTGTGAGCACACCAAACAAAAAACAACAATAGGTTCTCAGACCTATCCCAGAACATCAGAAAATTATGAAAACACAAAAACATCAACATCATCATATCTGACCAACACTCATCTCATTCCCAAACCCAAATCAAAGAGACCCAACCAATATCAAAAAGAACAAATTTTTCCCTAAAATTAAGGAAGAAATAATTTATAGAAGAATCCAAAACTAGGTGGCATCTGTCAATCAACAATATGCAAAGTGGGGTGAGTTTAAGATATATTTTTCCTTCCATAACCAGCTTTATCGTGAAAAAATAAGAAATTAGAAAGTAGAAAAAATTTGATAATGATTAAAGACCATAACAATCGAGCTACATAAAGAAAAAGACTTCTACATCTATAATAAATTGTTAAGAGATTTGGGTAACAACTACACTTGATAAAAAATCAGAGGTGTGAACAGAATACAACTTAGAAAGACTCTAAAACTTAAGAACTTCTAAAATATACAAGTGTTAAGATGTTCTAAGTCTAGCAAATTTGACAGAGTAACTTTTCTTTGATTGTCAATGTTCAAAGTCTTGTGGTGTAATGCAGTATGGTAGTCTCTTTCTGTAGGTTTGTAGCTCCATATATAGAGAGGGGGAAAAGAGTTGTTGAAGACTTTCACCAAAAGGTTGAGCTAACTTTGTACTTGATTAGACACATCAACAAATCACTTTTATGCAAGAGGAATTATCTGTTGAATCTAAGGCACCAAAGAAGATATTTTCCTTAAGTCTTCACATGCTTAAAAAGTCTTTAACCCTATTAGATTTTCCTCAATAAAAGAGAATATGCTTTAGAAGTTGACTTCATTCTTTAGAGGCTGATCACTTCAGAGTCTTCTTCATGGCTTCTAAAGCTTCAAAGTCTGGGTCACTAGAGGCTGGCTTTCTTGAGAGTTGACTTCTTTAGAGTCTGGATCACCATTAGTGCCAGAGTCTGAATTTCATATTCAGATTCCTCAAGAAATTCTTCATTTGTTCTCAATCATATAATCCTGCATACTTGATCAAATGTTAGAAAGCCCGATGTTTCTTTAAATACTTTGTCATCATCAAAACTCAAGGGATACGATATCAACCAATTTTACTCTAACAAGATATATAATTTATTTACAACAATCATTACATCGGTAGACCCGTTCTGGATATAAACATTAACCCTATGAGGTCGGACCATCTTTGGAAAAGTCTGGTTTATCATCCCATCTATAGATCTTGGTGAATTTTTTCTCTTGAAATGTGCACCCAAAGATGGAAGAATGCCACCTGCTGCAAGGCATATTCAAAAGAGACATGCAGAACAAAGAATATTTATTTCATTGACTTCTCATACTATTTGGATAGCTCAAGGTTCTCATGAGGCATCTCCTGAATACCATCCTCAACTTTCTTATACACTTCTCAAGCCTCACTAAAAAATAACTCCAAATTATTCACTTTTTTGTTGGAAGATTCCAATTCCTAGCTCACCTCTCTAAGAGTAACATCATTGGTTTATAAAGTCGACCAAAGAAATCTTAGGGTTTTATCTTTCTTCTTCATTTCTTGCACTAGTCATTGCACCCTCTTGAGGGTATTTCAAATTATGCACTTTGGTCCTTATCTCTTTCACCAAACTAGTCATTCTGGTGAGCTCCTCATGATACCAACCATCCTAAAACATTTTTCCCCTTTTGAAGACAGTCAGACAAGAAAATATTTCCCTTTCAAAAGAACTAAAGGATAAAACGATCGATGCTCGACGATCTTGGTAAACATGTTTGGCCAACTCCTCTTGATGAACAATCACATCATTGCCTAAAAAATGTGTAATCCTTCTCGAAATAGAAGCACTATGCCAAACAAGACCTATGAAAGCGCTTTTTTTGGTCGTTAAAAGCGTTGTCTAAGCCTGCATTGTCGTAGGTAAAGACAACGCTTTTATTTAAGGAAAAAGCATTTTCTAAAGGCCCATTTAGAAAGCATTTTTACCTAAAAAGCGCTTTCTAAATGGGCCTTTAGACAGCGCTTTATAAAACGTTGTCTAATGTATAATTATAACATTTTAATTTTTTTTTTGTATTTACCTTTAGACAACGCTTTTAAGGTAGAAAGTGTTGTATAATGTATCCCTTTAAAAGCGTTTTTCCTAAAAAGTGTTGTCTAATATATAAATATAAAATTTTAATTAGTTTTTGTATATATCTTTAGACAGTGCTTTTTGGAAGAAAAAAAGCGTTGTCTAATGTGGGCCTTTAGAAGGCGCTTTTTACTTAAAAAGCGTTGTCTAAAGTATGTGTATACTATTTTAATAAAAAAATTTATACACCTTTAGATAGCGCTTTTTTCCAAAGCGCTCTCTTTTGTTCCCCTTTACAAAACGCTTTTTAAAGTGCTTTCTAAAGGTGTCCTATAATTTTAACATTAGACAGCGCTTTTTCCAGAAAACGTTGTCTTTTCTATACCTATAATTTAATTGGATTTTTTTTAAAATCCAATTTTACCCTTTTTTTTGCATAAACCTGTATTAAACCTATTATACTTCACATTTTCAGTCACAATTCACACTAATCAGATATCATTTCCACTAAATCAAAACTAATACCATTTCACTAATATACACACTAATTCCATTTCAATCCAAAACTATTTATACAAATCAAGTCATTTACATTAATATCATTCACAAAATTGTACGTAAAATAAACCATTCACAAAACTATACACAATTCCTCCTTAATTTCATGCAATTTGAGGAGGTGTAATGAGAAACATCGAATTCATCGAAGTACTACATATCAAAACAAAATATGCATTAGTTAGCTTAAAATAATAAATTATGACATATCCGATAAATATTAAACTAAATCCTAAGTTATAAATCCATGCATACCATAATAAGAACCTCTAATTGATTCATTTGAATGATTTCTCTCATAAACCTTAACACGTAATACCCGCAGTCTATGTCGTTTTTTGTTGAGGACACTACACATAGACAAACAAATAAGAATTCATATAGAGTTATTTTGTGTTATCAATTAGCGTCACTATTAAGCAACAATATGAAAATTAATATACCTGAACATGGACCCATGGAATAGTGTCCAATTTAGACCGTGCTACTCGATGATCTCGTTGTGCTCGGTATATTAGTATTGATCTATAAAAGAAAAATGTAAATTTAGAACAATCACACTATAAATATACATATACACATAAATATTTCGTCCAATATGACTTACTTATCAACCACTTCCTTCAGATTCGGATATGTTGTCCAATTATGCTCCAATGAATTCAGATGATACACCACTTCTTTTTTTTTATTAATGGCAACCAACAACCAGTGTCCATTGTAAAATATAACAAAGGTTTATATGGATAATTTTTATGCAAAAGATACAAATATCATAATGAAATTAGAATGAAAATCTTACTTGGGTCCAGTATTATACGGTAAAAAAAACAAAGCTTCGTTCTCTTTGGTGGACATATATATCTCAACCTAGTGGTCTCTTACTGTATCTTTATTCAGTGAATTTGTCGGTGCATTGACACAGTGAAAAGCAATGAAACAAAATCTCTTTGAGAGTTCATTCCCACGCATCACTTTTTCATACAAGAACCTTAAATAAAAACATAATAAACATTAGACTATTTTCATTGAAATGTGTAAATAAATTATTCACCTAAATAAATAATAGAGTATTGATCATATTACCAGATGTAGTAATGAACAACAGCGATGCCTAATTCAAGATGATTGAAAATCTGCTCCATGTCCTCTTTTCCGATAAACTCGATATGATCATAAATACCAAAAACACCTTCGTCCATACATACTTGACGAACACCACCTTGCATCACATTTGATGTTGGCAAAAGTGTTTTAAGGCACAACTGAAAGGGAGGAAGACCTTTTTCTTGTCGGCGCGGACTTAACAGGAGCTTTTTCCAACTTGTTGGTGATCTATTGTGAAACTTGAGCAGGAACCTAAAATTCATATAAGTTAGGTAAAGTAGACAATCATGAAACATTTGAATTCGAATAATAGAATAACACTTAAAATGTACCTGTCATTGTGATGCAACAGACTCGTTTTACCGCAAAACCCTTTTATCCTTAGATGCGGGTTTTGTAGGAGTCTAACATTACCATGTAAAAAAATGTACAGAATGGTTCATAATAATTTTCATAATTGTTTAGAATTGACATTTTAATACTAAGATAGTTTCGTAATGGTTTTCAACATACCTCGTCATTTACACAAATGAGGTCTAACGACCATGCAACAAACAAACCTAGTGCATCTCGCAATAATATAGCCTCTGAAATCTCGTCAGGTATAGGTAGTATCGCATCCTTATCTAAAACAACTTCAACCGACACTTTCAGATGACCATGAGGGAGCGGTTTAGTGTGAAGTAACTCTCACACTTTGTTGTGCACTTTTCCCTTGCCAACCATGCGATAAGTCGGTAGCGACAAATATAGCTGACAAGATGAAATGCCCTGAAGCAATAATGAATTCATAATTGTTAATGTGTATAAAAGTAAATTAAAATAAATGTGTTAATTTAAATAAATTAAATATGAGCTAATTACCTCGGGAATTATTTTTTTTGACAATTGATATTATCTTTGTCACTAACAACTTTCATCCCGGAACCGCGTTTTTCCGCCTCATATCTCTCTTTATCCTTTTGCAATTCGCGGATTTGCGTTTTTAGTTCCTCCATTGATTGCATGACTTCTTGGTTGCTTGGATTTTTTTTCTTCGGTTGTTTATAGAAGGAAGATGGAGTCACATAATAAACTTTACCTCTCACCCGACCGAAATACTCAAGAACATTTAGTACTCGACTAAGAATGCTCCTGCTATCCTCGTTACCGGTGGTGGTTAAGGTTTGAGATAGAGTCTCCTGAAAATCATTAGTGGGGATTAAAAATTACTTATATTTAAATAAAATTTTGATTAACTTAAATACATAATGTTATACTTACACATTCGTCATAAACGTGTTGGATATCTTCCCTAACATCTCCATCCTTGCCCACACGAGCTTTCATCCACAAAACATGTTCTGGAAGTGATGATGCTTCACTTTTCGACTCTACTATCTGCACATTGAGATAAATAATAAGTTCATCAATTATAACACAATAATACAATTCATAAAATTATACCATTTATATATACGTACCAATTTTTGTTCTAACCGTGCATATCCCAAACGCCCTTTTTTGTATAGATACGCGGATTTTTCTGCTCTTTGGCGATTCTTGGCACTCAAAACCTGGATAAACAAGTTTAAGTCATTTCAGAACAAACTAATGAAACAATTATATAATACAATAAATATACATGAAAAAATAACATTACATTGAATTCTTTGGTTTTCCGTTTGGCTACAAAATTGGCCCATTCTTCCGGTGAAATCAAATCTGCATACAATTGTGGAAGGTCTGCTTCAACAAAAAATTTGTCCTTATCTTTTATATATTTTGATGTTAATAAGGATCTAAACCCTCTGTGTCTCCTTCCGGCCATTTGAAGACAATAATCCTTCCGGATTTCTTCAATATTAAAGGACCTATGTTTAAAAAAAACATACATATATAAAGACTTAATCGTCAACAAAAATAAAATAACATCAATCATATTTGGTAAGTACCTTTATCTCAGTCCATATCCTATCTTTACCATATTTTAGCGTTGGGTTCCTCCAATTATCATTGGTAATAGGAATGTGATGGCGGGCAAGTGAACTAATATATGAAGACAATTTTGAACCGTTAGGCTCAATCAGTTGGTCATCATCATTCCAATGTACATCATATTTGATCCCTTTATCCCTAGCATGGATGATTGACTTCATTATTGTGATTCCTCTTTTTATTTCACTTTCTACATTTGAAGGTGCATCCTGAGCTTCATTTGTATCATTATATGTCTCACTTGTGTCCTCCCACTCGTTACCAGCCATTTGACCTGTAAAAAGAAAAAAAATTAAATGACAAATATAAAAATCCATAATCCATATTCATTAAATGATATAAGATATATATAAAATGAAAACTAATTAATATTATTGAATGATATAATCTATTATTTTATAACTAGTACCTTTTTTAGGCACGTCTCTTTCTTTTCTTGGTTGGAATATGTTATACCCATCTCTTAACAACACGGACGGTTGGATTGAACCAAATACCCTCATTATGATTATTTCTAGTAAATGATTCAATATCATCATCAATATCACCTTGATCATTTCTAGTAAATGATTCAATATCAACATCAATATCACCTTGATATCCAATGTTATCATAAATTACTTTGTTCGATAAAAGCACTATAGACCACTTTGTACTTGTCGGATCATTAACATAGAACACTTGTTTAGCTTGATAGGTGTAACACCCCAAAATTTGCCCTCTCATTTTTCATAACATCTAGCATAGCATTTAGCATATTCAAAGTCATATCACAAGCAAAAACATTGCATCATATTCATCATAGCTGAGGTGAGGCTTGTAATCAGTGGCTGAAGCAATTAGGGGCCATCCAAAAGCAACAAAAGAAGGAATATGTCTTTAAAACATTGTGCAAAGGGCCACAAGAGTCCTATGGACTAATTTTGATCAAGAAAAGAAAAAAATAAAAATAAAAATAAATGAGTTAATTTGCTGGAAATGAGTTAATTTGTTGTACCGATACATTCGATGTATGTATTGATGCATAAATGAGTTAATTTGCTAGAAATAACCAAAGCTTTAGTATGTATCGATGCATACATCTTCGTATAGATACATGCATGTTTCATTTATGTATCGATACATTCGATGTATGTATCGATGCATAAATGAGTTAATTTGCTGGAAATAACTCATGCTTCAGTATGTATCGATGCATACATCTTTGTATCGATACATGCATTTTATATAACTAACATGTATTGATACATACATGTTTCGTATCGATACATAAGCCTATTTTTTCTGTTTTTTCAGTTTCTTCTCCCTCAACTTTATCCTTTCCTTTGCCTTATTCCACACTCTTCACACTTGTTCCACACTCTTTACATTTCCTTTTCCCTTGGATTACTCTACCACATTCTAGAGTTTTCTACAACCTTCCAAGGAATATTCCAAGGAATATTCTAAGGAATATTCCAAAGAACACTCTAGAACTCTCTAGAACTCTAACTAACTCCAAACCTAACCTAACTCTTAAGCAACCTCCATTCCCAAACCTCATGCCAAGCCTATACTTTATATAAATCCACTTCATCCCAAAGCTAAGCTCTCTCATTTTTTTCACTATTCTTCATCCTTTTCACTTCATCTCTTTCATTCTTCTCCCAAACGTTTCCACCATTTTCAACCTCTCACCAAAGCTTCTTCATAGAAGTTCTTCCATTAATCATCTCAATGTGAAGCTTATCTGAAGAATCAATTCTGATTTTGGGGGAGTTTTGAGTTTATTGGAGGTTATTTATCAAGTGTTCATCAAGAAGCATCATCAACCGCATTTATTTTACGCATTCGCGGATCGAAGCTTCGACTATCCGGTTTTCCTCTCCATTTGCATTCTGATCTGCATCGCAACACTCACCGAAGCAATCCTCCGTTTCGTAGGTTGGTGATCTAAATCCACTTCTCGACGTAACTTATTCTCTTCATCTCGCCATGACGGCATTCTTCGTGTGTTTATAGTTATATATGCGTTTGACCGTTTAATTTCGTCTTGATTACGATTTGATAACTTTGTTTGTTCGTAGTTAGAATTATAGCTTATTCTAGGTGCCATTAAGGTTTAGATTATGGATTTTAGGTGTAAAATTTGTGCTCACTAGATAATAGTTGCATTAGGAGCTTTAGGAAATAAGTCGATTGCAAGAAGTGTTTTTTCCCTCTTTTTCTTGGGCATTACTTCTCCCTTTACCACCATAGATTGATATGTCCTGATTTTAGGGAATTTTCAAGATTAGTTTCGACATCTCATTCCTCCATTTTGAGTCGCTTCGACACGCTTCCGTCCATTTCACATATTTAGTGTTTATGTGTTTGTTTGTGCATGAATTGACGTATTGCATATTGTTGTTATGTCTGTGCACCTTTTGTCATGTAAATAATCATGTTGCATTCTGTTTTTGCATCTTTCGTATATTTCGTTAACTCATTTGCATTTCATTGTATCAATATATATGTTGCATTTCACATAACCATGTATGTATGTGCATTTGGCTGCATTTTGGTTGCATTAAGCTTGGCATTCTTGTTTATGTATCATGTTGCATATTCATGATCAATATTCATTATGTTCATATGCCATGTTCACGTGCCATATTTTGCATACTTGTTGCATAATAAATCATGTGGTGCATTCTTGCATAATCCCTACAAAAAATAATCATGACATTCAATCATGCTCTCGATCCATATTCATGTTGCATATTCATGATAATTGAGTATTTCATGATTGAATTTGTGCATTAAAAATAAAAATAATCAAAGCTACATTTTACATTTCATAGCTGTCTTTGCATATAGGAGTTGTAAAATGTATGTTGCTTGTTGTGTAGTTCATGTTGTTTGTGACTTTTTACACCTGTCTTGCATGCTGATTGTGGGCTGTAAAAGTTGATTGTGTGTTACATGGCATTTATTGCTATTTTTGTATTTGGTAGCTGTATAGGTTGTTGAATTTTGTATTGCATTGCCTTTAGGTTCATTAAACCGTAGATTGAGTCTAATTTAGGTCCTTGTTCCCTTAGGAATTAATTTGGTATTTGTTTACCTTATTTTTTGTCATGTTTACCATGCTAACATTTGTTTTGTAGGGGGAATATTGAGGTAAGTATTACTTCATTCTCATCTTTTATGCATTTTGATTGTGTTTGCCTTAGCACCTTGTGCTTTGATCATAGGCTTTCCCTTTTGCTCTCGTAGAAACAACTTAACTTCCTTAGAAAGTAAGTTAGTTTCTAACTCTCTTTTCTTCTTATTAGATTTAGAAGCCACACTAACCATATGATATCTTTTGAATGAATAACTTAGGGTTGTGTCTTAATCCCCATTAGTTTTGTCCTTTCTCCATTTGAGTCTTCTTCTCTCATCTTCAAACAAAATCAAAAGACACATAATAAAGGATGGAAGTAATCTCTTGTGTATAGCCTTATTCCATGGGGCACTCATATTCATTCCATCTTGGAATAGTGTGAGCTTGTCTAGCATGACCTATAAGTCTAATCATGAGGCTACTTTCACAAACGATAAACTCAAAACAATTCTCATAAAAGACAACAAACAAAGACACCGCGTCTTCTCTTCTCATCTCTTAATCTTTGCAGACGAATACGATTTGCCTCGACAGTTCAAACAGCGATATGGTAAACACCCTCGAGTTAGAGCCGGTAACACCTGAGCTAGAGCTATGGCAATTTCATTATAAAAACACAAACAAAGTTCCCGCCTTAGTTAGGCGAACTACGTCGACTATGATCCTCATTTTCCCGATGAGGTACGTAGGCAGCGGGGTAGGTCCCGTTCGAGCACATTCTTTATTTTCCCTACATTTCCCCTTTTTCTTTCCATTTTCTTTTCCAATTCCATTTCCCACTCTTATTCCAGTTCCAGATAGCAGTACTTCTGTTCAGCATCTTTATTTTTTCTCACCCTTTGAAACAGACTTACAAGCGTGGATCCCGTCGGGTACGGCGGACGGTCTGGGGTGCTAATACCTTCCCAGGTCGTAACCGACTCCCGAACCCAGATCTTTGGTTCGCAAGGCCTCGTCCTTTCCTTCTGCCTTAGGTTTGTGCAGCCTTACCTTTCCCATTCATTCGGGATAAAAATGTCTGGCTGGAGACTCTACATTTTCCGCGCCACTTTCGCGTTTGTACTAGGAGGAAAATCCCGGGAGCGACAGCTGGCGACTCTGCTGGGGATCGAACCCAGAATCTCTGGTTTCCCTCGTAGAGTCAATCCTAGCACTTGTCTGTTTTTGCTTTTTTGGGTGTTTATCTGTTTGTTGTTGTGTGCTTTAGTTTAGCTTTACTGTTTTCATTTACAGTTTTACTTTATAGCTTTACTTTACAGCTTTATTTACTGCTTTCCGTATTTATTTTTCATGCATCATATACTGGACTATGTTGGTTTCATTTTTTCTATAGGATGGGATTTGTTACTGTGAGATAAGCCAAATATCCGACTTGAGTGCACCTAGGACTTAGAGTGGTTCCACTTTGGCTTCATGACAATCTTGCTATGTTGGTATTAGTGAGTTCCACGCCTTGACTTGCGACCTTCTCGGAAATGTATTGATGCCAGAATCTTTCTAGGGCAATACACAACCTTGATAGTTATATGCAGTCAGGGGACCGATCATTGAGAACCTTTGTGGAAACATCCCTCTCCAATGATGAGTGGCAGACCACATTTGTTGGCAAACCCATTCGCACCGGAGGGCCCACTGGGAACTCGCATAGGATGGCCTGGTTCTCTCTTAGGAATCCCGTTAAAGCAAAATTGTTCGTATGACGATAGCATTGTATCCCAATGGCTGAATGTGCTTTTGTTTCTCGATTCAGTGCTTGAAGTTGGGGACTTATGAGGGATGCTTGTTTTCCCGGACTCAGCTGAGACCTCCCTGGTTAGTACATAATACCAAACTGATTCCCTGATTTGGTCATGATCCATTTCTCGGAAATGGTGAACATATTATTGCTATCCGTCTTTGAGAGTCTGTGATGTTGACTCGGAGTAGCATACCCATGAGATGGGAGGGGTTTACAGGTTTGCAGGAACCCTGAAACTTCCAACATACCCGCTTTCGGTGGTACTATTATTATGATTCTTCAATAGTACATGAGTGCCTTCTCAGCACCAACATTAGACCAGTAATCGCCAGACCTTTGATCACATGCCAGTGCATTGCATAACATCCTCTGCATGCTTGCATTACTAACACATGTTTACTCATTTGCAAGGTCGCATGTCGCATCCTCATATCATACGCATTTACTGCATGATTTTCATATTTTGCATTCTTACAGGTTATTCGGACTTCCTAACTTATTCAACTTCAGGAAATATAGCTGGTCAACACGTTCACCAGTATCCAACAAAAAGAAACCGAGTAAGAATGGCTGAACGAATGCAGAATGATCTCAATAAGATCCGACAGAGGATGGATCAGTTCATGGAAATGATTATTGGCATGGCCCAGAACCAGGAGCGTCTCAGGTTGATGGTTGAGCAACCCCAGGAAAATGCTAATACCAGAACACCGATTGAGAATGTGGATCCTAACGCTACCCGTAACAGAGAGCCAAATCCCAACAGGACTGCAGCCCGTGATGTGGTTATATAAGACACGCAAGAGGACCAGTTCATTCTACTAGATGCTAAATGAGATCAATGACCGCGGGTATGAAGAGCTAGCAGAGAAGATTAAGGCCATGGAATGTCATAATTCCCTGGGCATCGATGTAACCAGTCTTGGGTTAGTGCTAGGAGTCAGAATCCCTCCTAAGTTCAAGGCACCATCATTTGACAAATACAATGGCAGCACATTCCCTAGAACTCACATTCATGCATACTTTGGAAGAATCTCGGCTCACACTGATGAAGAGTAACTTTGGATGCATTTCTTCCAAGATAGTCTATCTGGAGCTTCATTGAGCTGGTACATGAAGCTAAACAGGGTCTCTATCCGATGCTAGAAAGATTTAGCTGAAGCTTTTCTCAAGCAGTATCAATACAATATTGATATGGCTCCAAACCGCACTCAGTTGCAGAACTTGTTTCAAGGACCTAAGGAAAGCTTTAAGGAGTATGTCCAGAGGTGGTGTGAATTGGCTGCACAGGTTCAACCTCCATTGCTCGATCGGGAAATGGCATACATGTTTATGGGCACCTTGCAAGGGGCATACTTGGATCGTCTGGACGCTTTCCCATCCATCGGTTTTACTGATATTATCATTGCTGGAGAAAGGATAGAAAACTTCCTGAAATTGGGAAAGATCTAGGATGCAAATAGTGTTGGTTCTTCTGGTGTGAAAAAGCCCTTTGGAAATGGCCAAAGATGAATAGAAGGCGAGACCAATGTTGTGTATAGAGGTCGAGACAAAGGTCGTTCTCAATGTTACTACCAAATAGCTGCAATAACTATTATGCCACAGGTTCAACAACCTCAAGGTCAGCAACATCAGGCACAGAGACCAAATCAGGAAAGAACAAGAGCGAGGAACCACAGACTTGATCCCATCCCATGACCATATGTTGTATTGCTTCCAGAGCTACTAAAGTTGAACATGGTCGAGCTTCGTACCATAAGAGCTCATGCTCCTGATAATCTACCTCAAAATTTTAACGCAAACGCCAGATGCGAGTTCCATTCGGGTGCCCAGGGGAACAGTATTGAGAAATGTTGGGCTTTTCAGAACAAGGTACATGACTTAATTGACTCCAAAGCGATCAAGTTCGCTCCTCGCCCAAATGTACTCCAAAACCAAATGCCTAATCACAATGGAGTCGGTGTCACGGTTGTTTTACCAGATGGTCCACATTAAGCTGGAATCTTCAAGAAGCAAATAAAGCCATCAGTATTCAGATACTCTCAGCAATGGCAACTGTTTGTTTGTTTTTCTTCAATGTATTGTCTTCCCTATTGAGGGGAACTACGTCGCTCAGATTCTTCATTGGTCATTGGTCAATGGAGATACGTAGGCAGAAGATCGGCAGGTCTTTCCGAGCAACCTTATAAGATAACTTTACTCTCCAGCTTCACTCTTTCCTTCAGATGTCTCGTGTCAGAGTCAGAATAACTAGAAGAAGAGGTATGATTGCCATGTTGGGCATGCATCCACTCACTTGAAGACTGAAAGTCCGTGAAAAAGCTACTGATCGTTGAAGGTATCCAAGACTGATAGGTCCAGACGGAGTCAAGCCTCCTCAACTATGGCAATATTTAATTTCTTTACTGCATTTCCATTTGTAGTTTCTTTGTTTGCAAAACAGTTGTATATATGTATGAAATTTGTTTACTTTTGAATGTTATCAATAATAAAACTCACATGTTTTTTCTTGAAGTAATTCATTTGCATTCACTTATAACTTTGTATGTGTATATTGCAATACCAATTGTCATGCTCAAACTCTATGAGGGAGAATGACGAAATAAAAACGCAAGAATCTCTAATTGTGTGCTCTTAAATAAGACCATGTTGATGATGTACAAGCTTTGTTTCAAATCCCTAAACACCGGAGATATAAGGGAGATAGACCCTCGCTAACCCCCTTGAGCCTTGAAGTAGGAGTTTCTTCTCGCACGAAAAATCCTTACATGTAACCCAGGGGTAGGGAAGATGTCAGCTAATTGGACCAAGCGTTCAGGCTTTCATAAAAGAGTGTATTTGAGGATCCATTACATTCCACTATGCTAATCAAGAGGTCCAAAGACCAGAAACCATAATGGTTATCCAAATCAAGAGGTCCAAAGATTGAAAACCGCGATGGTTATCCTTCATCGACCAAAGAATGAGGCAGTCACAACCCTCGCAAAGCAATCAAGACAAACAGTGTCACACGATTTGTTCAAGAAAAAAGAGAAATGAAAAGCCTGCTAATTCGAAACTTGAAAACAAGTGACTTAGGCAAAAATCATGGCATCCCGCTGAACTTCACAATCAAAGATTCACAAGAATTAGTACAGGCAAAAGTTAGGGATAAGCAAAAGAATGCACAAGCGAAAGACAAAAAGGATTACACAAGAAAGATCCTCAAACAAGAACAAATTCGTATGACACAGGCACGAAAGATAAAGGGGTAACTGAATCCAAACAATAACATGATTGGTGCTTGAACCGTTAGCAGCAATGGTTCCTCAACCATCACAAAACCCTTATGAAAGGTGAGCGCTTGCGAAAATTAGCTGAACATAGGAATGGAGGACATCACGAAGAGGGGTGGGCACAAATAAACTTCAAGCCTATATCCTTTGTTTCTACAAACCGTGAACCAGGCCACGATACAACCCTCAAAAGTCCTAACTGAAACAGGGTCATTTTGAGAGCGTACTACAACGAGATAGCATTCCTGACTCCTATGAGTTGTGCTAAAAGAACTTTGTCAGTATTTCATGTGCATGCTTTCTTTTATTCCAAAATAATGTCGTATCTTAACCAGTGATTCGCTCACAAAGGTTTGCGACACATTTTCAATAAAGACTTCAAGATTAACATGTGTGTTGCATTAGAATTTCTATTCTCAGAATAAACATTTTCTGCTTGCATACATTTATTTGGCATCATAGAAGCTCACATGCGGAAATTCATTCCAGAAGCTTAAGCTTGCCAAGTTGAGAAGTCTAAAACTTCTTAAAGACAGTCACGTCGAGGTGCCCTTTTCCGAGAAAGCTCCATTGAGTAAGGACTTTCCCAACCACTCATTGTAAAGGCCAGCTAATCTGGGGCAATTACGTCGATCAATCTCTTCAAAATTCAGCCAAACTGGGGCAATCACCTCGAGATTCAAATCTCTCCCAGAGCAATTGCACGAGGATTCATTCTTTCCCGAAGGCAGATAATCGGAAGTTCAGAATACTGGGGCAATTATACTCCTGAAGAGTTTAAAGGCACCAAGACTTTTGTAAAATCCTCTTAAGGTAAAGCCTAGACAAAAGAAAAAGATCCCTGGCACGAAACGACGAGAAGTCTTTCTTCCTCAAGTAGTGCGCGGGTCAGATTCGTTATCCCCAACAGACGCATGGAAGTTATCCCCAGTAAACTCGTCAAACTTTTCTTCAGTAAGTTTCCTTGATCCTATTTCCCAGCAGATCTAAGGTAACTCTTATTTCCCAGCAGATCTCAAACCAAATCCTTCTCTTCCCCAATAGAGCAATAAGGATTATCCCTAGCAAGAGTCGTCTTCCCGTAGTGAAGCACTTCTTACAAGAATCCTGGAATCCCTGGAAGTCAGCTCAATGGTTTCCCTCCCTATTTAGGTTCAGAAAATGCAGATAGACATAAAGTTCTCCTCAGCAGAGCCTTGACAGGAATTTCCCCAGCTAAGTCAAAAAGATGCAGATCACCAGCGGAGTCTTCGGGGTGAGATTCAATCCCCAGCAGTTGAGGCGTCCCCTAGCAGGGCCTTCTAATCTAAAGTCCAATTTATTTTTAGCAAAGGTGATAAGTCGAGACAGACTAGTCACACTCTTCTCCAGCATAAATATTGGCAATCATCCGTATTCCCCACAGAGTCAGCAAGGATTTGTTATTTCTGCGTCAGAATTTCCTTTGTACCTATCCCCCTGTGTCATGGGGCATCATGTCATGTAGTTCAACGTATGCGTTATCAATCCAAGGTTGATATCCACCCACAACGTGGCAATGTATCCAAAGTCCACCCACAGCGTGGCAACGTATCCAAATTTTAGCCACAGACTCACCAAAGTCCATCCTCAGGGTGGAAAATTTCAGCAGTCTCCCGTATTGAGCAAAAGTCTCCCATATTGAGCAAAAGTCTCTTGTAGTGAGCAAAAGTCTCCAGTAGCGAGAAGCGGGCCCCGTAGTGTGGCAAGAAATTAAAATCCCTCGTAGTGTGGCAAAAGTCTCCCGTAGTGAGCAAAAGTCTCCTGTAGTGAGCAAAAGTCTCCAGTAGCGAGCAGCAGCCCCCGTAGTGTGGCAAAATATTGAAGTCCCCCATAGTGTTGCAAAAGTCTCCCGTAGTGAGCAAAAGTCTCTTGTAGTGACCAAAAGTCTCCAGTAGCAAGCTGCATCCCCCGTAGTGCGGAAAAATATTGAAGTCCCCCGTAGTGTGGCGAATTTTCAAAGTCTCCCGTAGTTGAGCAATGTGCCCCCGTAGGGTGGCGAATTTTCAAAGTCTCCCGTAGCGAGAAAGTGGCCCCGTAGAGCGGCAAAGAGCAAAAGTCTCCCGTAGTGAGCAAAGGTTTCCCGTAGTGAGCAGCATCCCCCATAGTGTGGCAAACTTCAAAAGTCTCCCGTAGCGAGCAAAAGTCCCCCGTACTGGGGCAGAGTATCCCAGTAGAGTGAGCAAAAGTCCATCCTCAGGTTGGCAAGGTATCAAAAGTCTCCCGTAGCAAGCAGTGGCCCCCGTAGAGTGGCATAGAATTAAGGACCCCTGTAGTGTGGCAAAGCATTCAGAAGACCACCCGTTGTGTGGCATGTCATTAATAGCCCAGCAAAAGTCAACCTGTAGCGTGGAAAATCAGCAATCTCCCAGTGTTATTCCAAAACATTCACTAGTTCACTATTCTTCACATCAGAGTTCTCCCCAAGCAGAGTTCAGATTGTCGGGTTTATTTCCCTTTTTTTCTTCTTCCACCGAGTGCAAATTTTCCGATTGTTTTTAGTATTCAATCCATGCATACATCAAACGTCTGAAAGCAACTGCTATCATCCATTCAAGTCTACAGTGATTGAATACGAGCAGCTGTAACACCCCAAAATTTGCCCTCTCATTTTGCATAACATCTAGCATAGCATTTAGCATATTCAAAGTCATATCACAACCAAAACCATTGAGGTGAGGCTTGTGATCAGTGGATGAAGCAATTGAGGGCCATCCAAAAGCAACAAAAGGGGGAATATGTCTTCACAATATTGTGCAAAGGGTCACAAGAGTCCTATGGACTAATTTTGATCAAGAAAAGAAAAAAAATTATATAAAAAAATTGTATTGATACATACAAGTTTCGTATCAATACATGTTTCATTTACGTATCGATACATTCGATGTATGTATCGATGCATAAATGAGTTAATTTGCTGGAAATAACCAAAGCTTCAGTATGTATCGATGCATACATCTTTGTGTCGATACATGCATGTTATATAACTAACATGTATCGATACATACATGTTTTGTATCGATGCATAAGCCTGTTTTTTTTGTTTTTTCAATTTCTTCTCCCTCAACTTTTTCCTTTCCTTTGCCTTATTCCACACTCTTCACACTTGTTCCACACTCTTTACATTTCCTTTTCCCTTGGATTACTCTACCACATTCTAGAGTTTTCTACAACCTTCAAAGGAATATTCCAAAGAACACTCTAGAACTCTCTAGAACTCTAACTAACTCCAAACCTAACCTAACTCTTAAGCAACATCCATTCCCAAACCTCATGACAAGCATATACGTTATATAAACCAACTTCATCCCAAAGCTAAGCTCTCTCTTTTTTTTCCCTATTCTTCATCATTTTCACTTCATCTCTTTCATTCTTCTCCCAAACTTTTCCACCATTTTAAACCTCTCACCAAAGCTTCTTCATAGAAGTTCTTCAAATTCTTCATTGGAATTTGAAGAACTTAAAGCTAAAATCTCCATTAATCATCACATTGTGAAGCTTATTTGAAGAATCAATTCTGATTTTGGGGGAGTTTGAGCTTATTGGAGGTTATTGATCAAGTGTTCATCAAGAAGCATCATCAACCGCATTTATTTTGCGCGTTCACGGATCGAAGCTTCGACTCTCTGGTTTTCCTCTCCATTTTCATTCCAATCTGCATCGTAACACTCACCGAAGCAATCCTCTGCTTCGTAGGTTGGTGATCTAAATCCGCTTCTCGACATAACTTATTCTCATCATCTCGCCATGACGGCATTCTTCGTGTGTTTATCGTTGTGTATGCGCTTGACCGTTTAATTTCGTCTTGATTACGATTTGATCACTTTGTTTGTATTTAGTTAGAATTATAGTTTATTCTAGGAGCCATTAAGGTTTAGATTATGGCTTTTAGGTGTAAAATTTATGCTCACTAGATAATAGTTGCATTAGGAGCTTTAGGAAATAAGTCGATTGCAAGAAGTGTTTTTTCCTCTTTTTCTTGGGCATTACTTCTCCCTTTACCACCATAGATTGATATGTCCTGATTTTAGAGAATTTTCAAGATTAGTTTCGACATCTCATTCCTCCATTTCGAGTTGCTTCGACACGCTTTCGTCCATTTCGCATATTTAGTGTTTATGTGTTCGTTTGTGCATGAATTGACTTATTGCATATTTTTTCTATGTCCGTGCACCTTTTGTCATGTAAATAATCATGTTGCATTCTGTTTTTGCATCATTTGCACATTTCGTTAACTCATTTTCATTTCATTGAATCAATATATATGTTGTATTTCACATAACCATGAATGTATGTGCATTTGGTTGCATTTTGGTTGCATGTTTGATCACATCATTCATATCGATTAAATTCTTAATTTTACATTAAACTTGGCATTCTTGTTGATGTATCATGTTGCATATTCATGATCAATGTCCATTATTTTCATATTCCATGTTCACGTGTCATATTTTCCATACTTGTTGCATAATAAATCATGTGGTGCATTCTTACATAATCCCTTATAAAAATAATCATGACATTCAGTCATGCTCTCGATCTATATTCATGTTGCATATTCATGTTAATTGAGCATTTCATGATTGAATTTGTGCATTAAAAATAAAAATAATCAAAGCTGCATTTTACATTTCATAGTTGTCTTTGCATATAGGAGTTGTAAAATGTATGCTGCTTGTTGTGTAGTTCATGTTGTTTATGACTTTTTACACTTGTCTTGCATGCTGATTGTGGACTGTAAAAAGCTGATTGTGTGTTACATGGCATTTCATTGCTGTTTTTGCATTTGGTAGCTGTTATAGGTTGCTGAATTTTGCATTGCATTGCCTTTAGGTTCACTAAACCGTAGATTGAGTCTAATTTAGGTCCTAGTTCCCTTAGGAATTAATTTGGTATTCGTTTACCTTATTTTTTTTCATGTTTACCATGCTAACATTTGTTTTGTAGGGGGTAGATTGAGGTAAGTATTACTTCATTCTCATCTCATTTGCATTTTGATTGTTTTTGCCTTAACACCTTGTGCTTTGATCATAGGCTTTCCCTTTTCCTCTCTTAGAAACAACTTAACTTCCTTAGGGAGTAAGTTAGTTTCTAACTCTCTTTTCTTCTTATTAGATTTAGAAGCCACACTAACCATAGGATATCTTTTGAATGAATAACTTAGGGTTGTGTCTTAGTCCCCATTAGTTTTGTCCTTTCTCCATTTGAGTCTTCTTCTCTCATCTTCAAACAAAATAAAAAGACACATAATAAAGGATGGATGTAATCTCTTGTGTATAGCCTTATTCCATGGGGCACTCATATTCATTCCATCTTGGAATAGTGTGAGCTTGTCTAGCATGATATACAAGTCTAATCATGAGGCTACTTTCACAAACGATAAACTCAAAACACTTCTCATAAAAGACAACAAACAATGACATCGTGTCTTCTCTTCTCATCTCTTAATCTTTGCGGACGAATACGACTTGCCTCGACAGTTCAAACAGCGATATGGTAAAAACCCTCGAGTCAGAGCTGGTAACACCTGAGCTAGAGTTATGGCAACGTCATCCTAAAAAACACAAACAAAGTTCCCGCCTTAGTTAGGCGAACTACGTCGAATATGATCCTCATTTTCCCGATGAGGTACGTAGGCAGCGGGGTAGGGCCCGTTCGAGCACATTCTTTATTTTCCCTGCATTTCCCCTTTTTCTTTTCATTTTCTTTTCCAATTCCATTTCCCACTCTTATTCCAGTTCCAGTTAGCAGTACTTCTGTTCAAAAACTTTATTTTTTCTCACCCTTTAAAACAAACTTACAAGCTTGGATCCCGTCGGGTACGGCGGACGATCTGGGGTACTAATACCTTCCCAGGTCGTAACCGACTCCCGAACCCAGATCTTTGGTTCGCAAGGACTCGTCTTTTCCTTCTTCCTTAGGTTTGTGCAGTATTAGATTTCCCATTCATTCGGGATAAAAATGCCTGGCTGGCGACTCTACCTTTTCCGCGCCACTTTCGCGTTTGTATTAGGATGAAAATCTTGGGAGCAAGAATAGGCTAGAATAAAAGGCTCATATTTGTACCCCCACCCTATTAAGATCCACTTGCAAAAATCCCGACTTATCCATTCATACGCTATTATTGTTTTCAACCCACTTGCAACGAAAGATAGGAATCTAAAACTACTCATAATCAAACACCCAAATGCGCTCGATAACCCCAAAATATGACAAATTTTCAAATGTGGGGTTTAAGTCTTTTACACTTGAAATGTGGATTGCTTCAGCTACCAGAGTGACACCACTATTTTGCATCGTACTTTTATCATCTTGTTCTTTGGTATAAAATGTGTATCCATTAATTGCATATGCGCTATAAGAAAACACAACCATACTTGGACCATATGCCAAACATCTGAATCTTTATGTTATTGAAGCAGGATCTGAATAATACTTTGCATAAACATGATCCTTAAACCAAGTTATGAAACTACGATTGTTCTCTCGTACTATCCAATTCGCAGTTCTATTCGGATTTAGACCTCGGAGAACATCCTTGTGCATTTCCACATATGGCTCAACCTCATTCTCATTATGCAGAACATGCAAATGCACTTGATCCCGTTCACCCCTTGATACTGTCACAACTTCATTTCCAATTAACTTTTTTCCTACTTTTTTTTCAATAATATGAGATTTGGGGAGTCCGATTGATTGTACATTGGACAGATATTCAGTACAAAACTCAATCTCTTCTTCAACAATGTATCGTTCGGCAATACAACCCTTTGGTCGACTTCGGTTCTTCACATACCCTTTTAATATTTTCATATAACGTTCAGCAGGGTACATCCATCTCATATAAGTCGGTCCACACAATTGAGTCTCTTTTACCAGATGAACAACTAGATGAACCATTATATCAAAAAACAAGGGAGGAAAATACATTTCAAGATCACACAAAGTAATAACTATTTCTTTTTGCAATGTCGGTAAGATCGCGGGATCGATCACCTTACTGCAAATTGACTTGAAGAAAAAACACAATTTAGTTATTGCGCTTCTTACTTTTTCAGGCAGAATAGAACGTATACATATTGGTAGAAAATGTTAAATTATAACATGGTAGTCATGCGTCTTCAAACTTTTTAACTTGAGGTCTTTCATAGACACAAGTCTTCTGATATCTGAAAAGTATCCTTCTGGAACTTTAACTTAACTTAGAGATTTACATAATATCTTTTTCTCCTTTCAAGATAGAGTATATGCAGCAAGTAGTAGATATGTTCGTTTTCCTTTCTGCAATGGTCCTAGTTTAGTTCTTATCCTCATCGCTACCAAGTCCTTTCTTTCTTTAAGGACATCCTTAGACTTTCCTTGTATATTGAGTATCGTACCAATAACACTATCAAATACATTCTTTTCAATATGCATAGCATCGATAAAATGCCTTACATATAACGACTGTCAATATGGCAGATAAAAACAATCGACCTCTTCTTCCACCCACTCTTGACAAGTGTATGTGCAAAAGGATTTCCAAACTGAGTACTCACATATTTCACCTTTTCAAAAATAGGATCACTTGTCAACATAGGTGGAGCTCTACCTTGTTATGGCTCTCCATTGAATGCTTTTCTCCACCCACGATAGTGATGATTAAAATTTAAGAATCTACGATGACCGAGAAAGACATTCTTCTGACCAAACTCCAATTGTGTCGAATATGTTTTACCTTCACGAATAGGACATGCATCTTGACCTTTTATGTTGTACCCTGATAGATTTTCGTATGCTGGAAAATCATTAATTGTGCCAAACAACATTGCCTACAAGTTGAAACTTTCTTTCTTATACCCATCATAAACCTCCACACCGTTCTCCCACAAAAACTTTAAATCTTCGATTAAGGGTGCCAAGTATACGTCTATGTCATTCCCTGGTTGTCTAGGCCCAAAAATTAACATAGATAACATCATGTACTTACGCTTCATACATAGCCACGGAGGTAGGTTATAAATCATAATGATGACAGGCCAAGTGCTATGTGAGTGTAGACACGTATTTTCGACACCATGATTTGAAAGATAAAATGATGTTCTTTGACAGAGGAAGATACTTACAAAGGAAGAGAACTGAAGAAATATATTTAAAGAGATATTTCGACAGTTTTTGTTGTCATGTTGTTTTCGACAGTTCAACAGAAATTGGGTAACAATTGAAGCATTCGACATTTCGACAAAGAGAGATGATGCGTTGTTTCTACAGATTTGGTTGACATGTTATGTTTCGACAATTTGACAAGCCTGAAGGGACATGTTGTTTCGACATTAAGGATAAATTCAAATTCAGAAAAGTTATTTCGTTTGGCAGAAGGATGCGTGGAAGCTTTTGAAGAAAGGAAAACATGCAGAAGGCCAAGTTTCATTAGTCTCAGGATTTTTCCGTTGATAGAAATTATTTTATTTTGTATATAAATAGGATAATATTTGTTAGATTTAGTGTGTGAAAATTTATGTACAAATTCCTGTTAAAATTACTCAAAGTACCCGTGTGAGAGAAAATAGTTTGATTTCTGGAAAAATGTAGGTTTGAAACACCATTTTCATTAAGTTTAATACAATTTCATGTTATTTAACATTTTCTGCATTTTTATGATTTCTACAAATTTACAAGTTATTTACCTTTGCCAAAGTTTATTTTCCTTTCCATTTATCCTTTCACATTACTAGAATTTACTTAGTTTAAGTTTTCATCAAGAAACCTTATTTTTGTTCTTCATTTCATAAGAATCATATAAATATAATAAAAACCTTAGTAAGAGTAAAGCAACACAAGATGGCTAAATCATCACTTTTGACCAAAGCACTTATGTCCTTGGATTTGTATGGTTGATCCTGCAAGTAAACTGATCTAAAATTAGATTAGAAATCAGCGGTTGTTTGACGGAAAATCACCAATGAACAAATTGGCACGCCCAGTGGGACCTTAGTGCGTAAAAGATATTATAACAACACTTAGTCAAAAAGGTTTAAATTCGTTACATGATTCTAAGAAGCGGTAAGGTAGCCTTAACTGACGAAGAAAGGCCTAAACGAACGAGAGTAAGAAGAATGGCGAATCCGCCACATAATCAAAATGAAGATACTACAGTGATTAACCTTATTCCTTCGACTGGAGGAAATACAGGGTCCGTTTCTATATCAGAAGCCATACCTTCTTCGTCAGGGTCAACACCTGCATTTGCAGTATCTCAAAATGCGCCTATTTTTTCTTCCATGGGAATCCAAATGTCCATGGGAACACCTTCCCCCATAGGGAACGTCCATAGGCCTTTTTCGACGAGCTTTACAATGCCTTTGTTTGGTAGGGAACAACCTTATGGGATGCCCACTGCCACTATGGCAAGTCTACAAAATGAATCTTCAGTTTATTCTGACTCCTTGTTGAAAAGGTCATCACCATTGCAAGGATCAGGATCTGGTGGAAACATCAGAAGAATAAATCAATTCCCACTAGGATTTCAAAATTATTCGACAGCAATCACCACAAATTCAGCGAACGCCATTAGGCAACAAATGCATGAGAGCAATCATGAGATGGTCCATATGCTAACACAAAAAATGGGAGAAGTGTTTAATCCTCTGATACGAAACACTACCCAAACCAACCAATTGCTGGTAGAACAAATGACGCGTATTGCCAATTTTTTCGGCGTACCCCAAACACAGCCCAGAGAGCAAACAGTTCCAAATCCTAGGACACCGATCAGAGAGGAACATACCATATACCAGAAGTTAGTAGAAATTCCCCAAGTCAACATTAAATACCAAGAGGAAGCGGTCGAACAGCTTCAGATAGAAATTCCTGCCCATTCAGAGCCTAGAAGAATTCTAGTCCAAAGAGGTGAAGACGCTGATCATGTTGCGCAGTAGATGTGTTATAATAACATGCCTGCCAAAAACAACCTAACAGCCATTGTCGAAGAATAATGGCACAAAATGGGGTAAATATAGGATTACAAAGACCTAGTTATGTCTCCCCATTGTCTGAGTATATTCGACAACAAGAATTACCCCCAAGGTGGAAAGTCCCCAAGTTCACCAAATTTTTAGGGGATACTAGTGAATCAACTATAGAGCATGTTGCACATTATCTGATCGAGGCAGGGGAAATAGCAAATAATGAAAATTTAAGGACGACATATTTTCCATGTTCTTTGACAAAAAATGCTTTCACTTGGTTTACGTCTTTGCCTGCAAACTCCATTTATACATGGACCCAATTAGAAAGATTGTTCCATGAAAAATTCTACATGGGGCAAACCAAAATAAGCCTGGAGGAATTGGCCAGTGTTAAAAGAAAACTCTCTGAACCAATAGATGACTACTTGAATAGGTTTAGATTACTAAAGGCCAGATGTTTCACCCAGGTACCTGAACATGAATTGGTTGAAATAGCCGCAGGTGGTCTAGACTACTCTATAAGGAAGAAACTAGACACCCAGTATTTAAGAGACATGTCACAATTGGCAGATAGGGTGAGACAAGTCAAAAAACTAAAAGCTGAGAAATTCAGAGTAAATAGAAACAAAAGAGAAAGAGTGGCTTATGTAGGAGTGCACCAAGAAGACGAAAATGATGTAGATAGTGTAGACGAACCATCTTGTTTCGAAGAACTAGAAGTTAACTTAGCAGAATTAAAACAAGGACCACCATACTCTTGTAGAATGCTAGTTCCGTCGAACGGAAAAAATACGGTAGAGCCCGAAAAGAATGATAAGTTTCCAAAAAGAACTTATACGTTCGACGTCACCAAGTGTGATGAAATTTTCGAAAAATTAGTCGAAGATGGTCAGATGATAGTTCCACCAGGCACTAAAGTGCCTCCTATGGAACATCTTAAAAAGAGAGGTTTTTGTAAGTACCATGGTTTTCTAGGTCATAAAATGTCTCAATGTTTCCTTTTCAGGGACCTAGGACTAACCCTATCTGTGATGGGATACTGAAATTTAATGACAAGCAAAAGCAACAAATGAGGATTGATTCAAATCCTATGCAGGTTTCTGAGGCCAATTATGCTGAACAATTCATTGTGAATGTGGTTGAAGTCAAAAAGACGTCTGAGGATAGTTTTGAAATGATAGTAGCTACGGAAGGTTTCGACACGCACATTAGCTGGGTGGGGATTGCTGATGATCTCCTAGACCAGCCTAAAATGGAAGAAGTATCCAAAGACTGTGTGACCCTGCCAATAATGATCAATGTTACTGAAAATCTTGATGTGAAGGGATTGAATGATTACATTGACAAAGTTGAGACTAATGAAGGTTCCAGCAGTCAAAAAAAAAGTTGAGACTACTGAAGGTTTCGACAGTCAGGACAAAACTGAAGTTACTGAAGACTTTGATAACCAGAAAAGGGTGGAAACTACTGAAGGTTTCGACAAAGGATGTAATAGTAACATTGTTGAAGATGGAATAATATGGGATACTTTAGGGGAGCCCAGTGGAAAGTTAGACTATCTCGTGAAATACACTACTCCCACAAGCTCTTGCATTGACATCAACGAAATTCAACCTACTAGATGGGAAGATGTTCCTGTGAGCATTAATAAAGAGACAGCTAACAGTTTCTTTAGAGTTGAAAAGAAGGCTTCTGAAGGCCTCATCATTGGAGACAATGCTGCTGAGGGTCTTGATCCTGATCAAATAAAGATGAGTAATGTTGCGAACTATGTCAACACTGTGGGACCTGTCAATAAGGACATTACAAGAATTAAGGAAAAAGCTGTTGAAGGCCCTATAAAACCTGTCACTTATGGAATCTTGTGTAGAATAATGGAGGATCCTTAAGGAAGTCAAGCCAAAAACTATTGCACAGAGGCCTGCGGAGGAGCGCTTCCAACTGATGAGGACAATTCAACAGGAGAAATGGGCGAAGCTGAGAGGAAGTTGATCGAAAAAATGGACAAGTTGAATATCACTGGTGGTAAATCAGCTAGTATCAACATGGTCAAAACTTCTCAAAAGTGTAAACACCCCAAATTTTCCCTCTCTTTTTTCTTACACCTTGGCTTGTGATCCTTCATATTGTATTGCATAAGCATACCATCTCACATTGCATAGTTATTTCACTGCATAAGTTGCATAACTAGGGTTTGTGATCAAATGAATCTTAGAAGTGGTTTGAGCTATATCAGAGGCCATAAAGCATGCCAAGAGGGTCCATGAGTTTTCTATGATCATATTATGCCTCCAAGGTTTCTTGAAAGTCAAAAGATCACAAGAGATTGCAGAGCCACCCAGGCAGGCTAGGAGCTCCTACACAGATAACCTGAAATTAGGGTTTTGGGTTTGAGGCCCTTGCAGTCAAAAATTTTGGCCATTCTTGATTCTATTGGTCCATATATGTTATAAGGAGCATGTGTATCAAATTTGAAGCAAACATTCCTTGTGGAAGTCATCTGATCAAATGGTAACTTGTTGTGCAAGAAAAGTCAGAATCAGGGCCTCTGAGGCCACCAACAAGGGTTCCAAAGGGTCATCTTCATCAATTTGAGGTCCTATGATCTTTATTTGATCTTATTAGTGCTTGGAAGTTCAAAAGATTGAAGAATTATGAGCCATTGCAAAAGTTTCTATTTTTGGGCATAACTTGTAATGAAAACTTTCCATTTTGGGAAAGATCTTCAACCTCCTCTTTCTTGATCAAAATGGCTTCAAATGAATTTTCCTCAAACATGAAAGTTATAGATTTGATCTTTCCATTTTCAAAAAGTACAAGAACTCCTCTTGATTCATCCTAGAACTCAAGATATGGCAAGTTAAAGTTGGGAAAAATCTTGTAATTTTCAAGTTCATGCCAAAGAGGGAAATGTGCAATTTTGGTTTCCAAGCCTTTTCATGACCTCTAATGCATTGCTACACATCATAAAAACATAAGGCAACTTGTCTTGACAAGAATTGAGCCTTGAACCAAAGGATTCCATGACTTGTTTCTCAAGAAATCACAAAGAGGGAAAATGCAAAACCTATGCAAACTCTTGAATCAAGTGTTACAGCTCACAACTTTCAATCCAATGGTGCTCCTTGAACTCAGTTGATGCAGTACAAGCCCTCAAACCATCTATGCACCATTCCATACCTCAAGTACACCAAACCTTGAATTTTTGCAATTTCCCCCATACTCTTGGAATAATGATCAGCAGCCTCTACAAACCTACTCTATGATCCATTCACACTTTATGGGAGAGATATAGCAACACACAAGAGCTCAGAACAAGCCAACACTCAGATTGCACAAAATTTGTCAAAAACTTCCCTTCTTCGATTCTCTCAAACTAGCCATCAAACTTCCAAATTTCTTTCACTAATCAACCACAAATCATCCATAGATCATTTCCCACCCATCACCATGGCCTGAAACACAACATACCAAGACCTCATTTTCTGACATATCAGAACTGGAATCCTCAAACCAGCCAATATAAGCTTCATCTAAGCACTCCATTAGCTTCAGGGGGACCAGAGTAGTTGATTTGCACAAGGGGGAAGCTCTGAAAGCTCATCTTTGAAAAGCTTCAGTTCAGGTATAGCTCAAGAACATTTTTTCCATAAATCCTTTTTCTTGTTATATTATGAATCTACATGTTCTAAGGATCATCCTGATATGTTTAAATTTGAAAATGATCAAGAAATGAGCATGTATGATGGTTTTGAAACTCTGCCCGTGTTTGGATGTTTGCTTCGATTTGCTTGATTTTGGTGAAATAAATGCTATTTGATGATTGATTTGTATTCTATGATCTTTGGGGGTTGATTTTGGGCAGGATTGAGGAGTTTTAGAAGGTTGTAGGTGGAGTTAGGGTTGGGGGACGGCCGAAGAAGATGACCGGAGCTTATCTCTGGTTACCTGAAAGTCATTAGGGTTAGGTATCCAGATTGAACCATGGCCCTTGGATGTAGATTAGGTTAGTGCGTGGACGGCTTAGATTAGGTCATTAAACCCTAATTACTTTTAATTAAGTTAATTTATAATTAATTAGTCAGTTTGATTCTCGGCCTTTAGATCATGCGCGTAAGCCAAGTTTAAACATGAGCCTTGGATCTTTCATACCACAAGTCAAGCAGACTTCTCATCCTGGCCCTTGATCTCTCTCCTGCGTAATCTCATCCATCCATCCAGCATACTTTGCATTTTTATTCATTTTTATTTCATTTCTTTTGTTTTATTTATTAAAAATACCAAAACATTTTATAAAATTCTGATTTTTTGTATCATTGTTTAAATTAATTTTCAGAAACCAAAAACATTTTTATTTTTAATTTTTGCATTAAAAATATATTTTTAAATCATTTAATTGTATTATTTAATTAATTAATCCATTTTAATTAATTAAAAATACTTTTAGGTATTTAAAAATCACAAAAAAAATCATGAAGCATTCTCACATATTTAGAACAATTTATAAACTCATCTTACAAATTTATTTTAGGGTTTGATCACATTTTGACAATTAACCATGAATTAGGGTTTCTAAATTTCTTATTTTTCTAACCCTAACTTCAAAAATTCATTGCTGATCAACCAAGATGAGTTTGCACTTGGTTCTTTTTGCATTATTTCACATGTTGCATCTAGTATCTAGGACAATTAACTCATAATTTTGCATTTCATTTTCCATTTGTTTGGAATTTTTCAAGAAGAGGTACCCAAAACCCTAGCCTAACTTAGAAAAACCATAACTTGACTTTGGTTTAGCTTCTGACTTCTATATTTGGGGAGTGATTTAATATGTTTTTAGGGTTCATTTGGTTGCAATTTCAATTTTTTTATCATGTTTTATGTTTCTGTTTTGATCATGTGCATCTCATACTTTCCTAAAACCCTAATTTGCCATGTTCATTTGCATTCATCTTTGCATACCTTCATCGTGTGAACTTGTCATGACATCTCATGAATTTGTATGTCATATTAGATATCTTAGGACATGTGTGAATGTTGGTTGATCATTGTTGCATTCATTTGGTATGTTTTGCATCCATTACATCTTATGTATGTTCATGTGTTCTTAAGCTTCTAACATGCTTGTTTTTGCATCCATCACTTGTATGATCATACATATACATTGTATATAACTTTTCATATTTCCATGACACATTTGCATCATGTATTCACTTCTGGTTAGCATCATTGCATCTTCATCTTTGCTTCATTGCAATCTTATTTCACCTTATGCATTCATACTAACCATTGCAGGGGCTTATGGTAAATTGTTTAGGATGTGGATTTGCCTCCACTTCCAATCTCTTATTATCTCTTCATTTTCATATTTACATGTCTCTGAAGTGAATTTGATTCACTTATGCCTTCTCTTGCTCCTTTGTTTCTCTTAGGTTACTTAACTTCTTCAGGAAGTAAGTAACATATTCTCATTTTCTCTTCTCTTTTCATCTGCTTCTTCTTCCTTGGTGGCCATCTGAAGACTTTTTGAAGATCTTTCTTTAAGCCTCACAAACCATAGGAATATCCAAGCATGATAATTTTAGGGTTGTATATAGTTCCCCCTAGTTTTTACCTTTGAGTCTGCTTGAGTCTCTGCTTCTCATCTCATAATCAACGCTAAACAGTTAAAGTTTTAAGACTCTGAATTAGGGTTATGCTTGTATCCTTATCTTAGGATGGAGTGTATAACTTTAATACTTAGTGTTAGACCTTTAAGTTGTTTACACCTCCTAATCAAAACACCTAATAATCATTAAGACTTAAGCTTGTAACTTGGGCCTTATATTAGGGTTACATCTCTGCCTGTTGGTTCAGAGGGACTAACCCTAGTGTTCAATGGACAAGTCCCCCTCAGGTTTAGTCTTACAAACATAAAATCCATTTCTTAATACCACCTTTAATTAAAATCCACTTTAAAAAAGGCTTGTTATATAATGATTTTAACCCCTAACCATTGATTAAGTTGAGGAGTCTTCCTCATCTTAAGTGTTCTCATCTATTATCCTTATCTTAGGATGGTGTAATAAGTTCACTAATCCCTGATTAGAGATTAAACTCATTACTTAACACAAAACAAAATCCAAAAACACTTAATAATCACAAGTAGGTTAATGATCTTAATCCTGCATCATTAGGGTAATTAAGTTGATATTTTCATCTCATACTTAAGTGGACTCATTATCCCTAATCAGGGATGATATAATGAGTTTGCAAACCCTTGATAAAGGTTTAAGCTCATTATCCTATGCAAAACACCAAAAACAATAAAAAACTGAAAACACAAAAATAAACAATAAACGTCTCCTCCGGGATTCTTTTCTCATCACACTCACTCTGAAAACGAGAACTTGCTTCTTCTGTCTAATGCAAGACAGTTAGCACTCGAGCTAGACGAGTCATACACTTGCGCATAGACAAGTAAGTAGTTCACAGCAAAATCACTAAGTCTCTTTGAGTCGAACTACGGTGTTCTGACTTCCTCATTGCACGAGAGGATACGTAGGCATAACCTAACTGTTATCAAACAAAAGTCTTTTTGTCTCCCCCCTCTCTCTTTCCTTGGCCTCAGTTTTGAGCACTCACTTTCTTTTTGCACTGACACTTTGAACATCCTTTTCCCTCTAGCTTTTTATGCACAGTTTAGCACATACACTATCCCCTTTTAAAAACAATCAAGTAAGTGTGGATCCCGTTGAGTACGACGGACGATCTGGGTGCTAGTACCTTCCTAGGTCGTAACCAACCCCCTTTCTCAGTTTCTTTGGTTCGCAACCTTCTTATCCATATCTTTCCAGGTTTATGCAGCATTAGCTTTCCTTCGGGATAAAAATGCCTAACTGGCCACTCTATTCAACCTCAACCTCCAACATCACCGACGGTTCGCGTTTGTACCGGGATGAAAATTCGGGGAGCGACAAAAAGAACCCAACATTAGTTCCTAAGGAACACCGTCGAGAAGAATATCGGAGGCTGGCATATCCTAAGGAGGAAGAAAGTCTGATTGATTTCATAAAAAGGTGTCAAAGGAAGAAAGATGATGTAATGTTGTGTCCACGCTGCAGCGCTATTTTCGACAAGAAAGCAGCAGAAAATCTAGAGGTGATAGAATATTCAAAAAGAAAAGGAAACTGGGGGGCAAGACCAGCCCCAAAGCCAGAAAGATATGATCCAAGAAGGAGAGACCATCTGTCATACCCCAAATTTGTCCTACCCATGTAATTTTACTTTAATTTTTGTTATGTTTACTAACCAGCATTCAAAAAAACTAAAAAATATATATATGCTTTTATTTTCATGTTTCTTATTGAGCTCAGGTTGTGCAAGTCAGTTACCAGGGTTTAGATAAAACTATTTGGTCTGGTGTAGGCAAAGTGATGAGCAAAGATCTAGTGAATTTTACCTAGTCATGATCAAACAAGAAAGGTGTTCTATCGTCAAGTTTACAGGCTACACAAAGTCAAGAATCTCATGGTTGATGATCATCAGAATCCAATATTTTCATCAATTAGGGTTTAAGCGATGTTCTGAAGGAAAATATGAATTACGTAAAAGATTGATTAAATTCTTTGACTCATTAATGAAGGGATTTCGAACGGCACAGTTTTAATATGAAGATAGGTTCATCCCCTATGGACCATTCCATTTTTTTTACGAGATAAAAAATATAAATTGCAAAATCAAGGATTGACAATCAATCTATTCCCTACGTTCAATTCATAAATTGATGGTTGAGTTCGCCGTTACCAATTGTTGGTTGAATAATTCATGGAGATTACCTTTACCATGCACTGGTTTTTGTGGTTTAGCATGTGTTTGATTAGTTGCTAAGAAGGGTCTAAGGTGCACTTTATGGAGGTTTGGTTATGCATAGCTAAGGCTTGGAAAACCATATAACCTTCTGCAAAAAATTACCAAACATCCAAGTCTCAAAACCACTGAAACCTCATTCATCCCTTTACTCATCCACCATCATCTTCATACATCAATCTGCAAAACCACAAAAAACCATAAATTTCACCTTCTTTGACATACGGAATCGTCTCACAAATACTAGCAACATCTCACCATTGAAACCATCCTTCATAAATCTTCATACCCATTCAACAAATTTACACAAACGTAACACCACCCGCACAAACAGAAAAATGATGCGAAGAGAGCATTAAAATCGCAAAACAGATTTGAATCTCATACCTTAAACCACCATAAATCAAAACCCGTAAACACACCAGATTCGGAAAACCACACAAACGCCTTTCAACCACATCGTGGCTATAACCCTTCTTCAACATGAAATCATCAATACACCGCAAAAACCTTTAACTCGCAGAAGCTGAAACTCTTCAACCATCGAAAACTCATTCAACCGTGAAACCCATTCGAACCACAGCGAACCGTATTGTGAAACGCTGTAACCACCCGTTTACCACCCCTTCATCACCGTGCCGAAACAACCAAAACCGCCGCGAGGACAACCGAGAACAAACTTGAAACGCCACTGATCCGTTTAACAACCATAAACTGTCGTCGAATCTCCGCCGAATCCCACTGATCAAAGCCAAAAAACCGTGCGTGAAAAAAAGCAGAGACGTTTGAGAGAAATAATCGTCGACGCTGTGTTCTTTGAGAGGGTGGGTTCACTTTTTCTGAAATGTTGATTTGGATTTATTGAAAAGTTATAGGATTCAGTTTCTTTTTTTTATTACGCTGCATTTCTTTGGTTTGCTTTTATATATAATTGTTTTTTTTTATCTATTAGGTTTTCTTAAAATTTCGTTGGGGCAAGATTGTGAGGCCTATTTAATTTGTTCTTAAACACACACTCACAGACTGTCATACCTAATTTCAATAGTTTATTTATTTATTTTATTTTTATTTTTATAAAAAGAACTGGTTGTTATTAATGGGTCTTGGACCAACTTTAGTTGATTTAAATCCACACAGACCGTGTTCTTCAGACGTGACATCCCATCCCTTTTCCTTTTATTTATTCATGATTTTCCTCAACAACAAAAAACCAAAATATTGTGATTTGGGCTTGGCCCATTGGATATGTCTTTTACTAGATACACCATTTATCACTGCCAGACGGACTTCCTGATTGTTAATTTGTTTTATTTTAGAAGTTTTATTGCTTTTATTTTTTTTTTATCATATTATTTCTACTTTATTGTTGTTTGGGGCCGATGATATAACAAACGGCCGAATTGTGTCCGATCCCATTATCGGAAAATTCGGTCAATATGAGGCCCGTGTAATTTATTTTCATCGATTCCGTTTATTTTTTATTATTCAGTTTGTATTAATTTAGTTTAATTATTTATTTATTTTATTCCAATTAATTTAATTCATTTAATGTAATCGCTCATTTATTTATTATTTTTATATGGTCGATGAACATCAAATTTAATCTTGAGATTCGTCGCGAGCCGACTCGACATCTCGATTAAATGATGAGACCATCTGATTTAAATTCAATTTAATTATTCATTTCTGCATTTCAAAAAAATATCGCTCGACTCCTCATAGAACGATTCTTTAAATCGGCTCTAAGGAAGTAAACGAACCACATCTCGCCGCGTCCGAATAAAAAGGTCCAACGCCTTCGAATAGTTGCTTTCGAATAAAAAGGCCGAACGCCTTCGAACAGTTCAAAAAACACTGCACACACGCTTTCTCTTGGGCAAATTACAACGAGACCCCTTTATTTCTCGCAATCCCCTGTAATTTATTTTGTATCCCTCCCCCATTTTATGTACGCATTTTATTTTCCGTATTTTATCGATTTAGTTTAGTTCGCGATTCCTTGGTCCAACGCCAAGCGGTTGCACTCGCACACTCGCACTTTATTTTTCAGTTATCGTTTATTAGGATCCACCTCACCTTGCGAGCCGAGCGCTTTGTGCCTCGCTAACAAACCACAAAATAAACCTCCACTTTCATTTACTCTTTAACCTCAAAAAACCAAAACGTTTCGAGTAGATCCAAACCCTTGATCCAACGTCAAGCGGTCTTAGGGAATAAAACACTTTAATAAAAACGAGATGATTTGTACGACACGAGCCTTAAGTGGTAGAAAGGAGGATAACGAGCTCTCGTTACTCGCTCCGATTATTTCGACGCAGGACGCTCGTCTTGTTGGGCGAGATAAACTATACATGGTCTTTAGTGCATTTCAACTCCTAAACCCTTTCATCGACGAAAGGTAATAAAATCGAACAACCATTACCCTTAGTAGGCCGAACTACGAGGCTCTGACTTTCCCATTGCAGACGGGAGTACGTAGGCACGAGGATCTCAATCCTTGCCGAGCACCTAGGATCAATCTAACTTATAATTCAACTCATTTCCCTCTAGCAAGCGATTCGTTTAAGCATAGACATCCTTTCTTGCGCGTTAACTTAGATGGTTCCCATCGAGTACGATGGATGTAGGGGGTGCTAATACCTTCCCCTTGCATAACCGACTCCCGAACCCAGGCAATGGTTCCTTTGACCTTTGTCCTCATCCATTTCCTCCCGGGTTGTATCTATATCTCCTCTTTCCCTCTTCGGGAATAAATAGAATTAGGTGGCGACTCTTCAGTTCGTCCGGCGCGTGACTCCGTCCATTCGGATCGCGTGAGGTCGTATTTTTCGGGGTACGACAGCTGGCGACTCTGCTGGGGAAAGGTTCACCCCTATGCGAGTCAAGCCTAGTCTAGGTTTTCATGTTTGTTTGGATGTTTGCTTTTATGTCTTGCTTGTTTATTTTTATCGCTTTTTTTATCGCATTCCATCTTATATATCTTGTGGCTCCTTGGTACTATAATTTGGATCGGTACTTTGCCAAAGAAACTTGAGGGAAAAGCTCTATACCCGGGCTTTCGAGTATAAACTTAAGTTAGCGAGGTTGTGTAGTATGGGCTCCCGAGAGAACCACTCTCGTGGGTTGTCGATACGAAAACCTCACTTGGAGTAGATTCTGATGAGAATACTGACAACCGTCGAGTCCTTGACGTGTGTGCTCAGTTGCTTTCATTAGGGTCATTAACTCTGAGGGCCTTTAGAACCTTTTGGTTAAAACATCGGTTGATGGTTGCGTAGTATTGGGCACCAAGGTTCGCCCTCGCGTGGCTCGATACGAAAACCTCACTTGGAATAGACTTACTCAATGGAGTTGATTGACTGTCAGGAATGTATGAAATTGACACGTGCATCAAACAGTTGAGAAAGTTCCATAACTCCAGGACTTTGTTTTAAACCTTGTGTCGATGATCACGTAGTATGGTCTCCCGAGAAAATTTTCTCTCGTGGGTTGTCGATACGAAGATCTCACCCAAAATAGATTCATATGGCGGAGTCAATCAACCGCCACGCTTATGGTGCGTGTGATGAACAGCCATATGAATTGATAACTTTGGGATCCCTAAACCTTAGAGTCTACCCAGTGAGTTCCTGATCAGAGTATCCTCCATCTGTACCTTGGACCCATGAGACCCTGATCTTGTGATCCTGGATTCTGACATTGCATATCATTTCATTTGCATTATTTATTCATATTGCATTTCATTCCAAAAGCCGAAAACTCATTTCATGTTCCTCCATCTTCAGTAAATCAAGCTGGTTTCCCGACGCCCGTATCGTGCTAGACGCCCGTACTTAACTCAAGCCAACACTAGAAGATTGATGGACGTAATTCAATAAGAGCAAGCTGCTATGAGGGAAGAGATTGACTCGGTCAAGAATAAGATTGACCAAATTTATGAGACCATACAAGCTTTGGCTAGGATGGAAGAACGTCGCGAAGCTGCTGCCGTAATGAACAATGCTCTAGTGCAAGGATATGCCTCGCGAGCAATGCCTTCAGTTCTAGTTCCAAATCCTTTGGTCTATGGTTTTCCTCCAAGCTTCACTCCTGCTGTTGAAGAGGTCACTTCATAACCAATACCTACCTCTGGTGTTACTGTTGGTGCCATTCCTCAAGCTCAATCTATTCCAGCTCAAGTCCAGTTTCCTCATGCTGAAGAGGACCATCAAGTTGAGTATGAGATGCATACTGCTGTTCCAATCACCGATCCTCATGCTGTTCAAGAATCTAAAGCTATGAAGATGTGTCGCGAGTTAGCTGAAAAACTCTGAATCATGGAAGGACACAACTCAACCTCTCTGAGTGCCTCAGACATGTGCTTAGTTCCAGATGTTGTGATCCCTACTAAGTTCAAACTGCTAGAATTCGAGAAGTACAAAGGCCTCAGCTGTCCTGAGCTCCATTTGAGGATGTACTGCAGAAAAATGGCCGCTCATGCCAAAGATGACAAGCTCATGATCCATTGCTTCTAGGACAGCCTGTCTGGAGCGTCTCTAGAATGGTACATGCAACTTGAGCGAAATAATGTTCGTACTTGGCTCGATCTATCTGATGCATTCAAAAAACAGTACAAGTACAACACTGACTTAGCTCTGAATCGCACTCAACTTCAGAGTATGACTCAAAAGGAGAGCGAATCCTTTAAAGAGTACGCACAACGCTGGAGGGAGCTAGCTGCCAGAGTTCACCACCTTTGGTTGACCGTGAACTAATCGATATCTTCATGGGTACCCTACAGGGGCAATACTATGAGAAGCTGATCAGCAGCGTATCTTCTGGATTTTCGCACATGGTGATGGTCGGAAAAAGAATCGAAGCAGGTCTGAAGAGTGGAAAGATCCAAGGAGGTTCTAGCAACCAAACCAATGTCAAGAAACCTTTCAACAGGTACAAAAAAGGCGAAACAAATGCCATTTCTGCTGCAAGTGGGAATCCGCAACAGAGTGCACCTGCTTCAAACCCTTACTATCAGTATACATATGTTGCTGCTGCGCAATATGCTCCGGTGCCTTATCAGCCAGTTCCTCCAATGCCTTATCAGCCAGCTATCCAAGCTCCATTTCCGCCTCAGATGCTTTATCAACCACGTCCTTATCCTATAGTTGCAGCTGCGCAATATGCACCTGGACCATACCAGCAACCGATTTATCCATAACAGCCTGGTCAACAACAGCAACGCGCTCCTCAACAACGCCCACCATATCAACAAAGAAGGCCTGAAAGAAATTTTGATCCATTGCCTATGTCATATGGAGAAATCTTTAACGGGCTGATGGAAAAAGGAACTCTTGTGTTGAAGGACATGCCACCTCAAACTGGTAACGCTCGAGATTATGATGCTAATGCTCGCTGTGAGTATCACAAAGGTGCTCCAGGTCACACAATTGACAACTGCAGGTTATTCAAGCACAAAGTCCAAGATTTAATCGACTCTAAGGATCTCACTTTCACTCCGAGAAATGCAAATGTCCAGAATGATCCAATGCCGTCACACGGTGCCAACAAGTAAAGACATTTGAAGGGTTTGTTGAAGACCAAGCTGAGTAGTCTCCAACTTTGAAGCATTCAATCAAGAGAAGTTCAATTCCTCAAATCAAGGCAGCCAGTGCCATTTATTTTTGCATTCCTGTTGTTTTGTAATGTTTGTTTAAGTACTATTTGCTCTGAACATTGTTATCGTTTGTACTTGGTTATGTTAATGTTATGTTTATGCATGTTTTGAATCAATTTATTCGCATTCGCTCACTATTTATCATTTATCACAAAATCACAAAAATATTTCCCTCACTTCACCTTAGCAAATATTTGAGGGAGGATGATGAAAACGAAATACCCATAACTGTTGTGGTATGCTTTCGGATAAAACCTTGTCAATGATGTACAGGCATTTGTTCAAATCCCCAAATACTGGAGATATAAGGAGTTAATCCCTAGTCAACCACTTCGAGCCTAGAAGTAGGAGTTTCTTTCGGATACAACCCTTACATCTAACCCGGGGTAGGGTAGTTATTCCGTTAACATGATTACACCTTCGAATCGCAAGATGAGACATCCCATTAGAGGACCATCAACAAATGACTTGGCAGTCACAACATTCAAAAAAAAAACCACTAAGTTGAGCACCCGAAGGGAGACTTAGTCGGAAAAAAAAACAAATCAAAAAGAGGAACTCAAATCCTCAGCAAAAGCAAAACAAATATCAGTGACCACCAAATTAAGAATCAAAGGGTCACCAGCAAAATAAGATAACTGCCATTTCCAAGCAAACTTTAAAGCTTCCTCTTCACTCTTGCAACGTCAAAACAAATACATATGTAGAGTTAACTGAACATAGGACTAGAGAACAATACGAAGAAGGGATGGGTACAAATCAAACTTTGAGCCTTATACCTTTGTTTCTCAAACCATAAACCAGACCACGTTACAACCTCAAAAGTCCTAATTGAGGCAGGGTTTATTCTGAAAGCACGCTACCAACAAGGTTGCGTAAATTGACTCCCATATATTTGCTAATCTCCAATCTTAATAGCACAGTATTCTCGCTGCATCCTTTACGCACTTTCTAAATCAGCACCTCGTTTGAGCTAACGGTCCATTCGTCACACTATCACATCATTCAAATAAATTGACCTTTTTCAAAACTTACATGAACTTTACATTAACATTACCATTTGTGAACAATTTGATTGCAAACCAGTGCTAGACATCAGTACAATCCCAACAAGGAGCAATCAAAGGAGAAATTTGAACTTCATTGCCAACATGAATCAAGACTACCTCAGCAGTCCAATCAGGGACAAACCATCTTCAACAACCCAATCAGGGGCAATTTATTTCAAAATCAGCTTAATCAGGGGCAAGTCACCTTCAAAAGCTCAATCAGGGGCAGGTCATGTCATGGCCACTGTCGAAGCTTCCCCCATCAAATTTATTTCAGATACCTTGCAAACAGGGGCAAGCAAACGAGGAGCGAGTCTTCCTATCTCTTCTCCCCAGCTAAGAAGCAAATTTCGCTGGACATTGGCAATCATTCGAAGCAAAGTCATTCTTCATGTGTCAATTAAGTCGCTTCGCTCATCAGCAAGTGACTCAAACTTGGAGCTCTCAGATCCATCTTCTGACCATACATCGTCGAAGATCGAGTGTCGGGGAATCAATCCCTCCACCCACCCAAAGTCCAATTACCATTGGCAACTACCAGACCAAAAGTCCACCAAGCTGGCACCTTTCAATCGCTCATATGCATCATTGTGCATCATATGCAGTCATACGCATCATCTACATCAATCATTTACAGCATATGCATCATTTGCATACCTAGATAAATCAGACCTTTTATTATCCCCAACATTATCGAATTTATATCTCAGTGCATAAACACTTGCATCGTATCTCCATCCTTATGGGATACCATTTCAAATTAGTCAAATATAGTTGCATAATTCAGGATCCAGGATCAATCCAAGATTCTAGGCCTTCCCCCAGCGGAAATCAGGATCCAGGGTCGGTCGAAGAATCCAAAGATTCTCCTAGGTGTTTTTCAGTGGGAGTCCCCGTTGGATATTTCTCTTCCAGTTTATTTAAATTTTCTGTTGCTCAGCATCGACCTAGCATCGAGTGCTGGGGTCGCATTATCATCCTTGGAGTGGTAAGCGATTATTTAATTTTTCTGTTGCTCAGCATCGACCTAGCATCGAGTGTTGGGGTCGCATTATCATCCTTGCGGTGGTAAGCGATTATTTAATTTTTCTGCTGCTCAGCATCGACCTAGCATCGAGTGCTGGGGTCGCATTATCAGCCTTGCGGTGGTAAGCGATTATTTAATTTTCTGTTGCTCAGCGTCGACCTAGCATCGAGTGCTGGGGTCGCATTATCATCCTTGCGGTGGTAAGCGATTATTTAATTTTCTGTTGCTCAGCATCGACCTAGCGTCGAGTGCAGGGGTCGCATTATCATCCTCGCGGTGGTAAGCGATTATTTTAATTTTCTGTCTTTCGGCATCCATATCAACCTAGCTCGAGTGCCGAGTTCGCATTATCATCCTTGCGGTGGTAGGCGATTATTTAATTTTCTGTCAACCTGTTTCTGTTTCGTATCGCCTTTGTTTTCCAATTTTAATCATCGATTTATCGCACAGTTTCTTTTGCAGACAAATTCGGAATCTTTCAGTATCTAATAGTCTTATACCTTGGAAGTTTGAACGCGAGCCAATTCACTTTACTCGGTCTAAGTCAATTAGATAGGGGCATCTGTCATACCCCAAATTTGTCCTACCCATGTAATTTTACTTTAATTTTTGTTATGTTTACTAACCAGCATTCAAAAAAACTAAAAAATATATATATGCTTTTATTTTCATGTTTCTTATTGAGCTCAGGTTGTGCAAGTCAGTTACCAGGGTTTAGATAAAACTATTTGGTCTGGTGTAGGCAAAGTGATGAGCAAAGATCTAGTGAATTTTACCTAGTCATGATCAAACAAGAAAGGTGTTCTATCGTCAAGTTTACAGGCTACACAAAGTCAAGAATCTCATGGTTGATGATCATCAGAATCCAATATTTTCATCAATTAGGGTTTAAGCGATGTTCTGAAGGAAAATATGAATTACGTAAAAGATTGATTAAATTCTTTGACTCATTAATGAAGGGATTTCGAACGGCACAGTTTTAATATGAAGATAGGTTCATCCCCTATGGACCATTCCATTTTTTTTACGAGATAAAGAATATAAATTGCAAAATCAAGGGTTGACAATCAATCTATTCCCTACGTTCAATTCATAAATTGATGGTTGAGTTCGCCGTTACCAATTGTTGGTTGAATAATTCATGGAGATTACCTTTACCATGCACTGGTTTTTGTGGCTTAGCATGTGTTTGATTAGTTGCTAAGAAGGGTCTAAGGTGCAATTTATGGAGGTTTGGTTATGCATAGCTAAGGCTTGGAAAACCATATAACCTTCTGCAAAAAATCACCAAACATCCAAGTCTCAAAACCACTGAAACCTCATTCATCCCTTTACTCATCCACCATCATCTTCATACATCAATCTGCAAAACCACAAAAAACCATAAATTTCACCTTCTTTGACATACGGAATCGTCTCACAAATACTAGCAACATCTCACCATTGAAACCATCCTTCATAAATCTTCATACCCATTCAACAGATTTACACAAACGTAACACCACCCGCACAAACAGAAAAATGAGGCGAAGAGAGCATTAAAATCGCAAAACAGATTTGAATCTCATACCTTAAACCACCATAAATCAAAACCCGTAAACACACCAGATTCGGAAAACCACACAAACGCCTTTCAACCACATCGTGGCTATAACCCTTCTTCAACATGAAATCAACAATACACCGCAAAAACCTTTAACTCGCAGAAGCCAAAACTCTTCAACCATCGAAAACTCATTCAACTGTGAAACCCATTCGAACCACCGCGAACCGTATTGTGAAACGCTGTAACCACCCGTTTACCACCCCTTCATCACCGTGCCGAAACAACCAAAACCGCCGCGAGGACCACCGAGAACAAACTTGAAACGCCACTGATCCGTTTAACAACCATAAACTGTCGTCGAATCTCCGCCGAATCCCACTGATCAAAACCAAAAAACCGTGCGTGGAAAAAAACAGAGACGTTTGAGAGAAATAATCGTCGCCGCTGTGTTCTTTGAGAGGGTGGGTTCACTTTTTCTGAAATGTTTATTTGGATTTATTGAAAAGTAATAGGATTCAGTTTCTTTTTTTTTATTACGCTGCATTTCTTTGGTTTGCTTTTATATATAATTGTTTTTTTTATCTATTAGGTTTTCTTAAAATTTCGTTGGGGCAAGATTGTGAGGCCTATTTAATTTGTTCTTAAACACACACTCACAGACTGTCATACCTCATTTCAATAGTTTATTTATTTATTTTATTTTTATTTTTATAAAAAGAACTGGTTGTTATTAATGGGTCTTGGACCAACTTTAGTTGATTTAAATCCGCACAGACCGTGTTCTTCAGACGTGACATCCCATCCCTTTTCCTTTTATTTATTCATGATTTTCCTCAACAACAAAAAACCAAAATATTGTGATTTGGGCTTGGCCCATTGGATATGTCTTTTACTAGATACACCATTTATCACTGCCAGACGGACTTCCTGATTGTTAATTTGTTTTATTTTAGAAGTTTTATTGCTTTTATTTTTTTTATCATATTATTTCTACTTTATTGTTGTTTGGGACCGATGATATAACAAACGGCCGAATTGTGTCCGATCCCATTATCGGAAAATTCGGTCAATATGAGGCCCGTGTAATTTATTTTCATCGATTCCGTTTATTTTTTATTATTCAGTTTGTATTAATTTAGTTTAATTATTTATTTATTTTATTCCAATTAATTTAATTCATTTAATGTAATCGCTCATTTATTTATTATTTTTATATGGTCGATGAACATCAAATTTAATCTTGAGATTCGTCACGAGCTGACTCGACATCTCGATTAAATGATGAGACCATCCGATTTAAATTCAATTTATTTATTTATTTCTGCATTTCAAAAAAATATCGCTCGACTCCTCATAGAACGATTCTTTAAATCGGCTCTAAGGAAGTAAACGAACCACATCTCGCCGCGTCCGAATAAAAAGGTCCAACGCCTTCGAATAGTTGCTTTCGAATAAAAAGGCCGAACGCCTTCGAACAGTTCAAAAAACACTGCACACACGCTTTCTCTTGGGCAAATTACAACGAGACCCCTTTATTTCTCGCAATCCCCTGTAATTTATTTTGTATCCCTCCCCCATTTTATGTACGCATTTTATTTTCCGTATTTTATCGATTTAGTTTAGTTCGCGATTCCTTGGTCCAACGTCAAGCGGTTGCACTCGCACACTCGCACTTTATTTTTCAGTTATCGTTTATTAGGATCCACCTCACCTTGCGAGCCGAGCGCTTTGTGCCTCGCTAACAAACCACAAAATAAACCTCCACTTGCATTTACCCTTTAACCTCAAAAAACCAAAACGTTTCGAGTAGATCCAAACCCTTGATCCAACGTCAAGCGGTCTTAGGGAATAAAACACTTTAATAAAAACGAGATGATTTGTACGACACGAGCCTTAAGTGGTAGAAAGGAGGATAACGAGCTCTCGTTACTCGCTCCGATTATTTCGACGCAGGACGCTCGTCTTGTTGGGCGAGATAAACTATACATGGTCTTTAGTGCATTTCAACTCCTAAACCCTTTCATCGACGAAAGGTAATAAAATCGAACAACCATTACCCTTAGTAGGCCGAACTACGAGGCTCTGACTTTCCCATTGCAGACGGGAGTACGTAGGCACGAGGATCTCAATCCTTGTCGAGCACCTAGGATCAATCTAACTTATAATTCAACTCATTTCCCTCTAGCAAGCGATTCGTTTAAGCATAGACATCCTTTCTCGCGCGTTAACTTAGATGGTTCCCATCGAGTACGATGGATGTAGGGGGTGCTAATACCTTCCCCCTGCATAACCGACTCCCGAACCCAGGCAATGGTTCCGTTGACCTTTGTCCTCATCCTTTTCCTCCCGGGTTGTATCTATATCTCCCCTTTCCCTCTTCGGGAATAAATAGAATTAGGTGGCGACTCTTCAGTCCGTTCGGCGCGTGACTCCGTCCATTCGGATCGCGTGAGGTCGTATTTTTCGGGGTACGACACCATCACCAGTCAGGGATTGGAGGTCGAAGCAACCACTTATATAAACCAATAAACAAAGGCGTCGATGATAGGTGGGTGCAACCCATCAGGGACGCTCAAGGGCGAAAGGAGTGGAGCACCTTCAACATTCAGAGAGGCTCGTCAATAGCACAAGGAATGGGAACTGAGAAGCAGAAACTGTAGGATCAAGCGCTTACCACTGCACTAAAAGCAATTGATGTTAGTGAAGGCGCAACTTTATTTCCTTATAGTATAGAGTCTTTCAAGGTACTGCGCCTATTAAGCGCCATGGGTTGGGATGTTAAGCCCATCGAATCCCTAAGGGTGACGCTGAATTAATAAATCCAACAATCTCCCCCCCCAGTGTCAGCCGGGGGGATTCGAACCCATGACCGGGCTCTGATACCACTTGTAGGATCAAGCGCTTACCACTGCACTAAAAGCAATTGCTGTTAGTGAAGGCGCAACTTTATTTCCTTATAGTATAGAGTCTTTCAAGGGGCTGCGCCTGTTAAGCGCCATGGGTTGGGATGTTAAGCCCATCGAATCCCTAAGGGTGACGCTGAATTAATAAATCCAACAGAAACCATGGGTTTACCCTTCAGTAAACTACAAAGGAAAAAACCCTATGACCAAGTCTCAGCGGAAAAGATTCCAAAGGCAAAAGAGGGTCGATAAGGAAGCTATGGAGAAGGAAATGACAAAGAAAGATACTAGCGAAAAAGGTGATGTTGCCCATACTCACAACGCCCAGGAAGCAGAGAAGAAAGAGATTTCAGACAACAAAGCCCAAAGTACATGCATGGGGCAAACAAATCCAAGAGAGCAAGTCCAAGATGATGAAGAGATGACTGACGACTTTGCGTCTGGTTCTGAAGCCTTTTTCGACGTAGTGTGCAATGTTGTCTCAGTGCTACCTAGGGATTATGACAGAGTAATGCAGTTGGAAGACAAAGACGATGACGTCGAAGAGGAACAAATGGCTCACAAACTCGTATCCTACTACATCATAAACAATGGTTGTGTGGAGGAGCATAATGCGTTCTTCGAAAGACCATATGACTTGCTTAAAGGACATTTGAAGCCCTTGTTTATAAAAGGGAAGATTGAGAATGTTGGAATAAACAAAATACTAGTGGACGGAGGGGCAACAGTAAACTTAATGCCCCATTTCATGTTGAGAAAGATTGGCAAAAATGACTCTGATGCCAAACCACACAATATGGTATTGTCGAATTATGAAGGAAAAATAGGAACTACCATGAGAGTGATCCAGCTGGATTTAACATTTGGTATAATAACAAGACCAATAATGTTTATGGTGATTGCATCGAAAGCAAACTATAACCTCCTCCTAGGGAGGGAGTGGATACATGGCGTAGGAGTTGTACCTTCGTTAATGCACAAGAGAATTTCTATTTGGAGACCAGATGGCATAGTAGAGAATATAGAGGCAGACCAAAGCTATTTCATGACCAACGTAAATCATGTTGACCGCCTCAGTTTCGACAGAAATTTGGCTCACATTCCCCCATGTAGTCCAGCCAATTTTGATCTCAAAAAGACTGACAATGCATATTGCTCCATGTAACTCCACCATACCTATGGCTTCCAGTGGGATAAAGAAGTGGTGGAAGAGTCGAATTATATATGGGGAACTGCCCACATGCAATCCACTAGCTGGGGAAGTGAATTTGTAGATGATGACTGAAGCATCTGCGCTAGAAAGAATTACGGCTTACATAGCCGAAAATAAACTCAAAACGGCACTTGAAGCCGAAGTGAAATTCATGGCTGTCAAAGCCAGTCAAAACATGTCTAACCAACAAAGTCTAGAAATAGACATTGGAGAAGATACTAAGGAAATCCCAAATGGCGAATGGCGAAATCAGAAGCTCGATGTTATTTATGATGACGAACCTCTAGGGTTCAAACAACATCCAAGGATGACCAACATGAAGATGCTGGCTCAAGACCCATTGGAGGAAATAGACTTGGGACAAGGGGCAGAAAAAAGTCCAACTTACATAAGCGTCAAGATGGACCCTCAATTCAAGATCGAAATAGTTTGTTTTTGAAAGAGTTCAAAGACTGCTTCGCATGGGACTACGACGAGATACATGGTTTAGATAGACGTTTGGTCGAATTGAAGCTACCAATAATGGAGGGAAAAAGGCCAATAAAGCAGACTCTAAGACATTTCGCGCCAGAAATTCTGTCGAAAATAAAATAAGAGGTAGAAAGACTTCTGAAATGCAAATTCATCCGCACAACCAGGTATATCAAATGGATTGCAAATATAGTGCCTGCGATTAAGAAAAATGGAAAACTAAGGGTATGTATTGACTTTCGAGACTTAAACTCAGCTACCCCAAAGGATGAATATCCTATGTCGGTAGCAGAAATGCTTATAGATTCTGCAGCAGGCCATGAGTACTTAAGTATGTTAGACGGATACTCTGGCTATAATCAAATCTTTATTGCAGAAGAAGATGTTTCTAAAACAGCATTTTGTTGTCCTGGAGCAATAGGGACTTACGAATGGGTAGTAATGCCATTTGGTTTAAAAAATGCTGGAGCAACTTACCAACGGGCTATGAATTCAATTTTTCATGATTGTATTGAAACTTTCATGCAAATTTATATTGATGATATTGTAATCAAGTCTGCTTTAGGAAAAAATAATTTATACCATCTTCGACAATCCTTTGAAAGGATGAGAAGGTTTGGTTTAAAAATGAACCCCCTTAAATGTGCTTTTGGTGTGCAGGCGGGTGATTTCTTAGGTTTTGTGGTCCACAAGAAAGGGATCGAAATAAATGAAAACAAAGCCAAAGCCATAATGGAAGCGAAAGCGCCATCAACAAAAAAGGGATTGCAGTCTCTGCTAGGGAAATCAACTTTCTCAGAAGGTTCATCTCCAACCTTAGTGGAAAAATGCAAGCCTTCTCTCCTCTACTTCGACTAAAGAAGGAAGAATTTGCATGGGGGCAAGAACAGCAAGATGCCTTTAACAAGATCAAAGAGTATCTAGCTAGTCCTCCAGTTTTGATGTCCCCTTGTAGAAAAAGAAGTATGAGGTTATATATTTCAGCATCAGACAAAACCTTGGGAAGCATGTTGTGTCAAGAAGATGAAAATGGCGTGGAAAGGGCCATCTATTATCTCACCAGAATCTTAAATGATGCTGAAACTAGATATAGTGTGATAGAGAAGTTATGTTTCTGTGTATATTTTTCTTGTACAAAGTTAAAGCACTATATCAAACCTGTTGATGTATATGTTTCTTCTCATTTCGAAGTAATAAAGTATATGTTATCTAAATCTATTTTACATAGTCGAATTGGAAAATGGACTTTGGCGTTGACAGAATATTCCTTAAAATATCTGCCTTTAAAGGATGTTAAGGGACAAGTGGTTGCTGACTTCATAATTGACCACTCAATAAATGAAAATGAAATGAAATGTGTCGAATTAGAGCCATGGAGGTTGTATTTTGATGGTTCCAGTCATAAGAACGGAATTGGCGTTGGAATACTGATTATTTCTCCTGACAAAATTCCAACAAAGTTCAAGTACAAGGTTGAAGGCTTATGTTCAAACAATGAAGCGGAATATGAAGCTCTGATTGCTAGACTTGAAATCTTGTTAGAATTAGGGGCAGCTAGAGTCGAAATAATGGGTGACTCTGAGTTGGTGATAAAACAATTGACAAAAGAATATAAATGTGTCAAAGAGAATCTGATTATGTACTTTGTTAAAGCTAACAGACTCCTTAAAACATTCGATAATGTAGCCATTAAACACATTCCTAGGTTGGAAAATCAAGAAGCAAATGATCTGGCTCAACTTGCATCAGGCTACAAAGTTTTGAAAGAAAACTTGGAGAAAACTATTGAAGTAAGGGGAAGAGTTATATCCACCAAATTGTCCCCATCATATTCGGAGACAATAAAATTAGGTTATGGGGATGAATAAAACTTTGAAATCTTCAATGTAGATGATTCAGAAATTGAAGATTAGAGAAAACCTATTAAGCATTATCTACAAGACCCAAATCAGAAAGTTGAAAGAAAGGTAAAGTACAGAGCTTTAAGCTATGTGCTTTTTGGATGAATTATTTAAAAAGACTGTAGAAGGAGTTTTACTGAAGTGCTTGGGCGAAGATGAAGCTTACATAGCTTTGTCGAACGTGCATAGTGGTGCATGTGGTGCGCACCAAGTAGGCCAAAAATGAAATGGTTATTATTTAGACAAGGTATGTACTGGCCAACAATGTTGAAAGATTGTGTCGAATTTTCAAAAGGTTGTCAGGAATGCCAAGTACATGCAGGTATACCACATGTCCCTGCAAGTGAGTTGCATTCAATCATACAGCCTTGGCCATTCAGGGGTTGGGCTTTGGACTTAATTGGAGAAATTCGACCAGCTTCTTCAAAAGGGCAGAGGTACATTTTAGTTGGAATAGATTATTTCACTAAATGGATTGAAGCTATACCATTGGTAAACGTGGATGAGGAGACAGTTATAGAGTTTATCCAAAAATATATAATCTACAGATTTGTGATACCAGAAATAATAACTACTGATCAAGGATATGTATTTACTAGGAAAAACATGCAAATATTTACAAAAGAAACAGGTTTTAAACTCTTAACTTTGACACCTTATTATGCCCAAGCAAATGGACAAGTCGAAGCAGCGAACAAGGTTGTGATAAATTTGATCAAAAAGCACGTGGGTAGAAAACCTAGAAATTGGCATAAGACTTTGGATGAAATTTATGGGCTTGTCGAACATCTCCTAAAGAAGCAACAAATTCTACTCCATTCAAATTGACTTATGGACATGATGCAGTGCTACCAGTCAAAATTTATTTACAATCGATACGAGTTCAAAGGCATCATGAAATCCCATCAGAAATTTATTGGAGCATAATGATGGACGAATTAGTTGATTTGGACAAAAAGAGATTGCGCACGCAAGATCTGATAAAGAGTCAAAAAGAAATAGTCGAAAAATTTTACAACAAGAAAGTGAAATTTAAGACCTTTTTAGTGGGTGATCTTGTTTGGAAAGTAATTCTTCCTATGGATCGAAAAGATAGATTAATGGGAAAATGGTCTCCTAAGTGGGAAGGACCTTTCCAAATTTTAAGAGTTTTTTCAAATGGCACATATGAGGTCAAAGAGATAGACAAAGATAAAAGAATACTAAAGATAAATGGCAAGTATTTAAAAAAGTATAAGCCAACATTGCAAGAAGTTAAAATAGAAACAAAATAATTATATAAAACCAAATAATGTATTTCGCCAAACAGATGGCGTCAATGTCATTACAAAGAAAAGCCTCAAAGGCTTCCAGTAAATAAGAAGCCTATTCCTATTACAATTTAATCTTTAAGAAAAGACTCTTTAAGCTCTTCAAATTTCCTCTTTTGGATCTGGAGTCGACGTTCGTAGATGCTCTTATTTTGATAAAGGTTGTCGAGCTCCTGATTTAATTGTTGAGTTTTATCTGCATGGTGAAGTCCCACTTTAATCTCTTTGAAAATTTCATCTTGCATGGGTTGCTGGAGGTTTTCTTTGCATTGTTTTTCTTGAGAAATATTTTGTTGAAGATTGGCTATCTGCTTCTCCAAATTTTGGATGTTGATGTCACATTCAGCAACATCTTTGAAATAAACTTCACAAAGTTTTTGTAGCTCTGAAACCTTATCAGTCAAAGCAACTACATCATCCCATTCTGCAATTTGAATCTCAGACTTTGAAGATATTTGTTGGGAGAACTCTTTTTGACGATGTAGATCTGCACTCACCATGTCAATCATGTGGGTTAGATCCATTATCAGACGACTTTCTTCAGCAGAGCCCTCCAGAACATTTAATTGTTTGAGGATTTTCTTCAGGTCGAACTGGGCAGTGGGATTTTTGCCCAAAATCTTGAATAAGTCCACACCAAGTATTTTGGTCTTAATTTCAGTCATGATGGCATCAAGTGACCTAACCTCAGAAGTGGCCCCAGAAGTAGTCGAACTAATGTAGGAATAGTCTTGAAAGTTGTAGCGAGCACTGAGCATAGCCTTCATATAGTTTAAAGGTTTTCTCACTTTTAGGCTCTCAAGTTCCTCGCGAGAAAGAATGGTCGAACCAGTTGATGGAGAAGTGCCTTGAGTTTGGGCAGGAATTGGTTGAACACTTCGTCCAGAAGTCAGTCCAGTACCTCATTGGTTCGACTGGTCCTCCTCTTCCTCAATAGTCTTTCCCCCGTTCCTTTCTTCAACCCCAATATCTTGGTCTTTCTTAAAAGCAGGAGCACTGTGAAATTGTGGTACTCCTTCTGCTGCAGGGTGTTCTTCGACCATAACCTGGACGTGAGAACAAGCAAAAGTTAGGAAAAACGAAAATCCAAGAAAAAGTGAATACCATTAGTCGAATAAAAATTTACCTGAGGGATCTCAGTATGGAAGCAAGAATTCCCACTATCTGCATCTTTTGTATGAACTCTGGTAATTGGACTGGTGGAGGGAGTTTTCTTTGATTTGACAGGAGACCTTTGGGAGGCGACCGTCTTGATCTTCAGGGCTTTCTTTCTCTTAAGAGGTTGTTGTTCTGGAGATTCGTCCCCAGATTCTTCAGTAATCACCTTTGCCTCTTCTTATTTTCTTTTTTGGGTAGTTGGTGGTTTTCGATTCACCTAAAACACCAAAGAGAAATTTGGTTAGTATGGAAAAAATAAATCCACAACATAAAAGAAAGATTTATGCTTTTGTCGAAACCTTTTTTATAGTAGAGGATGGTTTTTCGACCACCTTTCCAGGGCTACTTTCGACAGGAGCTTTCTTAGCAGTAATCTTGACAGCTAAAAAAAACAAAGAAATAAAGAAATAAGTAAACACATAAGAACGAAGGAAGAACAAAATAGAAAATTGTGTTTTCTTTAACACCTTCAAGAATGGGAGATTCCATGCGAACGTGTTCTATTCCAATATGAAGGTGCCCTGGGAAATTGTCCAAATGGTACTTAGTCGGAACCACGCGCTCAACAGGTTATTTACAAGATTCACGAAGCAGTTTCAGATCAGATCCACAAACAAACCAATCTGGGAATGGAGGGCTCAATTCCACACCAAATTCAGCAGAATGTAGAGGGGGATAATAGTCTTACGCCAAATCATAATGTATTTCTGGTCGAACATATGAAGGCAACGTCAGTTTCCCCCGTTTTTCTGTGAACTTGTGTTTTAAAGTCACTGTTGCTTCGCCTATGGTTCGACTAAGATCATTTGGTCTGTAAATGGTTTCAAAATACTTTTGAAATATTTGGATTTCTTTAATATGTTGTTGAGTACCTTTCTTTGTTCGATCCTGCACAAAAGCAAAAGCGTTCGTCAGATGGGTTGTAAACCCTGTCACTTCAAAAAATCTGGTGAGGTAATAATCCTTCCACCAGTTAACTTCTCTGACAACTCTACGCTCTTTTCTGCGTTGTGGAAAGAATTGTGAAAAGATGATAGAGCCTTTCTTTGGGTATATGGATTTTGGTTTTATTTGAATCAACCCAAACTGTTGAGAAACAAGGTTAGGCTGATAAACAATAAGAGCAATCTTGGTGTTGTTCATGTTGTGGTGGGAGAAAAGGAGATTTGGTGTCAAAAATGATTCCCAAATAACCAAAAAGGTATCTTCATCTTTTTGCATCTCAAAAGGGAGTTGTTTAGTGAACCATTTAGGTCCAATGGCCCTGTTGGCAAAGGGTTCCATGGTTGAAGTAAAATTGTACCTTTTGGTAAACATCATCATGTAGTTGGTGAAAGGTCGTCGAAGGCTAGTTCCCTCATCAGATGGGGTCAGTTGTACTAACCTAGGCCATTCGACAGTCATGTTCTTTACTCCTTCCTCATCCACCTTGTTCTTGACAGGAAGAGAAGCTTCAAAAGTTGCATTATGCCATAATTGTAGAAGCCAAAAGGGTCATGCCAAGCTCAACTTGCCTTTTTCTTTGACAATTTTCAGGAATTCCACACTCTCACTAAGTGATTCATAAAGGTTTGCTAAAACCATTTCACTTAAGCAAAGGTTGTTCCTAGCATGGAGTTGGTTAGATATGGTGAGGTATTTCTTGGCAACTTGAAGGGAACGGGAGCAGAAAACAAACTTTGACAACCAGAGGGTCAAAAAGGCTATATGCTCTACATCAGAAACTTCAGTGGTATCCTTATCATGATAGTGAGTGATGAATAGAGAATAGGAGGCAAAGCTAGTGTCGAAAGCTATAGAATTGTCATCCAAAACAGTGGGGTCAAAGTCTATTCCTATAGGGCTAAGGCCAACTATGGCAGCTACGTCGAAGAAGGTTGGGGTGACCATCCCACAAGGAAGATGGAAGTTGTTATAGGTGTTATCCCAAAAGTAAAGGGAAGCTAATATCATGTTTGGGCAATAATTGGGGCCTACCTTCGACAATTGAATCAAGTCAAAAATGCCAGTGTGTTTCCAGAATTTTCCTTTAACTTTTTCGACTTTAGTTAGCCAAGCTAAATAATCAGAAGGGTCTTTTGTTAGGGGACAACTCCTAAAAATTCTAGTTTGGTTCAAATAAGTTAAATCTATTTCTGCAGAAGCAGATGCATTCTCAGGATTTTCAGTAGACGTTCCACTAGGTTTGGATTTTACTCCAGCACCTATGGGTCTTGAGTGGGAATATGTGGGAAAGAACTCTTTTAAACGAGTTTGGTCAGTATTTGGGTTAGGAAGTGGACCTAACATTGCATGGCAAGTACCAGAAATAAAAACTGGGATTAATACTTGGTATTTGTAAATACTTGTTTTCTCTCTTTCATTTGGAGGTTCAGGAACATATTGATTGTTGCCCACAGTCACTGGTCTAGATAATTTGTGTGCAGGAGGGAGAGAAGTCGTGTCCTTGATTTTCTTGTTGCTTGAAGACGCCATTGTTGAGAGCAGAGAAATTTTGTTTCAAAGAAGGTGAAGAAAATTTGGAAATAGATTGTGAGAGGAATAAGTTCAGAAGATGGGAAAAGTTTCATAAGAAATGAAATTGGGTATTTATAAAGAAGAAGGTGATGAAAACGATTGAGTTTTCAGATGATCATGGGACACGTGTAAAAATTTCAACGGTGATGATGAAAAGTGATGGAAGTTGAAAAGATCGTGACTAGCTAGGTTTTAGGGTGATGGGGGTCATGTCCAAACGTGGGCTAGATGAGACATTTAGGAAAAAGTGTAATGATAAATCTGTCTGATGACCTGACAAAAGTCACATCTTAAAAACCAGCGTAATTAATGCAGGTACCATGTTATTTTCAACAGTTCGACAAAAATTGGGTGACAATTGAAGCGTTTGACATCGACAAAGAGAGATGATGCATTATTTCTACATATTTGGTTGATATGTTATGTTTCGACAATTCGACAAGCCTGAAGGGACGCGTTGTTTCAACATTAAGGATAAATTCAAATTCAGACATTTATTTCGTTTGGCAGAAGGACGCGTGGAAGCTTTTGAAGAAAGGAAAACATGTAGAAGGCCAAGTGTCATTAGTCTCAGGATTTTTCTGTTGATAGCAGTTATTTTATTTTGTATATAAATATGATAATGTTTGTTATATTTCGTGTGTGAAAATTTATGTACAAATTCCTATTAAAATTACTCAAAGTACCCGTGTGAGAGAAAAAAGTTTGATTTCTGGAAAAATGTACGTGTGAAACACCATTTTCATTCAGTTTAATACAATTTCATGTTATTTAACATTTTCTGCATTTTTATGATTTCTGCAAATTTACAAGTTATTTACCTTTGCCAAACTTTATTTTCCTTGTCATTTATCTTTTCACATTACTAGAATTTACTCAGTTTAAGTTTTCATCAAGAAACCTTATTTTTGTTCTTCATTTCATAAGAATCATATAAATATAATAAAAACCTTAGTAAGAGTAAAGCAACACAAGATGGCTAAATCATCACTTTTTACCAAATCACTTATGTCCTAGGATTTGTATGGTTGATCCTGCAAGTAAACTGATCTAAAATTAGATTAGAAACTAGCGGTTGTTCGACGAAAAATCACCAGCGAACAGTGAGATACTTTGAAGACCGTGTGGGTTCAATCCATTAGTAGATAATGTCAAGCGAAGGTTTCTTGCTTATTTTCTAAATTCATGATACTCATCATCAATTTCCGTCCACTATGGTGAATCTGTCGGGTGTCGAAACTTTCCATCAATAATTCTTTCATTTGTATGCCAAGACAAGTGTCTTGAATCGGTCTCACTACGAAACATGCGTTTAAATCTCAGAATAATAGGAAAATACCATAAGACCTTTGCTGGAGACAACTTTTTCTTATATCGAGAGACACCGTATTTAGGACACTTATTTAACGATGCATACTCGTTTCGAAATAAGACACAATCGTTTGGACATGCATGTATCTTATCATAGCTCATGCCGATAGATCACAACATCTTTTTGGCCTCATATGTTCGATTGGGAAGAAAATTATCCTCTGGAAGCATATCTTTCATCAGGGCCAATAACTCTGTGAAACTCTTATCTGACCATCCATTGTCCGCCTTTAAGTTGTACAACTTTAAAACTGCAGACTTGTGAATTTAGATCATCTTAAGATCATCTTCAAGTACCAACCTCTCAAACATTTGCGGATAATCCTTAAGATCATCTTCAAGTACTTCTGCAATCTCTTTGATTCGATCATAATCATATGTATTTGTGCCATTGTCGTTTGAAGCATAGGTCGTATTATCCTCCGATTCAACATTCTCGTTACTTTTATCACCATGCATATCCCAACATGTATAACTTCGATCAATTCCATGCCTATTTAAATATGATTCCAACTGAGTTGCCTTAACATTACTCGCAAAACAGCAACCCAAACAAGGACATTTCGTTCTACTGGGGTTTTCAGCATGCGCAACAGCAAACTTAACAAATTCTGATACCCCATTCGCGTACTCTTTAATCAATATGAAAACATCCATTTCTTATCCATAGTCACACTAATTAAACTAAACAAAAACAAAACTAAATAAAAGATATACCTGTAGAGTTGTCGAATGAAATAACAAACACGCACCTATACACAAACTATTCCAACAAATAGATCACATACTAACAGTTAACAATGGCATAACATGACTTATTCTAACAATCTAACATGGCTATATTACTAACATCCATGGAAACAATCACTAATTGTTTTTGTTCTTTGGTTTAATTTACCCTAACCATTTAATTTCTAACTATTAACTCTTCTCATTAGTTCACAAACAAACTCTAATTAATAATTTCTATCACTAACCATCATAATTCAATGAGTTTCATGACAATCCCTAGTTCTAACTGTCAACACTAACTCAAAAATAACAGAGTCACTTAACTATAATTTCATTAACCAATTACACTAACCTAGCTCAACACTAAATTTCAGTACAAACAGTTAACTAACTTCATTAACGTTTTTAAACTATCTAAAACCTATCATTAAGAACCACAATATAATCAAGAATAATGTAAATTATCATCAAGAACAACAACAACAACAACAACAACAACAATGTAAACTATCATCAAGAACAACAACAACAACAACAATGACATACCTCAGTAGAAATGAAGAACAATGAGCAACAAACAACAACAATGAGAAACGAACAAGAACAACAAACAACAACAATGAGAAACGAACAAGAGCAACGAACAAACAAGAGCAACAAGGTTAAAAAAGATTGACGAAGAAAATGATAAAGAAAGTATGGTTTCGATCAATCCATGCTCTTTCTAAGGTCTGAACAAGAGCAATGAAGAACAATGAGAGCGTACGAAGAAAAGGGTTTCTGAAAAGAGCGAATATGAAAATGTCTAAAAAGTTTTATATTTTAATAAATGATTGGCTTTAGAGAGCGTTTTTCATCAAAAGACCTTTCTAAGGTCTTTTGATTTTTTTACCTTAGAGGGCGCTCTTTATAAACGTGATTTCTAAGGTCTCTAAAATTATATTTAATATTATTTTAATAGATAACCTTAGAGAGTGCTTTCTCTAAAAAGCGCTCTCTAAGGCTGGCCCAAAAGGGAAGGTCGACCTCCTGAGAAGATGCGTCGACCTGATGACTCCAGAGAGTTTATTACTTTGAAACTTATTAAACTGCATCAACCTGGTTGATGCATAGGTCGACCTCATTAGTTTTTACTTCAACAAGAGCAAAAAAACCAAAAAATAACCTTAGAGAGCGCTTTCACTAAAAAGCGCTCACTAAGGCTGGCCCAAAAGGGCAGGTCGACCTCTTGAGAAGATGCGTCGACCTGATGACTCTAGAGAGTTTATTACTTTGAAACTTATTAAACTGCGTCGACCTGGTTGATGCATAGGTCGACCTGGTTAGTTTTTACTTCAACAAGAGCAAAAAAAAACCAAAAAAATACAAAAGGGAGGGTTCGAACCCACGCTCTGGTGATAGGGAAAGGCATTGTAAAGGCGTTTTAATCACTGGGGTGGTGATACATCCAATGATTTAAATAAAAATTTAAATATATGATACATATGATACACTTTAGAGAGAGCTTTCCTGAGAAAGCGCTCTCTAAGGTCTGAAAAATGTATAAAAGAAATTAAAATGAGTCTAGGGCGTGGGGGATTCGAACCCCAGACCCAAAGCATTCACACAAACCTCCTTGATCAACGGTACTACGCCCTCATCCGTTAATTATGCTCACATTAATAATATATAATATGAATTGATATCATATATTAATATAATTAGTATATATATTTAATTATATTAAATATAATTTTAATGTATATATTAATATAATTTGTATATATTAAATATAATTTTAAGTTAATATATATTAATTTAAATATTTACTTTATTTTAATTTATATATTAATATAATTTGTATATAATTTATATATTAATATATATATATATATATATATATATATATATATATAAATATAATTTATATGTAATTAATATATATTAATATAATTTATATATTAATATAATTTGTATATATTAAATATAATTTATATATTAAATATTATTTGAATATTATTTAATAAAAATCATTAGAGAGCGCTTTAGTCATAAATCGCTCTCTAAGGTTGGCCTAAAGGGCAGGTCAACCTCCTTAGAAGATGTGTCGACCTGATGACTCCAAAGAGTTTATTACTTTGAAACTTATTAAACTGTGTCGACCTGGTTGATGCATAGGTCGACCTGGTTAGTTTTTACTTCAACAAGAGCAACTTTTGTTGAAGCCATAAGGATGTTGAAGAGACTGGAAAAGAGAATAGAAATTTTGGAAGAGTTTTAGGATTTTGGAGGAATTTTGGGAAGAATTGGAAGAAGAAGAATAGAAAATGATTTAAAATATAATCAAATAATAAATATTAACCATTTGAAGAGTTAAAATTTGAAATCCCCATAATGTGGAGCAACTCCCCATGCGCACAGAGCAAACTGTTACAAATTTGAAATCCACTGCATTGACTTGCTCACTTAATGCGTCGACGCAATGGACATTAATTTCAAATAAATTAAATTTTAAATATCTTAGACATCGGTTTCCTTAGAAAGCGTTTTCTTAGGTTTTCTGATAATATATAATAATTTAATTAAATAAATTACCTTAGAGAGCGCTTTCTTCAGAAAGCGCTGTCTAAGGTATTTAAAATATAATTTATTTGAAATTAATGTCCATTGCGTCGATGTTATAAGAGAGCAGGTCGACGCAATGGATTTCAAAATATAACCTATAAGAGCACATTTACAAAAATGCGTTGTCTTAGGTTTACTATATTTATTTATAACCACAAGGGCGTGAGTTCGAACCCCCGTTTGACATTTTTTATATTCTGAAAGTTCAATATATTTATTGACTTTAGAGAGCGCTTTCAGGAAAGCGTTTTCTAAGGTTTACTTGTAGCAACGCTTTAGAGAAAAAGCACTGTCTACGGTGGCTTCATTTTAGGACTTTTAACCGCGCTTTTATAAACGCTCTCTAAAGGCTGGCTTTAAGAGCGATTTTGTTTAGCGAAATTTTTAAAAGACCTTTAACAACGCTTTCTCCAAAAAGCGTTGTCTTTGTCGCGCTGTTACAGGCCAATTTTGACGTAGTGAAGATTGAAACTCCATAATCATCCCCAGACCAGGACAAACAAGAAGTGGGTGTGTCAATACAATCGTGTTCGGCGTTGGATATACCAGGACCAAACATTCCTAAGTCTTGCTTGAGCGTCCGATGTCGGACAAACGACCCAAGATAAAGAGGTTGCCTTTAATTTAGAAAATAAATTAATATATTCTTACATATTTGTAATATTTAAAAATAAAATGGTATGATTTTAATATATTTTATCATCAAAACTAACTTACCTTTATATTTCAAGTTAATTCATGTTTAGTTAACTAGTTTATTCAAATAACAAATACTTTAGTTTAAATCAGTTATTGTTTAGAAGCAGTTTTCAAATTAAATTAATTTTATTTTGATAAATTATAAAATATCAGTACTACTATTTATTTATTTTCCTTACAAAAACTTTTTGTTTTTTGTTTTAATTTTGACGAACTACTTTTTGTTGTTATCATATGTGAGAAAATATCATTTATCACTTCACTTACTAGCCATAATTTTTAGCGGTTGCTGCTTCTTTCTATCCACCTTTCTCTACACATCAACGCGGAGAAAAGCTATTACGCCACTACGTTTTTTTGTCTTTCCTCTTTATTTTATTGATCATCCAAACAAAAGAAATATTATACTTGTTTCTTTTCCTTCCATTCTTTTTCCTTATCTTCTTTTCCTTCCACTCTTTTTCCTTATCCACGCGTGAAAGTTATGAGCCACACAATCTTTATATTTTGGCAACTTGTTACAGATTGTGTGACTTTAAGGCCAAGTGCATAAGATATTTTGATACATTGACCCTATTTTTTAATTATTAATATTGTACCTTTTTTTTATCTTCTCCAATTTATACACTTTTCAATTACAAATAAATGTTTAAAAGTTCATATTTGACTTCAAATTTTTAATGTCTTATAAAAGTAATTTCTATCTTTCTTATGGGTCCATACTTTAGTCATGTTTTAATGTAGGCTAATATTTGTGAAGTCAAGGCTCCCCTGCAATCACATAGTGAAGTTTTTTCTTCGTATGCCTGGTCTTGATCAGACGGTTGTGATTAATGATTAATGTTTTTTTAATTATTATATAAAAATAAAGTTATTATTTTTGGTAAGTGTGATTAAGATTCAACGGCTATAAATAGCGTGAATGCGTCAAAACTAATTTCTTTTCCTGCAAAGTAGAGAAAATGATGCATATCATGAAAGAGGTTAAGTTATAGTCCAATTCCAAAGAAGTTAGATACATACCCTTCAGAACGAAATTGCTGAGCATATAAATTGAAGAGACATTAACAAATTTAATGTCAGATCCCAAATTATGGTTTCAAACCATATTTTAAAATCCTACAAAAGAGAAGAGAAGAATAAGCACAAACACACTGATTTTAATTCCCACCTGCAACTTAATGTAAGCCAATCCAAAAATAAATAAATGTAAACAAAACACATCAAATTTTAAACTTCCTTTCATCAAAAAGAAAATTAAAAATTAATAAGTCCATAGTGATACCTCTTCATCTTGATAGTCTTGTACAGTCATATCTTCATACTCATACTCAAAGCTATGTGTAGGGGACATTATAGCCATATTCCTCCACATATCTGGCGTGTTCATGACTTCCTCTTCTTCCACTTCCATTGAAAACATATTCTGCTCTTCTGTGGCATCGGTGGCGACAACATCTGTCGTGTCAAAGTCATTAACCGTTAAAGTCTCGTCAATATCATTAGACGGTAAAGTCTGGTCTGGTCTGAAAGCTTCGGCGGCTTCTGCAGCCGCCTTTTGTATATCTTTTGCCTCAGTACTAGCTGGCTTAGGGAGCAGCCAAATTGAGTCAGCAAAATTGAGACAGGCGTGGCGGCCCCTCAATGCCATTGCTGCAACATCGTGTGCTCGAGCTGCCATCTCGGCTGTTGGAAATGTCCCTAACCAAATCTTAGTTTTCTTGTTAGGCTCTCTCATTTCACAGACCCATTTATCTAAGTTTCTCTTCCTCACGCCTCTATACACCGGGTGGCGAGTCTCCTTAAACTTCTTCCTCCCTGCACGCTTCTTCGGTGTACTCGCGGCTAACCGCACTTCTTCGTCGAAAACTGACATCTCATGAGAGATGTCTAAATTAGGCAATGATATGTTGGAGGAAGAGTGTTGGTTGTAAACATGTTTATGTGTTGGAGAGAGAGATTGAGAAAAGGCTTTGATAATGAAAGTTGGAATTGAAGATAAGAGTTTGTTATGATAAAGTACTAGAGAGGTAATGGTTTTGGTGTTAAGATTTAAGAAAGTGCAGAGTGATATTTATATAGAGAAGTATGGTGAATGTGAGTGTGTGTTTGGTGTGAGGAAGAAACTAGTTGCCAAGTTGAAGGTTTTGTGATTGGTTAGGAAAGAGATATACTGTATGCGTGTTTTCAAGTGGGACACCACAAAGGTCCCAAAAGAGCAATAATGTCATCAAAATTTCTCATAAAGACACTAAATAAGGTAATAATGTTTCTTGTCTGACTAAATACTGTAATTAAAATATTCATAAGAATATGCTATTTTTAGCTACTTTATTTTAAAATTTTGAGACTATTATTATGTTATTGCACTAAAAGAAATACTAGTATTATCAAGCATCAATTTAACTTACTCCTTTTATTGGAGTGTAGGCGTTATCAAGTCATAGTTAGATTTATTTTAAAGTTTGGTTTGTTATTAACCTACTAATTTGTATACACCATCGATGTAATTTTTTTTTATATTGAAAACCAATCAATAACCTGTATTCCCTTCAAATATATTTCAATTTTAAAAATATTTTAATGATTTATCAATTTATTAAATGATAATATAAAATTATTTTATATCATCCTGAATATTCATTATGCTATTTAATAAAAAAATTAATTTATATTTAAATAAATTAACAAGATAAAAGACTAATAAATTTAAAAGTTTATTTAAATTGATTTATATGAACTATTAAAATTAAAAAATAATTTTGAAAATTAGCTACAATTAAGAGACCAAAACTATACCAAAATATTTAATTTATATAAAAATAATCAAAATAAAATTTAAGAAATCAATTATTTAGAATTAACTTTTGTAACCACAAATTAAAAACACTGCTATCATATATGGCTGAAATTTTTTCCGTTAGATATCGTTTTCAAGGGATGATTGAATTCGCGCGTAAAGAAAGGGATGATTGAATTCGCGCGTAAGGAAAGGGACCGAAAAACAAGGACAACCTAGTTCCTGTCTTAGAGCCACATATTTTAAATATCAATATTTTATTAATTTGCTTATCTTTGATTATAGACTTATAGAGTACGGGTGGACAATCGGTTGAAAACTTAAATTCGATATAAATTGCAGTTTTATTTTAATGCCAAATATTGATTGATAAATTTTCAATTTTCGTCGGATTCGGTTATTTTGGTTTGGCGGTTAAGTCGGATCAATTTAATATTTATTAGAGCAACACTATAAAAATACAATTCTTTTAAATTTATTATAAAAATATATCAAAATTTTAAAATGGAACTACTTTTTTATCATTAAAAGAAAAATAATTATTGCTGGATAATATTTTCAATATTAAATTTTGATCATTATCATACTTTAAACTATAAATTAAATAATATTTAAAATTTTATTGTATATCTTGTATTTTTTAAAGTACACAATGTAATTATTAAATTATAAAAATGATAATATCATGCAACGTTATAACTCTAATTTATAGTGAGTCAGTTGTATAGTAATAAAAATAAATAAAATATATTTTTTATTAAGTTTAGTCGTTTTCGATTTTTATCTGATCCAAAATAAACATCTGAGTCCGATTGAAGCAATCTTATACTATCTAAATTAAACAACCAAATTAATATGACACCCAACCGATCCATTTACACACACAAAATGGATTGATCAGTTTCAATCTCTTTGTTCAAATTTGTTCACCCCTATTAGAAAGTATAAGCAAATTTCAATCCATTCTAGATAGAATAGTGTCAAATTAAAACCCTATGATGATTGGGTGCATGGTCATAAGGTGCAACCATCGTACCAATACAACTTTTCGTAAAAAAATTTGTTGTTATTGATTACAATGATTCGCGAGTGGTCATGTTGAAATCATTGAAAAGTTGTTGCTCTTCACCAATTCGTACAAGTTTTTCTATAAATAGAGATATTTGTTAGGCATAAAATATACACAAAAATCAATTGTTTCAAGTGTCAAATATCTAAGTCATTCTTTTATTTTTCTAGTGCACGAGAATAAATGAGAGAACTTTATTCTGTAAAATATCATTGATCGATATACTTAATGTGAATATACAATTCATATTAAGATTTACAAAATATCTTAAAAGGGATTCTTCGAATAACCCACTTGCATTCAGTTTGTCTAAATTGATGTAGACGAATCGAACCTAAAACTTAGTGTAATAACATGTTTTGAAATTTATTTTATGCATCTTTCATCATAATATCTTCATCTTCTTCATATTTAAGTTTTACGAAAGATCCTAACACAAGATCTAACGTAATAAAAATTAATTATAAAATATTTAAGTGATGATAATTATGTAAATCAATTACAATAGAAAAAAAATTTAGTTTTGGTTCAATATTGGAAAAATGATGAGTTACAAACTTTGTTCGGACAGAACAATTCAATTAAACATGAAATTAAAATTTGATAATAACAATGATGAACATAACATAAAATTATCTTTATTTAAATTCTTTCAACTTTTATTACTTGCTAAATTTTAATTTATAGGATAATAGCAATGATTTTAAGTTTTAGAAAAATCCATAGAACTCAAAATACAAATGAATTGTTAATATTTTTAAGGCTTTTCATTGGTTCAGACAAATCTTCTGAATTCAAAACAATTTATGGTATTTGGATTGAATAATTTTTTAGATTGGACAAAAATTGAAACAAACTAATAAAACTTTATATTAATTGATTCGGATAATTGATTTTCAAAAACATAATTAATTTATATAATTTATATCACTATTATCATTAAAACTAATATAAAAAATTCAACTTCAAGAAGAATAAATGAAACACAATTTTTTGACTTTCACAACTTATAAAAAAAGTTAACAATTTTATAATATTATAAAAATTAGTTAATTTATATTAAATATTTTAAAAATTTATTTTGAAAAATTTATTTTTAATATATTCGATGGATTCAATTCAAAAAGAAACCATTGTTCTCGGTTTGATTTAATTCGGACTTTAAAACAAAAATTTGCAAATCCAATTCACACCGATCAATATATTCTTGATTGGTTTAACTATTAGATTCTCGTAAAACCAAAACAAACTGATCCGTGAATAAGGACAAAGGTATTCACATAGAAACGTGTCTTTAAATCATTTACACATGGTGCATAACACTATATATGCTATATAATATAATATTATTATATATAATTTATTTAAAAATGATTTCATATATCATATATTTTATATTTAATATTATAATTATTCTGGATTGGGTCAATGCAGTATATGTTGGACAGAGGGTCAATCCGCTGGACACAACCCATGGCCTAATATATAGAAACGTGGAGAGAGTCATATTTCGGACTGGCCAACGCTATATATGTCGGGCACAGGTCCATGGCCTAATACATAGGGAAGTGGAGAGAGCGTCCCCCCCTCACGTGCTCCACTCAGTTAATTGCCCTCGTTATTTTCTCATAATATTATGGGGTAGTTGGATCAAGGGCAAGACCACACGCTAGGTCTTATCTGCTCCTACACAATCCTTGGTAGTTCTTCCTTGGGTCTATCTAATTCTGCTCATGAGAGGAATCTTGGCTCAACGTTGGAGGCATACTATAAATATCCTCTTTCACTAGAGGGTCAGGTATTTTAATTCTCTGACTTACTACTTTCTGTACTTGCACTCCACAACTCTTTTCTCACTTTGGCATCGGAGTACCTTGTAGGTACACCCCTTTCGTTTCTCCACCGTAACTGTTTAATACTAGAAGGTTCCTCCTGATCAGGTCAGATTAGTGGCGCCGTCTGTGGGAAACATAAAAGTTCTCCCCGTCTTTTGAAACAAAGGACCAAAACTTCACTCTGTCTCTCTCAACCATCCAGCATTACCAACGAACACGGCGACAACCGCGTCTAGGGTCTCGTCGACTACACACTTCCCGGTGATGATGACCATTATGTCACATACGAGTACGATGCATGGGACAGACAACCTGCCTCTCAGTCCCCTGAACCAGAGGCCAACAACGTTTCCCAACCTCAGACCGCAGTTGCCTTCCAATCTAACGCGCTCAACCAGACGAACCTTGTGCTATTTCAACAGTAAGAGAGAATCATCGCGTTGGAAATAGAGTGTCATGCTGAATATCCTCGGCGGAGGCCCCGTCGATCACGCAGCCCCTCTCCTCGCGGGCGTGGACGCGGACCTCAGCTGGAAAGGACTCAGCCGGAAGCCACCAAAAAGCGTGGGCGTTCCTCTCCTCGCCGGAGACGGCGTCCCCGGATCCCAAGAAGAACAAAGCCAGAGGATGCCCCGAGCCATCCAACAGAAAGCCAAAGGTGTCTCCCCGCCGAGACCAGGGTCCCAGGAATGAGGATTAATCACCCCTAAGAAACGACGAGGATGAACCTCGTTGTCCGCTTTCTCGGACCATCATAGAGACCCAACTCCCAGCGGACATGGAGAAACCCTTCAACCTTACGTTGTAGGACGTGACTACTGAACCTGATGATCACGTCGACAACATCAACACCATGCTAGACTACCGCAATGACATCGGGGGAAATGTAGAATGTAGGTTGTTCTCCACGACCCTCAGAAAGGGAGCTATGACATGGTACAAAATCCTGGCCCCCGAATCCATCACCTCCTGGAGAAGCTTGAGGTCAGCGTTCACAAGGTGCTTCAAAGCCTCTCGACACCACCCTAAAACGGAGGCCACGCTTGAGGCCATCATTCAGGGGAAAACGAAACATTGCGCTCTTACATTGAGCGATTCAACCAAGAGGCCATTGAGGTGGATACAACTGACTATATGAAGAAGTATCTCCTCGAAAAAGGACTCATCCCCGGTAGCGAATTTAACAAGGCAGTGGGGATCAAGCCTCCCCGCTCTCTAGATGAGCTTCTGCACAAAGCTCAAGCGTACATCAGGTATGAAGAAAAACAAGTCGCCTACGATGTTAGGAGCAATCGCTGTTAGGACGACACCAAAAATCGTAAGCAGGAAGACTATGATGCTCCTCGCCGCACAGGGGAAGGAGAAAAGATGACAAACCTCGCGAGGTCCGCGAAGGAAGAGGGTCAGTCGGGAGCTTATCCGAATACACACTGTTGACCTCTTCCTGAGAGTGTATCCTCGTTGAATGTGTCAATTCGGAGTTCAAGCAAGGCAAGGTAAGGTTCACCAAACCAACAGCACCCAAGCCCCACACCGATAAATCCAAGTATTGTCGCTTTCACAGAAGCCATGGACACGTAACTAAGGACTGCATCCACCTGAAGGACGCCATCAAAATACTGATCAAAGAGGGCCACCTTAAACAGTACACCAAGAGGACCAAACCACCCTAGCACGATGATCAAGGGGCGAAGAGAGGCTCCGAGGCACCCCGTCCGACAATTCCCCTTTCCCCGTGGCCCTTTGCGTGTCTCGTCCTGAAGACTTCCACCTCCCCGACACACATGCAGAAGGGTATCTAGTTGCCCACAGTCCCTGGGAAAACTTCCTAATAGCCTTAGTTATCTCCAGGGGCGGAATGAACAACGTGAACGTTGCAATTTCAGGAAAAAGGAAATTCGATGAGCTCCTGCTGACCACCCCCGACCAGCTAGCAACTCTGATAAAATATCGAGGGAAATCCAACCCCATCTCCTTCTACCTCGAGGAACCTCCAGGAGGATCTCCCAACTCGAGCATCCTGTTACTGATAAGAGCAAAAATGGCCCGCTTCGACATCCGACGCATTCTGGTCGACTAGGGCAGCTCCGTCGACATCATGTATGCCCACTTGTTCAAAATCCTCAGGCTCGACAAAACAAACTTGTCCCCGTATATCGGATTCGACCTTCAAGGATTCAACGGGGCTACCACAAAACCATGGGGATATATAGAGCTCATCGTTTTGTTTGGAGAGAATGAGAAGGCCAGAGAAGTCAAATCCATTTCTTGGTAATTGATTGCGCTTCACTGTACAACTGTATTCTTGGCCGACGAACTCTAGCCGAGCTAACCGCAATGCCCTCGATGGTCCACTTGAAAATGAAATACTACCGTAAGTTAGGCCGCATGGTTACACTGCAAGGAGACATAGAGGCTACCTGGAGATGCTTCGACGCGGCATTAAAAGAACAGGTCGTGATCAACGCTTCCAAAGGAAACAAGAAACCCTGGATCGAAGAAGGACAACCCTCTCCGCGTGTCAACTCCATCGACCTCGAAAGTAGACTCAGTTAAGACGATACTGAAGACCAGACCCCCTGCAACGGGAAGACTCCAGTCCATCCAGTACACCCAATCCCCAATGGTGATTTCGAGCTCATCCCTCTAGGTGATGCCCCCAACATAAGTGTGAAGATCGGTACCGGTCTCCCGTCGACGACCAGAGAACAATTCGCGACCTGCCTAAAAACGAATGCATACCTGTTCGTATGGAGCGCCACCAAAATTCTCGGAATCGACCCAGAGGTCGCCTGCCATCAGCTAGCTATAGATCCGGCCATTAAAGCCATAACACAACCTAGGCGCAAGCAGTCTCCCGAGAAAACGGAGGCTGCCGAGCGGGCTGTAAAAGACCTCTTAGAGGCGAATTTTATTTCTGAAGCTCAGTACACAACTTGTCTCTCTAATGTAGTCCTTGTTAAGAAAAGTAAGGGAAAATGGAGAATGTGTGTTGATTATACCTATCTTAATAGGGAATGTCCCAAAGATGCTTTCTCTTTACCTAACATTGATAATTTGGTAGACAATTCTACAGGTTTCAAACTCTTGTCTTTCATGGATGCATATAGCGGGTACAATCAAATCCCCATGTCAGACATAGATAAGCGACACACAACCTTTATGACCCGACGATCAATTACTTCTATAGCGTAATGCCTTTCAGGCTGAAGAATGTCGGAGCTACATACCAACGTATGATGAACAAAGTCTTCCTGGGAGAGATCAGAGACATGCTCGAGGTCTACATGTACGATATGGTCGTGAAATCCCACGAGGAGCTCGATCACTCCCAGCACCTCATGAAGGTCTTCAAGCAGGCAAGAAAGTGCAAAATGAGGTTCAACCCTGAGAAATGCACCTTCGGTGTATGGGAAGGGAAGTTCCTCGGATTCTACGTCACCGAACGAGGAAATGAGGCCAACCCCAACAAATGTCGGGCATTCTCATAATTCCCGACACCAAAGTCGAAGAAGTACATCCAATCCCTAAACAGGATGCTCGCATCTCTATCTCGCTTCGTTGCCAAATCTGTACAGCACACACTTCCTTTATTCAAGTTACTACGAAAAGAAGTCGCCTTCGAATGGACTAAGGAATACAAACGAGCATTTCTTCACCTTAAGAGGACTCTCTTTAAGTCGTCAGTGTTATCATGACCACAGGAAGGGGAGACATTTTACCTATACATATTCGTAGCTACCGAGGTGGTCAGTGCGGTCCTCATCTGCGAAACAACCAACGGGCTGAAACCAATCTACTTCACGAGCAAGACCCTACAAGGCCCTGAGCTTCGGTACCAACAAATCGATAAGGGTGCCTTAGCCCTGATAAATGCAACAAGAAGATTACGACATTACTTCCTTACCCATATAGTTATAGTCCGAACAGATCAACCCATAAAACAGTTGCTCGGGCGTCCCGATATGGCGGGTAGAACGTTAAAATGGTCCTTGGAACTATCGGAGTTTGACATCCAATACGAAAGCAGAAAAGCCCTGAAGGAGCAAGTCTTGGCCGACTTCGTCGCCGAGATGACCTTCCAATCGTCCCCGACAAATGGTACCCACAAATGGACAATATTCGTGGATGGGGCCTCCAACTCGAAGGGAAGTAGGGCATGCATCATCCTCGAAAACGAAGATGGCATATTTATCGAAGTATCACTCGCTCTGGCTTTCCCGATTTCGAACAACTAGGTGGAATACGAGGGATTCCTAGCATGCCTGCGACTAGTCGAGGACCTAGGGGAAACGAAGTGAAAATCTCCACCAATTCTCAACCCGTCGCATCCCAGGTACGAGGAGAGTATCAGGCTAAGAATGGAAACCTCATCGAATATCTATCCCTCGTTAAGGAAAAGTTAGATAAGTTCGACTCATAGGAAGTCCAACACGTGCCGCATGAGCTCAATACACGAGCAGACGTATTTCCTAAAATGGAGAGCACATGTAAGAATGGCGGAAACAAATCTGCGATTCAGGAGATCCTCCCGCGCCCGAGCATCTAAAAAACGTTTGTGTTGCTCGACATGACCATCATTGGTGATGTCCAATGTTGTATGACCCCGATTTACAACTATCTCACGAGGGACGAGCTACCTGTCGACACAAAGGAGGCTTTGACGACCAAAAGAAGAGTATGCTCCCATGTTCTCGTCAAAGGCAAACTCTACCGAAGAGGATTCTGAATTCCATAACTCAAGAGTGTCGAAGAAGAAAAGGTCCCCGACATCTTGGGAGAAATCCACGAGGGAATTAGCACCCAATATCTTAGAGGCAAATCCCTAGCACGAAAAGCACTCTGAGTAGGCTACTACTGACCGACGATGCAGCACGACGCAAAAGAACACGTCAAGAAGTGCGAGAGACATCAGAGACACGGGGATATGCACCTAGCTCCCCCCAACGGACTTAAGACCATGTCATCCCCGTTGCCCTTCACATGGTGGGGGATGAACATACTCGGACCCTTCGTGACCAGATCTTACCAGAACAAATACCTCATCATCAGCGTCGACTACATCACAAAGTGGATCGAGGCCGAAGCCCTTGCTAAAATCACAACACAAAATATACTCCATTTATTCAAAAGAAATACTCTTGCTCAATTCGGCATACCACAAGTACCCGTCACCGACAATGGGACGCAGTTCATGGACAGAAGGTTCAAAGATTTTGTTGCTAACCTAGGCACAAAACAACACTTCATGTCTGTCGAGCATCCCCAGACTAATGGTCAAGAGGAAGCAAACAACAAGGGTAATCTTAAGAGGCCTGAAATGCAGACTAGGTGAAGCAAAGATAGTGTGGGTCGAAGAGTTAGATAGCGCACTTTCGGCCTACCGCACAGCCCCGTACTCCACAAACGGGGAAACCCTATTCCAACTAACATACGAAACTGAGGCAGTCATCCCGGTAGAAATTAGAGAACCCTCGAGGCGAACGGAAGCGCCCCTAGATGAGGAATTGAATAACGAATCCCTTACGAGTAGAACTCGACCTTGTCGAGGAAATACGATCTGAGGAGGCTCTTCAAGAAGCATCCCTAAAATAAAGGTGGCTCTACAGAACGACACAAGAGTCATTAAAAGAGAATTCCAGGTCGACAGCCTCGTCCTTCGGCGGAATCAGAAGAATCCACGAGAAGGCAAGCTTGCCGCGAACTGGGAAGACCTGTATCGAGTCCGAGCCAAGACAGATAACAGAGCCTACTACCTCGAAAACCTGCAAGGCAAATAACTTGCTCGACCCTGGAACACCGAAAAACTTAAGAAGTATTATAGCTAGACAACCCACACGACCACGAACCGACTAGGGGCGAAAACACTTCCATAAGAGCATGGAAGGTAGAACCATGACTCTCCATCTGAATTGTAAGGAGGGCCCACAGTCCTAGGAGACGAATATGACCTTCCTCAACAACAGATACTTCAAATGAACTCCCTTGTCACAGTACCATGTTGGCATGACACCCAGATCACAATGGGGAAGTCGAAGCCGCGGGATCAGGACCTCGATAGCGGTCCTCGTCGTCTCAACGATCTGCAGACGTATAACTCGCAACCTCGCTGGTTCCATAAACCGACGAGTCTATCAAGTCGAGCAATAATAGTTCAAAAATAAATTAACAAAATCCATTTCATTTAATCAGTCGACCAAAACATGGCCGACATAAAAGTACAAAAGAGGAGGGACTACGCCCAAGTACAAACAAAAACAAATGGCACGCAGGCCAACAAAATGACTACAATGCGCAGACCATAAAACTACTCCTCTTCCTCCTCCTCCTCCTCCTCGGTTAATTCCTCCACCAGCCATACGATTTTCCCCTTGACTACATCGTAGTTGAAAGCCATCCCTTCCATCACCAGGTCCACCCCAGGGTTGACGACCTTAAGCTGCTCCACGGCATTTTCAAAACCCAACTTAAGGGTGTGTTTGGATGAAGCATTTTAATGAGGGAAAGTAATTTTTTGAGGGAATTTGAAATGATCAAAATCCATTGTTTGGATAAAAAAAATGGAGGATTGTTAAAATGATGTAAATTTATGGAGTATTTTATTCATATTAATTTAAGGAATTTAAAATGACACCAAAAAGTAAAACATTTCAAATTACTTCGTCACTTTATATAATATGAATGTTAAATTTTTATCATTATTTTTTCAAATTTTGCAAAATAGTCCTCATATTTAATGAAAATTTGAAATTCACCCCCAAAATTTCCGAAAAAGTATAAATAAGTCCCTACTAATTTTAAAATTTTACAAATTGGTCCTTCAAATTTTCAAAAATTACAAATTGGTCCTTATTTTTCATATTTTAGATTTGACCCAAAATTTTTACAAATTATGAAAATTAACCCAAATTTTTTTAAAATGAATCATTTTAATACTCTATCCAAATAAGAGAATTTAAAATTTGAATGGATTCTAATTGAATCATTTGAATTACCTAAAATTTTAAATTCCTTAAAAATTCTCAATTACCTCATCCAAACACATTCTAAGGGTTTGAACGCAGTCAGGCTCTCCAGGGGAAGCCAGGCTCTCCAAATCCACCACCCTCAAATGTAGGTGCTTGTTTTCCTCGACAACCTCATCGAATTCAGCCTTTTTGTCCTTAAGCTTTTTGTTTTCATCTGCTAGGCTATCCCACTCGAGCCTGACCTCCCCCAGCTTGATCATTAATCCCTCCTGGAGCTTCTGGCACTCTTTGTAGTTCAAGAGGTCATTATCAAGCTTCTCCCTCTGGATCCTTGATAACTTCATCTTCTCTTTAACAACCACCAACTCAAATAGCAAGCAGGTGTTGTCGGACAAGACCAAGGCCATCTCCATAACCCTGATCACCGTAACGATGTCTTGAGACAAATTCACCTGTCTGGTCGCCTTGTCCAGACCTAGGATCGCCTTGGCTTTGACGTTCGACACACAGACAAAACCTTTGCCACTGAAAAAGCTCTCGTTGAAGATGACAAGATGATAAGAGGACAAAAGGTACGTCCCTTGGTTCTTGCATAGGTCCTCGTCCACAATAGCACCAGTCGGAGAACCTTCACCACATTGTGTTTGGTAGGAGGAGTCTCTCACTCAGAGGGAGGAATGACATGAGTCACCGTAATAGAAGGAGGATGAGGAGGTGTAGGGGTCCCCGAACCTCCGACTACATCGTCAGTAACTACTTGGCGGACACAACCCTTAGTAGACTTCTTCGAAGTTTTGCCTGTACCTTTGTTCGATAACTTCAGGTCACGGTCTTTGAGACTAGGCATGGAAGCTGCAAAAAGAAGAGCAAAAGTTAGTAATTGAATAAAATAGTCGAAGACAAAAGAAATACAAACACAAACTACCTAAATGACGGCGGGATTCCTCGTCTGCTCTATACTCGAGCACTGCCTTGGTATTTATTAACCAAGTTTCAAAGAGGGACTCCCCGTCGTCAGATAAGACATAATTATCCAGCCGGTCCACACAGAGGGAAGGGGTAAACTCTGGATGCAAGAGACCGGTCTCTTATAGGCCTCCCTGTCCTCAGGCCCCAGATTTTCATCCTTCACAAAGAATTGGTTCGTGTCATAGTTGAAATGAGCCTGCTAGAACTCAAGCGGGATGGTCGAAACAAGACGTTATTCGCCTCGAAACTTTACAAGGCGAAGAACTTATTCGACCCTGGAACACCGAAAAACTTAAATAGTATTTTAGCTAGACACCCCACACGACCACGACCCGACCAGGGGCGATAACCCGTCCATAATAGCATGGAAGATAGAACAATGACTCTCTATCTCAATCGAAAGGAGGGCCCACAGTCCTAGGAGATGAATACGACCTTCCTCAACAACGGATACTTCAAATTAACTCCCTTGTCACAGTACCATGTTGGCATGACACCCAGATCACGATGAGGAAGTCGGAGTCGCAGGATCAGGACCTCGATCGTGGTCCTCGTCTCGACGATCTGTGGACGTATAACTCGCAACCTCGCCGGTTCCCTAAACCGAAGATTCTATCAAGTTGAGCAATAATAGTTCAAAAATAAATTAACAAAATCGATTTCATTTAATCAGTCGACGAAAAAATGACCGGCACAAAAGTATAAAAGGGGAGGGACTACGCCCAAGTACAAACAAAAATAAATGGCACGCAGGCCAACAAAATGACTACAGCGCGCAGACTATAAAACTACTCCTCTTCCTCCTCCTCCTCCTCGGTTGAATCCTCCATCAGCCAGACAATTTTCCCCTTGACTACATCGTAGTTGAAAGCCATCCCTTCCATCACCAGGTCCACCCCAGGGTTGACGACCTTAAGCTGCTCCACGGCATTTTCAAAACCCAACTTAAGGGTGTGTTTGGATGAAGCATTTTAATGAGGGAAAGTAATTTTTTGAGAGAATTTGAAATGATTTGATCAAAATCCATTGTTTGGATAAAAAAAATGGAGGATTGTTAAAATGATGTAAATTTATGGAGTATTTTATTCATATTAAATTTAAGGAATTTAAAATGACACCAAAAAGTAAAACATTTCAAATTACTTCGTCACTTTATATAATATGAATGTTAAATTTTTATCATTATTTTTTCAAATTTTGCAAAATAGTCCTCATATTTAATGAAAATTTGAAATTCACCCCCAAAATTTCCGAAAAATTACAAATAAGTCCCTAATAATTTTAAAATTTTACAAATTAGTCCTTCAAATTTTCAAAAATTAGAAATTGGTCTTGATTTTTCATATTTTAGATTTGACCCAAAAAATTTACAAATTATGAAAATTACCCCAAATTTTTTAAAATGAATCATTTTAATACTCTATCCAAATAAAAGAATTTAAAATTGAATGGATTCTAATTGAATTATTTGATTACCTAGAATTTTGAATTCCTTAAAAATTCTCAATTACCTCATCCAAACACACTCAAAGGGTTTGAACGTAGTCATGCTCTCCAGGGGCAGCCAGGCTCTCCAAACCCACAACCCTCAAATGTAGGTGCTTGTTTTCCTCGACAACCTCGTCGAATTCAACCTCTTTGACCTTAAGCTTTTTGTTTTCATCCGCTAGGCTATCCCACTCGAGCCTGACCTCCCCCAACTTGATCATTAATCCCTCCTGGAGCTTCTGGCACTCTTAGTAGTTCAAGAGGTCATTGGCAAGCTTCTCCCTCTGGATCCTTGATGACTTCATCTTCTCTTTAACGACCACAAACTCAAATAGCAAGTAGGTGTTGTTGGACAAGACCAAGGCCATCTCCATAACCCTGGTCACCGTAACGATGTCTTGAGACAAATTCACCTGTCTGATCGCCTTGTCCAGACCTAGGATCGCCTTGGCTTTGACGTTCGACACACCGACAGAACCTTCGCCACTGAAAAAGCTCTTGTTGAAGATGACAATAGGACAAGAGGTATGTCCCCTAGTTCTCGGATAGGTCCACGTCCATAATATCACCAGTCGGCGAACCTTCACCACATTGTGTTTGGCAGGAGGAGTCTCTCACTCGGAGGACAGAATGACAGGCGTCACCGTAATCGAAGGAGGATGAGGAAGTGTAGGGGTCCCCGAACCGTCGACTACATCGTCAACAACTACTTGGTGGACACAACCCTTAGTAGACTTCTTCGAAGTTTTTCCCGTACCTTTCTTTGACAACTTCAGGACACGGTCTTTGAGACTAGGCATGACAACTGCAAAAAGAAATGCACAAGTTAGTTATTGAATAAAATAGTCGAAGACTAAAGAAAGACAAACACAAACTACCTAAAAGACGGCAATATTCTTTGCCTGTTCTACACTCGAGCACTGCCTTGGTGTTTATTAACCGAATTTCAAAGAGGGACTCCCCGTCGTCAAACAAGACAAAATTATCCAGTCGGTCCACACAAAAGGAAGGGGTAAACTCTGGATGCAAGAGACAAGTCTCTTATAGGCCACTCTGTCCACAGGCCCCAGATTTTCGCCCTTCTCAAAGAATTGGTTCGTTTCGCGATTGAAATGAGCCTGCTGGAACTCAAGTGGGACGGTCGAAACAAGACGCTATTCGCCTCGAAAATCTACAAGGCGAAGAACTTATTTGACCCTGGAACACCGAAAAACTTAAATAGTATTTTAGCTAGACATCCCACAAGACCACGACCCAACCAGGGGCGACAACCCATTCATAAGAGCATGAAAGGCAGTACCATGACTCTCCATCTCAATCGAAAGGAGGGCCCACAGTCCTAGGAGACGAATATGACCTTCCTCAACAACTGATACTTAAAACTAACTCCCTTGTCACAGTACCATGTTTCCATGACACCCAGATCATGATGGGGAAGTCAAAGCCTCGAGATTAGGACCTCGATCGCGGTCTTCGTCCCGACGATCTGCGGACGTATAACTCGCAACCTCGCCGGTTCCATAAACCGACGAGTCTATCAAATCGAGCAATAATAGTTCAAAAATACATTAACAAAATCCATTTCATTTAATCAGTCGACCAAAACTGGCCGGCACAAAAGTACAAAAGGGGAGGGACTACTCCAAAGTACAAACAAAAATAAATGGCACGCAGGCCAACAAAATGACTACGGCGATCATACCATAAAACTACTCTTCTTCCTCCTCCTCCTCATCGGTTGAATCCTCCACCGGCCAGACGATTTTCCCCTTGACTACATCGTAGTTGAAAGCCATCCCTTCCATCACGAGGTCCACCCCCGGGTTGACGACCTTAAGCTGCTCCACATCATTTTCAAAACCCAACTTAAGGGTGTGTTTGGATGAAGCATTTTAATGAGGGAAAGTAATTTTTTGAGGGAATATGAAATGATTTGATCAAAATCCATTGTTTGGATAAAAAAAATGGAGGATTGTTAAAATGATGTAAATTTATGGAGTATTTTATTAATATTAAATTTAAGGAATTTAAAATGACACAAAAAAGTAAAGAATTTCAAATTACTTCGTCACTTTATATGATATGAATGTTAAATTTTTATCATTACTTTTTCAAATTTTGCAAAATAGCCCTCATATTTAATGAAAAATTGATATTCACCCCCAAAATTTCCGAAAAATTACAAATAAGTCCCTAATAATTTTAAAATTTTACAAATTGGTCCTTCAAATTTTCAAAAATTACAAATTGGTCCTTATTTTTCATATTTTAGATTTGACCCAAAATTTTTACAAAATATGAAAATTACCCCAAATTTTTTAAAATGAATTATTTTAATACTCTATCCAAATAAAAGAATTTAAAATTGAATGGTTTCTAATTGAATCATTTGAATTACCTAGAATTTTGAATTCCTTAAAAATTCTCAATTACCTCATCCAAACACATTCTAAGGGTTTGAACGCAGTTAGACCCTCCAGGGGCACCAGACTCTCCAAACCCACCACCCTCAAATGTAGGTGCTTGTTTTCCTCGACAGCCTCGTTGAATTCAGCCTCTTTGTCCTTAAGCTTTTTGTTTTCATCCGCTAGGCTATCCCACTCGAGCCTAACCTCCCCCAGCTTGATCATTAATCCCTCCTGGAGCTTCTGACACTGTTTGTAGTTCAAGAGGTCATTGACAAGCTTTTCCCTCTAGATCCTTGATGACTTCATCTTCTCTTTAACGACCACCAGCTCAAATAGCAAGCATGTGTTGTCGGACAAGACCAAGGCAATCTCCATAACCTTGATCACCGTAACAATGTCTTGACACAAATTCACTTGTCTGGTCGCCTTGTCCAGACGTAGGATCACCTTGGCTTTGACGTTCAACACACCGACAAAACCTTCGCCACTGAAAAAGCTCTTGTTGAAGATGACAAGATGACAAGAGGACAAGAGGTACGTCCCCTGGTTCTCGGATAGGTCCTCGTCCACAATAGCACCAGTCGGCGAACCTTCACCACATTGTGTTTGGCAGGCGGAGTCTCTCACTAGGAGGGCGAAATGAAAGGCGTCACCATAATAGAAGGAGGAGGAGGAGGTGTAGGGGTTTCCGAACCGCCGACTACATCGTCAGCAACTACTTGGCGGACACAACCCTTAGTAGACTTCTTCGAAATTTTGCCCGTACCTTTGTTCGACAACTTCAGGACACGGTCTTTGAGACTAGGAATGGCAGCTGAAAAAAGAAGAGCACAAGTTAATTATTGAATAAAATAGTCGAAGACAAAAGAAATACAAACACAAACTACCTAAAAGACGATGGGATTCCTCGTCTATTCTACACTCGAGCACTGCCTTGGTGTTTATTAAAAGAGTTTCAAAGAGGGACTCCCTGTCATCAAACAAGACAAACTTATCCAGTCGGTCCACACAGAGGGAAGGGGTAAAACTCTGGATGTAAGAGGCCGGTCTCTTATAGGTCTCCCTGTCCTCAGGCCCTAGATTTTCATCCTTCACAAAGAACTGGTCCGTGTCGCGGTTGAAATGAGCCTGCTGGAAATCAAGCGGGATGCTCAAAACAAGACGCTATTCGCCTCGAAATCTATAAGGCGAAGAACTTATTTGACCCTGAAACACCGAAAAACTTAAACAGTATTATAGATAGACAACCCACACGACCACGACCCGACTAGGGGTGATAACACTTTCATAAGAGCATTGAAGGTAGAACCATGACTCTCCATCTCAATCGAAAGGAGGGCCCACATTCCCAGGAGACGAATACGACCTTCCTCAACAATGGATACATCAAACTAACTCCCTTGCCATAGTACCATGTTGGCATGACACCCAGATAACGTTAGGAAAGTCGAATCCGCGGGATCAGGACCTCGATCGTGGTCCTCGTCTCGACGATCTGCGGACGTATAACTCGCAACCTCGTCGGTTCCCTAAACCGACGAGCCTATCAAGTCGAGCAATGATAGTTCGAAAATAAATTAACAAAATCCATTTTATTTAATCATTCGACCAAAAACTGGCCGACACAAAAGTACAAAAGGGGATGAAAATAAATGGCACGCAGGCCAATGAAATGACTACGGCACGCAGACCATAAAACTACTCCTCTTCCTCCTCCTCCTCCTCCTCAGTTGAATCCTCCACCGGCCAGACAATTTTCCACTTGACTAAAATGTAGTTGAAAGCCATCCCTTCCATCACGAGGTCCACCCCAGGGTTGATGACCTTAAGCTGCTCCACGGCATTTTCAAAACTCAACTTAAGGGTGTGTTTGGATGAAGCATTTTAATGAGTGAAAGTAATTTTTTGAGGGAATTTGAAATGATTTGATCAAAATCCATTGTTTGGATAAAAAAAAGGGAAGATTGTTAAAATGATGTAAAGTTATAGAGTATTTTATTCATATTAAATTTAAGGAATTTAAAATGACACCAAAAAGTAAAGAATTTCAAATTACTTCGTCACTTTATATAATATGAATGTTAAATTTTTATCATTACTTTTTCAAATTTTGCAAAATAGTCCTCATATAGCAGGCAAGTGTTGTCGGACAAGACCAAGGCCATCTCCATAACCCTGATCATCGTAACGATGTCTTGAGACAAATCCACTTGTCTGGTCGCCTTATCCAGACAAAGGATTGCCTTGGCTTCTACGTTCGACACACCGAAAAAACCTTCGCCACTGAAAAAGCTCTTGTTGAAGATGACAGGAGGACAAGAGGTACGCACCCTAGTTCTCGGATAGGTCATCATCCGCAGTAGCCCCAGTCAGCAAACCTTCACCACACTGTGTTTGGCAGGAGGAGTCTCTCACTCGGAGGGAGGACTGACAGGAGTCACCATAATAGAAGGAGTAGGAGGACGTGTAGGGGTCCCCGAACCGCCGGCTACATCGTCAGCAACTACTTGGCGGACACAACTCTTAGTAGACTTCTTTGAAGAATTGCCTGTAGCTTTGTTCAACAACTTCAGGACATGGTGTTTGAGACTAGGCATGGCAGCTACAAAAAGAAGAGCACAAGTTAGTTATTGAATAAAATAGTCTAAGACAAAAGAAAGACGAACATAAACTACCTAAAAGACGGTGGGATTCCTATTCTATTCTACACTCGAGCACTGCCTTGGTGTTTATTAACCGAGTTTCAAAGAGGGGTTCCCCTTCGTCAGACAAGAAGGAATTATCCAGCCGGTCCACACAGAGGGAAGGGGTAAAACTCTGGATGTAAGAGACCTGTCTCTTATAGGCCTCCCTATCCTCAGGCCCCAGATTTTCTGGTTTGTGCCGCGGTTGAAATGAGCCCGCTGACACTCATGCGGGATGGTCGAAACAAGACTCTCTTCGCGTCAGGCATCTCATTGCTCGGCGTATATACTGTACATAGCTCATGTAGTGAAAGGCTTTACTGTGTACCACCTCTCTTTGAAGTTTCAGACAAAATTAATATAAGTTTTAAACATCCTCATCGGCTACTTTAACGAAACCCAGCTATATTGCCCATTCATACTCTACCGCTACAAATGGAAAACTCGGGAGAAGAGAGGCAACATGCAACCGACTTCGAGGTACTAACACAACAGTTTGAACGCCCAAAAAAACATGATGGCATTTGGATGTAGTTGGGAAGGGGCGAAGTCGAGCCATATGAAGACGCCCGCCTAGAAGCTAGTAAATGGAAGATGGAACCCTGCCTCTCTAAAAGTGAATTCATACATATGAAAGCGCGTTCCCCAAAAAATCGACAAAATCCTCTGCTCGGGAAGAGGGGTGTTGCACTCCCAATTCTGAAGGGGCCCCGTGGCCAAGTCCTCCACAACCGTATGGGCGGTGTGAGAATCAAGTACAAAGCGGGAGCCCGTTTCTAGTGGTTTGTCCCCGACCCAAGACAAATTGGGTGCCCTAGGAGCGACGAGCCTACTTCTTCCCACATCACGTTCTTGTTCGTACACCTCCTCCTCATCCACTTTTATATCGATGCCATCCGCAGGGACATCCTCAACTCTTCTTTGCGGGTCCACGTTACCTAAAAAGCAGAGGAAATTGGTGAATTTGACGTCTCATCAAATCCACCCTTCCACCACAGTTCAAGTGAAATGGGGAAGACCAGAGTCGGGGAAAGAAGTTCCCGACACGTTCATCGCAAATCCAAAGAATGTTTGGGACATTCATCAGAAATTCATTGGAATGCCCGAGACATTCATCAGAAATTCATTGTAATTCCTAGGATATTCATGATAAATTTATTTGAATGCACGGGACATTCATCTCAAATTCAAAGAATGCCCGGGACATTCATTTGAATTCCCTTAATCGACACCCGAGAAGGGTCCTCCTCGACGGTTTTTGGGGAATTTCCACCAGCAGATTCATATACATTTTCTAGGGAGGGGCCTCCTCGGCTACTCTGATGGAAGAAAGGAAAAAATGAAGATTAAACCTACTGTTACCAGGAAGAAAGGGAACTTACTTGACATGTTCACTAGTGGAAATGTGACAGAGTTGCAATGACGGTGGTGATGAGTTTTCCGACAAGAGCTTGAGAGCGTCCAGTGAACTTCTAAGGAGACTTGAGAAATGAAAAAGATAAATGAGGGGAAACCCTCACCTCCAACCCTTTTATAGGCCCTATAGGGGAAGGCGTGCCCAACCATATTTGCCTAGATTCCCCTAGGAAGTCATAGGCATTTAATGCGTCGTCACACGTAAAATAAAGTGATACATTAAATGCCATAATGATGAGAAATAAAGAGTCAGACACGTCGCCCTCGGGAACTCCAAAGTCCACCAAACTACGCTCACCGAAATACAGGGCACACCCTTCCTCGACATTTTAAAAACGAAAAGAATCCTCATGCGCGACTACCCTCGAGCCTGAGATCCTACTCGACAAACAAAAATTCCAACGGAGGCCCTATCCACACCACCGTTAACAACCTCCAATATACACGAGGTAAACGTCCCCGACATACATCAATATTATTACCTGCAAACCACCTGCCCGACCAAACTTATCCTTAAATCATCACTCTGCACCGAAGTTGCGACTTGGGAGGCTACTATTTTGGACTGGGACAATGCAGTATATGTCAGGAAGAGACCCAATACGTCGGGCACAACCCATGGCCTAATACATAGGGACGAAGAGCCCAATTTTGGACTGGGACAACGTTGTATATGTCGAGAAAAGGCCGAGTCTGTCAGGCACAGACCCATAGCCTAATACATAGGGACGTGGGGAGAGCGTCTCCCCCATGCGCTCCACTCAATCAACAACCCCCATTATTTTCTCCTAATATTACGTGGCAGTTGGACCAAGGGAAAGACAACACGCTAGGTCTTTTCTGCTCCTACGCAATCCTTGGCAGTTCTTCCTTGGGCCTAGTGTAACACCCCCATAATTTTCCCTCTCATTCTCATAGCATGTAGCATTGTGTTTACATATATTACATTACATCCATATCATAGAAAGATGAAGCATGACATTCATAGCTTAGAGCATAAGGCATGTGATCAGTGACTTGCAAATTTGTGGTCATCCAAAGCTAAGGACAAGGGTCAAGTGTCTCTCAAAAAGGATTAAAGGTATTTGAAATTCTGTGATCAGGTATGAGATGTCCTATGAGATGTCCCAACACTTGACAGATTTAACCAAAACTTAAAGTGCAAGAAAATTAAACAACACAGAAGTTTGTTAACCCAGTTCAGTGTATAACCACACTTACATCTGGAGGCTACCAAGCCAGGAGGAAATCCACTATAAGTAATATTAATTCTAGACTTAAACAACCCAGTTTAATCTTTCACTTAATATCTACCCAATGCAATTTCTACCTAAGACACTACTTAGATATGAGTACCAACTCACTCCCCCTCAATCACACAGTGATCTTGTTTACAAGTTTAATAAAATTGAAGACATTCTTCAAACAAAACAGCTTGATCTTACTTCACAGTTTCAATCAAGTCACAAATGCACTTTTGCTTAAAAGCTCATAAAGTGGTACAATTTAAACAACCTGCTATTAAAACAATAAACACCCTATTTGGTCTTCTGAAATTCGTACTCAATTCTGTGAGTTTCTGTTGATTAAATAGGTGTTTGTAATTTGGGCTTTCTGTAGGTTAATCCAGTCCTAAAACACAGCAACTTCCACCTAGAATTAGGGTTTGTTACTTCCTAGATTCTAGGTGATTTAGTTCTTCTGTTTTAAACTGAATCCTCATAATAAAACTCCCTACAGATGTGCCTTGTTCTGTTTTTATCCATCCATAATTAATTCCAGATAACTCTCCTTAAATATCTCAGATCAGTTAGTCATTAATTAATTCTGGTAGCAGGTTTGAGATGTCTCAACATCTGTTGGGACATCCTGAAAAACTGAACTTAAGTCATTTACACAATGTCCCAACATCTGGTGTGACATCCTGAAATAAGTTCTTATACTCTGTTTGATAATGTCCCAACATTTGATAGGACATTCTGAACTGAATTCAATATTTCTTGTTGGTCAAAAATTCTGCCAATTCTAGACATCTACAAACTCCCCCTTTGGCTAATTTTTGGCTAACATCTTTTCTGGTTATCAGAGTGCAGCAGAAGTTCTTTTATCAGAGTATAACATTACTTTTCTGTTGAATCATATTTGAGATTACTCCCCCTCAAACATATATGTATCCAGTCTTGTTGCAACAGAAATATTTATCAAAACACACTGATTCAGTTCAGAAACAAACAAACAGATTTTTCATTCATAATTAAACAGCATTACATTTTGTTGTTGTTGTTCTCCCCCTTGTTAGACACAAATTTTGGGGCCAAAGACACTAATACAATGCAGTGCTGTCATTACATTTGCCTCACATACAATGATCACTCAGATTCATCACATTCAGTTTCTTCATCTTCCTCAGTTTCTTCATCAGAAGCAACTTTCTGATCACCTTCACTTTCCAGCCTTTGGATGATTTCTTCAAGCTTCAGCTTCCTTGCTTCAAGTTCTTTGCAAGTGCTCTTCAGTTCAGCAATCAATGCAGCCTTGGAGATTGGAGTCTTGGCAGTTGAAGGACCTTCAGATGTCCCAGAGGGTGCTTCAACATCTGCTGCATGATGACTTAGGAACAGTTTGTAGTGAAAGGCCAGAGGGCTTTCTCTTTTATAGACTGTGTCCTTCTCATTGAGGATCCCAGGGTATTGACTTAGCACTATACCACACAGCAAGGAAGGAAAAGCTATTGTCAGCTTTGTGGCAGATGAGCTAGCATGTTTCAAGGTCTGATCAAAGATGTAGGCACCATAATCCAGCTTAGTCTGAGTACCTACAACATAAATAAACCTACCCAAGCCAGTGGATATTGAAGATGTGTGATTGGTAGGCACCCAGTTTGCTGTACCAATCCTGTTCAGCATGGCATATTTTCTTGTCAGCATGCTCACTGAGAGCTTTCCTTTAACTGGCCAAGCTTTGACCTGGTTTGCAGTGATAACCTTGCAGACTTGGTTATCAGTCTTTCCTAGCTCATTTGGTCCATCAGATTCTCTTCCAAGGTATTGGTTGATGATCTGAGGAGATAACTCTACACACCTGCCTCTAACAAAAACTTTTCTAAATTCAGAAGACTTACCATTGGCACAATCTTCCTGAAGATTGACTATGAATTCTTTGACAAGTAACTCATAGCAGGGAGAGAGATTGGAGACTGTTTTGAAGAGGCCAGCAGCAGATATGAGATCAATTAGTTCAGTGCACTCAAGTGCATTACTGCTCAGCTCTCTTTCAAGGGCTACCCTTCTTTGGTACACAAACTTCCATCTGTTTACACTTGAAACATGATGAAATGAGATGTTGTCCAAGGGAGCTTCTGGAACAGCAGTTGAAGCCCTAGAGGGTGCTGGTTTCTTCTTTGGAGGAGATGTTGGGACATCTGCTTCAACATCTGAGTCTGATGGGGTGACAGCTTTCCTCTTTTGTGTTTGGACTTTGCTCCATTGCTTTGTAGGACCAAAGACAGTTTTGGCCTTGTCTTTCTTTGGGGTAGCTTTCTTCTTCTCAGGAACTGCATGTCCTGCTTGCATTTTTCCTTTCCTAGTCCTGAGCCTTTTGGATATGCTAGGTCTTACAGAGGCAATGATCTCTGTATCACAATCCTGCTCTAGATTTACCACAGGAGGAGATTGAGCAGTCTCCTCTTCAGCTGGTTGATCAGCAGAGATATGTTCTTCAGTTGAGGCTTTGGTCTGATCCTCAGATTCTTCTTCATCACTTTCATTTGAGGCCTTTTTCTGGTCCTCAGTTGTTTCAACATCAGCATCAGATGAGGTCTTTTTCTCATCCTCAGATGTTCCAACATCTATTGGGACATCCTGTTGAGCAGGAGTGTCCTTTGCAGCTTGAGTTTGATCTTCTTGAGGGGCAGGCATGGTGTTCAGAGGAATAGAAATGCCACTAACCACTCTCTGTTCAGAAAGGATCTTGGTAACCAACTCCTTTATGGAAGCATCCACATATTTAGAAGATTTTTGAGGCATGTTTGCTGGTGAAGGAATGCCTTTGGATTTGCTGCAGACTTGATCTTTTGCTCTTTTTGGAGTTCTTGGCTTTTTAGCATGAGGAACACTTCCTCTTATTTTGTCCAATGGGGTTGACTCCATGGGTACCACAGAAATAGGGGTTGCATGAACCACATCTTCTTTGTTGAGAATTTCTTCAGGAATGTTAGGGTTTTGAGACATTGTCAAAGAAGATGGATGAAGAGTTTTAGGGTTGATGATTTCTGAAGAACAGCTATATAATGTGATTCGCTTTTGATAGTATGATGAGAATATGGATAGCTGATTATAAGCTGTTATTATATAAGTAGCCGTTACATTGAAAATGATTAGGAATGGAATACCCAAGGTTCTTGACCAGACTGGTGTTGCCATCTGGTACTTATGCCACACAATGTCATATGACATGTTGGCACATCTCCTTAACTGCTAAATCTCACATAAACAGATTCCCAGTTTTCCCCTTAAGTTCTCAAATTGTGTAGCATCCAATGCTTTGGTAAAGATATCAGCCAACTGCAGATTTGTAGCTACATGTTCCAATGAAATCACTTTTTCTTCTACAAGATCTCTGATGAAATGATGTCTGATATCAATATGCTTGGTCCTGCTATGTTGGATAGGATTCTTTGATATGTTAATTGCACTTAAGTTGTCACAGTACAATGTCATGACATCCTGTGGGACATTGTACTCAGTGAGCATTTGCTTCATCCAAACCAACTGAGAACAACTGCTTCCAGCTGCTATATATTCAGCTTCAGCTGTAGATGAGGATACACAATTTTGTTTCTTATTGAACCAAGAAATCAAATTGTTTCCTAGAAAGAAACATCCTCCTAAAGTGCTTTTTCTGTCATCAGCACTTCCAGCCCAATCAGCATCACAGAAGCCAGTGAGAATTGGTTTGCATCCATGAAAGTACATTATGCCATAGTCACAAGTACCATTAACATATTTAAGAATTCTCTTGACTTGATTGAGATGACTGACTTTTGGATCAGCTTGATATCTTGCATATACACCTACTGCAAATGCTATGTCTGGTCTGCTAGCAGTCAAATATAACAAGCTTCCAATCATGCTTCTGTATATGCTTTGATCTACATTCTCACCCTTTTCATCTTTAGTCATCTTTAAATGTGTGGGGGCAGGAGTTCTCTTATGATTAGCATTTTCCATTCCAAATTTCTTGACTATGTTCTTGGTATACTTGCTTTGGGAAATGAACATGGAGTCTTCCATTTGCTTTATTTGCAGACCAAGAAAGTAGGTTAATTCTCCTACTAGGCTCATTTCAAATTCAGATTCCATCTGGTTGACAAAATGTTTGACCATCCTGTCAGACATCCCACCAAAGACAATGTCATCTACATATATTTGAGCAATCATGACATTTCCTTCTTCATCTTTAACAAACAAGGTTTTGTCAATTCCACCTTTCCCGTACCCTTGCTTGATAAGAAAAGTAGTCAATCTTTCATACCATGCCCTTGGAGCTTGCTTCAGACCATAAAGAGCCTTCTTTAGTTTGTATACATGATTGGGACAGCTTGGATCAACAAATCCTTTAGGCTGTTCTACATATACTTCTTCATTAAGATAACCATTTAAAAAGGCACTTTTCACATCCATTTGAAATAGCTTGAACTTTAAGATACAAGCAATTCCCAAAAGTAGTCTGATTGATTCAAGCCTTGCTACTGGTGCAAAGGTTTCATCAAAGTCTACTCCTTCAATTTGAGTATATCCTTGAGCTACAAGTCTAGCTTTGTTCTTTGTAACAACTCCTTGTTCATTTGACTTGTTCTTATACACCCATTTTGTTCCAATCACATTTATGTCATCAGGTCTAGGAACAAGACTCCACACTTCATTCCTTGTGAATTGACCTAATTCCTCTTGCATAGCACAAATCCAGTATTCATCAGTAAGAGCTTCATTGATGTTTTTAGGTTCTATTTTAGAAACAAAACAGGAACCTGCAATCACTTCTCTTGATCTAGTGCTTACACCTCTGTTGGGATCACCAATTATCAAATCTTTGGGATGATCCTTCTGTATTCTGATGGAGGGAGGTTTGCTGGATTCTTCTGTCCTTGTATCAGTTTGAGTGAAGTTATAATGATCATTCTTTTCTTCAACTTCAATCTTGATATCAGCAGATGTTCCAACATCTTCTGGGACATCTGTAGGAGCATCATCAATTATCACATTTATGGACTCCATGATAACCTTGGTTCTAGAATTAAATACTCTAAATGCTCTGCTGTTTATAGAGTATCCAAGAAAAATCCCTTCATCACTTTTAGGATCCATTTTTCTTCTTTGCTCCCTGTCTTCCAGAATATAACATTTACTTCCAAATACATGGAAGTACTTAACTGTGGGTTTTCTGCCCTTCCAGATTTCATATATTGTGGACAAAGTTCCTTTCCTTAGAGTAACTCTGTTATGGATGTAACAAGCTGTGTTCATAGCTTCAGCCCAGAAGTATAAAGGTAACTTTTTAGCATGGATCATAGCTCTTGCTGATTCTTGAATAGTTCTATTCTTCCTTTCAACTATCCCATTCTGTTGAGGAGTGATTGGTGAAGAATATTCATGATTGATTCCTTCTGAAGAGCAGAAATCTAAGAACTTTTGGTTCTCAAATTCTATTCCATGATCACTCCTTATTCTGATCACACAGCTGGCTTTTTCCCTTTGTATTCTTTGGCATAAGTCTTTGAATACATCAAATACATCAGACTTTTCTTTGATAAAATTTATCCATGTATACCTTGAAAAGTCATCAACCACTACATAGGCATACCTCTTGCCACCAAGGCTTTCAACCTGCATAGGTCCCATAAGATCCATATGCAATAGTTCCAAAACTTTGGAAGTTGTCAGATGTTGGAGCTTTGGATGGGACATCTTGGTTTGCTTGCCTATTTGACATTCACCACATATTTTACCATCATCAATCTTCAGTTTAGGAATACCTCTTACAACATCCATAGATATTATCTTCTTTATGCCTCTGAAATGAAGATGACCTAGCCTTTGGTGCCATAGTTTCACTTCTTCTTCTTTAGCTAAGGAGCAAGTTGAAGTAAGACTGAAGTCTTGAGATTCCCACATGTAACAGTTGTCTTTAGATCTGGTTCCTTTCATGACAACCTCTTTTTCTTTGTTAGTCACTATGCATTCAGTTTGAGTAAAGTTTACACTGTACCCTTGATCACATAATTGACTTATGCTGATCAGGTTAGCAGTTAAACCTTTAACTAGCAGTACATTATCTAGTCTTGGAACATCTTGACAGTCCAAGGTCCCAACTCCCTTGATTTCTCCTTTAGCTCCATCTCCAAAGGTTACATACCTGGATGAATGTGACTTTAAGTTTACTAGCAGATTCTTCAATCCAGTCATGTGTCTTGAACATCCACTGTCAAAATACCAGTCTTCTTTAGCTGATACTCTTAGTGATGTATGTGCTATATATGCAGCACTTTTCTTTGACCATTTGAGTTGAGATTTCTTTTGATGCCTCTGCCCTGTGTGTTGTTCATTAGTAGATATCCAAGATTGATTGTTGATCTTGTTCTTATGTATGTAGCTTTGATCAGCCTGAATGCTAGCTTTTGGTCTCCATACCTTCTTGATGACTTCTGTCTTCTGCTTAGGAGGTTGCTGATTTCTTTGATGTTTATGCAGCACTTTCTTGGTAACTTCTATTTTCTGCTTAGAAGGTTGCTGATACATCTGATTTGGATATCCATGCAGCTTATAACAATGAGGTTTGATATGTCCAAATCTTCCACAGTGATGACATCTCCATCTTTGATACTTCTTCTTCATTTTGTTCTTTCCAGAATGTTGAGACATCTGTTGGAACATTATGTTTGACTTTGTGTTCTTTTCCTGATGTTGAAGCATCTGTTGGGACATCTTGTTTGACTGTATGGATTTTGAAGTAGTTTTGCTAGAGCTGGCTTCATCTTTATGTACTCTGTTAAATCCCAATCCACTTTTATCCCCTGAATGCTTATTGTTGTTGAGAATAACATCCAGTGTATTTGAGCTGCTGTTCAACATTCTAACAGATTTGGACATGTGTTCCAACTTGGAGTTGAGAAGACTTACTTCACTTTTCAAGGTGTCAATGATCTCTTGATCACTTGCTTTTTCATCTTCTAGTGCCTCATTCTGCTTCTTTAGCTTTATAACCTCACTGCATATTTCAGTACTTCTTTTGTATAGATCTTTGTAGGCTTGCTTAAGTTCTTCAACAGTAAGCTCCCCATCACTGGAATCACTTTCAGATTCATATAGTCCAGCTAAAGCAGTGATATGCTTTGCTGATTCTTCTTCTGAATCACCTCCTGAGTCTTCATCAGACCAGGTCACAGAGAGTCCTTTCTTTTGCCTTTTTAAGTAGGTAGGACATTCATTCCTGATGTGTCCATATCCTTCACATCCATGGCATTTGACTCCTTTTTCTTGACTGGTCTTTTCATCATAATTTGACCTTCTGTTAGCATCATAAGGCCTCTTGTTCTCAGAAGAGTTTGTGTATCTTCCATTGGGTTTGGATTTGCCTTCCATTCCTCTGAGAATCTTTTTGAATTGTCTTCCAAGCATAGCAATGTTGTCTGATAAGCTTTTACCAATATCTGATTCATCATCTTCTTCTTCATCAGTATTTGTCACCAAGGCTATGCTTTTGTTCTTCTTAACATTTGTGTCATTCATTCCCATCTCAAATGTTTGAAGGGAACCAATGAGTTCTTCAACTTTCATAGTGCATATGTCTTGAGCTTCTTCTATTGCTGTGACTTTCATGTCAAATCTTTTTGGCAAAGATCTGAGGATCTTTCTTACAAGTTTTTCATCAGTCATCTTTTCTCCCAAAGCTCCAGAAGTATTAGCTACTTCTAAGATGTTCATGTAGAATTCATGAACTGTCTCATCTTCCTTCATTCTCAAGTTTTCAAACTTGGTGGTGAGAAGTTGAAGTCTTGACATCTTTACCTTTGATGTTCCTTCATGAGTTGTTTTAAGAGTATCCCACACATCTTTGGCTAGCTCACAGTGATGCACAAGTCTAAAGATGTTCCTGTCAATGCCATTGAATAGAGCATTTAAGGCCTTGGAGTTGCCTAGTGCTGAATCTTCTTCCTCCTTACTCCATTCTTCTTCAGGTTTCAACACTTTTGATCCATCTTTGGTGTCTTGGATAGGATGTTCCCATCCAATGTTGACTGCTCTCCAGGCCCTGTTGTCAAGTGATCTTAAGAATGCAATCATTCTTGGTTTCTAGTAGTCATAATTAGATCCATCCAGTATAGGTGGTCTATTTACTGATCCTATATCTCTGTCCATGTTTCCAGAATTTGTATTCCCTAGATCTCACCCAGTATAAACAGGCAGGGTGCCTGCTCTGATGCCAATTGAAATTCTGTGATCAGGTATGAGATGTCCTATGAGATGTCCCAACACTTGACAGATTTAACCAAAACTTAAAGTGCAAGAAAATTAAACAACACAGAAGTTTGTTAACCCAGTTCAGTGTATAACCACACTTACATCTGGAGGCTACCAAGCCAGGAGGAAATCCACTATAAGTAATATTAATTCTAGACTTAAACAACCCAGTTTAATCTTTCACTTAATATCTACCCAATGCAATTTCTACCTAAGACACTACTTAGATATGAGTACCAAATCACTCCCCCTCAATCACACAGTGATCTTGTATACAAGTTTATTAAAATTGAAGACATTCTTCAAACAAAACAACTTGATCTTACTTCACAGTTTCAATCAAGTCACAAATGCACTTTTGCTTAAAAGCTCATAAAGTGGTACAATTTAAACAACCTGCTATTAAAACAATAAACACCCTATTTGGTCTTCTGAAATTCGTACTCAATTCTGTGAGTTTCTGTTGATTAAATAGGTGTTTGTAATTTGGGCTTTCTGTAGGTTAATCCAGTCCTAAAACATAGCAGCTTCCACCTAGAATTAGGGTTTGTTACTTCCTAGATTATAGGTGATTTAGTTCTTCTGTTTTAAACTGAATCCTCATAATAAAACTCCTTACAGATGCACCTTGTTCTGTTTTTATCCATCCATAATTAATTCCAGATAACTCTCCTTAAATATCTCAGATCAGTTAGTCATTAATTAATTATGGTAGTAGGTTTGAGATGTCTCAACATCTGTTGGGACATCCTGAAAAACTGAACTTAAGTCATTTACACAATGTCCCAACATCTGGTGTGACATCCTGAAATAAGTTCTTATACTCTGTTTGATAATGTCCCAACATTTGATAGGACATTCTGAACTGAATTCAATATTTCTTGTTGGTCAAAAATTCTGCCAATTCTAGACATCTACAGTATTTTTTCTTCCCACAAAAGCTCAAACGATGTCCCAAGTCCATGGAAGATTGGAATTGCTCAAGAATCTGGCTCAGGGTTTCACTTCCTATGCAAATGGCCCAAACTAGGGTTTTGATTGCAAGGGGTTTCTTGAAGTTTTTTTGGTTCTAACTTGTGGTCATGGTATTCTATATGTTCTCAAGGGTCCAAGGAAGGATTTTGGTAGATTGGTTCATTGAGGAAGGTCTTCAGGCATTCAATTACTTGTGGTCTAATCAAAAGTTAACTATGAAAGAAGAAAAGTAAACTATGACCTTTTTGAGGTTTGAATAATGATTTTCAAGGTCTTATACCCTCATATGGTCTTAAAATGTCAACATTTACATCATTCATCAAGAATCAAGGTTCATTGCAAAAGTTACTAAAAAATGGAAATGACTTATAATTTGAACTTTTCATTTTTTGAAGCTTTTTAAGTCACATTCAACTTGACTTTTCATCATCAAAAATGATTCAAATGAAATTTTTCCAAACAGGAAAGTTGAAGATCATTTTCTCCCCTTTCCAAAATGTACTAGATCACTTCCATATCATGTGTAAAACTCAAGTTATGATCAAAAGACCACAAGGTGTGTTTTAGGGTTTTTCATGTGAACGAAAGTTTCCACTTTTGCAAAAAGGCTTCAAAAGTGACTTGCAATGATTTCATTTGACCAAATCTCATTTTCTCCCCTTTCCAAAATGTACTAGATCACTTCCATATCATGTGTAAAACTCAAGTTATGATCAAAAGACCACAAGGTGTGTTTTAGGGTTTTTCATGTGAACGAAAGTTTCCACTTTTGCAAAAAGGCTTCAAAAGTGACTTGCAATGATTTCATTTGACCAAAGCAGTTCATAAACTTCAAGTGAACTTCATTTAGTATGGAATTGGCTTTGGAATCATGCCATTACATGAAGAATTTCTCACTTTCATCATAAAATGCAAAATTGCAAATTGATTCAAAACTTGAGAACTAAGTTATTACAAGTCACCAAATGAATTCAATCATGACCAAGAGGCAAAATGAAGACAATGAATGTACACAAGGAGCTTCATGCACATGTGAATCATGAGTTTCACCATAACATGCAAAATTTCATTTTCCTTCAAATCTGATTAACCACACTTCCACTAGGTCCCTAACCATGGTTAAGCCTAAAACTGATCATATAAAATCTCCAAATACCTCTGGTTAAGGGAGAGGTTCAGCCAATATTCAGATTGCACCAAATTTGCCAAAAACTTCATCTCTTCGATTCTCCTTCCACATAAAGAGTTTTTAAAATTTTCTTTCACATTCTTGATCCTGAAGATCCATAGAACAAGAAGAAATCCTTGGTTTGAGCTCATAGAAAGGAATTTGTCAAATTCGAATTTGGTTGCATCTTCTTCAAATCTTAAGATCTAGACTATATTCAAGCTCTAATTGAATTTATTTTGCAATTAGAGGATTTAAGGACTTGACTTGTAGCTTCCAGATGGATTTCTAGGAGTAGTTTCAGTTTTGCAAAAGCTCATGTTAGTGCAATTTACATGCTCTTAGATCTTGATTCTTTGATGTGCATTGGATTCCCTGAGTGTTGCTGAGCATGATGATGTGATTAGAATCTTTTTTGGACGTATATCATGTGCATAATGTGGATCTGAAGTTTTAGATCTAAAACTTTCTTGCTTCGATTTGATCAATTGGTGCATTATTTGTTGATTTGAGTGACATATTTGGAATCAGGAAGTGGATTAGAGTTGATCTGTATGTTTAGTTTGAACTTCTAGGAAACATTGTGATAGGTTGGCCGTAGATGGTGACCGGAGCTAGGGCGCCGACACCATATCTTGTTTGCAGGTCACCGGAGGCTGAAGGAAGAAGATGATGTTTTAACCGTACGATTGTTTGATCCAAAGGATAGGAGCGTGCCAACACATTAAAATTCATGTGCTGGACACATGATTTTATGTTTCTCATATTAATGCGTGTGTGCGGCTTTCCATGTTAGTTAATGTGTGCATGCAATCCTGAGCGTAGATCTTGAATACTTGTTGCGTTGCTTGACTGAATACCATGCGTGTGATTCATCTGGTGGACCTGATTGAGACAAATATGTTGGCTGTTGACCATTGTATGTGTTGACTGCGCTGACTCCCCTTAGTGGTCTGGGCTTGCTTTCTCCACACCCTGTTTGAGCCTATTCTCATTTTTAAACGTGTATTTTATTATATTTGTACCCCCTGGTTATTTCTTCTCATTTTTATTTTATTTTGCATATTTTTGTATTTTTATTTTTTTAAATCATTAAAAATCATTCTTAAATGCTATAAAAAATCATGAACATTTTTTACACATTTAAATAATTTTGTGCATTTTTTATTTCTGACTTTTTGCATTTTTCATATTATTTTCTTTATTTTCTTTTATTTCTTTTTCAAATTGATTCTATTTTCATACTTCAACTTCAAGAATTTATTTCCATATTAAACATTTTCAAACCACTATTTTTACATTCATTCATTCATATTCTAAATTTCATAAAAACCATTTTGTTTCATTTTTAACACTTTTTCATATTGCATTTTAGTCCCTCCTCTTTGCATGTTTGCTTTTGGTTCCTACTTGATCATTGCCTAGTTGTTTGAGGTACTTGAACTTTGAATTTTGGTGTGAGCTTTTAATATGTGATTGGTCTCTGGATTAGGTTATTTGAGTTCTGTTTATACAATTTTTGAATGGCATTTGATATATGTTTGATTTCTTGTGTTTGAAGGAACTTTGCATGATCACTACTTGACATCCCTTAACCCTAATTGCTTGAAGGTATTTATTCCACCATTTGAGGTCTCTTGTAGGAGTTTGTGTGTTGTTTTTAGACTCTTAGAAGTATTATTTGATCATTGTTGAGTCCATTTGGTATGTGTTGTCCTTGTGATTGGTATGATGCATCTTATGTGAACTTTTGACCTAATTCTTTCCATGTCTTCATTATATGCTTCTCATGCTTGATTGTATGTCTCTAACATGTCCATATCATCATCTCATTTGAATTTTCCTCCTTGATATTCTACTGAATTTATACATAAGTATCCATACTTGTATGACATTTTGCATATTTTGTATTCCATTTCAAGTATGAAGCATTCTTTTCCTTATGTGACTTTCTGTTACATGTTTGCTAAGTTGTTTGAACTTGTTTGATATGTTCTTTTTACATGATCATTTGTGCATCTTTAACATGTCATTTTATGCATTTACTTCTGACTTTTATCATCTCATGTCATCTTTTATTATTTTACTTTCATCTTCACCTTACTTGTTTCTTCTAACTTGGATGTGTGTTTGTATTTCTCTCCTCATCTCCCATTCTATCATGAACTAACTCATGAACTTTGGTATGTTCATTTAGGATAACATTAGGTGTTTTAATATGATGTTTTAATTCTGACTTTGAAGTTTCTCGTGTGTCTTCATCCATGTTTGTACTTATTTGTTTTCTTACTTCTTCTTTTTTAATTTCTTTGAACTTCTTCATCTCGTTTGTGCTTCTTTGCATTTTGTTTGATCTTGGTTGAGTTTTTTGAACTTTTAAAGATTTTTTATATGTGAGTTCTGATTTGTAAGGTCTTGGTACCTTTGTATCATTTTCTTTTGTTCCCTTTGTTTGATTGGTTTATATTTCTTTTCTTATGAAAGTTTGTGCTTCATTTGCTAACCATTTCAGGGGCTTAGGTAAGTCTTAGGATTGCGGATGTGATTCCACATTCCAACTTCACCTTTATCTTTTTCATTTCATACTTGTGTTTGTGCAAGAATTTAAGATGGTTTGTCTTTGCATAATTTCTCCTCATCCCACTTAGAAGTAACTTAACTTGCATCTTGGAAGTAAGTTGTTTTCTAATCCTTTCTTCTTCTTCTTTTCTTCTTCTCTTCTTCCTACTTCATTAGGATAGAGATATTGAGCATCACTAACTTAGGACACCCAAGCATTACAACTAACTTAGGATTGTTTAGTCTCCCTTTAGACTTTTACCTTTTGAGTCTCCTTTAGTCTTCTTTCTCATATCATAACAAAAAACTAAAAATCATCTTAATAAGGATTGAAATGACTTCTTGTGTAAAGCCTTATTCCACGAGGCATTTGCATCTATCCCATCTTGGGGTAATGTGAATGGTCTAACATGATGTCAAGTCTAAACTTAAAGTCATTTTCACAAAGAAAAGCTTAAAAAACACTTCTTCACTTTAAAATACAAAAACACTTAACAAGTACAATGGCTTAGTGTACTTAAACCCTAATCTTTGGAACCAAGTCTTGGGGGTCTTATCCTTGCTTGGGTGTGCTTCTTCTTCATTGAATCTTGGAGTGATGTAAGAAGTGTATACTCCATGGAAAAGGACTTGAATACACTTTCATGTGTCAGACCCACAAATAAAAAACTTCTAAAAAACTTCAATAAATAATAAGAGAATTTTCCTTCAGAGATTCTCTTCTCATCTCATCACTCTAAATGAAATAACTTGCTCCTACTTGTCTTTTTCAAGATGGTAAACACATTCTTTTCAGACGAGCCTGCAACACCTGAGCATAGGAATAAGCAGTTCAATCCCAAAAACACAAGCAAGTTATGTCAGTCTTATTCAGTCAAACTAATGTGTTCTGACTTTCTCATTGCACAAAGGGAATACGTAGGCACAAGTGGAGACACTTGACAAACATAATCCTTCAGTTTCTTTCCTCGTTCTTCGTGTCATTTCATTTCCTTATCCCTTCATCTCATTCTTTCCTTTACAGTAGCAGTTCCAGTAGTAGCAAATACCCTTACCCTTTGAAACATTGCTAGTAAGCGTGGATCCCGTCGGGTACAACAGACGATATGGGGTGCTAATACCTTCCTAGTTCGTAACCTACACCCTTACCCTTTCTCTTTGGTCCACGAGACCCTTCTTTCTCCTTCTTTTGGGTTTGTGCAGTATTACCCTTCCTTCGGGATAAAAATGTCTGGCTGGCGACTCTTCCTTTTCTGCGCCACTTTCGCGTCTATACCAGGATGGAAATCCCGAGAGCGATAACTGGTGACTCTGCTGGGACCTCCTAACCAGAGTTTCTATGGTTCCCTATGCGAGTCAATCTTAACGCCTGTCTATTTCTATTTATTTGGGTGTTTGTTTGTTTCTTGATGTGTGCTTTAGTTTAGCTTTATTGTTTTATTTACAACATTACTTTACAACTTTATTTACTGCTTTCCTCATTTAATTTACATGCATCATATACTGGACTGTCTGGGTTTTTGGTGTGATGGGAGTTATTGTGAGATGAGCCCAATACAAGACTCGAATGCACCCTATACTTTAGCGTGGAAAGTCACTTTGCTTTCATGATTACTTGTCATGTGAGTAGTAGTGAGTTCCATACCCAGATTGCGGCCGTCTTGGAAATGTTCTGATGTAGGGGTCTTCCCTATTTAAGGATACGACCTTGATAGTTATGTGAATATGAGGATCAATCACTGAGTACCTTAGTGGAAACATCCCTCTCTAATGGTGACAGTGGCATACCACATTAATTGGAAAACCCACTCTCACCCAAGGGCCCACTAGGAACTCACATAGGATGGCCTTGTTCTCTCCTAAGAACTCAGTCAAAACACTTTTCATATGACAATAGTATTGTACCATTCAGTATGAATGCACTATTGTTTCTCGATCTTAGTGCTTGAAGCTGGGAACTTATAGGGGATGCTTATTTTTCAGGACTCAGCTGAGACCTCCTTTTTTAGTGTATAATGCCAAACCGAAAACAATGAACTTATTATCGCTTATCGACCTGAGAGTCAGTGATGTTGACCCTTAGTAGCACACTTGTGAGATGAGGGGGGGTTATTTATAGGTTTGCAGGGACCTTGAACTTTAACATACCTACTTCATCAGTGTTGATCCTATGATTTGATCTGGTTCTATAGTTCTTTAGTTCTCAGTTTAGGGTTCTGAACACAGTGATATTGTTATTGTAGCTTCAGACACTTGGCTCGTTGTTCAACACCAAGACTAGACACATATCTTTGATCATATGCATGTTGCATACATGACATCATAGTGTTTCAACACATATGTTCAGTTATTTCCGAGGATCTCATATCTGAATCATGTTGTTGGATTTCTTTTGTATCAAAACTTGATTTAAAGCAGATAGATTCTTTGGAAATAACCGAGCATAGAATTTGCATACATTCTTATATTCATGACATGTGTTCCGAGACATATTATTATCTTGACTTGGTTTCTCTTCCGAATGGCCAACTTAAATCACAATTATCAGGGTATAAATGTGAAACAGCTAGGACAGTTCAGTGCCAATTATTGCCAAGGAAACGGGCACTCTTTTTCCTTATCAAAGATTCTCCTCAAATCATATGCCTTGTTTTCCAGAAGAAAGACTCTAACAAGCTTCAGTTGTGGCTCATCCAGTGGAGGCATCTCGTTACCGATGGAAGAGAGAAAGGTATCTTATGCCGAGCTACTCTAGCATCTGCTTCAGTTGGGATTGATTGAGCTTTGCAAGCTGTCCCCACCTTCTACTACACGTCCAGTTGGATAGGATTCCAACATCCACTGTGACTTCCATTATGGGGCACAAAGACACCATATTGATGGGTGTAAAGCTTTTCACCACAGGGTATAGGATTTGATCGATTCGAAAGCTATCAACTTTGCTCCAGACAGATAGGGAAGAAGACATTGTGTTAGTTTAAATTTTTATTATCAAGGTCCGTAAGAAAAAGAATCAATGTAATAAAGCAAGAAGTATTCCAATACTCTCAGTAATGGAAATCATTTTTTTTCTTCACTGCATTTCATCCCTAGTGAGGGGAACTACGTCGCCCTGATTCTTCATTGGTCATGGGTCAATGGAGATACGTAGGCAGAAGATTGTCAGGTCTTTGCGAGCAACCTTATATGTCAACTTTATCTCTCAGCTTTAGACGTCTCTGGTCAATGTTCAACTCCAGAGTTTTAAGGTTAGAATAATTGGAGAGGAAGTATGATTACCATTCTGGGCATATGGCCACTCAATTGAGGATTGCAAATACTTCAGAGACTAAGGTAAATACAAGGTCCCAAATTTGATTGACTCCAAGACTATTGTGTCCATACCAGGAAAAGGTGGGAATATGGCACCAAAATAGTATTAGAATGAACATTTAGAATGCTGACTGCTGAAAGTTTCCGAGAGAAATAAATCCAGACAAAGTCAGGCCTCCTCAACAATGGCAACCACAATGTGAATTCTAGTTGTAACGCCTCGATTATTTATTTAATTATTTAATTGGAATTGTTGTGTTTTGGTGTGTGGAAAAGTATAATATTATTTAGTATGATTTAAATGTAAATGAATTATATTATATTGAATAATTATAATATTGGAATATAAAGAGAAAATGGTAGAATGGTAAATTGGTGAAGGATAGTGAGGGAATTATAGGAAATACTTAGTTGGGGTCTAAGGGTTAAGTTTATAAATTAGGAAAATAAAAGAAAATCAGTCGTGTTTTGTGATCGTGAAGAGGAAGCGTAAATAGAGAAGAATGAAGGAGAAAGGGCAAGAGCTTGAAGAGGGATTAAAGCTAGAAGAAGGAAATTGCTCATCAAACTAAGGTAAGAGTGGGATTTCTTCATCTCTTAAGGGTTTGATAATAATAATTGTAGGTATAGTGTTGTTGAGTAGAAAATATGGGTTTGGGTGATTTTGGATGAAAAAGTGTGTTAGGTTGTTAAAATAATTCTTAACTGTATGATAATTGTATAAAGTAGGTGTTGAATTGTTGAAATTCTGGAATTTTTGGCAGGTGTTGAAGTGTGTTTGGATGAATAAATCATAGTAGGGTTTTGGTTGTTCGGTGAAGGAGAACTGCAGAAATCACAGTCCTCGCTTAGTGAGCAAGTGAAAACTTTGGAGCATTAATGGTAGAGAGTTGCTCGCTTAGCAAGCAAGCCCTTTGCTTAGCAAGACCTGGAGTGAAAAATAAAATGTTTTTATTTAGAAAAATTCTCTAAAATTCTTTAATTAATATATTAAGGGATTGGGATCGATGTAGTGTTGTTAGAGGTAAGTAGAGATGGGTTATGAGCTTAATTATAAGAAGAATAAGTATAACTTGAAATAAACATGAATTGCTATGTACATTTTTTGTTGTTGTTGTTGTTACATGACATTGATGTTGATATATGTTAATGTAACTGTTGATGTATGTTGTGTTGTTGTTATGTGTTCTTGTTGTTGTTGATATATGTTGTTGTATTCGAAGATGCATGTTATTGATGGTGATTGCATGAAGTAGTTGTTATAGATATGCATAATTGTCATTGATGGTGCATGGCATATGCATGGTTGGAAATGGTATACCAAGGTAGGATATGTCCATTCGAATCCCAAGGGGGGTCAGTGTGATGTTGGTGCGGTCATGAAATAGGGATCGTACTTAACCATGAAATAGGGGTCGAGAGTGTGATCATGAAATATGGATCATAATGGACCATGAAAGAGGGGTCGAGAGTTCTGACGGGAACTGGATCTTGAAATAGAGATCGATATATGGTACCGCATGCATAGAGTTGGTAGAGTCTCAATGTATTTATTTAATTGTTGTTTGGTGAGAAGTGGTGACTATTTGATGATACTTACTTTTGTTCTTATTATTTTTCTTTTTTGTTGGTGTAAGTATCTCACCCCTTCTGTTTGAATGTTACCCCTATGTTGGTAACGTGCAGGTGATCAGGATTAGTAGAGTGGAGGTCGGTAAAGTCGGTGTACTTCACAGTTAGAAGCGTTGGCTATGATACATGCTTTTGGGTGTCAGGACGACAATTGTTCTTTGTTTACTTATTTTGGAAAAACATTTTGTAGTTGAATTTTATTTTATGTTTAATTAAAGTTTTCCGCTGCAAGTAAAAATATTTTGTAAAACGTATCATATTGAGTCGTGTGTTTGTAGTGAATGTGACACTCAAAATGAATGGTGTGTTTTATTTACTCTGATTTTTAATTTAAAATTCGTGGGAATATTTTGGGTGTTACAAAGTGGTATCAGAGCAAGTCAGTTCATCCGACCAAGTAGTTGAGTCGTCGAGTTGTTATTGAGTGTTGTGGTAGAGTTCTTAACCATTGTTTGGATGTTTTTGTGTGACAGATTTAGAATGGCCAGTAGAAATGATGTTGCACTTGCCGCCGCTATGCAGGTGATGGCTCAAGTTGTGCAAAACCCGATGAATGTTGGAGATTGTGAGAGTGATAAATTTCGGAAAAATGATCCACCTACATTCAAGGGAAAGTATGACCCAGATGGAGCACAATAGTGGCTTAAGGAGATTGAGAGGATCTTCAGAGTGATGGAATGTTCTGAAGGAAGTAAGGTGCGGTTGCGTGCTCACAGGTTGGTGGGGGAAGCTGATGACTGGTGGGTTGGTACTCGTTAGTAGTTGGAGACGTCTGGTGAGACAGTCACTTGGACTGTGTTTAGAAGGAAATTCTTGAGGAATTATTTTCCTGAAGATGTTTGGGGAAATAAAGAGATTGGATTCTTGGAATTGAAACAAGGAAGTATGTCAGTTACCAAGTATGCTGCCAAGTTTTTTGATCTGGTAAAGTTTTATCTGCACTATAGTGAGGCGACTGCTGAGATCTCGAAGTGTGTAAAGTTAGAGAATGGTTTGAGGCCTGTGGTCAAGCAGGCGATTGGTTATCAGAGGATCCGAAGGTTTCCGAATTTAGTTGATTGTTGTAGAATCTTTAAAGAAGACAACAAGGCTCGATCGTATCACTTCAAGAGTTTGGCTGAGAGAAGAGGAAAGCAATAGATGCTTCGTGGGAAACCTTATGTAGCTCCAGCTAATAAAGGTAAGAAGAAACATGTTGAGGGAAAAATGCCAAGTGGGGGAGGTGCTCCTGCTTCTCTGAAGTGTTACAGGTGTGGTGAATTGGTTCATCATATCAGTGAGTGTACGATTGACGTGAAGAAGTGTTTCAAGTATGGTCAGCCTGGACATTTGATTGCAGAGTGCAAGACTAATCTGGTTACTTTCTACAACTATGGAGAGAAAAGTCATATCAACACTCATTGTCAGAAGCCAAAGAAAGCTGCAACCGGAGGAAAAATGTTTGCTTTGACAGGGAAATAGACTTCCAGTGAGGGTCGTTTGATCAGAGGTACTTGCTATATTAATAATATGCCTTTGATTGCTATGATTGACACAACCGCTACACACTATTTTATTTCTATTAACTGTGTGAGAAGACTAGGTCTTGTTGTTTCCCCTATGAAAGGATAAATGGTTATCGAGACTCCTGCTGATGGGTTGTTAACTACTTCTCTCGTTTGTTTGAATTGTCCTCTATCGATATATGGTAAGGAGTTTGGTGCATATTTGATTTGTTTGTCGTTGGAAGGTTTAGATTTGACTCTAGGAATGAACTGGTTGGAGTTTAATCATGTTCACATTAATTGTTTCAGCAAGTCAGTTCGATTTCTTACTCCTAATGAAGAGGAAGAAGAAGTTGGTTATTTATCTGCTCGAGAGTTGAAAGAACTTTTGAATGAAGAAGCGCAAGTGTTGGCATTGTTTGCATCCTTATCGGTGGAAAAATAAATAACAATCGGCGAATTGCTAGTGGTGAGAGATTTCCCATAAGTATTTCCATATGACATTGTGGATGTTTCTCCAGAGAGGGAGGTGGAATTCAGTATTGATCTTGTGCCAGGAACTAGACCTATTTCGATGGCGGTTTATGTAACGCCCCAATTTTATAAATTATTTTATAAAATAATTTATTGAGAGTATGGTGGTGTATTTGGAATAATAATTAGAGAAATTATTTTATTTAAATAATAATATGATAATGAGGTGGTATTATTATTAGAATATTGTTATTTAATAAATAAAATAATAAGTTGGAGGTTTGAGGGGCAAGGTTGTAATTTGGTTATGTTATGAAAAGAGGGGAACGAGTCTTATTCCCTCATATCGTGTTTATGACGAATAACATATTGCTCTGGAGAAAAGGGAAAAGAGAAGGGAGATCAAGAATCGTAGAGCTCCAAGATCAAGGGTTTGTGAAGAATTGTTCAATTTCGAGGGAATGGGGGAGAAAGGGTTTTATATGGGTGATCTAGCATATGAGGGTAATTGGGAGTTCCTTACTCTCTTAGGGATTGTATGATATTGTTGATTTTGATGAAATTGTGATACGATGATGATTGATTGTGATTGTGTGAAATTGATGTTGAATTGTATGATTGATTGTTGTATTTGGAATAATGATGATTTGAATTGTATGATAGGATTAATATGAAAGTGGTTATATGAATGATGTTATTGATGATGTTAATGGAGAATTGGAAGTAAAACTTAGAATTTTCTTAATTTGATTAGTAATGTTAGGTGGAGGAGTTCACAAAGAATTAGAGGTATAAAATCAGTTTAAGAACAATATTTGGACTATTTTGAGTGATAAAAGTAAGGTATAAGTAATGGATTTCGAATTGGTATGGACTGATGTAAAAAAAGAGATTTTGATGAAAAATTGAGTTTTTGACGCAGGTCTCCTGACACGGGCCGTGTCACATGACATGGGTGGCCGTGTCAGGGTAAGACAAGGGGATTCTTGGATGAGTTTTGAAGGATTGGGCCTTAGAGGGTGTGACGCGGGCCGTGTCACACGATACGAGTGGCCGTGTCACCCTTCTGTACTTGGGAAAATGAGATTTTCAGGATGGCGTATCAGGCCGTGTGACACGGGCTGTGTTAGGGGACACGGGGGGCGTGTCAGGCCTCTGATTTTGGAAAAATTTGGATGTTTTAAGCCAGTTTTGTTTCGTTCTTTTGGTCAACTTTCTTACCATTAGTCTAAGGCATTGAGGATAATACTTATGAATAGTTATAGGATCTGACGACCCGTAGGTAGTAGTTACGTTTTATATGATTGTTTTAAAATGAATGATTTTGTTAAAAATAATCAAATGAGATTGTGTCAATTATGTATAATGACTCTTGTTTGAATGATATGAATTATATTGACTATGTGATTGATTATTGTGAAGATCAGGAGGATCATGTCATGAATGTTTATGTTCATGTTTATATATGTTGATGTGTGTGTAATCGAGTCTTGCATACGCATATGTGTTGGTGGAATAATCATGTCTCGGATGGAGCGTAAGTGGTTATTCGGATTCAATGTGAATCAATGGGTGGGGATGATCGTGTCTCAGTAGGAGCGTAAGTGATGCATCTGGGTTCGAATCAATGAACCATTGTTGACGTCGGTACTGCATTTGCATTGTGTCGCGGAGTCACATTGCATATATTTGAATGGATGGTTTGTGTTTCATGTTATGACTTGTATGTGATTTCTCCTTCAAAATGTTATTTGCACCGTTATGATATAGATTTTTTTCTCACCCCTTTGCTTTTGTTGTTGTGTCTGTGCTTCTTTAGAAGTACAGATAACTGAGGTACATGAGAGTGCTCTAGTGTTGTTTGTTCGAGTCATAGGGCGCTCTGATACGTAACACGAGAATGGGTACTTTTGCTGTTTTGTTTTTATTTCTACTTTTATTTTCTAACTTTGTTAGTTACGTATCTGTTTAATAAACCAAATGGATTGTTTTATATTTTTAAGATGGTTATACCGTTGAGCAAGTACAAATTGAACTATTTTAATTCTGCTGTTTAATGAAAGACTTTACTGAACTTGTTTGGTTTTGAAGTGTAGCATCTCACTTTTGTATTTAAACTTTGATTTTTATTACGAATTATGTTATTTTTGAAAATGGGAAAAGTGGGTGTTACACTTTATCATATGTCGGCTTCCGAGTTATCTGAATTGAAGAAGCATTTAGAGGAACTGTTAGAAAAGAAGTTTGTGAGGCCGAGTGTGTCACCTTGGAGAGCTCCGATATTGTTGGTGAAAAAGAAAGACGGTAGTATGAGATTGCGTATTGATTACATGCAACTGAATAAGGTGACAATTAAGAATAAGTATCCACTTCCAAGGATATATGATCTGATGGATCTGTTGGTTGGTGCTTGTGTTTTTAGTAACATCAATCTGCGATCGGGTTACCATCAGATAAGAGTAACAAATGAAGATGTGCAGAAGACCACTTTTAGGACTCGGTATGGACACTACGAATATGTAGTGATGCCATTTGGAGTTACTAATGCACCTGGAGTATTCATGGAATATATGAACCATATTTTCCATGATTATTTCGATCAATTTGTGGTTATCTTTATAGATGATATTCTGATTTACTCTAAGTTATAAGAAGAGCACTTTGAACATCTATGAATTGTGCTGCAAGTGTTGAAAGAGAAAACGTTGTATGCTAACTTATCGATGTGCAAGTTTTGGTTAAAAGAGGTGAGTTTTCTTGGTCATGTGATTTTGGGGAAAGGGATTTCTGTGGATACATCCAAGGTAGATGCAGTGTTACAATGGGAGACTCCGAAGTTGGTGATAGAAATTAGACGTTTCTTGGGATTAACTGATTATTATCAAAGATTCATTGAAGGTTTTTCGAAGTTGGCAATTCCATTGAATCAATTAACTTGTAAGGATAAGGTGTTTATGTGGGACGTTGTCGCTCCCGAAAAGACTTACGTCCGCAGACGCGAACTGTCGGTGATGTTGGAGGTTGAGGTTGAATAGAGTCGCCAGTTAGGTATCTTTATCCCGAAGGAGAGGTAATGTTGCATAGACCTGGAAGGGTATGGATAAGACGATTGCGAACCAAAGAAACTGAGAAAGGGGGTTGCTTACGACCTGGGAAGGTATGAGCAACCAGATCGTCCGTCGTACTCGACGGGATCAACGCTTACAAGATTGTGTTTAAAAAGGGTAGTGTATGTGCTGACTGTGTATAAAAAATAGGGAGAAATGTACAGTGTGTCAGTGCAAAAAGAGAAGGTGAATGCTAAAGAATGAGGCTTAAAAAAGAAATTTGAAAGAGGGGGATGACAAATAGACTTTTGTTCGATAACCGTTAAGTTATACCTACGTATCCTCTCGTGCAATGAGGAAGTCAGAACACCATAGTTCGACTCAAAGATACTGACAATGATTTATAGTGAACTGCTTACTTGTCTATGCTCAAGTGTGTGACTCGTCTGGCTCGAGTGCTAAATGTCTTGCATTAGACGGAAGAAGCGAGTTCTCGTTTTCAGAGTGAGGATGATGAGAAAAGAATCCCGAAGGAGACATTTACTGTTTTTTTTTTGTGTTTTCAGTTTTTTATTGTTTTTGGTGTTTTACAGAGGATAATGAGCTTAAGCCTAAATCAAGGGTTGTAAACTCATTATATCCTCCCTAATTAGGGATAATGAGCCTAGTTAGGTATGAGATAAGCACCTCAACTTAATTACCATGATGATGTAGGATTAAGATCATTAACCTACTTGTGATTATTAAGATGTTTTTGGGTTTTTGTTTAGTGTTAAGTAATGAGTTTAATCTCTAATCAGGGATTAGTGAACTCATTACACTATCCTAAGAGAAGGATGATAGATGAGGACACTTAAGTTGAGGAAGATACCTTAACTTAATCCATGTTTAGGGACTAAATTCATTATATAACAAGCCTTTATTAAGTGGATTTTAATTAAAGGGTGAGATTAAGAAATGAGTTTTATGTTTGTAAGACTTATCTTGAGAGGGACTTGTCCATTAAACACTAGGGTTAGTCCCTCTTAACAATAAGGAAGAGATGTAACCCTAATATAAGGCCCAAGTTACAAGCTTAAGTCTTGATCATTATTAGGTGCTTTGATTAAAAGGTGTAAACAAATTAAAGGTTTAACACTTAGGATTAAAGTTATACACTTCATCCTAAGATAAGGATGCAGGCATAACCCTAATTCAAAGTCCTAAAGCTTTAAGTGTTTAGCCTCTGATTATGAGATGAGAAGAGAGACTCAAGGAGACTCAAAGGTAAAAAACTAAGGGGAGACTATATACAACCCTAAAATTATCATGCTTAGTGGTTCCTATGGTTTGTGAGGCTTAGAGAAGATCTTCAGGAAGCCACCAAGGAAGAAGAAGCAGATGAAAAGAGAAGGAGAGAAAAAATAAGTTACTTACTTCCTGAAGAAGATAAGTAACCTAAAAGAAAGAAAATAAGAAAGAGAGCATAAGTGAATTAGATTCACTTCAAATACAAGTAAATAATGCATATGAAGAGAAGAGAAGAGGTGGGATGTGAAGGCAAATCCACATCCCAAACAACTTACCATAAGCCCCTGAAACATTAGTATGGATGCATAGGATGCAAAGCAAAAGGAAATGAAATGAATAAAGATGCAAAGACCAAAATCAGAAGTGTATATGTAAGGAAAATGTGTTATGATATGATGAAAAGTCATACAAGATGCATATGAATGTTCATACAAGGATGAGATGCAACAGAAGCATGTTTAGAAGCATGAAAACACATGGATGTTCATGAAATGTAATGAATGCAAGACATAACAAATGAATGAAGAAATGATAAAGCAATGTTAAAACATGTCCTATGATGTCTAAGATTTCATACAAGTGAATGAAATGTCATGGCAAGTTCATATGATTGAGCTATGCAAAGATGAATGCAAATGAACATGAGAAATTAGGGTTTTAAGGCAACATGAGATGCATATGACCAAAACAAAAGCATACATCATGATAAAAATTTGAAATTGAACCCAAACAAACCTTAAACATATTCAAGATCACTCACCAAAGGAGAAGGTCAGAAGCTAAACCTAGTGAAAGTTATGGATTTCCTAAGCAAACTAGGGTTTTTGGATACTTCTAAGGGAAAAATGCAAATCAAATTGAAAATGCAATGAAAAATTATGAAATAAATAACCTAGATACTAGATGAAACATGTGAAACAATGCAAAAATAACCAAGTTCAAACTCATCATGGTTAGGTAGAAATGATTTTTTCCAAGTTAGGGTTGGAAAATGTGATTTTTAAGAACCCTAATTCATAGATAATTGTGAAAATATGATCAAACCTAAAAATAAATTTGTATGGTGAGTTTAAAAATGTTTCTAAATGTCTAAGAATGTTTCATGAACTTTTTGGTGATTTTTAGAAACCTAAATGTATTTTTAATTATTTAAAATCAATTAATTAATTAAATAAAACATTTAAGTGTTTTAAAAATTCTTTTTTTAATTAAAATAAAAAATGTTTTTGAGTTAAGAAAAATATTTAAATTGAAAATGCAGAAAAATGGGATTTTTTAAAAGTCTTTTGCTATTTTAAAATAAATATGGAAACAAATGCAATAAAATGAAAATAAAATGAGAAGTAATCAATATCTATGGCCTATATTTGAAGGGGGGTTGACTGGCATGCAAATGAAAGGTCGGGATCCATTCTGATTAATTAATTAAAGATTAAGTTAATTAAGTGGATTATGGTTTTAATGAGACAATCTGGGCCATCCAACACACGCGGGAAACACTCATCCTACGACCCACATTCAAACTGACATTTAATTACAAATTAGGGTTTAATGACTCTCAGGTGGCCGGAGAAGACCTCCGGTCATCTTCTCCGACAACTCACTCATCCTATCTCTCTCAAAATGCCATGGAAACACCTCAAACTCTCCAGAATCACTCATTAGACATCAAAGAACAAGAATCCAGCAACAAATTCCATTTATATTTCATCAAATTCATGAATCGAAGCAAAACGGAAAATTATACAAAACTTTCAGAAGGCTATGAAATGCTTAAAACTCAACCATTTTCAAAAGTAAACATATCACCATGATCAGTACATCACATATAATCAATCTATAACTTAAAATGCAAGTTCTGGAAAATTTTTTCTTGATGGTTACCTGAGTTAAAACTTTCTCAATCTGAGCTTTCTGGACCTTTCCTTGATGCAAAACAACTCTACTTGATCCATTGATGCTTCTGGAAGGCTTAGAACAAGTTTATGATGGATGGTTTTAGTGTTTCAGTTCTGATAACTCAGAAATCATGTTCTTGTTTGAGAAGCTTTCAGGCCATGGCAATGGGTGCTTTATGTTCTATGATTGATTTTGAGATGGATTGTGAAAGAATCAGTGATTTTTGTTGGTTGTGGAGTGAGTTTCGAAGAAATGAAGATTTTGGGGATTTTTGTTAAAACTGAGCTTATGGCTTCATTCAGGCTTGTGTGTGTTGCGTAATGAACTCCTTGATGTCCATATAAACAATGTTGATTGGCAAGAGAGTTGTTGTGGCACAGGCTGATTGGTATGGGAGGTTTTGCAAAAAGTCAAGATTGTGTACTATGAGGTATGGGCTCGGGTCAGAGCTGGCTTGGGGGCTTGTCCTTCCTGAGCTCTCATCAAAGATGGCCATGGGATGGTTTAGAGTGATCAGAAGTGAATGAGTGGTGAGATTGCAATGGTTTTGCACATTTACAACTTTGTACATTCTTGAGAAATTGGCCATGAAAACTTGTGATGCAAGACTCAAATCTGATATAAATGTGTTACATTATCATGTAATGAAGCTTAGAGGTCAATTAGAGGTCATTAGAAGTCTTGAAACTTTATTCTGCAAAAATCCCTCTTTGGCATGAACTTGAATATTATAGGATTTTTCCCAACTTTTAAAGATCATATCTTGAGTTCTAAGATGAATCAAGAGGAGTTCTTGAACTTTTTGAAAATGGGAAGATCCATTCTACAATTTTCATGTTTAAGGTTTTTTCATTTGAAGCATTTTTGATCAAGAAAGAGGAGGTTGAAAATCTTTCCCAAAATGGAAAGTTTCCATTACAAGTTATGTTACAAAATAGCAAGTTTGTAAATGGCTTGAAATTCTTCAATCTTGTGAACTTTTAACCACTTCTAAGATCAAATAAAGATCATAGAACCTCAAAATGATGAAAATGACCCTTTGGTTCCATTGTTGGGGGCCTCAGATGCCCTGATTATGACTATTCTTGCACAACAAGTTACCAGTTGATCAGATGACTTCCGCAATGAATTTCTTCATCAAATTTGGTACACGTGCTCCTTATAACATATTGAGACCATTATAATCAAGAATGACCAAAATTTTTGGGTGTAAGGCCTCTGAAACCAAAAATATTTAGGTCATTTGTGCAGGAAATCTTCAGTCTGCCTTCATGCGTTTGCAATGCTTTGAGATATCATGACTTCAAAGACTTCTTGGAGATGTATTAAGATCATAGAACAATCATGGACCCTCTTGACAAGCTTCAAGGCCTTTGATATGGCTCAGATTACTTCTTGGATTCATCTGATCACAAACCCTAGCTAGGCAACTGAAATGAACTATGCAGTGGGATGGTATGCTTATGCAATGCAATATGAAAAGATCACAAGCCATGGTGTGAGAAAAGGTGAGGGAAAATTTGGGGTGTTTATAGCTGCCCCTTGTAAACACCCTAAATTTTCCCTCACTAAGTTCACCTTTGACTTGTGATCTTTTCATCTTTGCATAAGTTTAAACATATCATCTCATATTGCATTTTTGTTTCACTGCATAGTTCAAGTTCATATGCATCTAGGGTTTGTGATCCGAGCAATCCAAGGATCCATCTGAGCCATCCCAAAGGCCTCAAAGCATTCCAAGAGGGTCCATGTGTGTTATATCATCATATTATATCCCTCAAAGATCAAGGAAGTCAAGAAATCATAAGAACTCTGAAAGCATGGAAGCAGAGCTAAGGTTTCACTGCATAGATGACCTGAAATTAGGGTTTTGGTTTCAGAGACCATAACTCCAATTTTTTTGGTCATTCTTGTTTCTAATAGTCTCAATATGTTATAAGGATCATGTATACCAAGTTTGATGAAGAAATTCATTGTGGAAGTCATCTGTTCAGTGGGTAACTTCTTGAGCAAGTCAGAGCAAAATCAGGGCATCTGAGGCCCCCAACAATGGAACCAAAGTGATATTTCCATCAAATTGAAGTTATATGATCTTTATTTGATCATTTAAGTGCTTGGAAGTTCACAAAATTGAAGAAATTTGGGCTAAACCAAAAGTTGCCAAAAATGGAAATGACATGTAATGGAAACTTTCCATTTTGGGAAAGTTTTTCAACCTCCTCTTTCTCCACCAAAAATGCCTTAAATGAAAAATTGTTGGTCATGAAAGTTGTAGATTGGATCATTCCCTTTCCAAAAATTACAAGAACATGTTCTAATTCATTATGGAACTCAAGTTATGGCCTTGTAAAGTTGGCAAAAATCCTATAATTTTCACTTTCACACCAAAGAGGATTTTTTACAATTTCACATACCAAGTCATTTTGTGACCTCTAATCACTCTCTAAGCATCATACAAACATAATACATTGCATTGTGACCAAAATTGACCAAAGAATCACAAGTTTCTATGGCTTGCATCACAAGAAATCACAAAAGGTGCAAAATGCATAAAACTTGCAAAACTTATAAGATCTTTCCCTCCAAGCCATCCAGCTGCATAATCTCAATCCCATGGCTCTCCTTGATCAATGCTGAACCAGGACATGCCATATAACAGTGTTGCTCCCGGGAATTTCATCCTAGTACAAACGCGAAAGTGGCGCGGAAAAGGTAGAGTCGCCAGCCAGACATTTTTATCCCGAAGGAACGGGAAAGGTAATGTTGCACAAACCTGAGGAAGAAGGAAAGGACAAGGTCATGCGAACCAAAGAACTGGGTTCGGGAGTCGGTTACGACCTGGGAAGGTATTAGCACCTCAGATCGTCCGCCGTACCCGACGAGATCCACGCTTGCTTGCTTGTTTCAGAGGGTGAGAAAATAAGACTGCTGCTGAATAAATCTGTTGACTGGAATGGGAATGAGAAAGGGAACTGAAAAAGAAAAGGAACAAAAGGGGGAAATGTAGGGAAAAAATGCGCTCGAACGGGCCCTACCCCGCTGCCTACGTACCTCATCGGGATAATGAGGATCAGAGTCGACGTAGTTCGCCTAACTAAGGCGGGAACTATTTGTTTGTGTTTTTTTTACAACTGAAACTGCGTATGTCTATGCTCAGGTGTTGCAGACTCGTCTGGCACGAGTGCGTTTTCCGTCTTACATGCGAGACAAGTCGTCGCGAGTTCGTGTTCAGAATGAATGAGATGAGAAAAGAAGTTCCCGCAGGAAAGTCGCTTGTTGTTTGTTTTTGTCTTTTATGAGAAGTGTTTTGACTTTATTTGTGAACATTCTCATACTAAGACCTATCCACCGACATTGTTATGCACAAGTTGCCTCTGAAAGAAGACTGTCCACCAGTAAAACAGAAGTTGCGCCGTACTCGCCCAGATATGGCCATGAAGATAAAAGAAGAGGTACAAAAACAGTGGGACGCCGATTTCCTGGCTGTGACTAGTTACCTGGCTGTGACTAGTTACCCGCCGTGGGTTGCTAACATTGTACCTGTGCCTAAGAAAGATGGAAAAGTAAGGATGTGTGTGGATTACCGGGACCTGAACAGAGCCAGCCCGAAAGATGACTTCCCTTTACCTCACATTGATGTATTGGTCGACAATACGGCTCAGTTCTCGGTATTCTCCTTCATGGATGGATTTTCAGGATATAATCAGATCAAGATGTCACCTGAAGACATGGAAAAGACGACTTTCATCACACCCTGGGGCACATTCTGTTATAAGGTGATGCCATTCGGACTGAAGAATGCTGGTGCCACTTATCAACGGGCTATGGTAACATTATTCCATGACATGACCCACAAAGAAATTGAATGTTATGTGGATGACATGATTGCCAAGTCCCTCACAGAAGAAGACCACCTGGTGAATCTGTTGAAGTTATTCAAGCGTCTGAGGAAGTACCAATTGAAGTTGAACCCCAACAAATGCACATTCGGGGTGCGGTCCGGTAAGTTGCTGAGATTTATTGTAAGTGAGAAAGGGATTGAAGTTGACCCTGACAAAGTCAAAGCCATTCAAGAAATTCTTGCACCAAAGACTGAAAAAGAAGTTCGGGGGTTTCTGGGTAGATTGAACTACATTTCACGGTTCATATCTCACCTTACAGCAACCTGTGAACCTTTGTTCAAGTTGTTAAGAAAAGAACAAACGGTCAGGTGGAATGAAGACTGCCAAAGGGCTTTTGATAAAATCAAGGAATACTTACAAGAGCCTCCAATCCTCATGCCTCCAGTTGAAGGAAGGCCTCTAATAATGTACTTGACAGTATTAGAAGAGTCAATGGGGTGTGTGATGGGCCAGCATGACGAGTCTGGTCAAAAAGAGTATGCAATTTACTACCTAAGCAAAAAGTTTACCGACTGTGAACAACATTATTCACTGCTCGAGAAAACTTGTTGTGCTTAAGCGTGGGCTGCTCGCCGACTAAGGCAGTATATGTTGACCCACATTACCTTATTGATTTCAAAGATGGACCCAGTTAAATACATATTTGAGAAACCAGCACTTACCGGACGGGTTACAAGGTGGAAAATGATCCTCACAGAATATGACATTCAGTACACATCTCAAAAAGCCATCAAAGACAGTGTATTGTCTGATTATCTTGCTGAGCAACCCATTGATGATTACCAGCCTATGAGAATTGACTTCCCTGATGAGGACATCATGTTCATAAAAGCAAAAGATCATGAAGAGCCCGTTCACACTGAAGGGCCTGACCCAGAAGAAGAATGGACTATGATGTTTGATGGGGATGTTAATATGAATGGTCGTGGTGTTGGTGCAATACTCATTACACCTAAGGGAGTTCATATGCCTTTCTCGGCAAAACTCACTTTTAACTGCACTAACAACGAAGCCGAATACGAAGCTTGCATTATGGGTCTTGAGGAAGCCATCGACCTCAGGATCAAGACTTTGACTGTGTTTGGAGATTCAGCTCTGGTAATCAATCAGACCAACGACAAATGGTACACTCACCAGGATCACCTGATACCATACCAGGATTATACAAGGAGGTTATTGACTTTCTTCACAACGGTCAAGCTTGAGTATATCCCTCGAGATGAAAATCAGTTTGCAGATGCTCTGGCCACCATTTCATCCATGATCAAAGTTCAAGCTGCCAACTTTGTGCCTCGGATTTCAGTGTCCAGACTTGACAAACCGACATATGTATTCTCAGCAGACCTTGCTAAAGATGACAAGCCTTGGTTTCATGACATCAAATGCTTCTTGGAGGATCAAACATATCCACCTGGGGCATCTTCCAATGATAAGAAGACTTTGAGAAGGCTAGCTGGCAGTTTTTTCCTGAATGCTGATGGTTCCTTGTACAAGAGAAACTTTGATATGGTACTTCTCAGATGTGTTGATAAGACAAAAGCAGACTTGTTGATGTACGAGGTGCACGAAGGATCTTTTGGTACCCATGCTGGAGGGCATGCCATGGCTAAAAAGTTGCTAAGATCAGGCTATTACTGGATCACAATGGATGCAGACTGTTGTGCTTATGCCAGAAAGTGTCATAAATGCCAGATCTATGCAGATAAAGTGTATGTGCCTCCAAATCCTTTGAATGTGATGTCTTCACCCTGGCCCTTTGCTATGTGGGGCATTGATATGATTGGCAAGATTGAACCGACTGCTTCAAATGGCCACAGATTCATCCTGGTAGCCATTGATTATTTCATCAAATGGGTTGAGGCAGCTTCGTACACAAATGTGACCAGACAAGTGGTAGCCCGATTCCTAAAGAGAGACATCATCTGTCGGTATGGAGTGCCCAAACGAATCATTACTGATAATGGTTCCAACTTAAATAATAAAATGATGGCAGAATTGTGTCGGGACTTCAAGATCCAACACCACAACTCTTCTCCTTACAGGCCAAAGATGAATGGCGATGTGGAAGCAGCTAACAAGAATAGCAAGAAGATTGTGCAGAAGATGGTGGTCACCTATAAAGACTGGCATGAAATGCTACCATTTTCCTTGCATGGGTACCGTACCTCAATCAGAACATCCATTGGGGCAACACCGTATCAGTTTGTGTACGGTATGGAGGCAGTCCTACCTGTTGAAGTTGAATTACCCTCCTTACGGGTATTGATGGATGTTAAGCTGAATGAAGCAGAATGGGTCCGATCCCGGTACGAACAACTAAGTCTGATCGAAGAGAAGAGATTGGCTACAATCTGCCATGGGCAGCTATATCAGAAAAGAATGAAGAAAGCCTTCGATCAGAAAGTCAGGCTACGAGAATACCAAGTAGGAGATCTTGTGCTGAAAAGACTTCTTCCTTCTCATACAGACCACAGGGGCAAATGGACGCCAAACTACGAAGGCCCATTCATAGTAAAGAAAGTTTTCTCTGGTGGAGCGCTGATGCTCAGTACTATGGATGGTGAAGACTTCCTGTCCCCTGTGAATTCAGATGCAGTTAAAAAATACTTCGCATAAAATGACCCGCTGGACATAAAAACAGAATGTAAGTCCAGGCAAAAAAAGGGCATCCCAGCGAGTCAAAAACAGAATAAAAGACTCGGGCAAAAATAAGGGAAAATAAATAAAAAATGTACACCCGCTGAGTTGAAAAGCCACATTGGACAACTCAGGCAAAAATGGGTATCCCGGTGGATTGAAAACCCGAAAGGGCGATCCACGCAAAATAAGGGAATAAGCGAACAACTGCATTCTGAATTCGTCTGTATCACTCACAACATGGCAAACTTCGAAAGGTTAAAACATCAGTCAGAATCAACCTTCTTCGGAATGCAAGGTGAGAAGAACGTCAAAAGTCATACGAGTCATAGCAAAAGGAAGCACACTGAAGCGTCATCAACATTGCCAGCATCTTTTTGTTTCTCAATTTTGTAACAATCTCCTCATTTCAGGGGATCTGTTTCTTCGACTGTATTTGCCAATTCAGGACACGCAAATTAATAAAAGCAGATTTTCAGTCACGTTTCGTCTCGTACCCTCTATTTTCATTTACAAAAATGTCCGATATCCTTAATATAATGATTGCATAAATACAAATGCGCCTTTCTAATCATGTGCTTACAGGAAATATATTACTTACTCCCTGGAGTGTCTAAACTCCTATGATGGGGTCCAGTAAGGGATACCTCGGGGTACTTGTGTGTTTCATTGTCATAACAGGATTGCAGGTGCTCATCCTCCCCGGCTGAGTTGTCAGACATCATCATCCTCAGCAGAATCCCTACAGAAATTTAGGAAGATTGTTCAATGATCACTCCTCCCCGACCAATTAATAAACCGGGAGCCATCTCCCCGCAGAGTCTCAGCCTCTATCCAGAAGAGCAATGTCTGAAGATTTCGCAACAAAGTGATGAAAGCTTCCACAGACCCCAGCTGGGCTCCTCATCATTAAAATAGGCCTATCAGTGGCCTGTTTCCCCAAGCAGTCATACATCTTACCAGATCTACCAATGATCTTTTCCCCAGCTGGGACGTTCTTTCAAGCAGATCATCCAGAGATCTCCATGGCAACAGGATCCTAATCCAGGATCAGTATCTTTTGCATAATCATAGAATTCGCATCATATCTTCCCCCAAAGCGTAGCATTCCGTCTAATACGGAGCATTACGGCAAAAATCAAACATATTGCATAAATAACAAGTCAGGTTCGAACCAGTCACCTGTAAATACCAACGACATTCCATCAACAATATACAAAATACCTCTCAAATTCCCCAGCAGAAAGCCAAAGCGTCCCCTTTGCACTCACAAAAACATATTAGTATACTCTCCTGACACCCATCCGTGTCACTTATCCCCAGCACAGTTGCCTAAAACCTTGCTTATTATGTCCTCCGGCACCCGTCCGTGTCATCTTATCTCCCACAGAGCGTCAGAATGTCTATTTTATACACTTTCTCTTACGATACTCATCCATGAGTTGAACACTCGTCTGTGCCCTACTCACGCCTTTTCTACTTATATAGATGCTCGTCTATATCTTATATATACTTATCTTTTCCCAGATTCAACACTCGTCCATGTTCTTTGTTAACCGGTTGGTACTCGTCCGTACCATCACCTCTGAGCATGCGTCAGCGTTTGTTTCTACCGATACTCGTCCGTATCGTAGTCTTAAGGGTGCTCGTCCACATCTTTAATCTATACACAGTGTCAAACACTTATACCTTTCATTTCTTGGACGTAAGCACTCGTCCGTGTTTACTTTTCCCCAGCCAGTCATTAGCAAAACTTCTCTTCTATCTGACATTTGTCATGATACTTTCGGCAGCCGTACCCTGCCAGGTGATTGTCCTTCACTTTTGGATGACCGTTCTTCATCCTTCTCCCAGCGGAGTCTCCACCATTGAACCCCTTTTCTATCTGACATTCGTCCCATGTCGTGATAATTTAGCAGTCGTACCCTGCTAGGTGATCCTCCTTCACCTCTTGATGATCGTCCTTTATCATTTTATCCGATGGCCGTCCCCATCGTTGATCTTTTCTATCCGACATTCGTCCTATGTCATGATAAACCCCAAGAGCAGCCGTACCCTGCTAGGTGATCGTCCTTCACCTCTTGATGATCGTCCTTCATCGTGCTTATCCGGTGGTCATCCCCATCGTCGACCTTTTCTATCCGACATTTGTCCTATGTCGTGATACTTTCGGCAACCGTACCTTGCCAGGTGATCGTCCTTCACCTTAGATGACCGTCCCTCATCTTATCCCCGATAGAGAAGCCGTACCCTGCTAGGTGATCGTCCTTCACCTTTGATGGCCATCCCCATCATAATCTCTTTATATCCCCAGCATGTCGGTCGTCCCCGTCATTACTTCATCCTCAGCAGCCGTCCTTTGCTCGATGGTCGTCCCCCATCGCCCGCACTTTATAATCATACTTTACTTCCTTTTACAATCTATATCCCTTTTCTTCTTCATTCAGTGAGTGCAAGTTTTGGACTGTCTTTGGTATTCAACAACAAGTTATCTTGTTTGCCTGTTAAGCCATTGCTTACATCCTACACAGCTAACTCATGTTTGAATAGGGGCAGCTGTAAACACCCCAAATTTGCCCTCACTCATTTCACCATGGCTTGTGATTCTTTTCATTTGCATAAGTTCAATCATAGCATCTCATTTTTGCTTCATTGCATTGGTTCAAAGTCATCTGCATCTAGGGTTTGTGAATTGAGTAATCCCTGAGCCATCTGAACCACTCTAAAGGTCATCAATCATCTCAAGAGGGTTCATGTATGTTCAAGCATCATATTATATCCTCCCAAGATCAAGAAAGTCAGAAAATCACAAGAACTGAGAAAGGCATGGAAGCAGAGCCAGGTTTAACTGCACAGATGACCTAAAATTAGGGCTTTGGTTTCAGAGGCCATAACTCCAAATTTTTTTTGGTCATTCTTGTTTCTATTGGTCTCTATATGATATGAGGATCATGCATACCAATTTTCATGAAGAAATTCAATAGGGAAGGCATCTGATCAATGGATGACTTCTTGAGCAAGTCATTGTAAAATCAGGGCATCTGAGGCCCCCAATCATCCAACCAAAGGGTTTAGGGTTTAGGGCATCTGAGGCCCCCAATCATCCAACCAAATGGAGACGCAATGATATATCGGCCTCAGTCGATAACCAAAAAAACAAAGACTGACCTCAGACAGACTTTGCAAAGGAGACAAACTGACCTCAATCAATAAGCTCAAAAATGGTCTATCATCCTCGAATGATAGCCACAACAAACAAGACCAACCTCAGAAGGGCTTGAAGAAAAGAATTGCCATCCTCGAATGACAAATCTCAAAAGAGATCCTCGGATCTAAAACGAAACCATCCTCAAATGGAGAGGCACTGGTATACCAGCCTCAGTCGATAACCAGAAACAACAAAGGCTGACCTCAGACAGACTTTGCAAAAGAGACAAACTGACCTCAATCAATAAGCTCAAAATGGTCTATCATCCTCGAATGATAGCCACAACAAAGGAGACCAACCTCAGAAGGACTTGAAGAAAAGAATGCCATCCTCGAATGACAATTCTCAAAAGAGATCCTCGGATCTAAAACGAAACCATCCTCGAATGGAGACGCACTGGTATACCGGCCTCAGTCGATAACCAGAAACACAACAAAGACTGTCCTTAGACAGAATTTGCAAAAGAGACAAACTGACCTCAATCAATAAGCTCAAAATGTCCTATCACCCTCGAGTGATAGCCACAACAACAAGACCAACCTCAGAAGGACTTGAAGAAAATAATTCCATCCTCGAATGACAATTCTCAAAAGATCTTCGGATCTAACACGTAACCATCCTCGAATGGAGACGCAATGGTATACCGGCCTCAGTCGATAACCAAAAACTCAAAGGAAATAGGATAATATGTGTAAACACCCCAAATTTTCCCTCACTCATTTCACCGTGGCTTGTGATTCTTTTCATTTGCATAAGTTCAATCATAGCATCTCATTTTTGCTTCACTGCATTGGTTCAAAGTCATCTGCATCTAGGGTTTGTGATTTGAGAAATCCCTGAGCCATCTGAACCACTCTAAAGGTCATAAATCATCTCAAGAGGGTCCATGTATGTTCAAGCATCATATTATATCCTCCCAAGATCAAGAAAGTCAGAAAATCACAAGGACTGAGAAAGGCATGGAAGCAGAGCCAAGTTTAACTGCACAGATGACCTAAAATTAGGGCTTTGGTTTCAGAGGCCATAACTCCAATTTTTTTGTTCATTCTTGTTTCTATTGGTCTCTATATGATATGAGGATCATGCATACCAATTTTCATGAAGAAATTCAATAGGGAAGGCATCTAATCAATGGATGACTTCTTGAGCAAGTCAGTGTAAAATCAGGGCATCTGAGGCCCCCAATCATCCAACCAAAGGGTCTTCTCCATCATTTTGGGTGTATATGATCTTTATTTGATCTTAGAAGAAGTTAGAAGTTCACAAAATTGAAGAATTTCAAGTCATTTTCAAAGTTGCCATTTTGGGAAAGTTTTTCAACCTCCTCTTTTGGATTCAAAAATGCTTCAAATGAAAAATTCTTGGTCATGAAAGTTATAGATTGGATCCTCCAATTTTCAAAAAGTACAAGAACTTGATCTAATTCATTTTAGAACTCAAGTTATGGTTTGTCAAAGTTGGGAAAAATCACTTAATTTTCACTTTTGTGCCAAAGAGGAAATTTGCAAGAACACTTGCCAAAGCCAAATGTGACCTCTAATTAACTTCTAACCACCACACAAACATCATACATGGTCCAAAATTCAGAATTTCCCAAGAGATTTCCCATTTTCATGCTTTGAATTACAAGTCACTATAAGGCATTTCTCATGAATCTTCAAGAATGGAATTTTTTGAAAAAGGAACTTCTAATGTTTGAATTAATTGTTAAGTGATCTCTAAACATCATGACAACTTCATATGGTCCATTTGGCTGCAATTTGCCCAAGGGTTTATAGGTTTTTTTGCCTTGATTCATAAAGATTTCCAAAGAGGGAAAAGTTGCAAGAGCCATGCTACCACTTGCCCTAGCCATTACAGCTGCACAAAAACAATCCAAGGGCCTTCCTTGATCCATGCTGAGCCCAGCCATGCCCCTAATCTTCCTCTGACCCGAGCCATACCTCAAGTACACAAAGTCATGACTTTTTGCATTTTTGCCCATACCAATCAAATTGTGACATTACCAACCCTCTGCCCAATCAGAACCTCATATGTGGACCTCAAGCAAGCCATTACACACAACAAGCAAAGCTGAAACCTCCAAGAACTCAACATTCACAAAAGCTCTTCTCTTTGCATTTTTCTTCGAAATTGATCACACAAGCTTCAAACATCAAAACAAAATCCATAAAACAACTCACCATGATCCACTGATCATTTACCACCCCTTGAAACAACCTGAAACCTCCCACCTCAAAAACACGATTTCCCTCCCTCTTTGAACTGAACTGAATCAATCTCACAAATCAGCCATAAGAAACTCCAAGAAAACTGTGCAAACTCTTGAGGGGAGTCAGTAGAGTTGATTTGAAGCAAAGAACTGCCCAGAAAGCTGCAAATTGAAGAAGCTCAAGCTCTGGTACCTCAAGAACATTTTTTCCAGAAATTGTTTTTTATGCTATAGAATTGTTGCTTATGCTCTACTGATCACTCTGGTGCTTTTACTTTTTGAAATGGTCAAGAAATAAGCCTGTATCGAAGCTCTGAAACTTTTCCAGTTTTTATGTTTTGATCCATATCTTGAGATGTAGGTTGTAGAAATTTGTTTTGATGCTTGATTCGTCTTCAGGGTAGTTAGGAGATACGATCTGGAGCTTTAGAGCTCTTGATTTTGCCTGTAGAAGAAGTTAGTTTTTTTTGCTTGCCGGAGAAGATGACCAGAACCACTGTTCCAGTCATCTGAAAGTGATTAAATTAGGGTTAGGGTTTAGGTGAGTTTGAACGTAGGCCCTTGGATCCAGTTTCCCGCGCGCTATGAACGACCCAGATTCCTTGATTAAGCCCTAATTCTGGATTAATTAGCTTAAACATAATTAAGAAAATTCAAATTGCCAGGTTTGATCCCAGCCATCCAAACACGCGCCAGTAAACTCCCGCGCGTTCCATTTGAATCCAGGCCTTTGGATCTGCTTACTTTTCTTTTAATTCAATTTTATTTTCATTTTAATTCATTTATCTTGCACATTTTATTTAAAATAGTAAAACATTTCTAAAAAATTTCATTTTTTGCACCATGGCATAAAATATTTTTCTCATTCTGAAAATGATTATTATTTTATTTTTTGCATAATTTTCGTATTTTAAAAATATTTAAATGTTTATTTTAATTAGTTAATGAGAATTAATTAATTAAAATAACATTTAAGTTTCTAAAAATCACCAAAAAAAATCACATTGCATTTTGATACATTTAGAAGCATTATCAAACTCTTCAAACAAATTTCTTTTTGGTTCTTGACCTATTTTGACATTTTTCTTTGGAATTAGGGTTCTTAAAAGTCAATATTTTTGCCTTAACTTAGAAAAAAATCCATTTTGCCTAACCATGAGGAGTTTGATGATGGTTCTTGTTGCATTGCACTCTTCATATCATGTAGTTTCTAGGATAAAATTAGTTTGAATTTATCTTTCATTTTCAATTTGTTGTGCATTTTTCCCTTTTGAAGTGCCTTAAAACCCAAGCTAACTTGAGAAAATCATAACTTCCATTAGGTTAAGATTTAGGTCTCCTCCTTTGGGCAGTGAACTTGTGTAGGGTTAGGGTACCTTTGACCCCATTTTCAATATTTTATCATGTCATTCGCTTCTGGTTTTGATTTTTTGTATTCTATGTTATGTATAAACCCTAATTTTTGCGTTTATTTGCATCCACCTTCCATATGCTTGCATTCATGAACTTTCCATGATATTTTGTGCATCCACATGACTTCTAAGGCATCTTATGACACATTGAAATCATGTTTGATCATTGCATCATCCATTTGTCATGTTGTGCATTCATTTCATTTCATAAACTTTCATGAACTTTCATAGTTCAAAACATGCTTCATTTGCATCCTCATCCTTGTATGATCATCTACTACTCTTGTCATATGTTTGCATTTTCTCTTAGCATCATTAACATATTGTTTATGCTTCTGGTTTTGGTTTGTATCATTTCATCTTTCTCATTTTCATTCCATTTCATCTTCCCGTTGCTAACTTTTCAGGTGGTAAGTCATTGAGAAGTGAATTTGCCTTCACTTCTCACAAATCTCTTCTCATCTCTCTTATGCATCCTTGCTGCATTTTACTTTTGTGAATTAGAGTGAGCTTGCTCATTCATGTTCCCTCCTCACCTTCTTTCTTCAAACAACTTACCTTCTTAAGTGAAGTAAGTTGTCTTTCTTCTTTCTACTTAATCTCCTTTCATCTGCTTCTTCCTTGGTGGCTTTTCTCTTGAAGATCTTTTGCAAGACTCATAAACCCTAGGAACCCCCAAGCATGATCACAATTAGGTTTTGATTAGTCCCCCATTAGTTTTACCTTTGTGTCATCTTTTGAGTCTTCTCTTCTCACTTCATAATCAAGGACTAAACCCTTAAGGCTTTAAGGCTTTGTGATTAGGGTTATGCCTGTATCCTTCTATTAGGATGGAGTGTATAACTTTAATCCTAAGTGTTAAACCCTGGATGTGTTTAAATCCTTTAATCAATTCACCTAATAATCATCAAGACATCAAGCTTGTAACTTGGGCCTTGCATTAGGGTTCTAATTCTTCCTTAACTGGTTAAGAAGGACTAACCCTAGTGTTAATGGACAAGTCCCGCTCAAGTTGTCTTACAAACCATAAAATCCATTTCTTAATATTTCCATTAACTAAAATCCATTTAATAAAGGCTTTGTTTTTTCATGAGGTTAATCCGTAAACATGGATTAAGTTGAGGAGCCTTCCTCAGCTTAAATGTTCTCATCTATTATCCTTCTATTAGGATGGTGTAATGGGTCCATTAAATCCTTGATTATGGCTTAAACTCATTACTTAACACTAAACAAAAGCAACAAAAACATCTAAGTAAACACAAGTAGGTTGATGATCTTAATCCTATATCATGGTGATTAAGTGTGAGGTGTTTACTTCATACTTAAGGTATTCTCATTACCCCTAATCAGAGGGAGGATGTGATGAGTTTACTAACCCTTGGTTTGGGCTTAAGCTCATTTTCTTATGACAAACTCCAAAAACAATAAAAAGATTGAAAACACAAAAACAAACAATAACCGTCTCCTCCGGGATTCTTTTCTCATCTCATTCACTCACAAACGAGAACTTGCTTCTTCCGTCTAATGCAAGACAGTTTGCACCTGAGCCAGACAGGTCATACACTTGAGCATAGACAAGCAAGCAGTTCATCAGTCAATTTATCTTTTAGTCTCTTTGAGTCGAACTACGGTGTTCTGACTTCCTCATTGCACGAGAGGATACATAGGCATAACTTAATAGTTATCGAACAAAAGTCTCTGTATATTCCCCCTCCTTCCAACATTATTCTTTAAAGCCTCATAGTCTTGAGCTTTGGACTCTTTCCTTACACTGACACTTCTCCACTTCATTCAACATTTCATTTACACTGACACTTGCATTCTTTTCCAGCTTTTGCACACAAATAGCACTGACACTACCCCTTTGAACACAAATCTTTCAAGCGTGGATCCCGTCGAGTACGACGGACAATCTGGGTGCTAATACCTTCCCAGGTTGTAACCAACCCCCTTTCTCAGTTTCTCTGGTTCGCAACCGTCTTGTCCATATCTTTCTAGGTTTATGCAACATTACCTTTCCTTCGAGATAAAAATGCCTAGCTGGCGACTCTTGTCTTTCCAGTTCACCCTTGTGTGTTCTCTCTCTTTCGCCGTCCGTTCGCGTCTGTACCCTATTTGACTTAGCCTCATTTAGTGGGAGCGACAAGATGGAACGAGATCGTTGTACATAAACGAGAGCCCCGACAAACAGGACTGTTGTACAAAACGAGAGCCTGCGACACGATTGTTGTACCAAACAAGACGCGGAATAAGTGATAAACACTGACCTGAGAAGGTAAGGATGTCTGAAAAGTGATATCGGTATCCTCTGTGCGGAGTACTTCAGGTTGAGAATATGTTATAGGTCGTACGTAATACACCTCAAAACTGGCCCATGTTGGCATGCATATGTTTGAATTTATGGCGTAATGCTCCATGACGATGGAAATTCTACGCTTTAGAGGATGCAAATGTAATGATGATTATGCATATGCGAATGCAAAAGGATCTCCTGACAAGGAGACTGCAAGTATCCCAAATGGCTTGACTGGGGAGAACTGATGATCACTGCATTGATCTGATCCATCCTGATGAGGAGGAGACAACTCTACAGGGAAAGTTGTTAACGATACACCGGCTCTGAACAACCGCCATTGCCAAAAATAAATTGGACTTTGCGATTGGAGCGCCAAGACCCTGCTGGAGATGGACCCTTCTTGCACTCTGATAGGGAAGTGAGGACCTCCTGACTTGGCTGGGAACCAAAGGTATGACCCTGCTGAGGAAGCAATTGCTGGGGAGGAATGACGCTCCTTAAACTTCTTGGAATTGCCCCTGTCTGAAGGGAAACTTCTGCTTGGGGAGGAAAGACACTCCTCATACTGTAGGGAATTTGCCCCTGTATTGAAGGAAAGCTCCTGTTTGGGGAGGACAACCCACATTTTGCTGCCTTGCTGGGAGAGATTACAACCTCCACTTTACTGGCGACTTCACTGGGGATTTATATTTTGCTCTGTTAGCAACGCCGGTACCTGTACCTGCATGAACACAATTGATAGTGCCTGCAACATGGAGAGTTAGTTTGGGACCTGCCTTCCCCAGGCTCATAGAATGGATCATTATCTGGGTATCTCAACATCCTCTCAGAGTTGTATTAAATGTTTCTGTTCTCCTGCACGAGTTAGAAAGCATTCAAATGTCCACAACACAATGTAAATCACAATTTGCTGGACGTTTTCGCAATCAATCAATGCTAGATGAAAAACAAAAACGAGAAGCAAATAGTCGAAAATTGACTGAATTTGAATATTTATTGATTCGGAAAAATGGCCACGAATAGGCAATACAAAGGAAGCAGTTCCCTGGAAAGAGGAAACAGCCAAAAAGGAAAAGAAACTATCCTATTGGCAATGTGAGAAGTGGATCTCATCAAGTTTCAACCCGGTTATGACTCGTATATCTTCAAGACGCTCCGCTCGCTCTGCCTCTTAAGAAAGAGTAATTGAACTGATCTTCAACCCTTATGATAGCCTCAACTATAGATAGGTTACGGATCTCGCAGATCGCAGTCGTTCGTGTTAATCCCTCTTTTGCGTGGATCGCCTTTTCAGGTTTTCAATCCACCGGGATACCCTTTTTTGCCTGAGTTGTCCGATGTGGCTTTTCAACTCAGCGGGTGTACATTTTTTCCAAGATTTCCCTAACTTTTGCCCGAGCCTTTTATTCTGTTTTTGGCTCGCCGAGATACCCATTTTTTCCTGGATCTTTATTCTGTTTTTATCCAGCGGGTCTTTTTTACACGAAGTATTTTCTTACTGCATCTGCGTTGACGGGGGATTGGAAGTCTTCCCCGTCCATGGTTGTCAGCATCAAGGCTCCACCTGAGAAAACCTTTTTAACCACGAACGGTCCTTCATAGTTAGGTGTCCACTTGCCCCTATGATCGTTAAGAGGAGGAAAAATCCTTTTCAACACCAAGTCACCTGGTATGTACCTCTGTGGTTGCACCTTGCCAAAAGCTTGCTTCATCCGTTGCTGATACAACTGTCCATGGCATACAGCTGCTAGACGTTTTTCTTCAATGAGGCTCAATTGATTATATCTGGATCGGAGCCACTCAGATTCATCTAGCTTAATGTCCATCATCAACCTCAACGAGGGGATTTCCACTTCAATTGGTAGGACTGCCTTCATACCATACACCAGCGAGAACGGGGTTTCCCCTGTTGAAGTACGTACTGACGTTCTGTACCCATGCAACACAAATGGTAGCATCTCATGCCAGTCTTTGTATGTCACAACCATCTTCTGCACAATCTTCTTGATGTTCTTATTGGCCGCCTCGACGGTGCCATTCATCTTCGAGCGATATGGAGAAGAGTTGTGATGCTCTATTTTGAAATCTCAACACAAGTCAGCTATCATCTTGTTGTTGAGATTTGAACCATTATCAGTAATGATCCTTTTAGGAATTCCGTACCGGCAAATGATGTCTCTTTTAATAAACCGGGCTACCAATTGTTTAGTGACATTGGTGTAAGACGCCGCTTCGACCCACTTTGTGAAATAGTCTATAGAAACTAGGATGAAGCGATGACCATTAGAAGCTGTCGGCTCGATCTTGCCAATCATATCAATGCCCCACATAGCGAACGACCATGGTGAAGACATGACACTCAACGGATTCGGAGGCACATGGACCTTATCGGCATAAATTTGACACTTGTGACATTTACGGGAGTACTTACAGCAATCGGATTCCATGGTAATCCAATAGTATCCCGACCTCAACAATTTCTTGGCCATAGCATGTCCTCCAGCGTGGGTACCAAAGGAACCTTCGTGAACCTCCTGCATCAACATGTCTGCTTCATGTCTATCCACTTATCTGAGCAGAACCAAGTCGAAGTTTCGCTTGTATAGCACACCATCTTGATTCAAGAAGAAACCTCCTGCCAGTCTTCTAAGGGTCTTCTTGTCCTTACTGGATGCCCCAGCCGGATATTCTTGAGCTTTCAGGAATCGTTTGATATCATGATACCAAGGCTTGTTATCTTCACCATTCTCAACGGCAAAGACATAAGCAGGTCTTTCAAGCCGGGAGACCGTAATTCGAGGCACGGAATTCTTTTGACAAACTTTAATCATGGACGACAAAGTTGCTAGAGCATCGGCGAATTGGTTTTCATCTCGAGGAATATAATTTAGCTCGACTTTGGTGAAGAAAGTTAACAGCCTCCTGACATAATCTCTGTAAGGAATCAAATGAGGTTGATGAACCAGCCATTTGCCATTGACTTGATTCACCACCAAAGCAGAATCCCCGAAGATCTCGAGGTTCTTGACTCGCAAGTCAATTGCCTCTTCAATCCCCATGATACAAGCTCCATACTCCGCCTCATTGTTAGTGCATTCGAAAGTCAACCGAGCAACTAAAGGTGTATGGACCCCTTCTAGAGAGATGATAACAACACTTACTCCACTTCCATTCATGTTCACAGCCCCATCAAACATCAACTTCCATTTGGGTTCAGGGTCTGGCCCCTCCTCCGGAAGTGGTTCTTCGTAGTCTTTCAACTTGAGGAAGATGATGTCCTCATCCAGAAACTCGAACCTCATGGGTTGATAATCATCGATTGGCCGCTGAGCCAAGTATTCTGATAATACACTTTCTTTGATTGCCTTTTGCGAAGTGTAATGTATGTCATACTCTGTTAGTATCATCTGCCACTGGGCTACTCTTCCTGTCAGAGCTGGCTTTTCAAAAATGTATTTCACAGGATCCATCTTGGAAATTAAGAGAGTAGTGTGAGTCAACATGTACTGTCTTAGTCGGCGAGCAGCCCATGCCAAAGGGCAGCAAGTTTTCTCGAGTAGTGAGTAACGCGTCTCACAATCGGTAAACTTTTTGCTAAGGTAATAAATGGCGTGCTCTTTTCGACCAGACTCGTCCTGCTGACCCAGCACACATCCCATCGATACTTCAAGCACAGTAAGATACATAATCAAAGGTCTCCCTAGCACTGAAGGCATAAGAATTGGAGGTTCTAGCAGGTATTCTTTGATTCGGTCAAAGGCTTGCTGACAGTCTTTGTTCCATTTAATGACCAGATTCTTCCTTAGAAGCTTAAAGATGGGCTCACACGTGGCCGTTAGATTAGAGATAAACCGTGCAATGTAGTTTAGTCTCCCTAAGAAGCCACACACTTGCTTTTCAGTCTTCGGCTCAGGCATCTATCAGATAGCTTTCACTTTGGCTGGATCAACCTCAATCCCTCGCTCACTAACAATGAAGCCGAGTAGCTTGCCAGAACGGACCCCGAAGGTACACTTATTCGGATTCAACCTTAGTCTGAACTTTCGGAGTCTGTCGAACAACTTCGCTAGATTAACCAAGTGCTTTTCCTCCGTTTGGGATTTTGCTATCATATCATCAACATAAATCTCAATCTCATGATGGATCATGTCGTGAAATAGTCTCACCATCGCCCGTTGATAAGTGGCTCCAACATTCTTCAAACCAAATGGCATGACCTTCTAATAGAAGGTGCCCTAAGGAGTGATGAAGGTTGTCTTTTCCATGTCATCAGGAGACATCTTAATCTGATTATAACCGGAAAATTCGTCCATGAAGGAGAACATGGAAAACTGAGTGGTATTATCGACGAGCACATCTATGTGAGGTAGAGGGAAGTCATCTTTGGGGCTGGCCCTATTCAAATCCTTGTAGTCTACACACATCCTGACTTTACCGTCTTTCTTAGGAACTGGCACAATGTTGGCAACCTACAGAGGGTAACTGGTCATGGCCAAGAAGCCAACATCAAACTGTTTTTGTACTTCTTCTTTTATCTTGATAGCCATATCAGGACGCGTGCGCCTCAACCTCTGCTTCACTGGAGGGCAACCTTCTCTAAGAGGCAGCTTGTGTACCACAATGTCAGTGTCTAAACCAGGCATATCTTGGTAGGACCATGCGAAGACATAAACATACTCTCGAAGCATAGCTATCAAACGAGTCTTGACAGATTCTTCTAATGCGGCCCCGATCTTGACTTCTTTCTTGTCTTCTTCAGTACCCAGGTTTATTACTTCGATAGCTTCCTCGTGCGGCTGAATCATCTTCTCCTCCTGTTTAAGCCGTATGGCCAATTCGTCAGGTAGTTCGCAATCTTCTTCACCTTCCTCATCGGCTTGATAAATTGGATTGTCGAAGTCATACTCAGCCATAACAGGGTCGTTATTGATAAGATCCGGTGACGAGCACCTACATGAATGGTGATTCATGCAAGGCTTTAGAAAAGGCTTGAGAAAATGAGGTACATTGCCAGTTTAAAATTTTTCTTTCTTTTTGAAAAACAAAAGCAAAAATGAAAGACAAAGAACAACATGAATCAATGTGAAAAGTCAGCTTTATTTATGATCATGAATTGGGTTAGGAACAAAAGAAACCTTACAAATAGCTACTATGCCCCGGGCAAGACATAGTGCTTGAATACAGGAAAAACAGAAACATAAATTATTACTCTTTGAAAGAGGTGACTGAAATAAGCCTTTCTGATGTCCAATTGCTAAGCTGAGTCCCTGGAACGGCAGGCCTGATCCACTCATCTAGGTCATAGTCACTATCAACTGCGTCATCCTGCACGACACTGATGTTTCCATAGTCTACCATTCCCGCACTCGTGAAAGTGATCGGGATCTGACAACCTTTAGCACTTGGTCCAGACGATGGCTGCCCAGGATGGTAACCAATTCCGAACATGTCTTTCTTTTCTGGAACTTCTACTGGACTTCCCCAGCCTTCTCGTACCCCTGACTCTACCACCTCAAGCGCTTGCTTATAAGAGGCTATGGAAACCCCCTTCTCCGTTTCTTTAGGAGAAACAGCAACTGAAGATGCTTGTTCCATCTTCAAAGGCTCAAAAGCCTGACATGGGTCTTAACTATTTCGCCATCCATCTCCACATACTTGAATGAAGCTAGATGACTAACAAAAATGTCTTCTTCCCCACTGACAGTTACAATTTGACCCTCCCAGATGAACTTTAGCTTTTTATGGAGTGTGGATGATACTGCTCCCGCTGAATGTATCCAAGGTCTTCCGAGCAAGAAACTGTATGCAGGCTGTATATCCATTACGTAGAATATGGTATTGAAGATCTGTGGACCTACTTTAATGGGTAACTCCACCTCCCCGAACACCGATCTCCTCGACCCGTCAAATGCTCTGACTACCAGGTCGTTAGGCTTTAGAACTACTCCATCATAATCCAACTTCATCAGCGCTTTCTTGGGCAAGACATTCAACGACGATCCCGTATCTACCAACACGTGAGAGAGTACTGCACCTTTACATTCTAAAGAGATATGCAATGCCCGATTATGAGCACGCCCTTCAGAAGTCAGATCCAAGTCTGTGAAACCCAATCCGTGACTGGCATTGACACTGGATACCACCGCTTCCAACTGATTTACTGAAATATCCTGAGGAACATATGCCTTGTTCAGAATATTCAAAAGAGCCTTCCTGTGGGAATCAAAACACATGAGCAAGGACAAGATGGAAATCTTCGACGGAGTCTGCTGCAGATGGTCCACAATATTGTAGTCGCTCTTTTTGATCATCCTCAGGAATTCTTCAGCTTCTTTATCAAAAGTGATGTCTAGATCAGTTGCTGGTGCGGGCTCATTGACAACCACTGGTTGCTTCCCTTTTGCCTTAGCTTGGGCTTCTGCGGTGTCTCTGGGTGGTATCACACTATTTCTTAGTGTTTCCGGCGCGAACAACCTTCCACTTCTAGTAAAGCCCCCTACTCCAACATTTTCTACTTGAGCTGGGGTTGTACTAGACGTGGCCAACTCTTGCTTCTGGCCGTTACAGTATACTTCACCACCATAATTCCAAGGGATAGCTCTATCGCTCTGATACATTACCAGTCCCGCAGTGGTGATGGTTATCGGTGTCACTCTGGCCCGTGAAGGAACTTGGGATGGATCGTGGAAGATAGTTACTGTGGAGACTTCGCTTTCTTTTACAATCTTGCCAAACTGTAACATTCCCTTATCAATCATACTCTGGATCCTTGCTTTCAATTGCTCACACCCATTTGTAGCTTCATCACATCCTAGACAATCAATTTCACACCCAGGAAAAACACCCTTCTGTGACAAGCAAACTTTAACAACGCTCAACGGAGTCTGTAGGTTTTCGACATCGCGCACCAGGTTTAGATTCTCCCCTTCATCAACTGCCCCAACCGTACCTCCATGATGAGGCATGGGGTTCTGAATTACATTAGGAGTATGAGCAAAGTTGATTGCTTTAGAATCCAGTAGGTCTTGAACAACATGCTTCAGTGCTTTGCATTTCTCTGTGGTATGCCCGGGAGCTCCGGAATGAAATTCGCATCTGGCATTTGTATCATAACCCTCGGGGATTTGGCCTGGTTTCGGGGGTTGTAAAGTTTGGAGTTGAACCATCTGGAGTTGTAGAAGATTCTTCAAAAGCTGTGAATAGGACATCGGTGGAGCTTCGAAATGTCTTTCTCTGGGCTTCTGGGGGTAATATGGATGAGGAGCTCTTTGCTGATAACCTTGCTGGCGTTGTTGCTGTGGCTGTTGGACTTGCTATTGAACAGGTTGAGCTGAGATAGTGACATGAGCCACTTGCTGATAAAATCCTTTGTTACTTCCTCCCCTCTGCGCGTACACTGCCCCAGTCTCTCCTTCTCTCTTCTTCACGAAGGGATGTTTGACACCAGAACTCGAAGCGCCCCTGTTCTGAATCTTCCCTTGCTTGATCCAACTTTCTATTCTCTCGCCAGTCAAAATGATATCTGAAAATCCACTTGAAGAACATCCAACTAGCCTTTCCATGAAATGCCCAGGGAGGGTATCCAGGAACAGGTCTACCATTTCTCTCTCCAGCAAAGGCGGTTGCACTTTAGCAGCCACTTCACGCCACCTTTGTGCGTAATCTTTGAAGCTCTCGAAGTTCTTCTGAGTCAGACTTTGAAGTTGAGTGCGACTGGGCGCCATGTCGATATTATACTGATACTGCTTGAGGAATGCTTCTCCCAATTCCTTCCAGTTTCTCACGGAGCTTCTCTCTAGCTTCATATACCATTCCAAGGACCCTCCGGAGAGACTATCCTGGAAGTAGTACATCCAGAGTTTTTCATCCCGAGTATGGGCAGCAATTTTCCGGTAGAATGCCTGCAAGTGAGTCTTTGGGAAGGAGCTACGGTTATACTTGTCAAAAGTCTGTGGCCTGAATTTGTGAGGAATAACCACCCCGGGGACTAGGCCCATGTCAGACACATATTCCCAGAGTGTCTCTACATTCGAGGGCTTTGACCTTCTCATCAAGCATAAAAAAGTCTTGAAGATTTCCTTCTCTGCCGAACCCCATATCATTATTGAAAGAAGGGAACTGATCATCCTACTTGTCTTGTATCGGAATGAAAGTTGTTGTGCCATCCTCTGGAATTTGAGGTCTGCCTGGGCCATTGTTGGTGTTGGCAGGAGTCACTTGCATGTCTGGAGTGGTTACATGGATATTAGTTTGAGGAGGGTTGAGCCCCTGAACTGCATTCCTTAACTCTTGTTGTCCCTGAGCCATCCCTTGCATCATCACCATGAATTCCTCCATTCTGGTGCGAAACTCATTAAGCTCAGTTTACATAGCGTCCATGACTGTCCTCTGGTTGTTGCAAGTTGCGTTGCGATGCGGAATATTCTGTCGAAGATGCCGGGTCTTGGCGGCTCTCGCAATCTTTGCCTGAAACACAGATAAGTTAAGCATCCTGTAGAAAACCTGCAAAACAAAGAAAAAATGCAAATGATGCGTATGCAATGAAATGTGTTCCTTTTATTCCCAAGGCTTTCCCTGTTTCCGGTCCTGGCATTAAGAGAATAATAATTGGGAAGAAGACCCAAGTGATGCTCAAATACAATGACGACCGTGGAGAATTGGTGCTCATTACCCCGTGTCGGTGCAACAGATAACAAACAAGAGATTCAAAACAAGTCAATCACATAAACTGAAGTTTGAAACAACAAAGTCCCCGAAGGGTGCCAATCAGAGTACATCAAATAAAGGAATCCCAAAACAAGCCTATGGGTAATCCAAGTACAATAGCATGAAACTATTCCCTAGGGAGCTCTAAGTCTTGCAGCCTCCAACTAAGACGCTTAACACTCTGGAACAACTGAACGATATCCGGATGATCAGGCTCCTGGATGAGTCTCTGGATGAGGAGATCCCTTAGATCAAAGGAAGCATGTAACTCTTCAATCTGCTGCAGGAAAATCGTCTCATTCTCTTTGCTTGGATCTGGCTCGACCCTTGATCTCTTCACATTAGCATGAATCTTCAGCTCTTCAACTTCTTTCTGGACATCTTCAGCTATTTGTTGACTCTTTGTAATCTGACGAAGATACTCTCTCTGTTTCTCTTGTGCTTTCCGAACTAACTTCTCTTGCTCAACCAAGGCATCCTGGAGGTTCTTGATCTTCAACTCGAATTCAGCTTCCCCCTCCTTTTGCTTCTTCTGATTATCACTCCACTTCTCTTGCCAAAGTGTGATGGCTTCATTAGCCTCATTAAGTTCTTTCATATCCTTCTGGCGCTGACTCGCCTTATGGATCTCAGGCAATCCTCTCTTCCTAAAGTGTATCTCCCTCTCCTCGGAGTCCTTCTGCTTAAGACGAACCGTCTCTTCAGCTTGGAGAGCTCTATCTTCTAACTGATGGTTCTGAATCATCAATTTCTTACAGGAATTGTAAGCCTCTTGATTCTCAACCCTAAGCTGCTTGACCAAAGCTTCCAACTTCTGATAATCTTCTAAAGGCACCGTTCCTGGAGGCGGAGATGGTACAGAAAAAGGGACTAGAGCCGTTTGAACCTCCTCCTTTATCCAAGCTTCGAATTCAGGGAACATCCGGTCATTGCTCTTGCCTAGACATGCCGTGTCCTTTATTTTGATCACCTTCCAAGAACCTGCAAGTTTTCTGACCAACGGAAGATTGTCTTTCACCGAGAAGTAAAAAGTTTGGAATAACTCGGATTCATCGGGAATCTCTTTGAGCGTGTACCCTAACTGTCTTCTTAAGTGAATGGGATTGTAGTTGATACCTCCTGACACTCCTAACAAAGGCACATTAAGGTAATTCCCACAACTGGTAATGAAACTCTTTCCTTTCAACCTCAAAGTAAACCACCTAATATCTCTGGCCGACAAAGTACTCAGCTTCTGGGCCCAAGTAGTATTAGGATCAGTAAAACTCTCAGTAGTAGGAAAATGTCTCATGACCCACTTGTAGAATAAGGGAGCACAACATCTAACCAGACCTCCTCGTTTCTTCTCATTCTTATAGTGCACTGAATAATACAAGTCACCTAGGAGAGTGGGCACCGGATTCTTCAACACAAATAAATGAATAGCATTTATGTCCACAAATTTGTCCATATCAGCGAACAGGATGATCCCATAAATGGATAGTGCTAAGATGGCGCAAACAGAATCCCACTGATTTGTCACTGCAAGTTCTTCAGCTTTTCTAACCAGATACTCTAGAGTGAAACCGAGTACTTTTGCTTTAGTGGTAGACAGATATGCAGATACTTCAGATGAGCTCAAATAAAGAGCTTTGGCGATGTCAGCATGGGTTGGTCTTGTCATCTCTGAGTTGAAAGGAATCTGATCCTTGATTGACACTCCCATAATCTCAGCATACTCTTCCAGCAAAGGACCCAACTGAAAGTCATGAAATGTGAAACACCTGAGCCGTGGATTGTAATACTGCAACAAAGTGTGAATGGTGCTTCTCTGAGAGCTATCCAAGTTGAATACCAAGTCCAGAATATCAACATACTTTTCCTTGAGGTATCCCAAATGACCAGGGGTACTAAGAGACACCATTTGGTTGATAAGATCCATCTTGGTATAAAAAAATTTGTAGTGCACAGTTCTCTTTCTGACGTCTTCCATTCTGAAGAAATGATATGACCAGGAACCGGGAGTAATGCAGACCCTGAGAATAAAAGAAACATAAATGATTAATGATGATATGATGCTTATGCAAGACGAGGTATGTGATCAGTGAAGTGTCTGTGATGTGCTAATCATATAATCAGGTGTCGGTGCAAGGTCACAATATCCACATGTCACAATAACAATCCCTCTGATCTGGGATCCATATCTTAGAATCAGAAATCCAGATCACAAAACTGAACCAAAGGCAAAGCGGGTATGCTGAAGGTCTTAGGGTTCCTGCAAACCTGTAAACCCCACCCAATCTCACGGGTGTGCTACTCGGGTCAACATCACGGACTCTCAAAGCCGAATAGAAATAATACGTTCACCATTTCTGAGAAATGGCTCATGACCAAATCAGGGAATCGGTTTGGCATTATGTACTACTCAGGGAGGCCTCAGTTGAGTCCGGAAAAACAAGCATCCCTCATAAGTCTCCAACTTCAAGCACTGAATCGAGAAACAATAGTACATTCATCCCGAAGGGTACAATACTACCGTCATACGAACAATTTGCTTTAACTGAATTCCTATGAGAGAACCAGGCCATCCTATGCGAGTTCCCAGTGGGCCCTCAGATGCGAGTGGGTTTGCCAACAAATGTGGTCTGCCACTGTCATCACTGGAGAGGGTTGTTTCCACTAAGGTTCTCAATGATCGGTCCCCAGCTGCACATAACTATCAAGGTCGTATCCCGAAGTGGGGAAGAACCCCCACACAAGATAGTTCCAAGACTGTCACAACCTGGGTGTGGAACACATCGCCACTCATCATGTAACCATGCGAGTACAACATGTCGACGCTAATCCTATAGTGCACTCAAGCCGGGTATTTGGCTTATCTCACAGTAACTCCCATCCCGCAGAAAAAATGAAAACCAGCACAGCCAGACAGTCCAGTATAATATGATGCATGGAAACTAAATACTGAAAGCAGTAAATAAATGCGGTAAAGTAAAGATGTAAATAAAAGCAGTAAAGCTAAACTAAAGCACACAACAGCAAACAAATAAACACCCAAAGTAACAAAATCAAACAGGCGCTAGGATTGACTCTACAAGGGAAACCAGAGATTCTGGGTTCGATCCCCAGTAGAGTCGCCAGCTGTCGCTCCCGGGATTTTCATCCTAGTACAAACGCGAAAGTGGCGCGGAAAAGGTAGAGTCGCCAACTAGACATTTTTATCCCGAAGGAACGGGAAAGGTAATGTTGCACAAACCTGAGGAAGAAGGAAAGGACAAGGTCCTGCGAACCAAAGAACTGGGTTCGGGAGTCGGTTACGACCTGGGAAGGTATTAGCACCCCAGATCGTCCGCCGTACCCGACGGGATCCATGCTTGCTTGCTTGTTTCAGAGGGTGAGAAAATAAGACTACTACTGAATAAATCTGCTGACTGGAATGGGAATGAGAAAGGGAACTGAAAAAGAAAAGGAACAGAAGGGGGAAATGTAGGGAAAAGACTGCGCTCGAACGGGCCCTACCCCGCTGCCTACGTACCTCATCAGGATAATGAGGATCAGAGTCGACGTAGTTCGCCTAACTAAGGCGGGAACTATTTGTTTGTGTTTTTTTTACAGCTGGAACTGCGTATGTCTATGCTCAGGTGTTGCAGACTCGTCTGGCACGAGTGCATTTGCCGTCTTGCATGCGAGACAAGTCGTCGCGAGTTCGTGTTCAGAATGAATGAGATGAGAAAAGAAGTTCCCGCAGGAAAGTCGCTTGTTGTTTGTTTTTGTCTTTTATGAGAAGTGTTTTGAGTTTGTTTGTGAACATTCTCATACTAAGACCTATCCATCGCGGGAAGTACTTACACCTCGCCCCAAAACAGGACGCGTATAGGCACTTCGCAACAAAGTCTCGTGTCGTACAAGAACGTTCAACCTTTATTAGGTGTTTTATTGCTTTTCTTTATGAGATGAGAAAGAATGACTCAAGTCGGAAAAATGACAAAAACTAAGGGGACTAAGACCAACCCTAAGTCATTTATTACTCACAAAAGGGTGATCCTAATGGTTAGTGAGGTTTTCTAATCCTAAGGAGCAAAAGAAAAGGAAAGAAGAAAAAGGATGCAACTTACTTCCTAAGGAAGATAAGTTGATCCTAACAAAGGGGAATCCTACCAAATCACACATATGGAAGGAAAAATGAATTAAATGCATAAAAGAATGCATAAAAAATAAAGGGATAAGGTGAAGGAAACATACCTCAATCTTCCCCTCTACAAAACAAAGGTTAATAAGCATTTTATTAAAAATAATAAAGCAAACATACAACAATCAATTCCTAATGACTCTATCTCAATCCTAGAGAACTAAAAGAATGCTAAAACAAAAATCCAACACCTATTACAGCCCCTAAAGTACAAACAACTATGAAAATAATGCATAACACAAACCAGCTTTTTACAGCCAGCATGCAGCATGAAAAAGTAGGTGTAAAATGTTACAAACAACATGTAAACAAACAAACAACATACATTTTACAGCACTTATATGCAAAACAGCTATGAAATGCAAAATCCAGAATTGATTATTTTTATTTTTTAATGCACAAACTCAATGCAAAATGCACCAATCTCATCATGAACATGCATTTGAACATGGATCATCATATAAAAATGCAAGAACATGAATATTTTTGAAGGATTATGCAAGAGTACATCACATGTGGATTATGCACAAAGTAATGAAAAATGTGGCACATGAATATGGTATATGAACATGATGATTATTGATTATGAACATGCAACATGATAGCTCAACAAACATACTAAACTCAATGCAAAATTCAGAAGTGAATTGATATGGATGAGGTGATCAAGTATGCAACAAAATGCAACCAAATGCACATACATATGATTATGCAAAATGAAACATATCTTGACATAATAAAATGCAAAATGATTTAATGCAATGCAAACATGTAAAAACAAAATGCAACATGATTATTACACACCAAATAATGCACAAAAATGGCAACAAAATGAGAGAAATCAAAGTATGCACAAAGAACACAAAAACGCATAATACGCAACATGAACGGAATCGTGTTGAAATGACTCGAAATGGGGGAATGAGCTACTGGAAATGGACCCAAAAATTCCCTCAAATCAATACCTAAACATGTATGGACATTAAAGGCACTAGAAAGCAAGAATGAGCAATCAAATAACCTGAAAATCCAAAAATCAACAGCGTTAACCAGTTAACCAAATGCATTAACCGGTTAACGGATCTAAAACATCACTAATTTGTGGCTAAACGCACGCGTTAACCGTTTAACCAAATGCGTTAACCGGTTAACGCTGAACAGAAAGTGAAAAAAGCTTTTAAAATAAGTGCTTTTGGCCACAAACTCACTTCTAATGATCCCTAACACACCTAGGAACATGCTAACACTAATTTCTACTTAATTGGGGCTTATTTACACATGCTAGCACCTATAGCTATCAACACTTTAAATCCAAATCCATCACAAATCATAAATCACAAGCAACACATAAAGAAAACATAATCGAACATAAGCAAAGCGAAAAAGCAATTAAAGAATGCCAAAATGGCGAGATGAAGAGAATAACTTAAAGAAGAAGTGATTTAGATCACCAACCTACGAAGCGGAGAAGTGCTTCGGTGTATGTTGCAAGAATCGGAGCTTGATCAAAGAGAAAGCCGAGAAAACCGAGAAACTGCAAAATAAATGCGTTCTCGATGCTTGAACCTTCGTGCACTTCCGATTAGCCAAAATATTCAACAAAATTCAGTAGCTTCTTCTTCCACAATCCAAAAAATCAATGGAGGTTGAGGCTAAGCTTCAAGATCTTCAAGTTTCAATGTGAAACTTGAAGAGCTTATTCAAAGAAGCTTTAGGTGAAAAGGGAAATGGAGTGAAAAGTGAGAGAGAAAAAGTGATTGTGAAAGAGTGAAAAATTGGAAAATTGTGTGAACCTCTTGCATTGAAGTGATTAAGGGTTATATAGAGGCTAAGCTTGGAGCTAGGTTTGGAATGGAATTAGGTTTGGGGCCCAAAAATTAGGCTTGGGATCCAAAATTAGGTTTGGTAGTTAGTTAGGGTTAGGGTTGGAAAAGGGAATATTCCTTGGAATATTCCTTGGAACACTCTAGAAGATGGTAGAACATGGTGGAAGTTTCCAAGGAAAATGGAGTGGAATTGAAATGGAAAAACAAGAGGGAAAGAATGAAAGGAAGTGTGGAAAGAAAGTGGAAGGAAAAATGGAGGGAAATGTAAAACCAACCACTTTTCAAATGATTTTCTCCTTTGAATTTTCATGACTCCTCCATCATTTCTTGACCAAATTTGAACCATAGGATCATTGTAACCCTAATTTCATGATTTCGATCTTAAAATTCCGGAGTTGATCCCTTTTTACCTAGCTCGGTTGCCTTTTCTCGATTCCTCGATTCTCCGTCGTCTAGCCAGTCGGACCCCTTCCAAAATGAATTTGTGGACGAGATTTGAACCCTAGGCATTTGACATCATATATAAGACAAAAGAATCCTCTTTGAATCAAAACTTCATGCCGAAGCCCCGTAGAAGGAAAACCCTAATTCGGCCTTTTCATCAGGAAATATTGCACTGCTCGCTTCCTTTGATCAACTCCATCTGTCCATGGCTTGTGGCTTCAAGTGAAGACTTGTGGGATATTGTGAACCCTTTGCACAAGGTTGAGAAGCTGTGTGGCCCTGTGATTGCCTCTGTATACCCTTCAGTTGCTCCAATCATTGATCACATACCTATGCCTCAGCCATGCTACATATGATGCAATGTTTTTGGTTATTTTATGAAGTTATGTATGCAAAATGCTATGCAAAATGTTGAGGATATGAGAGGGCAAATTTTGAGGTATTACAAACAGCTGATACATGAGTCCATACCTCAATTACACAATTTGTTGACTTTTTGCAAATGGACCCATACCAATCAGCTGCATCCACAACCACTCTCTGGCCAATAGGGTTATGTTATGTAGACCAAAAGCAAGCCATAACATAACACACACAAGCCTGAATCATCAGATACACCAAGTTTCACAAAATCACCTTCAAGCTTCAAACTTTCGAAACACTCTGTCCAGCCACTCAAACCTCAAACAAACTTCACCATTCAACTCACCATCATCAGTAGAACATTTCCCAACCATCAAACAAGCCTGAAACCCCACAAACACAAAACACGATTTCAGACTAGTTGGAGTGTAACCTCTCAATCCAGCCATTCTAAACTCTTTCAAAGCATTGCAAAAGCATCAGGGGATAAGGTGGAGGCAATTTTCACAAGAGAGAGGTCCAGAAAGTGCCAAACTGAGAAAGCTCAAGCTCAGGTAACCTTAAGAACTTTTTTTCCAGAAATGAAATTTTAAGTTCCTAAATGAATCTATGTGATGTGTTGATCATGCTGATGTCTTTATTTTTGAAAATAGTTACATATTAAGGATTTCATGAGCTTCTGAAACTTTTGACCTAAAACTTGTTTGATTCGATTCATGCTGTTCATGCTTGATAAATGTGTTTTGATGCTTGATTCGTGCTTAGGGTTGTTAGATGATGTGATCTGGAGCTTTAGAGCTCTGGAAATGACCTAGGGAAGAAGTTGGGTTGAGAGTCCTGCCGGAGAAGATGATCGGAGCTTGCTCTGGTCACCTGAAAGTGATTAGGTTAGTTAATTAGGGTTAGCGCATCAGTTTCAATATGAGCCTTTGGATTTAGCTTGCCGAGTGTTTGGACGGATCAGATGCATCCACTTAACCCTAATTCTTAATTAATTAAGTTAATTAATTCACTTAGCCAGATTCAATCTCAGCCCCACATCTGCACGCGCAGTCAAAGCAAGTTCAAACCTGAACCATTAGATCAGTTGACTTCCCTTTATTTTAATTTTTATTTCATTTAAACTCCATTTTCTTTGTCATTTTATTTAAAATACCTAGAAAAATCATAAAAATATTTCCTTCTGCATTTTAATTCCAAATATTTTTCTTCACCCAAAAACATTTTTATTTTTATTTTTATTTTTTGCATTAAAAAATCATTTTAAAAATATTTAAATGTTTATTTTAATTAATTAATGGAAATTAATTAATTAAAATATCATTTAGGTTTCTAAAAATACCAAAAAAATTCGCATTGCATCTTAAGACATTTAGAAACATTGTCAAACCATTCATACAAATTTCATTTGTGTTTTGATCCAATTTTGACATTTTTCTTGAATTTAGGGTTCATAAAATTCCCTTTTTGGAACCCTAACTTTGAAAATTAATTTCTGTCTAACCATGAAGGGTTTGACAATGATTCTTTTTGCATTGTTTTCCATATAGCATGTAGTTTCTATGGTATTTTTGTCATGAATTTATCTTTCATTTTCAAATTGATTTGCATTTTCCCTTTTAAGGTACCCAAAAACCCTAGTTAACTTAGAAAAATCATAACTTTCTTTAGGTTAAGAGTTGGACCTTCTCCTTTGGGGTGTGATATTATATGGGGTTAGGGTTTTTTTGAGCTCATTTGCAAATTTTTATCATGTGAATTGCTTCTGTTTTGATCATTTGCATCTCATCTTTTTATGTAACCCTAATTTTGCTTCCATACTTGCATCTTACATTGCATTGCATGAACATATGAACTTGCCTAGCATCCTAAGCACTTGTATGCCATCTTAGACATCTAAAGACATTGCTTGAACATTGGTTGGTCATTTACTCATACATTTGCTATGCCTTGCATCCATTTCATTTCATAAACATCCATGTGTTTTCATGTCTCCCATTTGCCTCATTTGCATTCATTCTCTTTGTATGAACATTCATAACACTTGGTTTGCCTTTGCATCATCTCATAACATCATTTGCATCATGGGATTGCTTCTGTTTTTGGCATTTGCTCATTACATATGCATGATTTCATGTCATTTATTTCCTTATGCATCTTGTGCTAACATTTTCAGGTGGTAAGTTAACTTGAGAAGTGAATTTTCCTTCACTTCTAATTTATCTTCATCTCTTCATATGCATCCTTGCTGCATTTTCCATTGTCTTAGAGTGAGCTTGCTCATTCATGTTCACCTCTCACTTTCTTTCTCTAAGTCACTTATCTTCTTCAATGGAGTAAGTAACTTATTCATCTACTTCTCCTTCCTTTCATCTGCTTCTTCCATTGGTGGCTTCTTTGAAGATCTTCCTCAAGCCTTACAAACCATAGGAATACCCAAGCATGATAATAATTAGGGTTGTAAGTAGTCCCCCTTTAGCTTTTACCTTTGAGTCTTCTTTGTGTCTCTCTTCTCACCTCATCATTAGAGACTAAACCTTTAAGGCTTCAGGACTTTGGAATTAGGGTTATGCCTATATCCTTCTCTTAGGATGGAGTGTATAACTTTAACCCTAAGTGTTAAACCCTTAATTTGTTTAAACCTCTTAATAAATCCATCTTAATAATCACTAAGAGATTAACTTGTAACTTGGGCCTTGCATTAGGGTTCTAATTCTTCCTTTATTGGTTAAGAAGGACTAACCCTAGTGTTTAATGGACAAGTCCCCCACAAGTTGTCTTACAAACTTACAATACACTTCTTAATCTCATCCCTTAGTTAAAATCCATTTAATAAAGGCTTGTTTTGTCATGAGTTAATCCCTAATCATGGATTAAGTTGAGGTATCTTCCTCAGCTTAAGTGTGCTCATCTATTATCCTTCTATTAGGATGGTGTAATGAGTTCACTAATCCTTGATTTTGGCTTAAACTCATTACTTAACACTAAACAAAAACCCAAAAAAAAACATCTAAATTATCACAAGTAGTATAATGATCTTAATCCTACATCATCATGGTAATTAAGGTGAGATGTTTATCTCATACTTAAGGTATTCTCATTATCCCTAATCAAAGGGAGGATATGATGAGTTTACTAACCCGTGGTTTAGGCTTAAGCTCATTAAATTATGACAAACACAAAAAGAAAATAAAAGATTGAAAATACAAAAAAAAAAAAAAACCATAATCGTCTCCTTCGGGATTCTCTTCTCATCATCTTCACTCACAAACGAGAACTTGCTTCTTCCGTCTAATTCAAGACAGTTAGCACTCGAGCCAGACGAGTCATACACTTGAGCATAGAAAAGCAAGCAGTTCACGGTCAATTTATCTTTCAGTCTCCTTGAGTCGAACTACGGTGTTCTGACTTCCTCATTGCACGAGAGGATACGTAGGCATAACTTAACTGTTATCGAACAATAGTCTCTTTGTCATCCCCCTCTTTCAGTTTTCTTTCTAAGCCTCATTCCTGAGCACCTCACTTCACTTTCTTGCACTGACACTTGTACATTCTTTCCTAGATTTTGCACACAGATAGTACAGACACTACCCCCTTTAAAAACAATCTTTTAAGCGTGGATCCCCTTTCTCAGTTTCTCTGGTTCGCAACCGTCTCATCCATATCTTTCTAGGTTTATGCAGTATTACCTTTCCTTCGGGATAAAAATGCCAAGTTGGCGAAACTATTCATATTCACTTCATTTCTTCCTTTCGCCGACCGTCCGCGTCTGTACCCTATCTGACCATGTGTCTTTTAGGGGGAGCGACAGCTTGGCGACTCTACTGGGGACATTTATATTGCAACTAGGGCTTCTGGTTCTTTTTTGTGGGTTCCTCCTAGCGCTTGTTTGATTTGTGTTTACAGGGGTGTTATGTGCTACTTGTGCTCGTTTATTTGCTTTATTTATTGCTTTCTGTACAGTTTTATTTATTGCTTTTCATTTACAGTTTTTATACATTTCATGCTGTCATTATCATGTGCTGGATCTGCTGTTTCTTTGGTGGGTGGGGATCATTGAGTGATTAAGGTCCTATACCGGGGACCTGAGTGACACATAGGCTAGAGTGGCTTCATATTCTTTCCCATTCCATTTTGGTCTGGTGCGGGAATATGAAACACGGTTCAGACATGGGTTTCTTCTTGAGAACTCTGTGCTACGGATTTCCTGTAGTACTAGGGCTATCTGGGAAGCCTGCTAAGTCTGGATGACCTTTTTATGACCTTCAGCATCTGAGGTGAATTAGAGGAGGATCTTTTATGATTATTGTAAACACTGTACCTCCGGGTTAGAAGTGTTTACACTTCTCATAACTGATCCAAGTCTGAGGATCCTTGTTCTAGAACATTACATGTGAAGGGGTTAGGATGTTTACAGGTTTGCAGGAACCCTTGGCCTCATCATACCTTGTTACTAGATTTGTTAAGGTTGTATTATTTGGACAGTTCTTGTGATTACCCTGGACTTGTGACTCTTTATTTGAGTCCCCCCCTTGTTATTGGATTTCTAAGCCTCCATCCGGACTTATGAACATACATGGACTTTTACCAAGGCAGATAAACAGATCCAGCACTTGATCACAAACCCTTTGCATATCATTTTGCATACATATTTTTTGCATCATTTAACATTTGCTTATTTTTTTTACAGGGTATCCACCATATTGTCTTTGGTTTGGTTTTGACCCCTTCTGCTGCTCAGACTTCTTCAGTTATCTTCTCTAGCACCTTCCTTAGTTTGTCTTCATCAGAGACCCTTCACCAGCATTTTCACCAGAGACTCTTCCCAGTTCTCTCCATCAACTGTCTTCATCAGAGACACTTCTTCAGCATCTTCTTCAGTGACCTTTATTAGTGGTTTCTCCTCAGTTTCTTCACCAGCATCCATTATCAGCATGGACACTTCCAGGAAGAGCAACATCACATACCACTTCTTTGAGCCTACCCTGACTGGCATCAGGCAGATCCAGTCCCTCATTACTCCTGATCATGTCCCACTATTTAGAGAGCATTATGGGGGAATATTGGACATGGTCATGGACCTGGATGCATCTCAGAGGAGCATGATCCATGCTTGCTTGCAGTTTTATGATCCTCCACTCAGATGCTTCACTTTTCCTGATTTCCAGTTGGGACCTCTGCTAGAAGAATTTTCCATGTTGTTAGGAGTTCCTATCAGGATAGGGATTTCTTTCAACCCTGATATGGTTTCTCCCAAAAATGAATACATAGCCAGGGAATTGTATTTGGAGCCTGCCCTCATTGATCAGAGCATGACCACCAAGGCTGGGGTTCCAGGCCTTCTTCTAGACTTCTTGATCTCCCAAGCCACCTTGCATGCTGCAGTAGGGGAATGGAATGCTGTCTGTGCACTTCTAGCCCTCAGTATATATGGGGTTATCTTGTTTGCAGATGAGCCAAAGTTTGTGAGTAAGAATGCCATTCACCTGTTCTTACTGAGGAACCCAGTTCCTACCTTGCTTGGAGACTTCTACTATTCAGTACACCAGAGGAATGAGAAGCAAAGAGGAAGACTGGTCAGATGCTGTGCTCCCCTTTATTACTCCTGGTTGCTAAGACATTTGCCAAAGTCATATACCTTCCTGAACCCTCATCAGCAAAAGAACTGGGCTAAGAGATTTATTACCTTGACATCAGAAGACATCAGATGGTGCACTAAGAGCACCAAAGACAAGGACATCATTACTAGCTGTGGGTAATATCCTAATTTGCCTTTGATAGGAGTGAAAGTTTGCATCAACTACAACCCTTTACTGTTTAAAAGACAATTAGGGTATGCTTTTGTTCATCCTCCCAGAGGGCAAGATTTGACTGAGACCCTCTACTGTGAAATTCAGCCCAACTCTGCTGTTGTCAGACAAGCTGCATGGGCTTGGGATAACATTCAGACTAAGGGAACAACCATACTTGGCAAGTGCAACAACATTGCTTTAGCACAGTATTCTGATTGGTCTCGTACCAAGGCACAAATCACCCGGATGCCATTTACCTTGGAAGATACACCTGGACCTTCAACAGTGCAACATGTAGCTACTGTCAGTTTGGAAGAATTTGAGAAGCTGAAAGAGAGGAATGCTCAGCTCTCTGAAGCCTTGAAGAAGACTCTCTGGGAGAGAAATGACAGCCGTCTAGATAGTGAGAGATTGGAAAGGCTCAGGATTGAGCACCTGACCAAGATTGAGAAGACGGATGACTACATCAAGAAGGCTAGAACAGGTGAATTGGTACTGAAGAATGCTTGCAAGGAAGCAATGCTCAGAAGGCTAGGGCAGAGCATTATTTGGAGGAGAGCCAGGCTAGGTGGATCAGGATCACTGAAGCCCGTGCACAGGAAGATCAAAGGACTCAGGCTAAGATAGAGCAGTTGGAGGCTAGTGAGAAGAAGCATCAGAAGGCATTATTGGCAGCTAATATGGGAGATATCTGAATTGAAACTCCGGGCGGGGTTGAAGAGGTCAAAGGATCAGGATAAGCATAAGAAGTTAACCAGTGCCATTGCTACCAGGAACCTCCTCATCAGGACTATCACAGAGCATCTAGTAGGTCCATTGACTGAGGACCTCCTGAAGGAAGTCAGAGAGGATGACTTTGGATTAGATGTTTGACTCTTTTGCTTGTACTTTTCTTTTGTTGTACTTTTGATTTTGTTGTTGTATTTTGACCCACCATGGGAATATAATTTGTAATCAAACTATGTATTTTCACTCTTTGTAATATATCAGTTTGTATTATTTTTGGCGGGCTTTATCTATCTCTACAACATCATCAGCATTTCCTCGAGGTCTGGAAAGGTCAAAACCAAAGAACCAAACTGGATACCCTTGGAAGACAAATAAGCATCCTGCATTGCATACTAACATTTTCTTTGTTTTGTAGGTTTTTGTTTATTATTGTTTCTCACTTTCTTGTGGTTTCAAGAAACATTGCTCGCAGAAGAGTGTTCCCTGTCAACAGAATACATCGGTACCCGACAAGAAACAACCTTCCGGGACTCCAGATGGATCATGTTCAGCAAGACTTGAATGAAGTAAGGACCCAAATGGCCAATGAGAGGGTTGAGATGAGAAATCAGATGACCCAATTCATGACTGTAATGACTAGTTTAGCTCAGAGCCAGGAAAGACTAAGGGAGTTGGTTGAAAGACAAACTCCCGAGGAACACCATCCAGGTACAGGAGGTACCAATAACAACGATCACGTGCAGCCTCGCACTGATCCACCAGAGTTTGGGCCTCATTTGAACCCAGAAATCAATGCCATAAGGAATACTAAGGGTAACACTGCTGGAGGAAGGGTCTTGCAAGAGGATCCTCAAGAGGAGCAGTTTACAGTTGTTGGGGCTGGAGATGAGGTTTACGACCTTCGGTTGGATGAGATTGGCGAGAATTCCCTAGGTTTTGATGTCATGGACATGGGATTGGTGGAAGGGGTGATAATTCCTCACAAATTCAAACCCCCGTGTTTTGAAAGGTATAATGGCACATCCTGCCCACACACCCACCTTCAATCATTCTTGGGAAGGTTAAAAGCATACACCATGGACGAAAAGCTGTGGATTTTTTACTTTGAGGATAGTCTGACAGGGGCATCTCGAGAATGGTATTCCCATTTGACTAGAGCCACAATGAGGAACTGGAAAGACTTGGCTGAAGCTTTTATTTGTCAGTATCAGTATAACTTGGACATGGCTCCAAACCGAACCCTTTTGATGGGAATGTCTCAATCTTCCCGTGAGAGCTTCAGAAAATATGCCCAAAGGTGGAGGAAACTTGCTGCTGCAGTTCAACCCCCTATGTCAGAAAGGGAGATGGCAAACATGTTCATGAATACTCTCCAAGGAACCTACATTGACAGATTGGCTGCATTTTCTTCTACCAGCTTTGCAGATGTGGTGATAGCTGGGGAAAGAATAGAGAGCCTACTGAAGATGGGAAAGATCTCCGATAACGGTGCCAGTTCAAGCAGTACAAGAAAACCATTTGCTGGGCCCCGTAGATCTGGTGAGACAAACTTTGTGCACATGGGAAGAGGGAGACCCCAATATCTGCCCATATCAGTTGCTGCTGTTACTATCCCTGCTCCACCTCCTCAGTATACTCAACAACCACAACACTTTCCTCAACAACAACAATTTCCTCAACAGAGATCATACAACAATAATAACAACAATCAACAACAACGCCCTTTTCAACAGCGGCCATCTCAGATCAACAGGGTGATTGACCCCATTCCAATGCCATATGCTACACTACTGCCGCAACTCCTAAAGCTCAATCTTATTGAGTTGAGGACATTGGATCCACCTGATCCTCAAAACCTTCCAAGAAACTACGATGTCAACGCTAGGTGTGCTTTTCACTCTAATGCACCTGGTCACTCTACGGAAAAATGCAGAGCTCTGCATATGAAGGTTCAGGATCTGGTAGATTCAAAAGCCCTGAACTTTGCACCTCCCCCCAATGTAGTGAAAAATCCTATGTCGGGCCACAGTGGGCCAAGGATTAATGCTATAGAAGATGGCTCACCCTTGAATTTAATAGAAGATATTACATGTATTTAGACACTTCTGGCAGAGGTTAAAGCCCAGCTTTTAAAATGCCAAGTATTTCTAGGTTGTGAGGCCTATTGTGAATCATGCAAACTTTCTGAGAATGGGTGTGCGAGCTTGAGGAGTGGAATTAATGGCTTTATCAAAGAGGGCATTCTGCAAATTACCACAACTGCTTCTACAACACCAACAACTCTTTTATCAACAATAAGTGATTCTTCTACAACTGCAACAACCATTGTTCCTATTGATTCTTCTACAACTGCAACAACCATTGTTCCAACGAATTCAGCTACAACTTCAGCAACTACTTCTTCCATCACTTCAACACACAATAATTCATTTGTACCTGCTACTACAACTTCAACAACCACCAACAATGATGTTTCCACTGTCACAATTTATTATGGCCCGACAACTGTCCCTAATTCCAACAACTTTCGACAATCTCAACAACAATCTCAATAAAGCATCAATTCAACTCCACCAACATCCCCCAGAGGTCCTGTTACTATTTTCTATGATCCACAAACAATTACGATTCCAACATCTGCTGTAGTAAGCCCAGTCACTATCACGGTGCCCGGGCCAATTCCATATGATAAAGACAGTGCCATACCATGGCATTATGGTGCTGACCTGTACTGCAACGGAGAAAAAGTCCTTGATTCTCCAGTTCTTACTCCCCAAGTGGACAATGTAGGGGGAGGCAGGAGGCTTCACCCAAAGTGGACGTCTCTTCGCGTCACAAGCTTCCAGAATTAATACTGAGGCAGAAGCAGGTGCCAAAGCCAAAGGAAAGAGTGTGATACCGGAAGAATCTGCACCAAAAGAGACTCATAAATCATCCTTCGATCAGGATGTGGATGAGTTTATGAGGATAACTAAAAGAAGAGACTATAAAGTTGTGGACCAGCTCCACCAGACCCCTTCTAAGATCTCTATATTATCCCTGCTGTTGTGTTCCGAAGCCTATCGGGATGCATTACTCAATGTTCTGCACCCTGCCTACGTGCCAGAAGAGATCATGGTGAATCAGCTTGAAACAGTTGTGTCAAATGTCAATACTAGCCATGGGCTAGGTTTCACTGATGTTGATTTAACGACCGAAGGACGTCAGCACAACAAAGCTTTGCACATAACCCTAGAGTGCAAAGGAGTTGTACTATCTCATGTTCTTGTAGACACTGGGTCCTCACTCAATGTCTTACCCAAGAAAGCTCTTGTCAAGCTCGAATATGATGGGATAACTATCCGGCCAAGTAACCTGGTGGCCAGGGCTTTTGATGGCTCCAAAAGATCTGTTCTTGGAGAGGTGGAGTTGCCAGTGATAATCGTTCCACAAGTATTCAAGACCATTTTCTATGTGATGGACATTCAGCTAGCATACAGCTGTTTTCTAGGTCGACCATGAATTCACGCTGCAGGCGCAGTAACGTCGACCCTTCACCAGAAACTGAAGTATGAGTGGGAAGGACAGATTATCACCATCTATGGTAAGGAGGACATATTTGTTAACCAGTTGGCTACATACAAGTATATTGAGATGGATAGTGAAATCCATGAAACAATGAGCCAAGGGTTCGAGGCCCTGAATGTCAATGAGGCAACTGAAGTATTTGCTGCATCCCAGGAAGACATGATGGGTACTTCAATTTTTCATATCAGCAAGCCCGGAAGGTTGTTGAAGACGGTATTGCCCAAGGCTGGGGCAAGCTGCTGTCAGTGGAGAAAAAGGAAGATAGATTTGGTTTGGGTTACAAACCATTCCGACAAGATCAATCAGAGGCTGCGAAAGAGCCCAAGTTCATCAGTGGGGGGATTCTCACCCCAGATGCTGTTAACAACCTGGAAGACGAGGCGGAAAGCGACCACAACCTGGAGAGCTGGATATGTCCAAGGATCCCGGGGAACCAAGTCCTTAACTGGTCTTCCCAAGAAATCATAAGGGTTACTCCTGCAAAGTAATTATTATTTCCTGTCTTTTTAGCATGCATCAAGTCCTGCATCTTGCCCAAGGTGTCAGGACTCATTTTGTAATAGGGACATATTGGAATTTTGTGCAAATGATTAATCAATGAATATCAGACATCTTTTGCAAACGAGTCTCTTTTTCGCTCACTGTCTTTTCATTTTTCACTTTTGTACAAAACAATAAAATGGCAATGTTTTCAAAATAAATAACTTCATTTTCACTTTTTCTAAACAAGATTAAAATTGATCACTAAAACGAACCAATCTCAACCCTTGCAGAGATTATCCTCCAGATTGCACCGACAACAGCACTGCTATGACCTTGTATAACTTCGACAATCCAATTAATCAAGCCGATGAAGGGGTTGAAGAAGACTATGACTTACCTGAAGAGTTATCCAGGTTGTTGAGGCAAGAAGATAAAGTGATTACTCCTCATCAAGAGGAGGTTGAAACAGTTAATCTTGGTACCGAAGAGGACTTGAAAGAAGTGAAGATTGGTGTCAGTCTGTAGGCTTCAGTAAAAGAGAAGCTCATTGATATGCTTCGAGAATACATCGACGTCTTTCCTTGGTCCTATCAAGACATGCCAGGTCTAGATACGAACATTGTTATGCACAAGCTGCCTTTGAAAGAAGACTGCCTCCAGTGAAGCAAAAGCTATGCCGTACTCGTCCAAATATGGCCATGAAGATTAAGGAAGAAGTACAAAAACAATGGGACGCCGGTTTCCTTGCTGTAACTAGTTACCCGCCGTGGGTCGCTAATATAATACCTGTGCCTAAGAAGGACGGCAAAGTACAGATGTGTGTGGATTACCGGGATCTGAAGAGAGCTAGCCCGGAGGATGATTTCCCATTACCTCACATTGATGTATTAGTTGACAACACAACTCAGTTCTCAGTATTTTCCTTCATGGATGGTTTTTCAGGGTATAATCAGATCAAAATGTCACCCGAAGACATGGAGAAGACTACCTTCATCACATCTTGGGGTACATTTTGTTACAAGGTAATGCCATTTGGACTGAAGAATGTCGGTGCTACTTATCAATGGGTTATGGTAACGTTGTTCCACGATATGATCCACAAAGAAATTGAATGCTATGTGGATGAAATGATTGCCAAGTCCCTCACTGAACAAGATCATCTGGTAAATCTGCTGAATTTGTTCAAGCGTCTGAGAAAGTATCAGCTGAAGCTAAACCCCAACAAATGCACATTCGGGGTACGTTCCGGCAAGATTTTGGGATTCATTGTAAGTGAGAAGGGAATTGAAGTTGATCCTGACAAAGTCAAAGCCATTCAAGAGATTCCCACACCTAGGACTGAAAAGGAAGTTCGGGGGTTCTTAGGTAGATTGAACTACATATCAAGGTTCATATCTCATCTTACTGCAACCTGTGAGCCCCTGTTCAAATTGTTAAGAAAGGAACAAAAAGTCAGGTGGAACGAAGATTGTCAGAAGGCTTTTGACAAAATAAAGGAATACTTACAAGAACCTCCAGTTCTTATGCCTCCGATTGAAGGAAGACCTCTAATAATGTACCTGACAGTATTAGAAGGATCAATGGGGTGTGTGTTGGGCCAGCATGACGAGTCTGGCCGAAAAGAGTATGCAATATACTACCTAAGCAAAAAGTTTACCGACTGTGAACAACGTTATTCACTGCTCGAGAAAACTTGCTGCACTTTAGCGTGGGCTGCTCGCCGACTAAGACAGTATATGTTGACTCACACTACCTTGTTAATCTCAAAGATGGATCCAGTCAAGTACATATTTGAGAAGCCAGCACTTACCGGAAGGGTTGCAAGATGGCAAATGATTCTGACAGAATATGACATTCAGTACACATCTCAAAAGGCCATCAAAGGCAGTGTACTGTCTGACTATCTAGCTGAGCAACCCATTGATGATTACCAGCCTATGAGATTTGACTTCCCTGATGAAGACATCATGTATCTGAAAGCAAAAGATCATGAAGAGCCTGTTCACACTGAAGGGCCTGACCCAGAAGAAGAATGGACAATGATGTTTGATGGGGCTGTTAATATGAATGGTCGTGGGATTGGTGCAGTGCTTATAACACCTAAAGGAGTTCATATGCCTTTCTCGGCAAAACTCACCTTTGCATGCACTAACAACGAAGCTGAATATGAAGCATGTATCATGGGTCTTAAGGAAGCCATTGACCTTATGATCAAGACGTTAACTGTATTCGGAGATTCAGCTCTGGTAATCAACCAGACCAATGGAAAATGGTACACTCACAAAGAGCATCTGATTTCATACCGTGACTATACAAGGAGATTATTAACTTTCTTCACAACAGTCAAACTTGAGTATATCACTCGAGATGAAAATTAGTTCACAGATGCTTTGGCTACCATTTCCTCCATAATCAAAGTTCAAACTGCAAATTATGTGCCTCGGATTTTGATATCCAGATTAGACCGACCAACATACGTATTCTCTGTAGACATTGCTAAAGATGACAAGCCGTGGTTCCATGACATCAAATGCTTCTTAGAGGATCAGACATACCCACCTGGGGCATCATCCAATGACAAGAAGACATTAAGAAGGTTGGCCAGTAGTTTCTTCCTTAATGTCGATGGTTCATTATACAAGCGAAACTTTGACATGGTACTACTCAGATGTGTTGATAAGAAAGAAGCAAACTTGCTGATGCACGAGGTGCATGAAGGATCTTTCGGTACCCATGATGGAGGACATGCAATGGCTAAGAAATTATTAAGATCAGGTTACTACTGGATCACAATGGATGCAGACTGTTGTGCCTATGCCAGAAAGTGCCATAAATGCAAGATTTATGCAGACAAAGTGCACGTGCCTCCGAATCCTTTGAATATGATGTCTTCACCTTGGCGCTTTGTAATGTGGGGCATTTACATGATTGGAAATATCGAACCGACTGCTTCAAATGGCCACAGATTTATCCTGGTAGCCATTGATTACTTCACCAAGTGGGTTGAAGCAGCTTCATATGCAAACGTCACCAGACAAGTGGTATCCAGATTCCTGAAAAGAGACATCATCTGTCGATATGGAGTACCCGAGCGAATCATTACTGATAATGGTTCCAATTTGAATAAAAAAATGATGGCAGAACTGTGTCGGGACTTCAAAATTCAACATCACAATTCTTCTCCTTATAGGCCAAAGATGAACGGCACAATTAAGGCAGCTAGCAAAAACATCAAGAAGATTGTGCAAAAGATGGTGGTTACTTACAAAGACTGGCATGAAATGCTACCATTTTCCTTGCGTGGGTGTCATACCTCAATCAAAACATCTACTGGGGCAACACCTTATCAGCTTGTGTATGGTATGGAGGCTGTCCTACCTGTTGAAGTTGAGCTACCCTCCTTACAGGTACTGATGGATGTCAAGCTGAATGAAGCAGAATGGGTCCGTTCTCGATACAATAACTGAATATGATCGAAGAGAAGAGATTAGCTGCAATTTTTCATGGGCAGTTATATAAGAAAAGAATGAAGAAATCCTTCGATCAGAAAGTCAGGCTTCGGGAATACCAAGTGGGAGATCTTGTGCTGAAAAGACTCCTTCCTCCTCATACAGACCACAGGGGCAAGTGGACTCCAAATTATGATGGCCCATTCATAGTAAAGAAAGTTTTCTCGGGTGGAGCACTGATGCTCACTACTATGGATGGTGAAGATTTCTTATCCCCTGTGAATTCAAATGCAGTTAAAAAATACTTCGCATAAAATGACCCGCTGGACATAAAAACAGAATGTAAGTCCAGGCAAAAATAGGGCATCCCGACGAGTCAAAAAATAGAATAAAAGACTCGGGCAAAAATAAGGGAAAATTAAAAAAAAATTTACACCCGCTGAGTTGAAAAGCCGCATTGGACAACTCAGGAAAAAATGGGTATCCCGGTGGATTGAAAACCCGAAAGGGCGATCCACGCAAAATTAGGGAATAAGCGAACAAATGCATTCTGAATTCGTCTATATCATTCACAACACGGTAAGCTTCGAAAGGATAAAGCATCAGTCAGAATCAAACTTCTTCAAAAATCAAGATAAGAAGAGCGTCAAGGTCATACAGGTCATAGCAAAGGAATCTTACCGGAGCATCGTCAACATTGCCAGCACTTTTACTTTTTCAATTTGTAACAATCTTCTCATTTCATGGGATCTGTTTCTTTGACTGTATTTGCCAATTCAGGGCACCCAGATTAATAAAATCATATTTTCAGTCACACCTCTTCTTGCACATTTCTGTTTCGTTTGCAAAATGTCCAATATCCATGATATAATATTTGCATAAAATATATGAGCCATTCTTAATAAATGCTTGCAGGAAATGTATTTACTCTCAGGAATATCTAACTCCTATGACAGAATCCGGTAAGGGATACCTCGAGATACTTGTGTGTTTCTTTGTCTTAACAGGATTGCAGGTATTCAATGCACAGCATGGGGCATGCCAAGCATCACTTTCCCAGCACACCTCCTCCAAGCAGCATCTGGAACGCTTTTCCCCGACGGAGTTGTCAAAGTATCCTCATCCCTAGCATAAGTCTATTCAATAGGAGCTTCCCTAGCCGGGATCCCCACAAATATCTCTAGAAAGATCGTTCAGTGATCTTTTCTTCCCCAAATAGAGTACCAGGTCTCTCAGAGATAAAAGAACTATCTCCCTGCAGAGTTCCAGCCTCTCCCAGAAGAGCAATACCTGAAACTCTTATACAACAAAGTGACGAAAGCTTCTTCCTCCCCAGCTGGGTTTTCTCATTACAAAGATAGGTCTATCAACGACCTAGTTCCCCAAGCAGAGCTACATATCCTAACAGATCGACCAATGATCTTCCCCAGCTGGGATACTCCTCCAAGCAGATCAGCCAGAGATCTTCACAACAGCGGGATCCGGATCCCGGATCGGTTTCTTTTGCATAATCATAGCATTCACATCATTTTTCTCCACAAAGCGTAGCATTCCGTCTAATACGGAGCATTACGGCAAAAATTAAACATTTGCATGATCACAAGTCAGGTTCGAGCCAGTCACCTGCAAATATCACCAACATTTCATCAACAATGAATATAAAAGCCCACACCCCCTGCAAATAAAAGCCAAAGTGTCCCCTTTGCACTCTCCAACAAATACATGTTCATATATACCCTTTTTGACACTCGTCCGTGTCTTATTATTCCCATGCAGATATAAGTCACAAACCTCCTCTTTGAATATAGATACATATATACTCTTCTGACACTCGTCCGTGTCACCTTTCCCAGCACGGTTGCCCAAATACTTATTACAAACCAAGTACTTGTTTATAATATACTCCTTTCGACACCCGTCCATGTCATCCTATCCCCGCAGGTCGCCAGAACACCTTTTATGCTCCCATATACATATAAGTTCATAACTTATACACTTTCTCTTCTGACACCCGTCCGTGTCAACCTTTCCCCAGCAAGTTGAACACTCGTCCGTGTCTTGCTCATACATCGCAATACTCACCCATACTTATACAGATACTCGTCCGTATCTTGTATATATATTCATTCCCCCCACAGATTCGACACTCGTCCGTGTTCTTTGTTAACCAGTTGGTACTCGTCTTGTCGCTCCCACCAAAATGACACCTGGTCAGAATGGGTACAGACGCGAACGGTCGGCGAAAGAAGAGACGACACACAAGGGTGAACTCGAGAGAAAAGAGTCGCCAGCTAGGCATTTTTATCCCGAAGGAAAGGTAATGCTGCATAAACCTGAGAAAAGATATGGATAAGACGGTTGCGAACCAGAGAGACTGAGAAAGGGGGTTGGTTACAACCTGGGAAGGTATTAGCACCCAGATTGTCCGTCGTACTCGACGGGATCCACGCTTGAAATATTTGTGTTTTAAAGGGGTAGTGTCAGTGCGATTTGTGTATCAAAGCTGGAAAGAATGCAAGTGTCAGTGTAAAATAAATGTGAAGTGAAATATGTGAAGTGTCAGTGTAAGAACAAGAGTGAAGTGCTCAAGACTATGAGGCTTAAGGAATGATGTTAGAAGGAGGGGGAATATACAGAGACTTTTGTTCGATAACCGTTAAGTTGTGCCTACGTATCCTCTCGTGCAATGAGGAAGTCAGAACACCGTAGTTCGACTCAAAGAGACTGAAAGATGAAATGACTTGTGAACTGCTTACTTGTCTATGCTCAAGTGTATGACCTGTCTGGCTCAGGTGCAAACTGTCTTGCATTAGACGGAAGAAGCAAGTTCTCGTTTGTGAATGAATGAGGTGAGAAAAGAATCTCGGAGGAGATGATTATTATTTGTTTTTGGGTTTTCAGTCTTTTATTGATTTTGGAGGTTTGTCATAAGAAAATGAGCTTAAGCCTAAACCAAGGGTTAGTAAACTCATCACATCCTCCCTTTGATTAGGGGTAATGAGAATACCTTAAGTATGAAGTAAACACTTCACACTTAATCACCATGATGTAAGATTAAGATCATTAACCTACTTGTAATTATTTAGATGTTTTTGGAGTTTTTGTTTAGTGTTAAGTAATGAGTTTAAGCCTTAATCAAGGATTTAATGGACTCATTACACCATCCTAATAGAAGGATGATAAATGAGAACATTTAAGCTGAAGAAGATACCTCAACTTAATCCATGATTAGGGATTAACCTCATGACAAAACAAAGCCTTTATTAAAGTGGATTTTAGTTAATGGTAAGATTAAGAAGTGAATCTTATGGTTTGTAAGACAACTTGAGGGGGACTTGTCCATTAACACTAGGGTTAGTCCTTCTTAACCAATTAAGGAAGAATTAGAACCCTAATGCAAGGCCCAAGTTACAAGCTATTGTCTTAGTGATTATTAAATGGATTGATTAAGAGATTTAAACACATTAAGGGTTTAACACTTAGGATTAAAGTTATACACTCCATCCTAATAGAAGGATGCAGGCATAAGCTTAATCACAAAGCCTTAAAACCTTTAGGGTTTAGTCCTGGATTATGAGATGAGAAGAGAAGACTCAAAGATGACACAAAGGCAAAACTAAATGGGGGACTAATCAAACCCTAATTGTTATCATGCTTGGTTGTTCCTAGGGTTTATGAAGCTTTGCAAGAGATCTTCAAGAGGGAAGCCACCAGGAGAAAAGCAGATGAAAGGAGAAAGAAACAGAGAGAAGCAAGACAACTTGCTTCACTTAAGAAGACAAGTTGCTTGAGGAAAGAGAGTGGTAAAGGGCATGAATGAGCAAGCTCACTCAAATACAAAAGATAAAATGCAGCAATGATGCATAAGAGAGATGAAAAGAGATTGTGAGAAGTGAAGGCAAATTCACTTCCCAAAACAACTTACCACCTGAAAAGTTAGCAAAAGAAATGAAATGCAATGCAAATGGGATGAAATGTCATGATGCAAACCAAAGTCAGAAGCATAAACATGATGTTAATGATGCTAAGAGATGATGCAAACACATGGCAAGAGTTGTGGATGATCATACAAGGATGAGGATGCAAATGAAGCATGCTTTGAACCATGAAAGTTTATGAAATGATCTGAATGCATAACATGGCAAAGAAAGGATGCAATGATCAAACATGATTCTAATATGTCCCAAGATGTCTTATGAATCATGGGGATGTACAAAATGTCATGGAAAGTTCTTAAATGCAAGCAAATGAGAGATGAATGCAAAGGAAGGCACAAATTAGGGTTTACATACAACATGCAATGCAAAAATTCAAAACCAGAAGCAAATGTCATGACAAAAAATTGAAAATGGGATCGAAGGAACCCTAACCCTACACAAGTTCACTGCCCAAAGGAGGGGACCTAAATCTTAACCTAATAGGAGTTATGATTTTCACAAGTCAATTAGGGTTTTAAGGTACCTCACCATGAAAAATGCAAAACAAAATTGAAAATGGAAGATCAAATCAAACCAAATTTATCCTATAAACTACATGCTATGAAGGATGTAATGCAAGAAGAACCATCATCAAACTCTCAATGGTTAGGCATAATAGATTTTTCAAAGTTTGAACAAATATATTGCCTTTAAATGAATTTAATTCCAATGAAAAAGGTCAAAATAGTTCAAGAACCAAAACGAAATTTGTTTTGAGGGTTTGATAATGTTTCTAAATGTTTTAAAATGCAATGTGAATTTTTTTGTGATTTTTAAATACCTAAATGCATTTTTAATTAATTAATTTCCATTAAATAATTAAAAATAAACATTTAAATGATTTAAAAATAATTTTTAATGCAAAAAATAAAAATAAAAATATTTTTGGGTTCTTAAAATTTATGAAATGCTTGACAAAAATTTTCAGAATTTTTAAATGTATTTTGCTATTTTTAATAATTCGTAAAAGATAAAACAAATTAAATGAAATAAAAATTGAATTTATGAGAAGTATGCAAGATCCACGGCTGATATTCAAATGGGATGCGCGGGAGTTGACTGGCGCCAGATCCAGTGGCTGAGATTCAAACTGACCAAATTAAACTAAACCTAATTAATTAATTTAATAAACTAGGATTAGGGTTTTAATGAGAGATCTGGTCCATTCAAACGCGCGGGAGTCAACACAAGTCAAACAAATCCATGACTGAGATTCAAACTGAGCCCTAAACGCAATTAATACACTAATGACTTTCAGGTGGCCGGAAATGACCTCCGGTCATCTTCTCCGGCCACACCCCTCCCTGAAAATTGCTAACTTCTTCCCTAGGCTTCTAAAATCAAATCTCTCTGCCCAAAAATGATCCTCATACATCATACATCAAGAATCAACAAACAAACAACATTTAAAACACATCAAAAGTGAGAATTGAACCAAAACAGTTCTAGGTCAAAAAATTTCAGAACACGAATACATACTCATTTCTCAATCATTTTCAAAACAAAACACATCAACATGATCAGTGAAGCATAGAGAATCATTTAGTAACTTAAAAACATGTTTCTGAAAAAAATGCTCTTGAGCTCACTTGAACTGGAGCTTTGATCTTTGGAACTTTCTGGCTGTCTCTTTGATCCAAAATGCCTCTAATGAACCTCCTGAGAAGCTTGCAATGCTTGGTTGGAGTTTAGTGTGGCTGGTTTAAGAGTTTGATGAAGTTCTGTTCAAGGGAAGTGAAAAATCGTGTTTCTGTTTGTGGGCTTTTCAGGGCAAATTGATGGTTGGGAAATGATCAGAGGATCATGGTGAATGGTTTTGTGAAGTTTTCTTGGAAATTTGATGCTTGTGTGATGAGTTTCGAAACAAAATGCATAAGAGGTGAGTTTTGAGAATGCTGACTTGTGGGAGAGATTAGGCTGTGTTGTGTTATGTGTTGAGTCCCATTTTGTCCATGTATCAAGTTTGGATAGGTCAGAGAGTTGTTGCTGACCTAACTTGATTGGTATGGGCCATTTTGCATAAAGTCAACTTTTGTGTAATAAGAGGTATGGGCTGGTTCAGTCAAGGTACAAGGGCATGGCTTGGCTCAGCTGTGATCAAGGAGAACCATGGAAGTGGATTTGAGGCAATGCAGCAAGTGGATTAGAAGCTTTGATCCATTTTGCAATTTTGGGGAAGTTTGGCCCCTTTTGGAATTTGTAAAGTTCATGGTATGAAACTTGAGAAATTCTTGTGCAATTCTGAGTTTTGGGTCATGGGTGAGGTTTGTGTAATGCTTAGAAGTTGATTTGAAGTCACAATTGGCCTTGGCATGTGAAATTGCAAGTTTCCCTCTTTGTGCAAAAGTGAAAATTTCATGATTTTTCCCAACTTTGTAAGGCCATAACTTTTGATCCAAAATGAATTAGAATGAGTTCTAGTACTTTTTGAAAATGGGAGGATCCATTCAACAATTTTCATGACCAAAGTTTTCTCATTTGAAGCATTTTTGAATCAAAAAGAGAAGGTTGAAAAACTTTCCCAAAATGGCAAGTTTTCATTACAAGTCACTTTCCCAAAAAGGCAACTTTGCAAATGGCTTGAAATTCTTCAATTTTGTGAACTTCTAACACCTCCTATGACCAAATAAAGATCATACACATTCAAAATGATGGAGAATGCCCTTTGGTTGGGTCATTGGGGGCCTCAGATGCCCTGATTTTGCACTGACTTGCTCAAGAAGTCATCTCTTGATCAGATGCCTTCCCCATTGAATTTCTTCATGAAAATTGATATGCATGATCCTTATATCATATAGAGACCAATAGAAACAAGAATGACCAAAAAATTTGGAGTTATGGCCTTTGAAACCAAAACCCTAATTCTAGGTCATCTGTGCAGTTAAACCTGGCTCTGCTTCCATGCCTTTCCCAGCTCTTGTGATTCTTTGACTTCCTTGACCTTGTGAGGATATAATATTATGCTTGAACATACATGAACCCTCTTGAGGTGATTGAATACCTTTGGAGTAGCTCAAATAGCCCAGGGATTGCTCAGATCACAAACCATAGATGCAGATGACTTTGAATAAATGCAGTGAAACAAAAATGCAATATGAGATGCTATGATTGAACTTATGCATATGAAAAGATCACAAGCCATGGTGAAATGGGTGAGGGAAAATTTGGGGTGTTTATAGCTGCCCCTATTCAAACATGAGTTAGCTGTGATGGATGTAAGTAGCAGCTTAACAGGCAAACAAGATAACTTGTGGTTGAATACCAAAGACAGTCCAAAATTTGCACTCGCAGAATGAAGAAGAAAAGGGGTATAGATTGTAAAAGAAAATAAAGTATAAATATAAAGTGCGAGCGACGGAGGACGACCGTCGAGCAGAGGACGACTGCTGGGGATGAAGCAATGACGGGGACGACCGACATGCTGGGGAAAAATGCGGGAAGTAAAGCAATGACGGGGACGACCGACAAGCTGGGGATATAAGAGACTATGATGGGGACGGCCATCAGGTAAAGCTAAAGGAGTCTCTGGAGATTATAAGTAGAGTGAATGATGGGGACGACCATCAGGTTCAAGGTATGAATGACATAAATGATGAGGTACGGTCATCTAAGGTGAAGGACGATCACCTGGAAAGGTACGGCTGCCGCAAGTATCACGACATAGGACGAATGTCGGATAGAAAGAGTCGACGATGGGGACGACCATCGGATAAACATGATGAAGGACGATCATCAAGAGGTGAAGGACGGTCACCTAGCAGGGTATGGCTGCTCTTGGGGTTTATCATGACATAGGACGAATGTCAGATAAAGATCAACGATGGGGACGACCATCAGATAGAATGATGAAGGACGGTCATCAGGAGGTGAAGGACGATCACCTAGCAGGGGACGGCTGCTAAACATACCACGACATAGGACGAATATCGGATAGAAAAAGGGTTCTAACGAATAGAGACTCCTCTGGGAATGATGAAGGACGATCACCTGGCAGGGTACGGCTGCCTAAAAAGGTATCATGACATAGGACGAATGTCAGATAGAAAAGAAATAATTCAACAAGGTTTGTTGGGGGCTCTCCTGGAGAAGGGTAGACACAGACGAGTATCTAAATTCAAGAAGTCATAAGTGTTTGACACAGTGTATAGATTAAAGATGAGGACGAGCATCCTTAAGACTACGATACAGACGAGTATCGGTAGAAACAAACGCTTGACGCATGTTCAGAGATGATGATACGGACGAGTACCAACTGGTTAACAAAGAACACGGACGAGTGTCATATCTGAGAGGATATAAGTGGTTTATACAAGATATGGACGAATAACTGTATGAGTGAAAAGTGATGGACGAGTGTTTAACTTGCTAGGGAGAGCATGACACGGACGAGTGCCGCAAAAAGTGTATTATAAACAAATATACGATTTACAAAGTGTTTAGGTATCTATGTTGGGGAAGGTGACACGGACGAGCGTCAAGGAATTGTATATATATGTATCTGTGTGTTATGAGTGCAAAGGGGACGCTTTGGCTTTCTACTGGGGATATGACACGGACGGGCGTCAAGAAGTATCTGTACTGTATAAGCATCTGTTTGTTCGGGCAATTTACTAGGGAATGATGACACGGACTAGTGCTGAAAGGAGCATGTATCTGTATCTTTAAGGGAAATGCTTTGGCTCTCTGGTGGGGAATTGGGGAATATTCTGTATATTGTTGACGGATTGTCAGTATTTACAAGTGTTTGATTCAGAACATGGCTTATGATTATGCAATATGTTTGATTTTTGCCGTAATGCTCCGTATTAGACGGAATGCTACGCTCTGTGGGGGAAATATGATGCGAATGCTATGATTGTGCAAAGATACCGATCCGGGATTCGGATCTCGTTACTGAGGAGATCTCTGGCCGATCTGTTCGAAGTGGACATCCCAGCCGGGGATGAGATCATTGGTAGATCTGACATATCTGACTCTGCATGGGGAGCTAGATCACTGATAGACCTATCTCGGTAATGAGGGACCCAACTAGGGTTTGTGGAAGCTCTCGTTACTCTGTCGTGAGATCTCCGGGCGCCGCTCTTCTGGATAGAGGATGAAACTCTGTGGGGAGATGGTTCCCTGTCTAACACTTAGCTGGGGAAGAAGAAAGATCACTGAAAGATCTTCCTAGAGATTTTTGTGGGGATCCTGCTGAGGATGATACTCGACAACTCAGCTGGGGAGAAAACACCTCCGGTGCTAATTGGAAGATGGACTGAGTAGATAATGATTTGACAGCTTGCTGGGGAGAAGCTTTCATGCCCCATGTTGTGCTTTGGATACCTGTAATCCTGCATGACAAAGAAACGTACAAGTATCCCGAGGTATCCCATACTGGATTCCATCATAGGAGTTTAGACACTCCCGGGAGTAAGTATATTTCCTGTAAGCACGTATTTTTAGAAGGGAAACATCTGTATTTATGCAATCAATATTTCAAGGACATCGGACATTTTGCAAATGAAGATAAAATGTACGAGACGAAACATGACTGAAAATCTGATTTTATTAATTCGATCACCTTGAATTGGCAAGATATAGTCAAAGAAACGGATCCCCTGAAATGAGGAAATCATTACAAATTGAGAAACTAAAAGGTGCTGGCAATGTTGGCGAAGCTTCGAGGAGCTTCCCTTTTACTATGACTCGTATGACTTTTGACGTTCTTCTCACTTTGCTTTCTGAAGAAGGTTGATTCTGAACGAAGCTTGAACCCTTCGGAGCTTACCATGTTGTAAGTGATACAAACGAATTCAGAATGCAGTTGTTCGCCTATTCCCTTATTCTGCGTGGATCGCCTTATTGGGTTTTCAATCCACCGGGATACCCATTTTTGCCTGAGTTGTCCAATGCGGCTTTTCAACTCAGCGGGTGTACATTTTTTTTTATTTTCCCTTATTTTTGCCCGAGTCTTTTATTCTGTTTTTGACTCTGTAGATGTTTAGAATTAGCAGAATTTTTGACCAACAAGAAGTGTTGAACTTTGTTCAGGATGTCACATCAGATGTTGTGACATTATCAAACAAAGTATAAGTAAATGAACTTAATTCAGGATGTTACACCAGATGTTGTGACATTGTATCAGTTAATGAAGTAAGTTCAGTTTTCAGGATGTCCTACCAGATGTTGTGACATTTCAAACCTGCTACCAGAATTAATTAATGATTAACATAACTGAGTAAATTAAGGGAAGTTATCTAGAATAAATTATGGATGGATGAAACAGAAGAAGGCGCATCTGTAGGGAGTTTTGTTATGTGACTTCAGCATAATCAGAAGAACTGAATCACCTAGAATCTAGGAACTAACAAACCCTAATTCAAGGTGATGGCAGCATGCGTATCAGGATTGGATAAACCTACAGAAAGCCCAAAATCCAAACACCTATTTAAGCAACAGAAACTCTCAGAATAGAGTACGAAATTAAGAAGACCAAATAGGGTGTTTTGTGTTTTAATAGCAGGTTGTTTAATTGTACCACTTTATGAGCTTTTAAGCAAAAGTGTATTTGTGTCTTGATTGAAACTGTGAAGTAAGATCAAGCTATTTTTGTTTGAAGTATGACTTCAATTTTATTAAACTTGTAAACATATCACTGTGTGATTGAGGGGGAGTGAGTTGGTACTCATATCTAAGTTGTGTCTTAGGTAGAAATTGCCTTGGGTAAATATTAAGTGAAAGACTAAACTGAGTGGTTTAAGTCTAGAATTAATATTACTTATATTGGATTTCCTTCCTGGCTTGGTAGCCCCCAGATGTAAGTGTGGTTATACACTGAACTGGGTTAACAATTTCATGTGTTGTTTAATTTTCCTGCACTTTAAGTTTTGGTCAAGTTGTCAAGTGTTTAAACATCTCATTTGACATCTCGTACCTGATCACAGAATTTCAATTGGCATTAGAGCAGGCACCCTGCCTGTTTAACTGGGTGAGATCTAGGGACTGCAAATTCTGGAAACATGGACAGAGATGTAGGATTTGTAAACAGACCACCTATATTGGATAGATCTAATTATGACTACTGGAAGCCAAGAATGGTAGCATTCTTAAGATCACTTGACAATAGGGCCTGGAAAGCAGTCAACAATGGATGGGAGCACCCTGTCCAAGACACCAAAGATGGAACAAAAGTGTTGAAACCTGAAGAAGAATGGAGTAAGGAGGAAGAAGATTCAACACTTGGCAACTCCAAGGCCTTAAATGCTTTATTCAATGGCATTGATAGGAACATATTCAGACTTGTGCATCACTGTGAGCTGGCCAAAGATGTTTGGGACAATCTCAAAACAACTCATGAAGGGACATCAAAGGTGAAGATGTCAAGACTTCAACTTCTCACCACCAAGTTTGAAAACTTGAGAATGAAGGAAGATGAGACAATTCATGAGTTCTACATGAACATCTATGAAATAGCCAATACTTCTGGTGCTTTGGGATAAAAGATGACTGCTGAAAAGCTTGTAAGAAAGATTCTCAGATATTTGCCAAAAAGATTTGACATGAAGGTCACAACAATAGAAGAAGCTCAAGACATATGCACAATGAAAGTTGAAGAGCTCATTGGTTCCCTTCAAACATTTGAGATGGGAATGAATGACACAATTGTAAAGAAGAACAAAAGCATAGCCTTGGTATCAAATACTGATAAAGAAGAAGAAAATAATGAAGAAGAACCTGAAGAAAATTTATCAGAAAACATTGCTATGCTTGGAAGACAATTCAAAAAGATTCTCAGAAAGATGGAAGACAAGACCAGACCAAGTGGAAGACACACAAACTCAGATGGAAGACAAGACCAGACCAAGTGGAAGACACACAAACTCTTCTGAGAATAAAAGAGCTTATGATGCTAATAGAAGGTCAAATTATGATGAAAAGACAAATCAAGAAAAAGGGATTAAATGTCATGGATGTGAAGGATATGGACACATCAGAAATGAATGTCCTACCTATTTAAAAAGGCAGAAGAAAGGTCTCTCTGTAACCTGGTCTGATGAAGACTCAGGATGTGATTCAGAAGAAGAATCAGCTAAGCATATCACTGCTCTAGCTGGATTATGTGAATCTGAAAGTGAATCCGATGATGGGGAGCTTACTTTTGAAGAGCTTGAGCAATCATACAGAGAACTGGTTAAAAGGATCATTGAAATATGCATGGAGAGTATAAAGCATAAGAAGAAGATTGAGGCACTAAAGGATGAAAAAACAAGTGATCTAGAGATCATTGACACCTTGAAAAGTGAAGTAAGCCTTCTCAACTCCAAGTTGGAGCATATGTCCAAATCTGTTAGAATGCTGAATAGTAGCTCAAACACATTGGACGTTATTCTCAACAACAATAAGCATTCAGGGGATAGAAGTGGACTGGGATTTAACAAAGTTCATAAGGTTGAAGCTAGCACCAGCAAAAATACTTCAAATTCCATAAAGTCAAACAAGATATCCCAACAGTTGCTTCAACATCATGAAAAGAACACAAAGTCAAACATAATGTTCCAACAGATGTCTCAACATCATGAAAAGAACATAATGAAGAAGAAGTATCAAAGATGGAGATGTCATCATTGTGGAAGGTTTGGACACCTCAAACCTCATTGCTACAAGTTGCATGGATATCCAAATCAGATGTATCAACAACCTCCTAAGCAAAAGATAGAGGTTACAAAGATAGTGCTGCATAGACATCAACATCAAAGATATCAGCAACCCCCTAAGCAGAAGACAGAGGTCATCAAGAAAGTATGGATACCTAAAGCTAGTCTTCATGATGATCAAAGCTACATGCCCAAGAACAAGTTCAACAAACAACCTTGGAGCTCTGCAAATGGTCACTACACAGGGCAGAGGCATCAAAGGAAACCTCAATACAAATGGTCAAAGAAGGGTGTTGCATATATAGCTCATACATCTCTAAGAGTATCAGCTATAGAAGACTGGTACTTTGATAATGGATGTTCTAGGCACATGACTGGATTGAAGAATCTGCTAGTAGACTTAAAGTCATATTCATCCAGATATGTAACCTTTGGAGATGGAGCTAAAGGAGAAATCAAGGGAGTTGGGACCTTGGACTGTCCAGATGTACCAAGAATAGATGATGTGCTGCTGGTAAAAGGACTGACTGCTAACTTGATCAACATAAGTCAATTATGTGATCAAGGTTACAGTGTAAACTTTACCAAAACTGAATGCATAGTGTCTAATAAAGAACAGAAGGTTGTCATGAGACGAGCCAGATCTAAAGACAACTATTATATGTGGGAACCTCAAGATTTCAGTCTCACTTCAACTTGCTCTTTAGCCAAAGAAGAAGAAATGAAACTATGGCACCAAAGACTGGGTCATCTTCATTTCAGAGGCATAAAGAAAATCATATCTATGGAAGCTGTGAGAGGTATTCCTAAACTGAAGATTGATGATGGCAAAATATGTGGTGAATGTCAAATAGGCAAGCAAACCAAGATGTCCCATCCAAAGCTCCAACATCTGACAACTTCCAAAGTTTTGGAATTATTGCATATGGATCTTATGGGACCTATGCAGGTTGAGAGCCTTGGTGGTAAGAGGTATGCCTATGTGGTGGTTGATGACTTTTCAAGGTATACATGGATAAATTTTATCAAAGAGAAGTCTGATGTAATTGATGTATTCAAAGATTTATGCCAAAGAATACAAAGAGAAAAAGCCAGCTGTGTGGTCAGAATAAGAAGTGACCATGGAAAGGAGTTTGAGAATAAAAAATTCTTAGATTTCTGTTCTTCAGAAGGAATAAATCATGAATACTCTTCACCAATCACTCCTCAACAGAATGGATTGTTGAAAGGAAGAATAGAACTATTCAAGAATCAGCAAGAGCTATGATCCATGCTAAAAAGTTACCTTTGTACTTCTGGGCCGAAGCTATGAACACAACTTGTTACATCCATAATAGAGTCACTCTAAGGAAAGGAACTTTGTCCACAATCTATGAAGTCTGGAAGGGCAGAAAACCCACAGTTATGTACTTCCATGTGTTTGGAAGTAATTGTTATATTCTGGCTGATAGGGAGCAAAGAAGGAAAATGGATCCCAAAAGTGATGAAGGGATTTTCCTTGGATACTCTATAAACAGCAGAGCCTATAGAGTATTTAACTCTAGAACCAAAGTTATCATGGAGTCCATAAATGTGATAATTGATGATGCCCCTGCAGATGTTACAGAAGATGTTGGAACATCTGCTGACAGTCAAACTGAAGCTGAAGAAAAGAATGATCATTCTGACTTCACTCAAACTGATGCAAGGACAGAACAATCCAGCAAACCTATCTCCATAAGAATCCAGAAGGATCATCCCAAAGATTTGATAATTGGGGATCCCAACAGAGGTGTAAGCACTAGATCAAGAGAGGTGATTTCAGGTTCCTGTTTTGTCTAAAAAATAGAACCTAAAAACATCAAGGAAGCCCTTACTGATGAGTACTGGATTTGTGCAATGCAAGAAGAATTAGGTCAATTTACAAGGAATGAAGTGTGGGATCTTGTTCCTAGACCTGATGACATAAATGTGATTGGCACTAAATGGGTGTATAAGAACAAGTCAAATGAGCAGGGAGTTGTTACAAAGAACAAAGCTAGACTTGTAGCTCAAGGATACACACAAATTGAGGGAGTAGACTTTGATGAAACCTTTGCACCAGTAGAAAGGCTTGAATCAATCAGAATACTTTTAGGAATAGCTTGTATCCTGAAGTTCAAGCTATTTCAAATGGATGTGAAAAGTGCTTTTCTGAATGGATATCTTAATGAAGAGGTGTATGTAGAACAGCCTAAGGGATTTGTTGATCCAAGCTGTCCAAACCATGTGTACAAACTAAGGAAGGCTCTTTATGGACTGAAGCAAGCCCCAAGAGCATGGTATGAAAGGCTGACTACTTTTCTTATCAAGCAAGGGTACAGGAAAGGTGGAATAGACAAAACCTTGTTTGTGAAGGATGATGAAGGAAATGTCATGATTGCTCAAATATATGTAGATGACATTGTCTTGGGTGGGATGTCAGACAGGATGGTTAAACATTTTGTCACTCAAATGGAATCTGAATTTGAGATGAGCCTAGTAGGAGAACTAACCTACTTCCTTGGATTGCAAATTAAGCAAATGGAGGATTCCATGTTCATTTCCCAAAGCAAGTATGCTAAGAACATTGTCAAGAAATTTGGGATGGACAATGCTACTCATAAAAGAACTCCTGCCCCCACACATTTAAAGCTGACTAAAGATGACAAGGGTGAGAATGTAGATCAAAGCATATACAGAAGTATGATTGGAAGCTTATTATATCTGACTGCTAGCAGACCAGACATAGCCTTTGCAGTAGGTGTTTGTGCAAGATATCAAGCTGATCCAAAAGTTAGTCATCTAAACCAAGTTAAGAGAATTCTGAAATATGTCAATGGTACTTGTGACTATGGCATAATGTACTTTCATGGATGCAAACCAATTCTCACTGGCTTCTGTGATGCTGATTGGGCTGGAAGTGCTGATGACAGAAAAAGCACATCAGGAGGATGCTTCTTTCTAGGAAACAATTTGATTTCTTGGTTCAGTAAGAAACAAAATTGTGTATCCTTATCTACTGCTGAAGCTGAATATATTGCAGCTGGAAGCAGTTGTTCACAGTTGGTTTGGATGAAGCAAATGCTCACAGAGTACAATGTCCCACAAGATGTCATGACATTGTACTGTGACAACTTAAGTGCTATTAACATATAAAAGAATCCTATCCAACATAGCAGGACCAAGCATATTGATATCAGGCATCATTTCATCAGAGATCTTGTGGAAGAGAAAGTGATCTCATTGGAACATGTAGCTACAAATCTGCAATTGGCTGATATATTTACTAAAGCCTTGGATGCTACCCAATTTGAAAACCTAAGGGGTAAATTGGGAATCTGTTTATGTGAAATATAACAGTTATGGAGATGTGCCAACCTGTCATATGACATAGTGTGGCATGATCACCAGATGGCAACACCAGTCTGGTCAAGGACTCTGGGTATTCCACTCCTAAAATTTCTCCAAGTAACGGCTACTTCTAAAAATATCAGCTTGTTCTCAGCTATCCATCTTCTCATCATTCTCTCAAAACGAATTGCATTCTCTAACTGCTTGTTCAGAACTCATCAAAATCATTCAAACCTAAACTCTTCATCCACCTCTTTCGAAAATGTCTCAACATCAAAACCCTAATCTCTCTGAAGAAATTCTCAACCAAGAAGATGTGGTGCATGCAACCCCCATCTCTGTGGTACCTATGGATTCAACTCCAATAGATGAAATCAGAGGAAGTGTTCCTCTTGCTCAAAAGCCAAAAACCCCTACTGTGAGAAGGGCAAAGGAACCTGTATTCAGCAAAGCCAAAGGCATGCCTTCATCCTCAAACACTACTCCAAAAGCTTTTGAATATGTGGATGACTCTATAAAGGAACTGGTGAACAGGATTTTGTCTGAGCAAAGAGTTGTGAGTGGCATATCTATCCCTCTGAACACCATGCCATCTCCACAAGAAGAACAACAAAACCAGGCTGAAAAGGACACTCCTGCTCAACAGGATGTCCCAATAGATGTTGAAACATCTGAGGACCAGCAAAAGGCCTCCTCTAATGATGCTGATGAAACATCTGAGGACCAGCAAAAGGCCTCCACTGATAGTGATGATGAAACATCTGAGGATCAGCACAAGGCCTCCACTGAAGATCAAGCCTCTTTTGATCCTCCTGCTGAAGAGGAGACTGCTCAACCTCCTCCTGTTGTAAACATAGAGCATGATTCTGATACAGAAATCATTTCTTCTGTAAACCCTAGTGTCGCTCCCGACAAATGAAACGGGGTCAAATGAAGGTACAGGCGCGAACGGTCGGCGAAGGAGACAGTGAGAACACACAGCCGTGAACTCACTGGAAATGAATAGAGTCGCCAGCTAGGCATTTTTATCCCGGAGGAAAGGCAATGCTGCATAAGCCTAGAAAGAGATGGATAAGACGGTTGCGAACCAGAGAGACTGAGAAAGGGGGTTGGTTACAACCTGGGAAGGTATTAGCACCCAGATTGTCCGCCGTACTCGACGGGATCCACGCTTAAAAGATTTGTGTTTTAAAGGGGTAGTGTCAGTGCAATCTGTGTGTAAAATAGCTGGAAAAGAATGTGCAGGTGTCGGTGCAAAAGAAGTGCAAAGTGTAATATGTATAGTGTCAGTGTAAGAAAGAGTATGCTCATGATTATGAGGCTTAAAGAATAATGCTGGAAGGAGGGGGAATGTACAGAGACTTTTGTTCGATAACTGTTAAGTTATGCCTACGTATCCTCTCGTGCAATGAGGAAGTCAGAACACCGTAGTTCGACCCAAAGAGACTGGAAGGTGAATTGACTTGTGAACTGCTTGCTTGTCCATGCTCAAGTGTATGACCTGTCTGGCCCAGGTGCTTACTGTCTTGCATTAGACGGAAGAAGCAAGTTCTCGATTGTGAGTGAAGATGATGAGAGAAGAATCCCGGAGGAGACGATTATTGTTTGTTTTTGTGTTTTCAGTCTTTTATTTCTTTTTGGAGTTTGTCAAAAGATAATGAGCTTAAACCTAAATCAATGGATTTGGTAAACTCATCACATCATCCCTCTGATTAGGGGTAATGAGAATTACCTTAAGTGTGAAGTCAGATTCTCACACTTAATCACCTTTGATGCAGGGTTAAGATCATTAACCTACTTGTTGATTATTTAGATGTTTTTGTAATTTTATTTAGTGTTGAGTAATGAGGTTAAGCCACAATCAAGGATTAAACAGACCCATTACACCATCCTAAAAGAAGGATAATAGATGAGAATGTTTAAGCTGAGGAAGACTCCTCAACTTAATCCATGATTAGGGATTAAACTCATGACAAAACAAGTCTTTATTAGATGGATTTTAATTAGTGGTATGATGATGAAGTGTTTTTTATGATTTGTAAGACAACTTGAGGGGGACTTGTCCATTAACTTTAGGGTTAGTCCTTCTTAACCAATTAAGGAAGAATTAGAACCCTAATGCAAGGCCCAAGTTACAAGTGTACTGTCTTGATGTTTATTAAGTGAATTGATTAAGAGAGTTCAACACCTTAAGGGTCCAAGACTTAGGATTAAAGTTATACACTCCATCCTAAAAGAAGGATGCAGGCATGATCTTAATCACAAAGTCTTAAAGCCTTGAGGGTTTAGTCCCTGATTATGAGGTGAGGAGAGAAGACTCAAAGAGAGACACAAAGGTAAAAACTATGGGGGAGACTAATCAAAACCCTAATTCATTATCATGCTTGGTTGGTCCTAATGTTTGTGAGGTTTTCAAGAACAATCTTCAGAAGAACCACCAGGAAGCAGATGAACAGGATCAAGAGAAGCAAAATGACTTGCTTCATTCAAGAAGTCAAGTCACTTGAAGAAAGAAAGTGGGAAAAGGAAGAATGAGCAAGCTCAAACTCAAACACACATAAGAATGCAGCAAGGTATGCAAGAGAAGATGAGAAGAAAAGTTATGAGAAGTGAAGGCAAATTCACTTCCCAAGTTACTTACCACCTGAAATGTTAGAAACAAATGCAATGCAATGCAAGATGAGATGTAATGACATGATACAAAGCAAAACCAGGAGCATACACATGATGATTATGATGTTATGAAGTGCTATGAACATGAGACAAGGCAATGAGGTGTTCATACAAGGTCATGGATGCAAATGATGCAAGCTAAGGAGCATGGACAAACATGAAATGTTATGAAACATACAAGACAAATGGCATGGCAAATATGTAATGCAATGATCAATGATGCTTCATACATGTCTTAAGATGTCAAATGAATCATAAGAATGCACAAAATGCCATGGCAAGTCAAGTCATGTAAGGAAATGCAAGAATGATGCAAAGGGAAAGCCTAAATTAGGGTTCATGAAACAAACATCAAACACAAACCAAAAACAGAAGCAAACCTTAACCTAAAAAATGGAAAATGGTACCCAAAGAAACCCTAGGCCTATAATGAACCACTGCCCAAAGGGGAGCTCTCAACTCTCAACCAAACTCAAGTTATGAATTTTGCAAGTTATTAGGGTTTTTTAGGGTTTGTAACAAAAGAAATGCCAATCAACTAGAAAATGCAAGATCAAATCATGGCCTTTTTATCTTTGAAAGTTCATGCTAAATGGAAAACAATGCAAAAAGAATCAATGTCTCAACCTTTACCAAAAGACAGAAATGAATTTTCAAACATATGATCAAAATAATGCACAAAATGTGATTTAATTCAATGAAAAATTCTTAAAATGCATCAAGATCAAAAAAGAAATTTGGTTTGAAGGTTGGACAATGTTTCTAAATGTCTTAGAACATTTCATGAATTTTTTTGTAATTTTTAAATACCTAAAAGTATTTTTAATTAATTAATTCTCATTAATCAATTAAAAATAATCTTTTAAATATTTAAAAATACTTTTTTAATGATAAAAAATAAAATAAAAATATTTTTGTGTCATAAAAATTAATAAAACCTTAAAGAAAAAGTTTCATAATTTTTATGATTTTCTAACTATTTTAAATAAATTATACAATTAAAATGAAAACAAATGAATTAAAAATTGAATAAAATAAAAGTAAGACAAATGAAAGGCCAGGATGCGTCTGGGTTTAAAAAGGGTTGACTGGCGCGTGAATTGAAGGCCAGGATGCAATCTGATCAAATTAACTTAAATAAAGATTAATTAAATTAATGAAAAGGATTAGGGCTAATGGAAAGGATCTGGGCCATTGAATTGAGAGGGAAGTCAACAAGTCAGCGCGCATCAACGGCCATAATTCAAACTTACATTAATTATGGGGTTAAACCCTAATTACATTCAGGTGGCCGGAGAAGACCTCCGGTCGTCTTCTCCGGCCAGGGGGGTCACCTGAAAATCACCCAACTCCCTAAAAACGTAAAATAAATGAAAACTAAGATCATGGAAACGTTCCTCTCACCCTCACGAATCAAAGCCCTATCCTAAAACAAATTTATCTAACCTAAACAAGCTGAATCGAAGCAACTAAGTTCTAGGGTTCGTAAGCTTCAAACTGAAATTAAACTCTCAAAACGCAACCATTTTCAAAACCAATGGTACCAGAATGATCAGCAAGACATGTAGAGCAAGTTTGTAACAATCAAATTGATTTCTGGAAAAATTAATTTGGAGCTACCTGAGATTTGCAAACTTTGATTCTGGAACTTTCAGGCCTCTTTTCCTTGCTCAATCTGCTCCTCTTGGTCCCCCAAAGTTGCTTGAATGCTCAAAATGAATTTATATTTGCTGGATGATGAGTTTCGAAGAGAACTGCTCCAAGCTCAGTCAACAATGGCAGTTGAGATTCTGGCCCTTTCAAGTCATGGTGATGGGTTGTTTATGACCTATGAGGTGTATTGAGAAGGTTTATGGTGTTGGTTGAAGTGTTTGTGGCTTGAGGAAAGAGATTCGAATGAATCTGCAGAATGAAGGTTGGTGATGGCAGTGAGGGTTTCTGGTGGTTTTAGGCTTTGTTTCTTGATGCTTTGTGTTCTACAGATCAAGGTGAGATGAATGGAAGCAAAGATTTGGGTGTTTGCAGGCTGTGTGATGGAATTCGAATGAAGTTGCAAGTTGGTGGCCTTTTGTGAAAGTTGTGTATATGTATGTTTCAGCCTTGGTTGCTATATGATATGGCTAGCAAAATGAATGAATAAACAATTCTGATTGGCCTCTTGATGTGACATGGCCTGCTATGATAGGTGAGTTGCTTTTTGCTCAAAGTCCACTTTTGTGTAAGATAGGGCATGGCATGATACTAGGCAAGGACAACTTGGGTTCTGGTGCAGCATGGTGAGTGTGAGAGGTTGGCTTGACCCAAGGCTCAATGCAGCAAGTTGGTTGAAAGCTCATGAGTGTTTTGCAACTTGGTTTGCTTTATGGATTTTTCATGAAAATGCTTGTTACACCAACCAAATCATGGGCAATCTTGGTTCAAAATCTGATTTTTGTGACTTAGAGGATGTTGGCATGCTGGTTTGACATGAATTGGAGGCTGCATTCTGACTTGATTCAAGACTTTGCAAAATTTTCACTTAGTGCATAACTTGAAAATCAATGATTTTTGCTAACTTTGCAATGCCATAACTTTTGATCCAAGAAGAGTTAGATCATGTTCTTGTACTTTTTGAAAAGGGAAAGATGAGATCTACAACTTTCATGACCAAAGTTTTTCCATTTGAAGCATTTTTGGATCATAAATCAAAGCTTGAAAATTGACCTAAAATGATGCATTCTTGAAAAGTCAACAAAACCCAAAAAGTCATCTTTTGCAAAAACCCTAAATTCTTGATTTCCATGAACTTCAAACTTCTTCCATGATCAAATAAAGATCATATACACTCAAAATGATGAAGATCATCCATTGGTTGGGTCATTGGGGGCCTCAGATGCCCTGATTTTACACTGACTTGTCTGAAAAGTCAACTCTTGATCAGATGACTTCTCCATGGAATTTCTTCATGAAAATTGATATGCATACTCCCTATACCATATAGAGACCAATGGAAACAAGAATGACCAAAAAAATTGGAGTTATGGCCTCTGAAACCAAAACCCTAATTTTCAGTCAACTGTGCAGTTCATCCTGGCTCTGCATCCACTCAAACCCTAGTTCTTGTGATCCCTTTGCATTTTTGACTTTGAGGAGATGGAATATGATATAAGAACACACATGGACCCCTTTGAGTTGATTAGTGGCCTTTGGAATGGCTCAAGATGCTTTGGGATTGCTCAGATCACAAACCCTAGGTGCAGATGCCTTAGAAGCTATGCAGTGAATCAAAATGAGATGTGAGATGATATGCTTTGTGTATATGCATATGGGATGATCACCAGTCATGTGTGAATGGGTGAGGGCAAATTTGGGGTGTTTACAGCTGCCCCTATTCAAACATGAGTTAGCTGTGCAGGTTGTAAGCGACGGCTTAACAGGCAAACAAGATAACTTGTGGTTGAATATCAAAGACAGTCCAAAATTTGCACTCACAAAAATGAAGAAGAAAAGGGATATAGATTGTAAAAGCAAATAAAGTATATTGTAAAGTATGGGCGACGGAGGACGACCGTCGAGCAGAGGACGACTGCTGGGTAAGGTGTGTAAAATAAAGCGATGACGGGGACGACCGACATGCTGGGGATAAAAGATAAAGCTAAGACGGAGACGGCCGACTAGCTGGGAAAATATCATGATGGGGACGGCCATCAAGATATAGCTGCAAAATTCTGAGGATTAATGAAACATGACAGGGACGGCCATCAAGTTCACAAATGTAAAGTAACCAACGATGGGGACGGCCATCGGGTTAAAAAGAAAAGGGACCACGACGGGGACGGCCATCGGGTTAAAGAATAAATGAAATAAACAGATGATGGGGTACGGCCATCAAAGGTGAAGGACGATCACCTAGCAGGGGACGGCTGCTCTGTTGGGGATATAAGAAATATGATGGGGACGGCCATCAAAGGTGGAGGACGACCACCTGGCAGGGTACGGCTGCCAAAATATCAACGATGGGGACGGCCATCGGATAGAAAAGGTCAACGATGGGGACGGCCATCGGACGAGCATGATGGAGGACGACCATCAAGAAGTGGAGGACGACCACTCAGCAGGGGACGGCTGCTCTCAAAGTTTATCATAACACAGGATGAGTGTTAGACAACTAAAATCAACAATGGGGACGGCCATTGGATAAAGTGATGAAGGACGATCATCAAAAGGTGGAGGACGACCACCTAGCAGGGGACGGCTGCTAAAATCAACGATGGGGACGGCCATCGGATGAACATGATGGAGGACGACCATCAAGAAGTGGAGGACGACCACTTAGCAGGGTACGGCTGCTCTCAGAGGTATCATAACACAGGACGAGTGTTAGATAAAAAGAAAATTTGTTGGCAATCTACTGGGGAATAGTGATACGGACGGGTATCGAAAAGGAGATATGCACTGGTGTTTGTGATATGGGGCAACTGCTTTTGCTGGGACTCTGATGGGGATGTATTCTGTATGCCGACAGATTGTCAATATTTACAAGTGTTCAAATCACAACCTGACTTATGATTATGCTATGCATTTGATTTTTTTGCCGTAATGCTCCGTATTAGACGGAATGCTACGCTCTGAGGGTATAATATGATGCGAATGCTATGATTATGCAAAGAGGCACAGATCCGGGATTCGGATCCCGTCGCTGCAAAGATCTCTGGTCAATCTGCTTGAAGTGAACATCCCAGCTGGGGATGAGATCATTGATAGATCTGTAGTTGTATCTGCTTGGGGATATACGTCATCGATTGACATATTCTTATAATACGGGACCCAGCTGGGGTTTGTAGAAGCTTTCTCTCTCTCTGTTGTGACTTCTTCGTGCGCTGCTCTTCTGGATAGAGGCTGGAGCTCTGTGGGGATGATTCCCTGATTTGTACTCAACTGAGGGCGAGATGACAACTCGGCCGGGGAGAGAGAGAGGCATTACTGAAAGATCTCCCTAGAAAATCTGTTACGGTGACTTCTTGACTCCGCCGGGGATAAGGGCATCTTCTGTGACACCTGCCCATTCTGATGGGGATAAGTACTAAGCGGCCAACTCAGCTGGGGAAGTGTGAGAGGCAACTCAGCTGGGGATAGAGCATTTCGGGTGCTGATGTTGATTTGGCAACTTGCTGGGAAAGTGGGCACCTCCCAGGGCCATGTGAGTTGACAACGATTCGTCAGTTTGCTGAGACGTAACTTGCATGCCCCAGGTTGCATTCTGGATACCTGCAATCCTGCAAAGATAAAGAAACGCACAAATGGTCCCGAGGTATCCTCTTACTGGATTCCGTCATAGGAGACAAGTACTTTCGAGAGTAAGTATATTCCCCGTAAGCATGTGTTTTTATTTTTAGAGAGGCATCTGTACTTATGCAGTAGTGTTTTTAGAGATATCAGACAACTCTTTGCAAAACATAAATGTAAAAACGAAACATGACTGAAAATTCGACTTTATTAATTCGTGTGCCCTGAATTGGCAAAATACAGTCAGAGAAACATATCTCCTGAAATGAAGAGATTGTTACAAATTGAGAAATAAAGTACTGGCGGTGTTGATGACGCTTTGAGGAGCTTCCTCTTCTGCTATGACTCGTATGACGATGACGTTCTTCTCGTCTTGCTTTCTGGAGAGAGTTGAGTCTAATTGAAGCTTGATCCTTTGGAGCTTACCAAGTTGTAGGCGATACAGACGAATTCAGAATGCAGTTGTTCGCTTATTCCCTTATTTTGCATGGATCGCCCTTTCGGGTTTTCAATCCATCGGGATACCCATTTTTGCCTGAGCTGTCCAATGCGGCTTTTCAACTCAGCGGGTGTACATTTTTTTGTTTATTTTCCCTTATTTTTGCCCGAGTCTTTTATTCTGTTTTTGACTCGCCGGGATGCCCTATTTTTGCCTGGACTTACATTCTGTTTTTATGTCCAGCGGGTCATTTTATGCGAAGTATTTTTTAACTGCATCTGAATTCACAGGGGACGGGAAATCTTCACCATCCATGGTGCTGAGCATCAGTGCTCCACCAGAGAAAACTTTCTTTACAACGAATGGTCCTTCATAATTGGGAGTCCACTTGCCCCTGTGGTCTGTATGAGGAGGAAGGATTCTTTTCAGCACAAGATCTCCTACTTGGTACTCTCGGTGCCTGACTTTCTGATCGAAGGCTCTCTTCATTCTCTTCTGATATAACTGCCCATGACAGATTGCAGCCAATCTCTTCTCTTCGATCAGACTCAGTTGTTCGTATCGGGCCCGAACCCATTCTGCTTCACTCAGTTTAACATCCATTAATACCCGTAAGGAGGGTAATTCAACTTCAACCGGTAGGACTGCTTCCATACCATACACAAGCTGATATGGCGTTGCCCCAGTGGATGTTCTGATTGAGGTGCGGTACCCATGCAAGGCAAACGGTAGCATTTCATGCCAATCTTTATAAGTGACTACCATCTTCTGCACAATCTTCTTAATATTCTTATTTGCTGCCTCAACAGCGCCGTTCATCTTCGGCCGGTAAGGAGAAGAATTGTGATGTTGGATCTTGAAGTCCCGGCATAATTCAGCCATCATTTTGTTGTTGAGATTAGAACCATTATCAGTAATGATTCGTTCGGGTACTCCATACCGACAGATGATGTCTCTTTTTAGGAATCGGGCTACCACTTGCCTGGTGACGTTTGCATATGAGGCTGCTTCAACCCACTTGGTGAAATAGTCGATGGCGACCAGGATGAATCTGTGGCCGTTTGAAGCAGTTGGCTCAATCTTGCCAATCATGTCAATGCCCCACATGGCAAAGGGCCATGGTGAAGACATTATGTTCAGGGGATTGGGAGGCACATGCACCTTGTCTGCATAAATCTGGCATTTATGGCATTTTCTGGCGTAAGCACAACAGTCTGCATCCATTGTGATCCAGTAATAGCCTGATCTTAACAACTTCTTAGCCATTGCATGTCCTCCAGCATGGGTACCAAAAGAGCCTTCATGCACTTCATGCATCAGTAAATCTGCTTCCGTCTTGTCGACACATCTGAGGAGTACCATGTCAAAGTTCCTCTTGTATAAAGATCCATCAGTGTTCAGAAAGAAACTTCCAGCAAGCCTTCTTAAAGTCTTCTTATCATTGGAAGATGCCCCAGGTGGGTATGTTTGATCCTCCAAGAAACACTTGATGTCATGAAACCAAGGCTTGTCATCTTTAGCAATATCTGCTGCAAATACATATGCTGGTCTATCGAGTCTGGATACTGAAATCTGAGGTACAAAGTTGGCAGCTTGAACTTTGATCATGGATGAAATGGTAGCAAGAGCATCTGCAAACTGATTCTCGTCGCGAGGGATATACTCAAGCTTGACTGTTGTGAAGAAAGTCAATAACCTTCTCGTATAATCCCTGTAAGGTATCAGATGATCTTGGTGGGTGTACCATTTTCCGTTGGTCTGATTGACTACCAAAGCTGAATCTCCGAATACGGTCAATGTCTTGATCCTGAGGTCAATGGCTTCCTCAAGACCCATAATACAAGCTTCGTATTCAGCTTCGTTGTTAGTACAGTTGAAAGTGAGTTTTGCCGAGAAAGGCATGTGAACTCCTTTGGGTGTAATGAGTACTGCACCAACACCACGGCCATTCATATTAACAGCCCCGTCGAACATCATAGTCCATTCTTCTTCTGGGTCAGGCCCTTCAGTGTGAATAGGTTCTTCATGATCTTTTGCCTTAATGAACATGATGTCTTCATCAGGGAAGTCAAACCTCATTGGCTGGTAATCATCAATGGGTTGCTCAGCAAGATATTCAGATAGTACACTGCCCTTGATGGCTTTTTGAGATGTGTACTGTATGTCGTATTCTGTGAGAATCATCTGCCATCTTGCAACCCGTCCGGTAAGAGCTGGCTTCTCGAAAATGTACTTAACTGGATCCATTTTTGAGATTAATAAGGTAGTGTGGGTCAGCATATACTGTCTCAGTCGGCGAGCAGCCCACGCTAAAGCACAGCAAGTTTTCTCGAGCAGTGAATAACGTTGTTCACAGTCGGTAAACTTTTTGCTTAGGTAGTATATTGCATACTCTTTTCGACCAGACTCGTCATGTTGGCCCAGCACACACCCCATTGATTCTTCCAATACTGTCAAGTACATAATCAGGGGTCTTCCTTCAACTGGAGGCATAAGGACTGGAGGTTCTTGCAGATATTCTTTAATCTTGTCAAAAGCCCTTTGGCAATCTTCGTTCCACCTGACCGTTTGTTCCTTTCTTAACAGTTTGAACAAGGGTTCACAGGTTGCTGTGAGGTGAGATATGAACCTTGAAATGTAGTTCAATCTACCCAAGAACCCTCGAACTTCTTTCTCAGTTTTCGGTGCAGGCATATCTTGGATGGCTTTGACTTTATCAGGGTCAACCTCAATCCCTTTCTCGCTTACAATAAAGCCCAGCAACTTACCGGATCGCACCCCGAATGTGCATTTGTTGGGGTTCAGCTTCAGCTGATACTTCCTCAGACGCTTGAATAATTTGAGCAGATTCACCAGATGGTCTTCCTCTGTAAGGGACTTGGCAATCATATCATCCACATAGCATTCTATTTCCTTATGAATCATATCGTGGAATAATGTTACCATAGCCCGTTGATAGGTGGCACCAGCATTCTTCAGTCCGAATGGCATCACCTTATAACAGAACGTCCCCCAAGGTGTGATGAATGTTGTCTTCTCCATGTCTTCAGGTGACATTTTGATCTGGTTGTATCCTGAAAATCCATCCATGAAGGAAAATACCGAGAACTGAGCCGTGTTATCCACCAATACATCAATGTGAGGTAATGGGAAGTCATCTTTCGGGCTGGCTCTGTTCAGATCCCGGTAATCAACACACATTCTTACTTTGCCGTCCTTCTTAGGCACAGGCACAATATTAGCAACCCACGGTGGATAGCTAGTTACAGCAAGGAACCCGGCGTCCCATTGCTTTTGTACCTCTTCCTTGATTTTCATAGCCATGTCTGGGCGAGTTCGGCGCAACTTCTGTTTGACTGGTGGGCATTCTTCCCTCAAAGGCAGCTTATGCACAACAATATCGGTATCCAACCCTGGCATATCTTGATACGACCAAGCAAACACATCAACATACTCTTGAAGTAGATCTATCAGCTGTCTCTTCACTGAGTCTTGCAGGCAGGCCCCGATTTTGACTTCTTTCACATCTTCCTCCGTACCAAGATTAATCACTTCAATCTCCTCCTGATGAGGAGTAATAACCTTTTCCTCTTGTCTTAACAACCTGGCTAGCTCTTCAGGAAGCTCGTATTCTTCTTCAACCCCTTCGTCAGCTTGATTGATCGGATTGTCAAAGTCATACGATGTCATAGCCGTGCTGTCGTCGGTGCGATCAGGATGGCACTCTCTGCAAGGGTTTAATTGGTTCATTTTAGTGATTGATTTTAATCTTGCTTTAGAAAAAAGTGAAATGAAGTTATCATTTTGAAAACACCGCCATTTATTTTTGTACAAAAAGAAAAATGGAAAAACAGTGAGCAGAAAAGAAAAAGACTCGTTTGCAAAAAGATTGTCTGATATTTCATTAATTTAATCTTGTTTGCACAAAAGTACAGATGGCCCTGGTTACAAAATGAGTCTTGTCATCTTGGGCAAGATGCAAGACTTGGATGCATGCTATAAAAAATACAGGAAATAATAATTACTCTGCTCGAGTAACACTTATAATTCCCTGGGAAGACCAGTTCGAGACACTGCTCCCTGGGACCTTCGGACGAATCCAATTCTCCAGGTTGCGCTCCTCTTCCAGCTCGTCTTCCAGGCAGTTGATAGCATCGGGGGTTAGCATTCCCCCACTGACAAATCCAGGCTCTCCAGCAGCCTTTGCTTGATGTTGAGTTGGTTTGTAACCCAACCCAAATTTGTCCTTCTTCTCCTCCACAGCTAAAACCTTGCCCCAGCCTTGGGCAGTTCCTTCTTCAACAACCTTCCGGGCTTGTTGGTATGACGACATGGAGATCCCCGAAACAGCAGATGCTTCATTCACATTCAAAGCCTCAAACCCCTGGCTCATGGTTTCAACGATCTCTCCATCCATTTCAATATACTTGTAAGCAGCCAGATGGCTAACAAATATATCCTCCTCCCCGCAGATTGTGACAACTTGGCCTTCCCACTCATATTTTAACTTTTGGTGAAGGGTAGACGTTATAGCGCCAGCGGCGTGGATCCAGGGTCTACCCAACAAACAGCTGTAGGCGGGCTGAATGTCCATCACATAAAAGATAGTTTTAAATGTCTGCGGGCCAATTGTCACGGGCAGCTCAACTTCTCCCAGAACCGATCTCTTTGAGCCATCAAAAGCTCTAACCACCAGGTTGCTGGGTCTCAATGCCAGTCCATCATATTCAAGCTTCACCAGAGCCTTCTTTGGTAAGACATTCAGGGATGATCCTGTGTCCACCAGCACATGTGAAAGGACAGCTCCTTTGCATTCCATGGTTATGTGCAAGGCTTTGTTGTGATTGCGGCCATCCACTATCAGGTCAGAATTGGTAAACCCTAGCCCATTGCTAGCAGTGACATTTCCAACGACCGTTTCTAACTGGTTGACAGTAATCTCCTCCGGCACGTAAGCTGCGTGCAGTACCTTCAGTAGTGCATTCCGATGGGCTTCGGAGCACATGAGCAGTGAGAGGATGGAGATTTTGGATGGAGTTTGGTGAAGTTGATCCACAACTTTATAGTCACTCTTCTTGATGATCCGCATAAACTCATCAACTTCCTGATCAAACGGAGTCTTCAGGGCTTCTTTGGCAGCTGGATCTTCCTGCACCGGGCCTTTTCCTTTTGCTTTGGCAGCAGCTTCTACCTCAGCAGTAGGTCTTTGGACTTGTGAAGCAAAGAGACGTCCGCTTCGGGTGAAGCCTCCGCCTCCGCCCACATTATCAATTTGTGGTGCAGGTGCTGTTGTTTCCAGAGTGATTCTTCTCCCTTCGCAGTACAAGTCAGAGCCATAGTGCCAGGGGATGGCCCTATTGCTTTCGTATGGTACAGGTCCAGGCACCGTGACGGTAACTGGACTGATTGCTGCTGCTGAAGGGGTTGCAATTGTTTGTGGATCATAAAAGATAGTAACTGGTGCTCTAGTGGGAGCAGCACCCTCTGAATGGTAGGCGGAGTTATTTTCTGGATCGTAGAAGATGGTAACAGTAGAGACATCTTCATGATCGTTTGCTGGAGTTGTAGGAGGTCCTGATGGAAGGACTGTTGTTGTTGTTGATGGAGAGTCGAAATGGAATGAAGCTGATGTTGTAGCAGGAGAAACTGTTGAAAACTGGTCATTTGGAAGGACAGATGAAGTACTTGCTGATGTGGTTGCTGAATTATTGGGAGCAATAGTTGTTGCATTTGTAGGAGGGTCTGAAACCGTTGTTGATGAAGCTGCCGGATGTGCCGGAAATGATGTAGTGATTTGTAAGAGGCCACTCTTGATAAGGCTGTCAATGCCATTCCTCAAGTCTTCGCACCCATTCCATGAAATATTGCAATAAGGGCACCCCAGCTCACACCCTGGAAATATTTGATTTTCACGGAGTTGAGCTTTGATTTCCACCAATGGTGTCCTGATCTGATCCACACTAGTTATCAAATAAGACGGTGTGTCTTCTTCGATTGCGTTAATTCGAGGACCACCATGGTTTGGCATTGGGTTTTTGTTGACATTGGGCGGAGGTGCAAAATTCAGAGCCTTGGAGTCTACCAAGTCTTGTACCTTCATATGCAGAGCCCTGCATTTTTCTGTACTGTGACCAGGTGCGTTCGAATGAAAAGCACACCTAGCGTTGGAGTCATAGTTTCTTGGTAGACTGTTAGGGTCCGGAGGTGCCAACGTTCTTAGCTCAACCAGGTTGAGTTTCAGAAGTTGTGGCAATAAGGCAGCATATGGTATTGGAATCGGGTCTATCACCCGGTTAGCTTGAGAGGGCCTCTGTTGGAATGGCCTCTGTTGATTGTTGTTGTTGGAGTTGTTGTTGTAGTTGTTTCTTGGAGGATATTGATTTTGCTGATACTGAGGTTGTTGTTGGAAATTTTGTTGAGGAGGTTGATAGACTGGCTGAGGATGAGCTGGAGCAGGAATGGTGACTGCTGCTATGGTTCTGGGAACATAATGGGGCCTACCCCTGCTGGTGTGAATGGCATTGGTCTCGCCAGATCTTCTCGGGCCTGTAAAAGGCTTTCTTGTACCACTGGACGAACTGGCACCATTATCAGATATCTTACCCATCTTTAATAGGCTTTCAATTCTCTCCCCGGCTATAACAACATCTGCGAAGCTGGTGGAAGAGAAAGCAGCTAGCCTATCAATATAGGTTCCCTGAAGGGTATTCATGAACATATCAGCCATCTCTCTTTCAGACATAGGTGGCTGGACAGCAGCAGCAAGCTGTCTCCATCTTTGAGCATATTCTCTGAAGCTCTCTCTTGATGATTGTGACATCCCCATTAGGAGGGTCCTATTGGGTGCCATATCCAGATTATACTGATACTGTCTGATGAAGGCCTCTGCCAGGTCCTTCCAGCATCTTACAGTTGCTCTTGTCAGATGGGAATACCATTCCCTTGATGCTCCAGTCAAGCTATCTTCGAAGTAGAACATCCACAATTTCTCGTCCATGGTGTAAGCTTTTAATCTTCCGAGAAAAGATTGCAGATGGGTTCGAGGACAAGAAGTCCCATTATACTTTTCGAAATATGGAGGCTTGAACTTGTGAGGGATCCTGACCCCCTCTACTAAACCCATGTCCATGACATCGAACCCCAAAGAATTTTGGGATTCCAAAGACCTCAACTTCTCAGCCAACTCATCCAATCTCCTATCATAGGTTTCTTCTCCAGCACCCATGACTGTAAACTGATCCTCCTGAGGATCCTCTTGAAGTACTCTGGCTGCAGTAGCCGTTCCCTGAACGTTTGCGGGGATGTGGATCTCAGGATGTAAATGTGGGCCAAACACTGGGGGATTAACATGTGGTTGCACCCTTTCATTGTTACTTGTGCCAGCAGTTCCCACATGGGGCTCCTCTTGAGTTCTTCCCTCTACCAAAACTCTAAGCCTCTCCTGACTTTGAGCTAAGTTATTCATCACTTCCATGAATTGAGTGATCTGGGTTCTCATCTCCACCCTTTCATTAGCCATCTGGGTTCTGGCCTCATTGAGGTCTTGCTGCAACTGGTCCATCTGGATGCCCGGAAGGTTGTTTCTTGTAGGGTACCTGTGTGGCCTGTTGAGAGGGAATAGCCTGCGGCGAGCAATAATTCCTGAATGTCACAACAGAGGTTAGAAACAATAAAACAAAACCTACAAAACAAACAAAAGGGGTTAGTATGCAATGCAGTATGCTTATTTGCTATCAAGGTATCCGGCTCGGTCTTCAGTTTTGACCCGTCCAGACCCTTGAAGATGATGCTGTTGAAGTTGCCTTTGAAGTGAACACAGATGGAAACAAACACAAATATATTACAAAGGTAAAATAATACAAATTGTTCATTCTTACAACACCAACCCTCTAGGGGTCAAAATACATAATCAAAAAGCAAAAGTACATGAAAAGAAATAGCAACAAGCAAATGATCAAACTCCGAGGCCAAACTCATCCTCACGAACTTCCTTAAGAAGTGCTTCGGTCACAGGATCAGTCGGACGCTCCGTGAGACTTCTGATGAGAAGGTTCCTTGTTGCAACAGCTGCAGTCAACCTCTTGTTCTGACTTTGATCTTTGGATTTCTTCACTCCAGCTTTGATTCTTAGCTCTGAATTTTCCTCCTGGGCTGCTGCCAGGGCTTTTTCCATCTGCTCCATCTTATCTTGAACTCTCTTGTCTTCTAGAGTACGGGCCTCAGTGATCCGGACCCACCTGGCCTGACTTTCCTTCAAGTACAAGTCTGTTCTTGCTCTTTGGAACTGGGCTTCTTTACAAGCATTCTTCAGAATCTGCTCACCAGCTTTAGACTTGTTGATATAATCCCCAGACTTCTCAATCTTGGTCAAATGCTCCACTCTCAACTTTTCCAATCTTTCAATCTCCCTCACACCTTCACTCCTTTCCCTGAGGGTCTTCTGCAAGGCTTGGGATAACTTCTCATTTCTGTCCTTCAAGCTTTCAAACTCTTCCAGGCTGACTGTTGCTGGAGGTGGTGTTGAAGATGACTCAGGCATGTCTTTGATGGTGAAGGGCAATCCTGAGATTTGGGCCCTAGCATAGGACCACTCATGATATTGGGCTGATGCCACATTATTGCACTTCCCCAGAATGGTGATTCCCTTGGTTTGAACATGATCCCAGGCCCAGGCAGCCTGTCTAACAGTTGCCAGACTAACCTTGTTCTCACAGTAGAGGGTCTCAGCCAAGTCCTTTTCCCTAGGAGCATGAACCAGTGCATAACCCAATTGCCTCTTGAACAGCAGGGGGTTGTAATTGATACTTCCCTTGACTCCTACCAAAGGCACATTAGGAAAATGCCCACAGCTAGTGATTATGTCTCTGCCCTTGGTACTTTGATTGCACCACCTGATATCTGCTGTAGTTAGGACAGAAAGTCTCCTTGCCCAGTTGCTTTGCTGGTGAGGGTTTAGGAATGCATCTGTCTTAGGTAGATGCTTGAGAAGCCAGGCATGGAATAGTGGAGCACAAATCCTCACTAACTTCCCTCTCTGTTTCTCATTCCTCTGATGTACTGAGTAATAGAGATCACCCAACAAGGTAGGCACTGGGTTCTTCAAGATGAACAAATGGATTGCACTCTTGCTGATGAATCTGGGCTCATCTGCAAATAACACAATTCCATACACACTTAAAGCCAACAGAGCACAAACAGCTTTCCACTCCCCCAGGGAGGCCTTCAGACTAGCTTGAGAGATTAGGAAGTCCAGCTGTAATCCAGGGACACTAGATTTAGAGGTCATGTGTTGTTCAATCAAAGCAGGTTCCAGGTGCAAAGCTTTGGCTATCTCCCCGTTGCTGGGAAAGTCTATTTCAGGGTTGAAGGGGATCCCCCTCTTGATAGGCAAACCAGTCAAAGCTGAGTATTCTTCCAAAAGAGGACCCAACTGGAAGTCTTGAAATGTGAAACATCTCAAAGGGGGGTCATAGAACTGAATGCAGGTATGGATCAGGCTCCTCTGAGATGGGTCCATGTCCATAACTAGGTCAAGTATGTCCCCATAATGTTCCCTGAACAAAGGGATGTGATCTGGTGTAATCAGGGTTTGGATCCTCCTGAGGTCTGACAAATCTGGTTGGAAGAAATGATAGGTGATGTTGTTCTTCTTCGGAGCCATGATGCTGAAGACTGAGCAGAATGCTGAAGCAGGGAGAGCCACTGATTGGCTGGTGCTGAAGCAGACAGATAAAACTGAAACAGATGCTGATGAAGATGGGTCAAAGCTGCAGATGGGGTCAAAACCAAAACCTGATGAAAATGGATACCCTGAAAAACAAATAAGCACATGTTAATATGATGCAATGGGGATGTATGCAGATGAAATGCAAGGGTTTGTGACTGAGCTGGATCTGGATAAACTGCCTTGGTATAGATCCATGTGTGTCTAAGAATTCCAGACGGAGGTCTAAGAAATCCAGTAACCAAGGTAGGGGACTCAAATAAAGAGCCACATGTCCAGGGTTTTAGAATCACAAGAACTATCCAACATGGAGTATTCTTAACAAAGTCAAAGTAACAGGGTATTCTGAGGTCAGGGTACCTGCAAACCTGTAAACAGCCCAACCCCCTCACAGGTAGTGATCTAGAACAAGGATCCTCAGACTTGGATCAGTTATGAGAAGTGTAAACACTTCTAACCCGGAGGTACAGTGTTTACAATAACCATAACAATTCCTCCTCTAATTCACCTCAATTTCTGAAGGTCAATACTAAAAGGTCATCCAGACTTAGCAGGCTTCCCAGATCCCCCTAGCATTGCAGGAAATCTGCAACACAGAGTTCTCAAGGAGAAACCCATATCTGAACCGTGTTTCATATTCCCGCACCAGACTGAAAATTGACTGGGAAAGAATATGATTCACTCTAGCCTAGGTGTCACTCAGGTCCCAGGTATAGGACCTTAACTCTCAATGGAACACCCACCCACCAAAGAAAAAAACCAGATCCAGCCAGCACAGTACGACAGTATGATATATAAAAGCAGTAAAGAAAGCAGTAAAGTAACTGTACATAAAGCAATAAACAAAAATAAATACAAGCACAAACAAGCACATAACACCCCAGTAAACACAAATCAAACAAGCGCTAGGAGGAACCCACAAAAAGAACCAGAAGCCCTGGTTGCAATATAAGGGTCCCCAGCAGAGTCGCCAAGCTGTCGCTCCCGACAAATGAAACGGGGTCAAATGAAGGTACAGGCGCGAACGGTCGGCGAAGGAGACAGTGAGAACACACAGCCGTGAACTCACTGGAAATGAATAGAGTCGCCAGCTAGGCATTTTTATCCCGGAGGAAAGGCAATGCTGCATAAGCCTAGAAAGAGATGGATAAGACGGTTGCGAACCAGAGAGACTGAGAAAGGGGGTTGGTTACAACCTGGGAAGGTATTAGCACCCAGATTGTCCGCCGTACTCGACGGGATCCACGCTTAAAAGATTTGTGTTTTAAAGGGGTAGTGTCAGTGCAATCTGTGTGTAAAATAGCTGGAAAAGAATGTGCAGGTGTCGGTGCAAAAGAAGTGCAAAGTGTAATATGTATAGTGTCAGTGTAAGAAAGAGTATGCTCATGATTATGAGGCTTAAAGAATAATGCTGGAAGGAGGGGGAATGTACAGAGACTTTTGTTCGATAACTGTTAAGTTATGCCTACGTATCCTCTCGTGCAATGAGGAAGTCAGAACACCGTAGTTCGACCCAAAGAGACTGGAAGGTGAATTGACTTGTGAACTGCTTGCTTGTCCATGCTCAAGTGTATGACCTGTCTGGCCCAGGTGCTTACTGTCTTGCATTAGACGGAAGAAGCAAGTTCTCGATTGTGAGTGAAGATGATGAGAGAAGAATCCCGGAGGAGACGATTATTGTTTGTTTTTGTGTTTTCAGTCTTTTATTTCTTTTTGGAGTTTGTCAAAAGATAATGAGCTTAAACCTAAATCAATGGATTTGGTAAACTCATCACATCATCCCTCTGATTAGGGGTAATGAGAATTACCTTAAGTGTGAAGTCAGATTCTCACACTTAATCACCTTTGATGCAGGGTTAAGATCATTAACCTACTTGTTGATTATTTAGATGTTTTTGTAATTTTATTTAGTGTTGAGTAATGAGGTTAAGCCACAATCAAGGATTAAACAGACCCATTACACCATCCTAAAAGAAGGATAATAGATGAGAATGTTTAAGCTGAGGAAGACTCCTCAACTTAATCCATGATTAGGGATTAAACTCATGACAAAACAAGTCTTTATTAGATGGATTTTAATTAGTGGTATGATGATGAAGTGTTTTTTATGATTTGTAAGACAACTTGAGGGGGACTTGTCCATTAACTTTAGGGTTAGTCCTTCTTAACCAATTAAGGAAGAATTAGAACCCTAATGCAAGGCCCAAGTTACAAGTGTACTGTCTTGATGTTTATTAAGTGAATTGATTAAGAGAGTTCAACACCTTAAGGGTCCAAGACTTAGGATTAAAGTTATACACTCCATCCTAAAAGAAGGATGCAGGCATGATCTTAATCACAAAGTCTTAAAGCCTTGAGGGTTTAGTCCCTGATTATGAGGTGAGGAGAGAAGACTCAAAGAGAGACACAAAGGTAAAAACTATGGGGGAGACTAATCAAAACCCTAATTCATTATCATGCTTGGTTGGTCCTAATGTTTGTGAGGTTTTCAAGAACAATCTTCAGAAGAACCACCAGGAAGCAGATGAACAGGATCAAGAGAAGCAAAATGACTTGCTTCATTCAAGAAGTCAAGTCACTTGAAGAAAGAAAGTGGGAAAAGGAAGAATGAGCAAGCTCAAACTCAAACACACATAAGAATGCAGCAAGGTATGCAAGAGAAGATGAGAAGAAAAGTTATGAGAAGTGAAGGCAAATTCACTTCCCAAGTTACTTACCACCTGAAATGTTAGAAACAAATGCAATGCAATGCAAGATGAGATGTAATGACATGATACAAAGCAAAACCAGGAGCATACACATGATGATTATGATGTTATGAAGTGCTATGAACATGAGACAAGGCAATGAGGTGTTCATACAAGGTCATGGATGCAAATGATGCAAGCTAAGGAGCATGGACAAACATGAAATGTTATGAAACATACAAGACAAATGGCATGGCAAATATGTAATGCAATGATCAATGATGCTTCATACATGTCTTAAGATGTCAAATGAATCATAAGAATGCACAAAATGCCATGGCAAGTCAAGTCATGTAAGGAAATGCAAGAATGATGCAAAGGGAAAGCCTAAATTAGGGTTCATGAAACAAACATCAAACACAAACCAAAAACAGAAGCAAACCTTAACCTAAAAAATGGAAAATGGTACCCAAAGAAACCCTAGGCCTATAATGAACCACTGCCCAAAGGGGAGCTCTCAACTCTCAACCAAACTCAAGTTATGAATTTTGCAAGTTATTAGGGTTTTTTAGGGTTTGTAACAAAAGAAATGCCAATCAACTAGAAAATGCAAGATCAAATCATGGCCTTTTTATCTTTGAAAGTTCATGCTAAATGGAAAACAATGCAAAAAGAATCAATGTCTCAACCTTTACCAAAAGACAGAAATGAATTTTCAAACATATGATCAAAATAATGCACAAAATGTGATTTAATTCAATGAAAAATTCTTAAAATGCATCAAGATCAAAAAAGAAATTTGGTTTGAAGGTTGGACAATGTTTCTAAATGTCTTAGAACATTTCATGAATTTTTTTGTAATTTTTAAATACCTAAAAGTATTTTTAATTAATTAATTCTCATTAATCAATTAAAAATAATCTTTTAAATATTTAAAAATACTTTTTTAATGATAAAAAATAAAATAAAAATATTTTTGTGTCATAAAAATTAATAAAACCTTAAAGAAAAAGTTTCATAATTTTTATGATTTTCTAACTATTTTAAATAAATTATACAATTAAAATGAAAACAAATGAATTAAAAATTGAATAAAATAAAAGTAAGACAAATGAAAGGCCAGGATGCGTCTGGGTTTAAAAAGGGTTGACTGGCGCGTGAATTGAAGGCCAGGATGCAATCTGATCAAATTAACTTAAATAAAGATTAATTAAATTAATGAAAAGGATTAGGGCTAATGGAAAGGATCTGGGCCATTGAATTGAGAGGGAAGTCAACAAGTCAGCGCGCATCAACGGCCATAATTCAAACTTACATTAATTATGGGGTTAAACCCTAATTACATTCAGGTGGCCGGAGAAGACCTCCGGTCGTCTTCTCCGGCCAGGGGGGTCACCTGAAAATCACCCAACTCCCTAAAAACGTAAAATAAATGAAAACTAAGATCATGGAAACGTTCCTCTCACCCTCACGAATCAAAGCCCTATCCTAAAACAAATTTATCTAACCTAAACAAGCTGAATCGAAGCAACTAAGTTCTAGGGTTCGTAAGCTTCAAACTGAAATTAAACTCTCAAAACGCAACCATTTTCAAAACCAATGGTACCAGAATGATCAGCAAGACATGTAGAGCAAGTTTGTAACAATCAAATTGATTTCTGGAAAAATTAATTTGGAGCTACCTGAGATTTGCAAACTTTGATTCTGGAACTTTCAGGCCTCTTTTCCTTGCTCAATCTGCTCCTCTTGGTCCCCCAAAGTTGCTTGAATGCTCAAAATGAATTTATATTTGCTGGATGATGAGTTTCGAAGAGAACTGCTCCAAGCTCAGTCAACAATGGCAGTTGAGATTCTGGCCCTTTCAAGTCATGGTGATGGGTTGTTTATGACCTATGAGGTGTATTGAGAAGGTTTATGGTGTTGGTTGAAGTGTTTGTGGCTTGAGGAAAGAGATTCGAATGAATCTGCAGAATGAAGGTTGGTGATGGCAGTGAGGGTTTCTGGTGGTTTTAGGCTTTGTTTCTTGATGCTTTGTGTTCTACAGATCAAGGTGAGATGAATGGAAGCAAAGATTTGGGTGTTTGCAGGCTGTGTGATGGAATTCGAATGAAGTTGCAAGTTGGTGGCCTTTTGTGAAAGTTGTGTATATGTATGTTTCAGCCTTGGTTGCTATATGATATGGCTAGCAAAATGAATGAATAAACAATTCTGATTGGCCTCTTGATGTGACATGGCCTGCTATGATAGGTGAGTTGCTTTTTGCTCAAAGTCCACTTTTGTGTAAGATAGGGCATGGCATGATACTAGGCAAGGACAACTTGGGTTCTGGTGCAGCATGGTGAGTGTGAGAGGTTGGCTTGACCCAAGGCTCAATGCAGCAAGTTGGTTGAAAGCTCATGAGTGTTTTGCAACTTGGTTTGCTTTATGGATTTTTCATGAAAATGCTTGTTACACCAACCAAATCATGGGCAATCTTGGTTCAAAATCTGATTTTTGTGACTTAGAGGATGTTGGCATGCTGGTTTGACATGAATTGGAGGCTGCATTCTGACTTGATTCAAGACTTTGCAAAATTTTCACTTAGTGCATAACTTGAAAATCAATGATTTTTGCTAACTTTGCAATGCCATAACTTTTGATCCAAGAAGAGTTAGATCATGTTCTTGTACTTTTTGAAAAGGGAAAGATGAGATCTACAACTTTCATGACCAAAGTTTTTCCATTTGAAGCATTTTTGGATCATAAATCAAAGCTTGAAAATTGACCTAAAATGATGCATTCTTGAAAAGTCAACAAAACCCAAAAAGTCATCTTTTGCAAAAACCCTAAATTCTTGATTTCCATGAACTTCAAACTTCTTCCATGATCAAATAAAGATCATATACACTCAAAATGATGAAGATCATCCATTGGTTGGGTCATTGGGGGCCTCAGATGCCCTGATTTTACACTGACTTGTCTGAAAAGTCAACTCTTGATCAGATGACTTCTCCATGGAATTTCTTCATGAAAATTGATATGCATACTCCCTATACCATATAGAGACCAATGGAAACAAGAATGACCAAAAAAATTGGAGTTATGGCCTCTGAAACCAAAACCCTAATTTTCAGTCAACTGTGCAGTTCATCCTGGCTCTGCATCCACTCAAACCCTAGTTCTTGTGATCCCTTTGCATTTTTGACTTTGAGGAGATGGAATATGATATAAGAACACACATGGACCCCTTTGAGTTGATTAGTGGCCTTTGGAATGGCTCAAGATGCTTTGGGATTGCTCAGATCACAAACCCTAGGTGCAGATGCCTTAGAAGCTATGCAGTGAATCAAAATGAGATGTGAGATGATATGCTTTGTGTATATGCATATGGGATGATCACCAGTCATGTGTGAATGGGTGAGGGCAAATTTGGGGTGTTTACACCTAGCATAGCCAAAAGGCTTAGGACTATGAAGGAAAAGAAGAATGCAGGACATGAAACTCCTGAGAAGAAGCAATCTACACCAAAGAAGGACAAATCTAAAGTTATTTTTGGTCCTACAAAACAATGGAGCAAGGTGAATACACAGAAGAGGAAAGCTGTCACCCCTCCAGATTCAGATGTTGAAGAGGATGTCCCAACATCCCCACCAAAGAAGAAACCAGCACCCTCAAGGTCCTCAGCTGCTGTTCCTGAAGCTCCTCTGGACAACATCTCTTTCCATCATGTGTCAAGTGTGAACAGATGGAAGTTTGTCTATCAAAGAAGGGTAGCACTGGAAAGAGAGCTGAGCAGCAATGCACTTGAGTGCACTGAGGTAATTGATCTCATCTCTTCTGATGGCTTGTTCAAAACAGTGTCCAACTTCTCTCCTTGCTATGAGCTGCTAGTCAAGGAATTCATTGTCAACCTCCAAGAAGACTGTGCTGATGGTAAGTCTGCTGACTTCAGAAAAGTATATGTAAGAGGGAGATGTGTGGAATTCTCTCCTAGGGTTATCAACCACTATCTAGGAAGAGAATCTGATGGACCTAATGAGTTAGGAAAGACAGATAACCAGGTGTGCAAGGTCATCACTGCAAATCAGGTCAAGACCTGGCCAGTTAAAGGGAAACTTTCTGTTAGCTTGCTAACAAGAAAGTATGTAATGCTGCATAGGATTGGGACTGCAAACTGGGTTCCTACCAACCACACCTCCTCAATAGAAACTGGATTGGGCAGGTTTATATATGCTATAGGCACCCAAACAAAGCTGGATTTTGGGGCCTATATTTTTGATCAGACATTGAAGCATGCTGGAACATCTGCAACAAAGCTGCCAATTGCCTTCCCTTCCTTGCTGTATGGAATTATGCTTAGTCAATATCCAGGTATCCTCACTGAGAAGGACTCCATCTGCAAAAGAGAAAGCCCTCTGGCCTTCCACTACAAGCTGTTCTTGAGTCATCATGCAGCTGATGTTGAAGCTCCCTCTGAGACATCTGCTGGTCCTTCAAAGGCAAAGTCTCCAATCCCCAAAGCTGCTTTGATTGCTGAACTGAAGAACACATGCAAAGAGCTGGATGCCAGGAAGCAGAAGCTTGAGGAGATTATCCAAAGGCTGGAGATTGAAGAGAGTGCTCAGAAAGCTGCTACTTCTGATGAGGAAACTGAAGAAGAGGAAGACACTGAATATGAGGAGTCTGAGTGAAACATGTATGTGAGGAATATGTAATGTCTGCTGCAGCATTGTATTTTGAATTAGTAATTTGTAATTCTCTCAATCAATGAAAATATTTGCCCCCATTTTATGTCTAACAAGGGGGAGAACAAGAGAACTGAACAACAACAACAATGTATGATGCAGCTTACTGATTAATGAATAATGACTTTTGTTTGATTCTGAACTAAAGTTGTGTTTTTAAATTTCTGTTGAAACAAGTCAGAACACATATAGGTTTAAGGGGGAGTAAACTCACACATGACTCAACAGAAAACAACTGCTGTACTCTGATAAAAGAAACTCTGCTGCACTCTGATAAACCAGAAGATTATGTTAGCCAAAAATTAGCCAAAGGGGGAGTTTGTAGATGTTTAGAATTGGCAGAATTTTTGACCAACAAGAAGTGTTGAACTTAGTTCAGGATGTCACATCAGATGTTGTGACATTATCAAACAAAGTATAAGTAAATTAACTTAATTCAGGATGTTACACCAGATGTTGTGACATTGTATCAGTTAATGAAGTAAGTTCAGTTTTCAGGATGTCCTACCAGATGTTGTGACATCTCAAACCTGCTACCAGAATTAATTAATGATTAACAGAACTGAGTAAATTAAGGGAAGTTATCTAGAATAAATTATGGATGGATGAAACAGAAGAAGGCGCATCTGTAGGGAGTTTTGTTATGTGACTTCAGCATAATCAGAAGAACTGAATCACCTAGAATCTAGGAACTAACAAACCCTAATTCAAGGTGATGGCAGCATGCGTATCAGGATTGGATAAACCTACAGAAAGCCCAAAATCCAAACACCTATTTAAGCAACAGAAACTCTCAGAATAGAGTACGAAATTAAGAAGACCAAATAGGGTTTTTTGTGTTTTAATAGCAGGTTGTTTAATTGTACCACTTTATGAGCTTTTAAGCAAAAGTGTATTTGTGTCTTGATTGAAACTGTGAAGTAAGATCAAGCTGTTTTTGTTTGAAGTATGACTTCAATTTTATTAAACTTGTAAACATATCACTGTGTGATTGAGGGGGAGTGAGTTGGTACTCATATCTAAGTTGTGTCTTAGGTAGAAATTGCCTTGGGTAGATATTAAGTGAAAGACTAAACCGAGTGGTTTAAGTCTAGAATTAATATTACTTATATTGGATTTCCTTCCTGGCTTGGTAGCCCCCAGATGTAAGTGTGGTTATACACTGAACTGGGTTACCAATTTCCTGTGTTGTTTAATTTTCCTGCACTTTAAGTTTTGGTCAAGTTGTCAAGTGTTTAAACATCTCATTTGACATCTCGTACCTGATCACAGAATTTCAGACTCGCCGGGATGCCCTATTTTTGCCTGGACTTACATACTGTTTTTATGTCCAGCGGGTCATTTTATGCGAAGTATTTTTTAACTGCATCTGAATTTACAGGGGACAGGAAGTCTTCACCATCCATAGTACTGAGCATCAGTGCTCCTCCAAAGAAAACTTTCTTTGCTATGAATGGACCATCATAATTTGGAGTCCACTTTCCCCTGTGGTCTGTATGAGGAGGGAGGAGTCTCTTCAGCACTAGATCTCCTATTTGGTACTCTCGGAGCCTGACTTTCTGATCGAAGGCTTTCTTCATCCTCTTCTGATATAGCTGCCCATGACAGATTGCAGCTAATCTCTTTTCTTCAATCAGATTCAGTTGTTCGTATCGGGATCGGACCCACTCTGCTTCTTTCAACTTAACATCCATTAGTACTCGCAAGGAGGGTAATTCAACTTCAACAGGTAGGACTGCCTCCATACCATACACAAGCTGATACGGTGTTGCCCCAGTGGATGTTCTGATTGACGTACGGTAGCCATGAAAGGCAAATGGTAGCATTTCATGCCAGTCTTTATAGGTAACTACCATCTTCTACACAATCTTCTTGATATTCTTATTAGCCGCTTCTACAGCGCCATTCATCTTTGGCCTGTAAGGAGAAGAATTGTGGTGTTGGATCTTGAAGTCCCGACATAGTTCTGCCATAATTTTGTTGTTTAAGTTGGAACCATTATCAGTAATGATTCGCTCGGGCACTCCATACCGGCAGATGATGTCTCTCTTTAGAAATCGGGCTACCACTTGCCTTGTAACATTTGCATATGAAGCTGCTTCGACCCACTTGGTAAAATAGTCAATGGCTACCAGGATGAATCTGTGGCCATTTGAAGCAGTCGGTTCAATCTTGCCAATCATATCAATGCCCCACATGGCAAAGGGCCAGGGTGAAGACATCACATTCAGAGGATTGGGAGGTACATGCACTTTATCCGCATAAATATGACATTTATGGCATTTCCTGGCATAAGCACAACAATCTGCATCCATTGTAATCCAGTAATAGCCTGATCTTAATAACTTTTTAGCCATTGCATGCCCTCCTGCATGGGTACCAAAGGATCCTTCGTGCACCTCGTGCATCAACAAGTCTGCTTCTGTCCTATCAACGCATCTGAGGAGTACCATATCAAAGTTTCTCTTGTACAGGGAACCGTCAGTATTCAGGAAGAAACTACCAGCAAGCCTCCTTAATGTCTTCTTATCATTGGAAGATGCCCCAGGTGGGTATGTCTGATCCTACAAGAAGAATTTGATGTCATGGAACCAAGGCTTATCATCTTTGACAACATCTGCTGAAAATACATATGCTGGTCTGTCAAGTCTGGACACTGCAATTCGAGGCACAAAGTTGGCAGCTTGAACCTTGATCATGGATGAAATGGTAGCCAGAGCATCTGCAAATTGATTTTCGTCTCGAGGGATATACTCAAGCTTGACCGTTGTGAAGAAAGTCAATAACCTTCTTGTATAATCCCGGTAAGGTATCAGATGATCTTGGTGGGTGTACCATTTGTCGTTGGTTTGATTAATTACCAGTGCTGAATCTCCGAACACAGTCAAAGTCTTGATCCTGAGGTCAATGGCTTCCTCAAGACCCATAATACAGGCTTCGTATTCAGCCTCGTTGTTAGTGCAGTTGAAGGTGAGTTTTGCCGAGAATGGCATGTGAACTCCCTTAGGTGTAATGAGTACTGCACCAACACCACGACCATTCATGTTAACAGCCCCATCAAACATCATAGTCCATTCTTCTTCCGGGTCAGGCCCTTCAGTGTGAACAGGATCTTCGTGATCTTTTGCTTTTATGAACATGATGTCCTCATCAGGGAAGTCAAATCTCATAGGCTGGTAATATCGATGGGTTGCTCAGCAAGATAATCAGACAACACACTGGCCTTGATGGCCTTTTGAGATGTGTACTGAATGTCATATTCTGTGAGGATCATTTGCCATCTTGCAACCCGTCCGGTGAGTGCTGGCTTCTCGAAAATGTACTTAACTGGATCCATCTTTGAGATCAACAAAGTAGTGTGGGTCAACATATACTGCCTTAGTCGGCGAGCAGCCCACGCTAAAGCACAACAAGTTTTCTCGAGCAGTGAATAACGTTGTTCATAGTCGGTAAACTTTTTGCTTAGGTAGTATATTGCATACTCTTTTCGACCAGACTCGTCATGCTGGCCCAACACACACCCCATTGACTCTTCTAATACTATCAAATACATTATTAGAGGTCTTCCTTCAACTAGAGGCATAAGGATTGGAGGCTCTTGTAAGTATTCTTTGATCTTGTCAAAAGCCCTTTGGCAGTCTTCATTCCACCTGACCGTTTGTTCTTTTCTTAACAATTTGAACAAGGGCTCACAGGTTGCTGTAAGGTGAGATATGAACCGTGAAATGTAATTCAATCTACCTAGAAACCCTCGAACTTCTTTCTCAATTTTTCGGGGCAGGCATTTCTTGAATGGCTTTGACTTTATCAGGGTCAACTTCAATCCCTTTCTCACTTACAATAAATCCCAGCAGCTTACTGGATCGCACCCCGAATGTGCATTTGTTGGGGTTTAACTTCAACTGGTACTTCCTCAGACGCTTGAATAACTTTAACAGATTCACCAGGTGGTCTTCTTCTGTAAGGGACTTGGCAACCATGTCATCCACATAATATTCAATTTCCTTGTGGATCATATCATGGAATAATGTTACCATAGCCCGTTGATAAGTGGCACCAGCATTCTTCAGTCCGAATGGCATCACCTTATAACAGAACGTGCCCCAGGGTGTGATGAAAGTTGTCTTTTCCATGTCTTCGGGTGACATCTTGATCTGATTGTATCCTGAAAATCCGTCCATGAAGGAGAACACCGAGAACTGAGCCGTATTATCCACCAATACATCAATGTGAGGTAAAGGGAAGTCATCTTTCGGGCTGGCTCTGTTCAGATCCCGGTAATCCACACACATCCTCACCTTGCCGTCTTTCTTAGGCACTGGTACAATATTAGCAACCCACGGCGGATATCTAGTTACAACAAGGAAACCGGCGTCCCACTGCTTTTGTACCTCTTCTTTAATCTTCATTGCCATATCTGGGCGAGTACGGCGCAGTTTCTGTTTTACTGGCGGACAATCTTCTTTCAAGGGCAGCTTGTGCATGGCAATGTCGGTGTCCAACCCTGGCATATCTTGATAAGACCAAGAAAAAACATCCACATATTCCCGAAGCATGTCAATCAATTGCTCTTTTACTGAATCTTGCAGGCAGGCCCCGATCTTAACCTCTTTCACGTCTTCTTCCGTACCAAGATTAACCGTTTCAATCTCCTCCTGGTGAGGAGTGATAACCTTCTCCTCTTGTCTTAACAACCTGGCTAGCTCTTCAGGTAGCTCATAATCTTCCTCAACCCCTTCATCAGCTTGATTGATTGGATTGTCAAAGTCATACGAAGTCATAGCAGTGTTGTTGTCGGTGCAATCTGGAGGGCGTTTTCTACAAGGGTTTAGATTGGTTTATTTTTGTGATCAGTTTTAATCTTGTTTAGAAAAAAGTGAAAATGAAGTTATTTATTTTGAAAACATTGCCATTTTATTGTTTTGTACAAAAGTGAAAAATGAAAAGACAGTGAGCGAAAAAAGAGACTCGTTTGCAAAAGATGTTCGATATTCATTGATTAATCCATTTGCACAAAATTACAAGATGGCCCGATTACAAAATGAGTCTTGACATCTTGGGCAAGATGCAAGACTTGATGCATGCTTTAAAATACAGGAAATAATAATTACTCTGCAGGAGTAACCCTTATAATTTCCTGGGAAGACCAGTTAAGGACTTGGCTCCCCGGGATCCTTGGACGTATCCAGCTCTCCAGGTTGCGGTCGCTTTCCTCCTCGTCTTCCAAATTGTTCACAGCATCCGGGGTGAGCATTCCCCCGCTAACAAAATTGGGATCTTTTGCAGCCTCTGATTGATCTTGCTGAGTTGGTCTGTAACCCAACCCAAATTTGTCTTCTTTCTTCTCCACGGGCAGCAACTTGCCCCAGCCTTGGGTAGTACCCTCTTCAACAACCTTCCGGGCTTGCTGGTATGACGTTATAGAGGTTCCCAGTACAGCAGATGCTTCATTAATGTTCAGGGCCTCAAAACCTTGGCTCATAGTTTCATGGATCTCCCCATCCATTTCTATGTATTTGTACGTAGCCAGATGGCTAACAGAGATATCTTCTTCCCCACAAATAGTGATGATCTGGCCTTCCCACTCGAATTTCAGCTTCTGGTGAAGGGTAGACGTAACAGCGCCATCGGCATGGATCCAAGGTCTACCCAACAAATAGCTGTAGGCCGGCTGAATGTCCATCACATAGAAGGTAGTTTTGAAGGTTTGCGGGCCAATCATCACAGGCAGATCAATCTCTCCAAGCACTGATATTTTAGAGCCATCAAATGCTATCACTACCAAGTTACTTGGATGCAGTGCCATGCCATTATACTCCAGCTTCACTAAGGCTTTCTTTGGTAGAACATTGAGTGACGACCCAGTGTCCACCAGTACATGAGATAAAACAACACCCTTGCATTCCAAGGTGATATGTAAAGCCTTGTTGTGGTTGCGTCCCTCCGTTGTTAAGTCAGCATTGGTAAAGCCCAGTCCATGACTGGTATTGACATTTGCCACCACAGTTTCTAGCTGATTAACAGTAATCTCTTCCGGTACGTATGCTGCGTGCAGGACTTTCAATAATGCATTCCTATGAGCTTCAGAACACATCAACAGTGATAATATGGAGATTTTTGAGGGATTTTGGTGAAGCTGATCCACCACCTTGTAATCACTCCTTTTTATGATTCTCATGAACTCATCTACATCTTGCTCAAAAGATGTCTTCTGGGTTTCTTTGACAGCTGGCTCTTCAGGAACCACACTCTTTCCCTTTACTTTGGCAGCAACTTCTGCTTCGGCATTAGGTCTTTGTGCTTGTGAGGCAAAAAGGCGTCCGCTTCTGGTGAAGCCTCCGCCTCCCCCAACATTATCAATTTGTGGAGAAGAGGTTGAAGAATCCAAAGTGATTTTCTCCCCGTTGCAGTAGAGATCAGAGCCATAATGCCAAGGTATGGCATTACTGATTTCATAAGGAACTGGTCCGGGCACCGTGATGGTAACTGGACTGACTGCTGCAGAGGAGGGTACTGCAATGGTGTGTGGATCGTAGTAAATTGTGATCGGTGATCTGGCAGGAGGTGCCACTGCTTGTTGCTAAAAGTTGTTGTTTGGAGGAACATTTGATGGGTCGTAGTAGATGGTGACTGCTGAGACATCTTCATTAATTTCTGTTGGCGTTGTAGAAGCTTCTGGTGATAAAAAGGATGCTGATGTTGTAGAAGAAATGGTTGTTGACATTTGATTTGTTGAAGTGATGGATGAAGCCATTGTTGATGATATTGATGAATCAGTTGGAATGATTGTTGCTGCTGTTGTAGAAGAATCAGGAATTGTTGTCAAAGGAATTGCTGGATTGGTAGGCGCCGTTGTTGAGATTTGAAGGATACCATCCTTGATAAGACCATCTATGCCGCTTCTTAAATTATCACACCCGTTGACTGCAATGTTGCAATACCCACAATCGAGCTCACACCCGGGGAACACCTGGCACTCTAGAAGCTGAGCTTTAATTTCGACCAGAGGTGTTCGAATTTGTGCAACACTGGTGATCAGAGTAGATGGTTTGTCTTCCTCAATGGCATTAATCCTTGGCCCACCATGATTAGGCATAGGATTTCTGTTGACATTCGGAGGAGGTGTGAAGTTGAGGGCTTTGGAATCCACCAGATCTTGAACTTTCATTTGCAATGCTCTACACTTCTCAGTATTGTGGCCAGGTGCATTGGAATGGAAAGCACACTTGGCGTTGACATCATAATTCTTTGGGATATTGGAGGGATCTGGTGGTGCCAATGTCCTTAACTCAACCAAGTTAAGTTTCAAGAGTTGTGGCAATAAGGCGGCATAAGGCATAGGGATAGGGTCAATCACCCTGTTTGCCTGTGATGGTCTTTGTTGGAAGGGTCTTTGTTGTTGATTAATATTGTTGTTGTTGTAGGTTCTTTGTGGTGGATACTGAACTTGTTGTTGATAATGTGGTTGTTGTTGTTGTCGATATGCTGATTGCTGAGGAATCAGAGCTGGAATAGTGACAGCTGCTACTGCTCTGTGAACATACCGAGGTCTGCCCTTGCTGGCATGGATGGCATTTGATTCACCGGTCCTTCGAGGTCCCACAAAAGGCTTCCTGGAATTACTGGACGAACTTGCACCATTATCAGAAATTTTGCCCATTTTTAGCAGACTTTCTATTCTTTCACCGGCTATGACGACATCAGCAAAGCTGGTGGAAGAAAAGGCAGCCAGTCTATCAATGTATGTTCCTTGCAGAGTATTCATGAACATGTAGGCCATTTCTCTTTCCGACATGGGTGGTTGGACAGCAGCAGCAAGCTGTCTCCACCTTTGGGCATATTCCCTGAAGCTTTCTCTAGAGGATTGAGACATTCCCATTAGGAGGGTCCTGTTAGGAGCCATATCCAGGTTATATTGATATTGTCTGATGAAGGCTTCAGCTAGGTCCATCCATCATCTGATAGTAGCTCTAGTCAGGTGTGAGTACCACTCTCTTGAAGCCCCAGTCAAACTGTCTTCAAAGTAGAACATCCACAGCTTTTCATCCATGGTATATGCTTTAAGTCTCCCTAGAAAAGACTGTAAGTGAGTTCGTGGACAGGAGGTTCCATTGTATTTCTCGAAGCACGGAGGTTTTAACTTGTGGGGAATTCTTACCCCGTCTACTAACCCCATATCCATTACATCAAATCGTAAGGAGTTTTGAGACTCCAGAAATCTCAACTTCTCAGCAATTTCATCAAACCTCCTATCGTAGACTTCATCTCCAGCTCCCATGACAGTAAGCTGCTCTTCTTGGGGATCTTCTTGCAATATTCTCCCTCCAACAGTATTTCCTTGCACATTTCCCTGGATGTTGACTTCCGGATCTAGATGAGGTCCAAATACTGGTGGATTAACATGAGGCTGACCCCTTTCATTATTACTTGTTCCTCCAGTGCCCGGATGAGGTTCCTCGGGAGTTTGTCTTTCTACCAATGCCCTTAACCTTTCTTGGCTTTGGGACAAACCAGTCATCACAGTCATGAACTGGGCCATTTGGTTTCTCATCTCCACTCTTTCATTAGCCATCTGGGTTCTGACCTCAGTCAGGTCTTGCTGTACTTGCTCCATTAGAATACCCAGAAGATTGTTGCGAGTAGGATACCGGTGTGCACGGTTGACAGGGAACACTCTTCTGCGAGCAATATTTCCTGATGTCATAGCAAAGTTAGAAACAAATAAAAACAAAACCTACAAAACAAAATAAAAGTTAGTATGCAATGCAGTATGCTTATTTGTTTTCCAATGTATCCGGCTTGGTTCTTAGTTTTGACCTTACCAGACCTCGAGGAAGATGCTTTGATGTTGCTTGAGAAAAGAGAACCCAAATGGAAACAAACTAACAGATATATTACAAATGGTGAATAATACATAGTCTGTTTTACATCACATGCCCCTGGGGGTCAAAATAAAGAAAAAGTACATAAAATGGAAATGAACAACAAGCAAAGAAGTCAAACATCTAATCCAAACTCATCCTCCTTAACCTCCTTCAGAAGTGCCTCAGTCACTGGACAACCTGGATGATCTGTAATAGTCCTGATGAGGAGGTTTCTAGTGGCAATGGCAGTGGTCAGCTTCTTGTGCCTGTCCTGATCCTTTGATCTTTTCAAACCAGCCCTAAGCTTCAATTCTGAGATCTCCTTCTGGGCTGCCAGCAAAGCTTCCTGCTGTTTCCTTTCATTGGCCTCTAATTGCTCAATTCTGGCTTGAGTCCTCTTATCTTCTTGTGTCCGGGCTTCAGTGATCCTGACCCACCTAGCCTGACTTTCTTGTAGATAGAGTTCAGTCCTAGCCTTTTGAAGCTTGGCCTCCTTATAGGAATTCTTCAATATTTTCTCCCCAGCTCTTGATTTCTTGATGTAGTCCTCTGTTTTCTCAATCTTGGCCAGATGCTCCACCCTAAGCTTCTCCAACCTCTCAATGTCTAGACGGCCATCACTCCTTTCCCAAAGAGTCTTTTTCAGAGCTTGAGACAGATTTTCATTCCTCTCCTTCAGCTTCTCAAATTCTTCTAGGCTGATAGTTGCTGTTGGCTGTACTGTGGAGGGTCCAGGTGTGTCCTCAATGGTAAAAGGCATTCCGGTAATCTGAGCTCTAGCATGGGACCATTCATAGTACTGGTCTGAAGCAACATTATTACACTTTCCAAGAATAGCCACCCCCTTTGTCTGGATGTTGTCCCAAGCCCAGGATGCTTGTCTGACAACAACTAGGTTAGGTTTTATTTCACAATACAAGGTCTCAGCTAAATCTTGCACTCTAGGAGGGTGGACCAAAGCATAGCCCAGTTGTCTCTTAAACAGCAAAGGATTGTAGTTGATGCAACCCTTTACTCCTACCAGAGGTACATTTGGGTATTGCCTGCAGCTAGTGATGATGTCATTGCCCTTGGTGCTCTGGGTGCACCATCTGATGTCATCTGAAGTCAAAGCAATAAGTATCTTAGCCCAATTCTTCTGTTGGTGAGGATTTAGGAAGGCATCTGTCTTAGGTAAGTGTTTGAGCAGCCAAGTGTGAAACAAAGGAGCACATCACCTCACCAACTTCCCTCTCTGTTTCTCATTCCTCTGATGAATGGAATAATAGAAATCTCCCAGCAATGTAGGTACTGGGTTCCTCAGAAGGAAAAGATGAATGGCATTCTTGCTGATAAATTTGGGCTCATCTGCAAACAGTATAACCCCATATATGTTGAGGGCTAACAATGCACAGAATGTCCTCCACTCTCCCAAAGAGGCCTTTAGGATGGCCTGAGAGATCAAGAAATCCAAGTGCAAACCAGGGATCCCAGCCTTTGTTGTCATGTTTTGCTCAATCAAAGCAGGCTCTAGGTACAATGCTTTTGCTACTTCTCCATTGCTGGGAGCTGGCATCTCTGGGTTGAAGGGGACACCACCCTTGACAGGTACTCCAATCAATGATGAAAACTCCTCCAGCAGAGGTCCTAGCTGAAAGTCTGGGAATGTGAAGCATCTCAAAGGAAGGTCATAAAACTGTAGGCAAGTGTGGATCATGCTCCTCTGAGAAGGGTCCAGGTCCATAACCATATCTAGAATACCTCCATAATGCTCTCTGAATAATGGGATGTGGTTAGGAGTGATAAGTGATTGGACCTGCCTGATACCAGTCAACACAGGCTCAAAGAAATGGTAAGATATGTTGCTTTTCTTAGGAGTGGTCATGAGTGCTGATGAAGAGCTGAAGACAAGTGCTGATGAAGATCAAGACTGGTACTAGAGATGAGCCACTGATAGGCTAGTGCTGGTGATGAAGGCAGCTGAAGCAGGCAACTGATGAAGATAGCTGAAGCAAATAACTGATGAAACAGAGGTCTATGCAGATGAAGGGGTCAAAACCAAGCCAGATAAAATGTGGATACCCTGAAAAATAAATAAACAAATGTTAAATGATGCAATGATGATGTATGCAAATGATATGCAAGGGTTTGTGATCAAGCTGGATCTGATTATCTGTCTTGATACATAAGGCCCATGTATGTTCAGGAAATCCAGATGGAGGTTCAGAAATCCAGCAACCAAGGTAGGGGACTCAAATAAAGAGTCACATGTCCAGGGTTAAATCACAAGAACTGTCCAAAGTGAGGTACTCTTAATCAAACAAGTAACAGGGTATGATGTGGCCAATGGTACCTGCAAACCTGTAAACAGCCCAACCCCCTCACAGGTGGTGTTCTAAAACAAGGATCCTCAGACTTGGATCAGTTATGAGAAGTGTAAACACTTCTAACCCGGAGGTACAGTGTTTACAATAACCATAAAAGATCCTCCTCTAATATACCTCAGTTTCTGAAGGTCATAATAAAGGTCATCCAGACTTAGCAGGCTTCCCAGATAGCCCTAGCACTACAGGAAATCTGTAGCACAGAGTTCTCAAGAAGAAACCCATATCTGAACCGTGTTTCATATTCCCGCACCAGACCGAAATGGAATGGGAAAGATATTGAACCACTCTAGCCTAGGTGTCACTCAGGTCCCAGGTATAGGACCTTAAACCCTCAATGGAACCCCACCCACCAAGACAGAAGAACAGATCCAACAATGACAGTATGAAATATGAAAAACTGTAAAGAGAGCAATAAATAAGGCTGTACATAAAGCAATAAATAAAGCAACTATATAAACACAATTAACACATAACACCCCAGTAAACACAAATCAAACAAGCGCTAGGAGGAACCCACAAAAAGAACCAGAAGCCCTGGTTACAGTATAAAACTCCCCAGCAGAGTCGCCAAGCTGTCGCTCCCACCCAAATGACACCTGGTCAGAAGGGGTACAGACGCGAACGGTCGGCGAAAGAATAAAGGACACACAAGGGTGAACTCGAGAGAAAAGAGTCGCCAGCTAGGCATTTTTATCCCGAAGGAAAGGTAATGCTGCATAAACCTGAGAAAAGATATGGATAAGACGGTTGCGAACCAGAGAGACTGAGAAAGGGGGGCTGTTACAACCTGGAAAGGTATTAGCACCCAGATTGTCCGTCGTACTCGACGGGATCCACGCTTGAAAGATTTGTGTTTTAAAGGGGTAGTGTCAGTGCGATTTGTGTATCAAAGCTGGAAAGAATGCAAGTGTCAGTGTAAAATAAATGTGACGTGAAATATGTGAAGTGTCAGTGTAAGAACAAGAGTGAAGTGCTCAAGACTATGAGGCTTAAGGAATGATGTTAGAAGGAGGGGGAATATACAGAGACTTTTGTTCGATAATCGTTAAGTTGTGCCTACGTATCATCTCGTGCAATGAGGAAGTCAGAACACCGTAGTTCGACTCAAAGAGACTGAAAGATGAAATGACTTGTGAACTGCTTACTTGTCTATGCTCAAGTGTATGACCTGTCTGGTTCAGGTGCAAACTGTCTTGCATTAGACAGAAGAAGCAAGTTCTCGTTTGTGAATGAATGAGGTGAGAAAAGAATCCCGGAGGAGACGATTATTATTTGTTTTTGGGTTTTCAGTCTTTTATTGATTTTGGAGGTTTGTCATAAGAAAATGAGCTTAAGCCTAAACCAAGGGTTAGTAAACTCATCACATCCTCCCTTTGATTAGGGGTAATGAGAATACCTTAAGTATGAAGTAAACACTTCACACTTAATCACCATGATGTAAGATTAAGATCATTAACCTACTTGTAATTATTTAGATATTTTTGGAGTTTTTGTTTAGTGTTAAGTAATGAGTTTAAGCCTTAATCAAGGATTCAATGGACTCATTACACCATCCTAATAGAAGGATGATAGATGAGAACATTTAAGCTGAAGAAGATACCTCAACTTAATCCATGATTAGGGATTAACCTCATGACAAAACAAAGCCTTTATTAAAGTGGATTTTAGTTAATGGTAAGATTAAGAAGTGAATCTTATGGTTTTTAAGACAACTTGAGGGGGACTTGTCCATTAACACTAGGGTTAGTCCTTCTTAACCAATTAAGGAAGAATTAGAACCCTAATGCAAGGCCCAAGTTACAAGATATTGTCTTAGTGATTATTAAATGGATTGATTAAGAGATTTAAACACATTAAGGGTTTAACACTTAGGATTAAAGTTATACACTCCATCCTAATAGAAGGATGCAGGCATAAGCTTAATCACAAAGCCTTAAAACCTTTAGGGTTTAGTCCTGGATTATGAGATGAGAAGAGAAGACTCAAAGATGACACAAAGGCAAAACTAAATGGGGGACTAATCAAACCCTAATTGTTATCATGCTTGGGTGTTCCTAGGGTTTATGAAGCTTTGCAAGAGATCTTCAAGAGGGAAGCCACCAGGAGAAAAGCAGATGAAAGGAGAAAGAAACAGAGAGAAGCAAGACAACTTGCTTCACTTAAGAAGACAAGTTGCTTGAGGAAAGAGAGTGGGAAAGGGCATGAATGAGCAAGCTCACTCAAATACAAAAGATAAAATGCAGCAATGATGCATAAGAGAGATGAAAAGAGATTGTGAGAAGTGAAGGCAAATTCACTTCCCAAAACAACTTACCACCTGAAAAGTTAGCAAAATAAATGAAATGCAATGCAAATGGGATGAAATGTCATGATGCAAACCAAAGTCAGAAGCATAAACATGATGTTAATGATGCTAAGAGATGATGCAAACACATGGCAAGAGTTGTGGATGATCATACAAGGATGAGGATGCAAATGAAGCATGCTTTGAACCATGAAAGTTCATGAAAGTTTATGAAATGATATGAATGCATAACATGGCAAAGGAAGGATGCAATGATCAAACATGATTCTAATATGTCCCAAGATGTCTTATGAATCATGGGGATGTACAAAATGTCATGGCAAGTTCTTAAATGCAAGCAAATGAGATATGAATGCAAAGGAAGGCACAAATTAGGGTTTACATACAACATGCAATGCAAAAATTCAAAACCAGAAGCAAATGTCATGACAAAAAATTGAAAATGGGATAGAAGGAACCCTAACCCTACACAAGTTCACTGCCCAAAGGAGGGGACCTAACTCTTACCTAATAGGAGTTATGATTTTCACAAGTCAATTAGGGTTTTAAGGTACCTCACCATGAAAAATGCAAAACAAAATTGAAAATGGAAGATCAAATCAAACCAAATTTATCCTATAAACTACATGCTATGAAGGATGCAATGCAAGAAGAACCATCATCAAACTCTGAATGGTTAGGCAGAATAGATTTTTCAAAGTTTAAACAAAAATATTGCCTTTAAATGAATTTAATTCCAATGAAAAAGGTCAAAATAGTTCAAGAACCAAAAAGAAATTTGTTTTGAGGGTTTGATAATGTTTCTAAATGTTTTAAAATGAAATGTGAATTTTTTTGTGATTTTTAAATACCTAAATGCATTTTTAATTAATTAATTTCCATTAACTAATTAAAAATAAACATTTAAATGATTTAAAAATAATTTTTAATGCAAAAAATAAAAATAAAAATATTTTTGGGTTCTAAAAATTAATGAAATGCTTGACAAAAATTTTCTGAATTTTTAAATGTATTTTGCTATTTTTAATAATTCGTAAAAGATAAAACAAATTAAATGAAATAAAAATTGAATTTATGAGAAGTATGCAAGATCCACGACTGATATTCAAATGGGACGCGCGGGAGTTGACTGGCGCCAGATCCAGTGGCTGAGATTCAAACTGACCAAATTAAACTAAACCTAATTAATTAATTTAATAAACTAGGATTAGGGTTTTGATGAGAGATCTGGTCCATTCAAACGCGCGGGAGTCAACACAAGTCAAACAAATCCATGGCTGAGATTCAAACTGAGCCCTAAATGCAATTAATACACTAATGACTTTCAGGTGGCCGGAAATGACCTCCGGTCATCTTCTCCGGCCACACCCCTCCCTGAAAATTGCTAACTTCTTCCCTAGGCTTCTAAAATCCAATCTCTCTGCCCAGAAATGATCCTCATACATCATACATCAAGAATCAACAAACAAACAACATTTAAAACACATCAAAAGTGAGAATCGAACCAAAACAGTTCTAGGTCAAAAAATTTCAGAACACGAATACATACTCATTTCTCAATCATTTTCAAAACAAAACACATCAACATGATCACTGAAGCATAGAGAATCATTTAGTAACTTAAAAACATGTTTCTGGAAAAAATGTTCTTGAGCTCACCTGAACTGGAGCTTTGATCTTTGGAACTTTCTGGCTGTCTCTTTGATCCAAAACGCCTCTAATGAACCTCCTGAGAAGCTTGCAATGCTTGGTTGGAGTTTAGTGTGGCTGGTTTAAGAGTTTGATGAAGTTCTGTTCAAGGGAAGTGAAAAATCGTGTTTCTGTTTGTGGGCTTTTCAGGGCAAATTGATGGTTGGGAAATGATCAGAGGATCATGGTGAATGGTTTTGTGAAGTTTGCTTGGAAGTTTGATGCTTGTGTGATGAGTTTCGAAACAAAATGCATAAGAGGTGAGTTTTGAGGATGTTGACTTGTGGGAGAGATTAGGCTGTGTTGTGTTAAGTGTTGAGTCCCATTTTGTCCATGTATCAAGTTTGGATAGGTCAGAGAGTTGTTGCTGGCCTAACTTGATTGGTATGGGCCATTTTGCATAAAGTCAACTTTTGTGTAAGAAGAGGTATGGGCTGGTTCAGTCAAGGTACAAGGGCATGGCTTGGATCAGCTGTGATCAAGGAGAACCATGGAAGTGGATTTGAGGCAATGTAGCAAGTGGATTAGAAGCTTTGATCCATTTTGCAATTTTGGGGAAGTTTGGCCCCTTTTGAAATTTGTGAAGTTCATGGCATGAAACTTGAGAAATTCTTGTGCAATTATGAGTTTTGGGTCATGGGTGAGGTTTGTGTAATGCTTATAAGTTGATTTGAAGTCACAATTGGCCTTGGCATGTGAAATTGCTAGTTTCCCTCTTTGTGCAAAAGTGAAAATTTCATGATTTTTCCCAACTTTGTAAGGCCATAACTTTTGATCCAAAATGAATTAGAATGAGTTCTAGTACTTTTTGAAAATGGGAGGATCCATTCTACAACTTTCATGACCAAAGTTTTCTCATTTGAAGCATTTTTGAATCAAAAAGAGAAGGTTGAAAAACTTTCCCAAAATGGCAAGTTTTCATTACAAGTCACTTTCCCAAAAAGGCAACTTTGCAAATGGCTTGAAATTCTTCAATTTTGTGAACTTATAACACCTCATATGACCAAATAAAGATCATACACATTCAAAATGATGGAGAATGCCCTTTGGTTGGGTCATTGGGGGCCTCAGATGCCCTGATTTTGCACTGACTTGCTCAAGAAGTCATCTCTTGATCAGATGCCTTCCCCATTGAATTTATTCATGAAAATTGATATGCATGATCCTTATATCATATAGAGACCAATAGAAACAAGAATGACCAAAAAATTTGGAGTTATGGCCTTTGAAACCAAAACCCTAATTCTAGGTCATCTGTGCAGTTAAACCCGGCTCTGCTTCCATGCCTTTCCCAGCTCTTGTGATTATTTGACTTCCTTGACCTTGTGAGGATATAATATGATGCTTGAACATACATGGACCCTCTTGAGGTGATTGAAGACCTTTGGAGAAGCTCAAATAGCCCAGGGATTGCTCAGATCACAAACCCTAGATACAGATGACTTTGAATCAATGTAGTGAAACAAAAATGCAATATGAGATGCGATGATTGAACTTATGCATATGAAAAGATCACAAGCCATGGTGAAATGGGTGAGGTCAAATTTGGGGTGTTTACACGTCTGTATCATCATCTCTGAACACGCGTCAACATTTGTTTCTACCGATACTCGTCCATATCATGATCTTAAGGATGCTCGTCCGCATCTTTAATCTATACACAACATCAAAATACTTATACCTTTTATTTCTAAAGCGTAAGCACTCATCTGTGTTTACCATTTACCAGTAAGTCTCCAACATAACAACTTTTCTTCCATCCGACATTCGTCCTATGTCGTGATACTTTCGGCAGCCATACCCTGCCAGGTGATCGTCCTTCACCTTTGGATGATCATCCCTCATCCCCTTCCTCTAATGGAGTCTCCATTATTGAAACCCTTTTCTATCCGACATTCGTCCTATGTCGTGATATTTAGCAGCCGTCCCCTGCTAGGTGATCATCCTTCACCTTTTGATGATCGTCCTTCATCATTTTATTTGATGGCCGTCCCCATCGTTGATCTTGTTACCCGACATTCATCATATGTCGAGATAAAACCTGAGAGCAGTTGTACCCTTCTAGGTGATCGCCCTTCACCTCTTGATGATCATACTTCATCATGTTTATCCGATGGCCGTCCCCATCGTCAACTTTTTTTCTATCCGACATTCGTCCTATGTCGTGGTAAAGAGCAGCCGTCCCCTGCTAGGTGATTGTCCTTCACCTTTGATGACCGTCCCTCATCATTTATTTCATTTATTCTTTAAACTGATGGCCGTCCCCATCTTTGTTTACTTTTCTTTGCAAACCTGATGGCCGTCCCCATCACTGCTTTTACTTTAATCCCCAGAGAACCTTGTTACTTTGCTTGATGGCCGTCCCCATCATGATCTCTTTATTTCCCCAGCTTGTTGGCCGTCCCCGTCATTGCTTTACCCCCAGCAGTCGTCCTCTGCTCGATGGTCGTCCTTCATCGCCCGCATTTTATTAATCATGCTATACTTTCTTTTACAATTTATATCCCTTTTCTTCTTCTCCTCAGTGAGTGCAAATTTTGGACTGTCTTTGGTATTCAACCACAAGTTATCTTGTTTGTCTGTTAAGCCTGTCCCTTACATCCTGCACAACTAACTCATGTTTGAATAGGGGCAGCTGTAAACACCCCAAATTTGTCCTCACTAATTTAACCTTTTACTTGTGATCTTTTCATCTTTGCATAAGTTTAAGCATATCATCTCATATTGCATTTTTGTTTCACTGCATAGTTCAAGTTCATCTACATCTAGGGTTTGTGATCTGAGCAATCCAAGGATCCATCTGAGCCATCCCAAAGGCCTCAAAGCATTCCAGGAGGGTCCATGTGTGCTCTATCATCATATTATATCCCTCAAAGATCAAGGAAGTCAAGAAATCACAAGAACTTGGAAAGCATGGAAGCAGAGCTAGGGTTTTGGTTTCAGAGGCCATAACTCCAAATTATTTGGTCATTCTTGTTTCTAATAGTCTCAATATGTTATAAGGATCATGTATACCAGGTTTGATGAAGAAATTCATTGTGGAAGTCATCTGTTCACTAGGTAACGTCTTGAGCAAGTCAGAGCAAAATCAGGGCATCTGAGGCCCCCAACAATGGAACCAAAGTGATATTTTCATAAAATTGAAGTTATATGATCTTTATTTCATCATTGAAGTGCTTGGAAGTTCACAAAATTGAAGAAATTTGAGCTAAACCAAAAGTTTCCTAAAATGGAAATGACTTGTAATGGAAACTTTCCATTTTGGGAAAGCTTTTCAACCTCCTCTTTCTCAACCAAAAATGCTTCAAATGAAAAATTGTTGGTCATGAAAGTTGTAGATTGGATCATTCCCTTTCCAAAAAGTACAAGAACGTGTTCTAATTCATTATGGAACTCAAGTTATGGCCTTGTAAAGTGGGCAAAAATCCTATAATTTTCACTTTCACACCAAAGAGGATTTTTTGCAATTTCACATACCAAGTCATTTTGTGACCTCTAATCACTCTCTAAGCATCATACAAACATAATACATTGCATTGTGACCAAAAGTTCCCAATGAATCACAAGTTTCTTTGGCTTGCATCACAAGAAATCACAAAAGGGGCAAAATGCATAACACTTGCAAAACCAATGAGATCTTTCCCTCCAAGCCATCCAGCTGCATAATCTCAATCCCATGGCTATCCTTGATCAATGTTGAACCAGGACATGCCATGGAACATATGCTACATGAGCCCATACCTCAAGTACACAATTTGTTGACTTTTTACAAATGGACCCATACCAATCAACTGCATCCACAACCACTCTCTGGCGAGTAGGGTTATGTTATGTAGACCAAAAGCAAGCCATAACATAACACACACAAGCCTGAATCATCAGATACACCAAGTTTCACAAAATCACCTTCAAGCTTCAAACTTTCGAAACACTCTGTCCAGCCACTCAAACCTCAAACAAACTTCACCATTCAACTCACCATCATCAATAGAACATTTCCCAACCATCAAACAAGCCTGAAACCCCACAAACACAAAACACGATTTCAGACCAGTTGGAGTGTAACCTCTCAATCCATCCATTCTAAACTCTTTCAAAGCATTGAAATAGTATCAAGGGATCAAGTGGAGGCCATTTTCACAAGAGAGAGGTCCAGAAAGTGCCAAACTGAGAAAGCTCAAGCTCAGGTAACCTCAAGAACTTTTTTTCCAGAAATGAAATTTTAAGTTCCTAAATGAATCTATGTGATATGTTGATCATGTTGATGTCTTTATTTTTGTAAATGGTTGCGTATTAAGGATTTCATGAGCTTCTGAAACTTTTGACCTAAAACTTGTTTGATTCGATTCATGCTTTTCATGCTTGATAAATGTGTTTTGATGCTTGATTCGTGCTTAGGGTTGTTAGATGATGTGATCTGGAGCTTTAGAGCTCTGGAAATGACCTAGGGAAGAAGTTGGGTTAAGGGTCCTGCCGGAGAAGATGACCGGAGCTTGCTCCGGTCACCTGAAAGTGATTAGGTTAGTTAATTAGAGTTAACGCGTCAGTTTTAATATAAGCCTTTGGATTTAGCTTGCCGCGTGTTTGGACGGATCAGATGCATCCACTTAACCCTAATTCTTAATTAATTAAGTTAATTAATTAATTTAGCCAGATTCAATCTCAGCCCCACATCTGCGCGTGCAGTCAAAGCAAGTTCAAACCTGAACCATTAGATCAATTGACTTCCCTTTATTTTAATTTTTATTTCATTTAAACTCCATTTTCTTTGTCATTTTATTTAAAATACCTAGAAAAATCATAAAAATATTTCCTCCAGCATTTTAATTCCAAATATTTTTCTTCACCCAAAAACATTTTTATTTTTATTTTTTGCATTAAAAAATCATTTTAAAAATATTTAAATGTTTATTTTAATTAATTAATGGAAATTAATTAATTAAAATACCATTTAGGTTTCTAAAAATTCCAAAATAAATCACATTGCATCTTAAGACATTTAGAAACATTGTTAAACCATTCATACAAATTTCTTTTTGGTTTTGATCCAATTTTGACATTTTTCTTGAATTTAGGGTTCATAAAATTCCCTTTTTGGAACCCTAACTTTGAAAATTATTTTCTGCCTAACCATGAAGGTTTTGACAATGATTCTTTTTGTATTGTTTTCCATATAGCATGTAGTTTCTAGGATATGTTTGTCATGAATTTATCTTTCATTTTCAAATTGATTTGCATTTTATCTTTTAAGGTACCCAAAAACCCTAGTTAACTTAGAAAAATCATAACTTTCTTTAGGTTAAGAGTTGGACCTTCTCCTTTGGGTTGTGATATTATATGGGGTTAGGGTTTGTTTGAGCTCATTTGCAAATTTTTATCATGTGAATTGCTTCTGTTTTGATCATTTGCATCTCATCTTTTCATGTAACCCTAATTTTGCTTCCATACTTGCATCTTACATTGCATTGCATGAACATATGAACTTTCCATGACATCCTAAGCACTTGTATGCCATATTAGACATCTTAAGACATTGCTTGAACATTTCTTGGTCATTTCTTCATACATTTGCTATGCCTTGCATCCATTTCATTTCATAAACATCCATGTGTTTTCATGTCTCCCATTTGCCTCATTTGCATTCATTCTCTTTGTATGAACATTCATAACACTTGGTTTGACTTTGCATCATCTCATAACATCATTTTCATCATGGGATTGCTTCTGATTTTGGCATTTTCTCATTACATATGCATCATTTCATGTCATTCTTTCCTTATGCATCTTGTGGTAACATTTTCAGGTGGTAAGTTAACTTGAGAAGTGAATTTGCCTTCACTTCTCATTTCTCTTCATCTCTTCATATGCATCCTTGCTGCATTTTCCATTGTCTTAGAATGATCTTGCTCATTCATGTTCGCCTCTCACTTTCTTTCTCTAAATCACTTATCTTCTTCAATGGAGTAAGTAACTTATTAATCTGCCTCTCCTTCCTTTCATCTGCTTCTTCCATTGGTGGCTTCTTTGAAGATCTTTCTCAAGCCTTAAAAACCATAGGAATACCCAAGCATGATAATAATTAGGGTTGTAAGTAGTCCCCCTTTAGCTTTTACCTTTGAGTCTTCTTTGTGTCTCTCTTCTCACCTCATCATTAGAGACTAAACCTTTAAGGCTTCAGGACTTTGGAATTAGGGTTATGCCTGCATCCTTCTCTTAGGATGGAGTGTATAACTTTAACCCTAAGTGTTAAACCCTTAATTTGTTTAAACCTCTTAATAAATCCATCTTAATAATCACTAAGACATTAACTTGTAACTTGGGCCTTGCATTAGGGTTCTAATTCTTCCTTTATTGGTTAAGAAGGACTAACCCTAGTGTTTAATGGACAAGTCCCCCTCAAGTTGTCTTACAAACTTAAAATCCACTTCTTAATCTCATCCCTTAATTAAAATCCATTTAATAAAGGCTTGTTTTGTCATGAGGTTAATCCCTAATCATGGATTAAGTTGAGGTATCTTCCTCAGCTTAAGTGTGCTCATCTATTATCCTTCTATTAGGATGGTGTAATGAGTTCACTAATCCTTGATTATAGCTTAAACTCATTACCTAACACTAAACAAAACCCCCCCAAAAAAAACATTTAAATGATCACAAGTAGGTTAAGGATCTTAATCCTACATCATCATGGTAATTAAGTTGAGATGTTTATCTCATACTTAAGGTATTCTCATTATCCCTAATCAAAGGGAGGATATGATGAGTTTACTAACCCGTGGTTTAGGCTTAAGCTCATTAACTTATGACAAACACAAAAGGAAAATAAAAGATTGAAAACACAAACAAAACAAACCATAATCGTCTCCTTTGGGATTCTCTTCTCATCATCTTCACTCACAAACGAGAACTTGCTTCTTCCGTCTAATTCAAGACAGTTAGCACTCGAGCCAGACGAGTCATACACTTGAGCATAGACAAGCAAGCAGTTCATGGTCAATTTATCTTTCAGTCTCCTTGAGTCGAACTACGGTGTTCTGACTTCCTCATTACACGAGAGGATACGTAGGCATAACTTAACTGTTATCGAACAAAAGTCTCTTTGTCATCCCCCTCTTTCAGTTTTCTTTCTAAGCCTCATTCCTGAGCACCTCACTTCACTTTCTTGCACTGACACTTGTACATTCTTTCCTAGCTTTTGCGCATAGATAGTACATAAACTACCCCCTTTAAACACAATATTTTAAGTATGGATCCCATCGAGTACGACGGACAATCTGGGTGCTAATACTTTCCCAGGTTATAATCACCCCCTTTCTCAGTTTCTCTGGTTCGCAACCGTTTTATCCATATCTTTCTAGGTTTATGCAGCATTACCTTTCCTTCGGGATAAAAACGCCTAGCTGGCGACTCTATTCATCTTCACTTCATTTATTCCTTTCTCCGACCTTTCGCGTCTGTACCCTATCTGACCATGTGCCTTTTAGGGGGAGCGACACCCCTATTCAAGCATGAGTTAGCTGTGCAGGGTGTAAGCGCCTGGCTTAACAGACGAACAAGATAACTTGTGGTTGAATACCAAAGACAGTCCAAAATTTGCACTCATTGGGGAGAAGAATAAAATGGATATAAATTGTAACAGGTAGTATAGTATGAGTATCAAATGAAAATGATGGAGGACGACCATCGAGTAGAGGACGACTGCTGTGGATGAAAATGGTAAGCAAAGCAATGACGGGGACGACCATCATGTTGGGAAATAAAGAGACCGCGACGGGGACGGCCATCGGGTAAAGAAGTAAAACTCTCTAGGGATTTTAAAGAAATGAAGAAAGCATTGAAGGGGACGGCCATCAGGTTAAAGGGTAAATAAACCGCGACGGGGACGACCATCGGGTAAAAGAATAAATGAAATAATGATGAGGGACGGTCATAAAAAAGTGAAGGACGATCACCTAGTAGGGGACGACTGCTGAAAATATCACGACATAGGATGAATGCCGGATAGAAAAGATCAATGATGGGGACGACCATCGGATAAACATGATGAAGGACAATCATCAAGAGGTGAAGGACGATTACCTAGCAGGGAACGACTGCTTTTGGGAATTATCTCGACATAGGACGAATGTCGGATTACAAAGATCGACGATGGGGATGGCCATCAGATAAATGATGAGGGACGGTCATCAAAAGGTGAAGGACAATCACCTGGCAGGTGACGGCTGCCAAAAAGATATCGCGACATAGGACGAATGCCAGATAGAAAATTCCAACAATGGGGATTCCACTAGGGAAAGGATGAGGGACGGTCATCCAAAGGTGAAGGACGATCACCTGGCAGGGGACGGCTGCCAAAAGTATCGCGACATAGGACGAATGCCGAATAAGAGGATCAACGATGGGGATGACCATCGGATAAATTGATGAGGTACGGTCATCAAAAGGTGAAGGACGATTACCTGGCAGGGGATGGCTGCCGAAAATATCACGACATAGGACGAATGTCGGATAGAAAAGAAATTGTTTTGTTGGTGACTTCTGGGGAATGGTAAACACGGGCGAGTGCTCACGCTTTAAAATAAATGGTATAAGTGTTTGACAATGTGTATAGACTAAAGATGCGGACGAGCATCCCTAGGACTACGATACGGGCGAGTATCGATAGAAGCAAACGTTGACACGTGTTTAAGGATGATGATACAGACGAGTATCAATCGGTTGAGCAAGGAAAACAGACGAGTGTTGATCTGACAGGGAGGTGATATATACAAGATACAGATGAGTATCAGAAGATGGTGTATAAGTATGTACAAGTGTTGGATCTGGTGGGGAAATATGTGCAAGTCACGGACGGGTGTCAAAAAGATTGAGCAAGGGACATGGACGAGTGTTTGACTTGCTGGGGAAGTATGACACAGACGAGTGCCAAAAAGAATATGTACCAGTATGAACAAGTATCTATATCGAGAGTGCAAAAGGTATTCTGGTTTTGTCTGCGGGGGATAAGCTTTTGTATATTGCTGGTGAAGTGATTTTGATGTTCTCATGTGATTGGCTCGAACTTGTCTTATGATCATGCAAATGTTTGATTTTTGCCGTAATGCTCCGTGTTAGACGGAATGCTACGCTTATTTTGGGGGAAAATGATGCGAATTCTATGATTATGCAAATGAGAGAACCGATCTGAGATCCGGATCCTGCGGGGAGAAAGATCTCTGGGTGATCTGTCTAGAGAGAGAACTCTGTTGGGGAAAGAGATCATTGGCCGATCTGTGGGGAGAAAAAGATCACTGAACAATCTTCTAGAGATCTCTGTGGCAATCTGGGGGAAGAAATCTATGGGGATCCCGGCTGGGGAAGCTTCCGTTGAAGAGACTAATACTGGGGATGAGAAGGCTTCGGCAACTCCGCTGGGGAAGAGTATTTCAGGCATTGCTCTACTGGGGAGAAACTGGCAACTTTGCGGGAAAGCGATCCTGCCAACTTTACTGAGGATGAGAAAATCATGTCAACTCTGATGGGGGAACAACAATTTAAGCATTGCTCGGGAGATTATGCTTCGGGAAAAAAGAACTTATGGGAAGTAATATGCTGTAACTCCTTCGTCCATGTGACACGCTGGGGATTTAATGAGTTTTTTGAAGGATCCTCTGAGGGGATGACAGCTTCGTGGGGGATACTCTCGTCAAGTAATCCTGCTGATGAGGTAATTGCTGACTTGGCTGGGGATATAATGCTTGATATGCCCCATGTTGTCAGATTGTCTGAATTGAGTACCTGCAACTTGTTAAACAAAGGAAACACACAAGTGTCCCGAGGTATCCTCAACCGGATTCCTTCATAGGATTTAGAATTATCTCGGAGCAACATATTTCCTCAAGCATTATATTGAAAATGGCTTATATGTTTTCATGCAAGTGTTGTATTATAAACTTTGGACATTTTGCAAACGAAAACATAAATGTACAAAACAAAGTGTGACTGAAAATTCTGATTTTATTGATTTTGTGTGCCTTGAATAGGCAAGTACAATGAAAGAAGCGAATTCCTAAATGGAGGAGATTGCTGTAAATTGAGAAAATAAAAGTGTTGGCAATGTTGAAGCTGACGCTCCAGTGAGTTTCCTTTGATATGACCTGTATGACCTTGACGTTCTTCTTAGATTGCTTCCTGAAGAAAGTTGATTCTGACCGACGCTTTATCCTTTCGAAGCTTTCCATGTTGTGAGTGATACAGACGAATTCGGAATGCAGTTGTTCGCTTTTTCCCTGATTTTGCGTGGATCGCCCTTTCGGGTTTTCAATCCACAGGGATACCCATGTTTGCCTAAGTTGTCCGATGTGGCTTTTCAACTCAGTGGGTGTGCATTTTTTTCAATTTTCCTATATTTTTGCCCGACTCTTTTTATTCTGTTTTTGACTTGCCGGGATGCCCTATTTTTTCCTGGACTTACATTCTGTTTTTATGTCCAACAGGTCTTTTAAGCGAAGTATTTTTTAACTGCATTTGAATTCATAGGAGATAAGAAATCCTCGCCATCCATAGTAGTGAGCATCAGTGCCCCATCAGAGAAGACTTTCTTTCTTTACTATGAATAGGCCTTCATAGTTTAGCTTCCATTTTCCCCTGTGGTCTGTATGAGGAGGAAGAAGTCTCTTCAGAACAAGCTCTCCCACTTGGTATTCCCGAGGTCACACTTTCTGATCGAAGGCTTTCTTCATTCGCTTTTGATATAACTGCCCATGACAGATGGCTTCTAATCTCTTTTCTTCAATCAGACTTAGTTGATTAGATCGATTGGACCCATTCTGCTTCATCCAGTTTCACATCCATCATTACCCGCAAGGAGGGTAGTTCAACTTCAACAGGTAGGACCGCTTCCATACCATACACAAGCTGATAAGGTGTTGCCCCAGTAGATGTTCTGATAGAGGTTCGGTACCCATGCAAGGCAAATGGTAGTATTTCGTGCCAGTCTTTGTAGGTGACTACCATCTTTTGCACAATCTTCTTGATATTCTTGTTAGCGGCTTCAACAACGCCATTCATCTTTGGCCTGTAAGGAGAAGAGTTGTGATGTTGAATTTTGAAGTCCCGACAAAGTTCTACCATCATCTTGTTGTTCAATTGGAACCATTATCGGTAATGATTCGCTCGGGAACTCCATATCGACAGATGATATCCCTTTTCAGAAATCGAGCTACCACTTGCCTGGTGACATTCGCATACGTAGCCGCTTCAACCCATTTGGTGAAGTAATCAATGGCTACCAGGATGAATCTGTGGACATTTGAAGTAGTTGGTTCAATCTTTCTAATCATATTAATGCCCCACATGGCGAAGGGCCAAGGTGAAGACATTACATTCAAAGGATTTGGAGGCACATGCACTTTATCAGCGTAGATCTGGAATTTGTGGCATTTTCTGGCATAAGCACAACAGTATGCATCCATTGTGATCCAATAGTAACCGATCTTAATAACTTCTTTTCCATTGCATGTCCTTCGGCATGGGTGCCGAAAGAGCCTTCATGTACTTCGTGCATCAGTAGGTATGCTTCCTTCTTGTCAACACATCTAAGCAAGACCATATCGAAGTTCCGCTTGTACAAAGAACCATCAGTATTGAGGAAGGAACTGCCGGCTAGCCTTCTTAATGTCTTCTTATCATTAGACGATGCCCCAGGTGGGTATGTCTGAGTTTCCAAGAAGAATTTGATGTCGTGGAACCAAGGCTTGTTATCAGTGACAGTGTCCACAGAGAATACATATGCCGGTCTGTCTAGTCTGGATACCAAAATCCGAGGTACATAATTAGAGGCCTGTACTTTGATCATGGACGAAATGGTAGCCAAAGCGTCTGCAAACTGATTCTCATCTCGAGGGATGTATTCAAGCTTAACTGTTGTGAAGACGATCAACAATCTCCTCATATAGTCACGGTAGGGAACCAGATGCTCCTGATGAGTGTACCATTTGCCGTTGGTCTTGTTGATTACCAAAGCTGAATCTCCGAATACATTCAAGGTTTTGATCTTGAGGTCAATGGCTTCCTCAAGACCCATGATACAAGCTTCGTACTCTGCTTCGTTGTTAGTGCAGGGAAAGGTAACCCTTGCTGAGAAAGGCATATGAACCCCTTTAGGTGTAATAAGCATTGCACCAACCCCAGGACCGTTGCAACTAACTGCCCCATCAAACATCATAGTCCATGCTTCTTTTGGGTCAGGCCCTTCAGTGTGAACTGGTTCTTCACAATCTTTCACTTTTAATAACATGATGTCTTCATTAGGGAAGTCAAATCTCATAGGCTGGTAATCATCAATGTGTTGCTCAGCCAGATAGTCAGACAATACGATGCCTTTGATGGCTTTCTGAGAGGTGTACTGAATGTCATATTCTGTAAGAATCATTTTCCATCTTGCAACCCTTCTGGAAAGTGTTGGCTTCTCAAATATGTACTTGACGGGGTCCATATTTGAGATCAATAAGTTAGTATGAGTCAACATATACTGTCTTAGTCGGCAAGCAGCCCACGCTAAAGCACAAAAAGTTTTCTTGAGCAGTGAATAACGTTGTTCACAGTCGATAAAATTTTTGCTTAGGTAGTATATTGCATACTCTTTTCGATCAGACTCGTCATGCTGGCCCAACACACACCCCATTGACTCTTCTAGTACTGTCAGGTACAAGATTAGAGGTCTTCCTTCAACTGGAGGCATGAGAATTGGAGGTTCTTGTAGATATTCTTTGATTTTGTCAAAAGCTCTCTGACATTCATCGTTCCACCTGACTGTTTGTTCTTTTCTTAACAGCTTGAACAAGGGTTCACAGGTTGCAGTGAGATGAGATATGTACTTTGAGATGCAGTTCAATCTACCTAAGAACCCTCGAACTTCTTTCTCAGTCTTAGGTGCAGGCATTTCCTGAATAGCTTTGACTTTATCGGGATCAACCTCAATTCCTTTTCCACTTACAATAAAACCCAGTAGCTTACCAGAACGTACCCCGAATGTGCATTTGTTGGGGTTCAACCTTAACTGATACTTCCTCAGAAGCTTGAACAGTTTCAAAATATTTACCAAATGCTCTTCCTCTGTAAGGGACTTGGCAATCATATCATCTACATAGCACTCGATTTCCTTATGGATCATATCGTGGAATAATGTTACCATAGCCCGTTGATATGTTGCACCGACATTCTTCAAACCGAACTACATTACTTTGTAGAAGAACGTGCCCCAGGGTGTGATGAATGTTGTCTTCTCCATGTCTTCAGGTGACATCTTAATCTGATTGTATCCAGAAAATCCATCCATAAAAGAAAACACCGAGAACTGAGTTGTGTTATCCACCAATACATCAATGTGAGGTAATGGGAAGTCATCTTTCGGGCTAGCTTTGTTCAGGTCTCGGTAATCCACACACATACGCACCTTGCCATCCTTCTTAGGTACAGGTACAATGTTAGCAACCCAATGCGGGTAACTAGTTACAGCGAGAAAACCGGCGTCCCACTGCTTTTGTACTTCCTCTTTGATCTTCATGGCCATGTCTGGGCGAGTACGGAGCAACTTCTCTTTAACTGGCGGACAATCTTCTTTCAATGGTAGCCTGTGCATGACAATATCCATATCCAAGCCCGACATATCTTGATAGGACCAAGAAAAGACATCGACATACTCTCGAAGCATACTGATGAGCTGTTCTTTCACTGGAGCTTGCAGACTAGCCCCGATCTTCTCTTCTTTTACATCTTCCTCGGTACCAAGATTGACAGTTTCAACTTCCTCCTGATGAGGAACAATCAATTTTTCCTCTTGTCTCAATAACCTGGCCAATTCCTCAAGCAAATCATAGTCTTCATCAACCCCTTCATCTGCTTGATTAATTAGATTGTCGAAGTCATACGAGGTCATAGCAGTGTCGTTATCGGTGCAATCTGGAGGACTATCTCTACAAGGGTTGAGATTTTTTCATTTTAGTGATTGATTTTATCTTATTTAGAAAACGTGAATGAAGTTTTATTAAGAAAAACATTGCCATTTATTGTTTTCTGCAAAAAAAAAAAATGAAAAGACAGTGAGCGAAAAAGATTGTTTGCAAAACATGTCCATTGTTCATTAATCATTTATTTGCACAAAATACATATATTGCCCTATTACAAAATGAGTCCTAACACCTTGGGCAAGATGCAGGACTTGATGCATGCTTAAACATGAAATAATAATTACTCTACAGCAGTAACCCTTATAATTTCCTGGGATGACCAGTTGAGGACTTCTTGGCCCGGGACTCTTGGACAAATCCAGCTTTCTAGGTTGAAGTCGCTTTCAGCCTCGTCTTCCACATTGTTGATTGCATCTGGGGTCAACATTCCCCCACTGATAAACTTGGGAGCTTCAGCAACCTCCTCTTGGACCTGTCGGGATAGTTTGTAACCCAAACCAAACTTGTCATCCTTGATCTGAACTTCCAGCAGCTTTCCCTAGCCTTGGGCATTCCCGTTTTCAACAACCTTTCGAGCTTGTTTGTAAGAAGAAATTGGAGTACCATACACTTCAGTTGTTGCTTCATTGACATTGAGGGCTTCAAAACCTTGACTCATCATCTCATGGATCTCTCCATCCATTTCAATGTACTTATATGTAGCCAGATGACTGACAGATATGTCCTCCTCCCCACAAATGGAGAAAACTTGGCCTTCCCACTCATATTTTAATTTCTAGTGAAGGGTCAATGTTAGGGTGCCGGCGGCATGAATCCAGGGTCGACCCAACAAACAGTTGTAGGCAGGCTGAATGTCCATCACATAGACGATAGTTTTGAAAATATATGGGCCAATTACCACAGGCAACTCAATTTCTCCAAGAACCGATCTCTTAGAACCATCAAAGGCTCTCACAACTAGGTTACTCGGGCGAAGTGCACGACCATCATACTCCATCTTGACTAAGGCTTTCTTCGGAAGGACATTGAGAGATGACCCAGTGTCAAACAAAACATGAGAAAGTATAACACCTTTACACTCTAAGGTGATATGTAAAGCCTTGTTGTGGTTACGGCCCTCCGTAGTCAGATCAACATCGGTGAACCCTAGTCCATGACTAGTATTGACATTTGAAACCACCGTCTCTAGCTGATTAATTGTAATCTCCTCAGGCACGTAAGCTGCATGCAAGACTTTGAGAAATTCATTCCGGTGAGCCTCGAAACACATAAGCAGTGATAGAATAGAGATTTTAGAGGGTGTCTGATGGAGCTGGTCAACAACTTTGTAGTCACTCTTCTTGATAATTCTCGTGAACTCATCTACATCCTGATCAAAGGATGTCTTCTGAGCCTCCTTGAAAATTGGTTCTTCTGGCACCACATTCTTGCCTTTAGCTTTGGCAGCAACTTTTTGTTCAGCATTAAATCTGGGAAATTGTGACGCGAAGAGACGCCCGCTTCGAGTGAAGCCTCCGCCTCCCCCGACATTATCAATCTGTGGTGTAGAAGTTGAAGAATCAAGAGTGACTTTCTTTCCGTTGCAATAAAGATCTGAGACGTAATGCCAAGGCACGACATTGCTTCTATCATATGGAACTCGTCCGGGTACCATGATGGTGACCGGACTGATTACTGCAGAAGAAGGAGTTGTGACAGTTTGTGGATCATAGTAGATGGTGACAGGAGATGTGATTGCAAATGATGCTGGTGTAGGAAGTTGTTGATGTTGATGTTGATGTTGCTAAAAGTTGTTGTCAAGAGAATCCAGAACATGAATGGTTGTTGGGTCATAATAAATGGTGACCGTTGAGATATCTTCATTGATGGTTGTTGTTGTTGTAGTAGACTCTGTTGAGATAATGTTTGCTGATGTTGTAGAAGATTCCTTTGGAATGGTGTTTGCTGATGTTGTAGGAGAGATGTCTGATGAAGTGATGTTTGCTGGTGTTGTAGGAGGAATGGTTGTTGATGTTGTAGGAGCTGGAACTGTTGAAGTGATCTGTAAAATGCCTTCTCTGATAAGACTGTTGATGTCGGTCTTCAAATTTGCACAACCATTGGTAGAAATCTTGCAAGCTTCGCAATGGGCCTCACAACCTGGAAACACTTGGCACTTCAAAAGTTGGGCTTTAACCTCGGCCAGAGGTGTTTGAATACTTGCAACATTGTCAATTAGGCTTACTGGTTGATCCTCCTCAATAGCATTTATCCTAGGCCCACCATGGCTAGGCATAGGATTCTTGGTAACACTTGGAGGGGGTGCAAAGTTGACTGCCTTAGAATCAATCAAATCTTGAACCTTCATGTGTAAGGCCCTATATTTCTCTGTTGTATGGCCATGTGCATTGGAGTGGAAGGCACATCTGGCGTTGACATCATAGTTCCTTGGGAGATTCTAGGGATCTGGTGGAGCCAGAGTCCTCAATTCGATCATATTGAGCTTCAATAACTGTGGAAGTAAGGCAGCATAGGGCATCAGAATGTGATCGATAACCCTATTGATTTGTGAAGTCCTTTGTTGGAACGGACGTTGTTGTTGGTTGTTGTTGTTGTAAGATCTCTGTTGAGGAAACTGTTATTGCTGAGGATACTGTTGCTGAGGTGCTGGAGCGGGAATGGTGACAAAAGCTACTGATCTTGGCATGTATTGAGGCCTACCTCTGCCCATATGAACTGAATTAGTTTTGCCCGTTCTACGAGATCTTGAGAAAGGTTTCCTTGCATTGCTGGAGCTAGCACCGTTGTCATAAATTTTCCCCATCTTCAAAAGACTTTCAATTCTCTCACCAGCTATAACCACATCAGCAAAACTGGTGGAAGAGAAAGCAGCAAGTCGGTCAATGTAGGTTCCTTGCAATGTGTTCATGAACATGTCAGCCATTTCCCTTTCTGACATAGGAGGCTGGACAACAGCAACAAGGTTTCTCCATCTTTGGGTATATTCCCGGAAACTCTCCCTTGAAGACTGACACATTCCCATTAGGAGAGTCCTGTTGGGAGCCATATCCAGGTTTTACTGATATTGGCGTATGAAAGCTTCAGCCAAGTCCTTCCAATTCCTGACAGTAGCTCTGGATAGGTGAGAATACCATTCAAGGGATACCCCGGTCAAGCTATCTTCAAAATAAAACATCCACAGCTTCTCATCCATGGTATAAGCTTTTAATCTTCCTAGAAAAGATTGAAGGTGGGTACGAGGACAGGAGGTACCGTTGTACTTCTCAAATCATGGAGGCTTGAATTTGTGAGAAATCCTGACTCTTTCAACTAGACCAATGTCCATTACATCAAATCCCAAAGAGTTTTGGGATTCCAAAGATCTCAGCTTCTCCGCTATTTGGTTCAGACGACGATCATAGGCTTCATCCCCAACACCAATTACTGTGAACTGTTCATCCTGAGGATCCTCTTGTAGAACACAACCTCCTGCATTTCCTTGGGTATTTCCGATAACATTGAATTCAGGATTGAGGTGGGGCCTAAACTCTGGCGGATTTTTCTGCGGCTGCCCGTGATCGTTGTTACTAGTACCTCCAGTGCCTGGATGATTCTCTTCTGAAGTTTGCCGCTCGACTAACTCTCTCAATCTTTCTTGGCTCTGAGCCAACCCAGTCATCACTGCCATGAACTGGTTCATCCGAGCCCTCATCTGAGTTCTCTCATTAGCCATATGAGTTCTAACGTCAGTCAAATCTTGTTGAACTTGGCCCATCTGAACTCTCGGAAGGTTGTGTCTTGTAGGATACCTGTGGACTCTTGATGGGGAAAACCCTCGTACGATCAATGTTTCTTGAAACACACAGCAAAGTGAGAAAACAACAACAAAAACACCTGCAAAAACACAGAGAATGAGGTTAGCATGCAATGCAGTATGTCTATTTGTCTTCCAAGGGTATCCGGTTTGTCTCTTTGGTTTTGACCTTCCAGACCTCTGGGGATGAAGAAGTTGAAGAGAAATGAAGTTCACAAGCAGATCCAGGTAACACACAAACTATAACATTACAAAATGCCAAAATACATAGTTTATGATTACAACAAGTTCCCATGGTGGGTCAAAATACATTTAAGTTAAGAAATACAACAAAATCACCATGGAGAATTAAAGTACAACCAAAATAAAATACAAGCAAAGGAAATCAAACATTCATCCCAAATTCATCCTCCTTGACCTCCTTCAGGAGAGAATCAGTCACTGATCCAACTAGATGCTCTATGATGGTCCTGATAAGATGGTTTCTGGTTGCAATGGCATTTGTCATCTTCTGGTACTTGTTTTGTTCTTTTGATCTCTTCAACCCCGCCCGGAGTTTCAACTCCGAGACTTCCTTTTGTGCTGCTAGGAGTGCTTCTTGACTCTTCTTCTCATTAGCATCCAGCTGCTCTATCTTAGCATGTGTCTTCTGATCTTCTTGCAAACGAGCTTCAGTGATCCTAATCCACCTAGCCTGACTTTATTCCAAATAGTGCTCAGCTCTGGCTTTTTGAATCTTGGCTTCTTTGCAAGCATTCTTCAATACCAATTCCCCTGCTCGGGCTTTTCTGATGAAGTCCTCTATCTTTTCTTTCTTGGTTATATGCTTGATCTGGAGCTTTTCTAACCTCTCAATGTCCAGACGACCATCATTCCTTTCCCAAAGGGTCTTCTTCAGAGCTTCAAAAAGTTGGGTATTCCTCTCTTTCAGCTTCTCAAATTCCTCCAGGCTTACTGTGGCTATGGGCTCTACTACTGATGGCCCTGGCACATCTTCCAGAGTGAATGGCATGCGAGTGATATGTCCTATAATGTGAGACCATTCAGTGTACTGGGCTGAAGCTATGTTGTTACACTTCACTAAAATGGCAGTCCCTTTAGTCTGTATGTTATCCCAAGCACAGGCTGCTTGTCGGATGGTGGCATGATTATTCTGAACAACACAGTAAAGGGACTCTGCTAAGTCCTGATCTCGAGGTGGGTGTACCAGGGCATACCCTAACTGTCTTTTGAAAAGAAAAGGATTGTAGTTGATGCAACCCTTCACTCCAATAAGAGGTACATTAGGATACTGTCTACAATTTGTAATTATGTCCCTGCCCTTGGTGTTCTGAGTACACCACCTGATGTCTTCTGAAGTAAGGGCAATCATCCTCTTAGCCCAATTCCTTGACTGATGTGGATTCAGGAAAGCTTCCGTCTTCGGCATGTGTCTCATCAACCAACTGTATAAGAGAGGTGCACAACATCTGAATAATCTTCCCCTTTGCTTTTCATTCCTTTGATGCACCGAGTAATAGAAATCCCCTAGCAAGGTAGGAATTGGATTCTTGAGCATGAAGATATGGATAGCATTCTTGCTTACAAACTTAGGCTCGTCCGCAAACAAGATGATACCATATATACTAAGAGCCAGGAGGGCACAAACAGTTTCCCACTTCCCAGTTGCAACATAACTGGTAGCCTAAGTGATTAAGAAGTCCAAATGAAGGCCTGGAATTCCAGCCTTGGTGGTCATATGTTGATCAATGATAGTAACTTCCAAATGTAAATCCTTATCTATGTCGTCATTCTTAGGAGCAGTCATCTCAGGGTTGAAAGGAATTCCTCTTCTGATAGGGACACCCAACAATATGGAAAACTCTTCCAACAAAGGACCTATCTGAAAGTCTGGGAAAGTGAAACATTGGAGAGGAGTGTCATAGAACTAGAGACAGGTGTGAATCATGCTCCTTTGTGATGCATCCAAGTCCATGATCATGTCCATAATACCACCATAATGCTCTCTGAATAAAGGATCATGATCAGGAGTGATAAGGGCCTGAATCTTCCTGATGCCTGCCAGGGGATACTCAAAGAAATAGTATGTGATGTTACTCTTCCTGGTTGAATCCATACAGACAAAGGGTGCTGATGAAGATAACTGGAAAAGATAACTGATGAAAGTAGCTGATGCAGACAGCTGAATAGGACAACTGAAGAAGATATCTAGTGAAGATAGCTAAAGAAGATATCTGAGCAGAAGAACGGTCAAAACCAAACCAAAGAAGATATAGATACCATGTAAAACAAATAAACAAATGTTAAATGATGCAATATGATGTATGTTGAATGATATGCAAGGGTTTGTGATCAGGTGCTGGATTATCAATTGCTTTGATAGGGTCCATCAGTGTTCAGAATTCCGGAGGAAAGTTTGAGAACCAGTAACCAGGTGGGGGACTCAAATAAAGAGTCAATAGTCCAGGGTTTCAAAGAACTAGTCCAAAATAGTACAACCTTAAGAACAAATTCCAGTAGCAAGGTATGTTGAGGTCAAGGGTTCCTGCAAACCTGTAAAAAACCCAACCCACTCACATGTATTGTTCTAGAAAAAGGATCCTCAGATTCAAATCTATTATGAGAAGTGTAAACACTTCTAACCCGGAGGTACAATGTTTACCCTAATCATAAAGGACCCTCCTCTAATTCACCTCAGATGCTGAAGGTCATCTAAAAAGGTCATCCATACTTAACAAGCTTCTCAGATAGCCCTAGCACTACAGGAAATCTGTAGCACAGAGTTCTCAAGAAGAAACCCATGTTTGAACTGTGTTTTCATATTCCCGCACCAGACCAAAATGGAATGGGAAAGAATATGAAGCCACTCTAATCCTATGTCTATCACTCAGGCATTTGTGTTGTACCTTTCTCATTGGAATACCCCTCCCACCAAGGCAAACCAACAAACCAACACAGATATGATATGATAATGAAATGCATAAAACAGTAAATGAAAACGATAAAGTAAATGCGGTAAATAAAGTTGTACATAAAGCAATAAATAAAGCAAAAATGAAAGCACACATAGCACATAACACCCCCATAAACACAAATCAAACAAGCGCTAGGAGAAACCCACAAAAAGAACCAGAAGCCCTGGTAGCAAAGGATCCCCAACAGAGTCGCCAATCTGTCGCTCCCGAAAAGACTTACGTCCCCGGTGCAGACGCGAACTGTCGGCGATGTTGGAGGTTGAGGTTGAATAGAGTCACCATCTAGGCATTTTTATCCCAAAGGAGAGGTAATGCTGCATAGACCTGGAAGGGTATGAATAAGACGGTTGTGAACCAAAGAAACTGAGAAAGGGGGTTGGTTACGACTTGGGAAGGTATTAGCACCCAGATCGTCCGTCGTACTTGACGGGATCCATGCTTACAAGATTGTGTTTAAAAGGGGTAGTGTATGTGCTAACTTTGTATAAAAAACTAGGGAGAAATGTACAGTGTGTCAGTGCAAAAAGAGAAGGTGAATGCTCAAGAATGAGGCTTAGAAAAGAAAGCTGAAAGAGGGGGATGACAAAGAGACTTTTGTTCGATAATCGTTAAGTTATGCCTACATATCCTCTCGTGCAATGAGGAAGTCAGAACACCGTAGTTTGACTCAAAGAGACTGGAAATGATTTATAGTGAACTGCTTACTTGTCTATGCTCAAGTGTGTGTCTCTTCTGGCTAGAGTGCTAACTGTCTTTCATTAGACGGAAGAAGAGAGTTCTCGTTTTCAGAGTGAGGATTATGAGAAACGAATCCCAGAGGAGACGTTTATTGTTTTTTTTTTGTGTTTTCAGTTTTTTATTGTTTTTGGTGTTTTGCATAGGATAATGAGCTTAAGCCTAAATCAAGGGTTTTAAACTCATTATATCCTCTCTGATTAGGGATAATGAGCCTACATAGGTATGAGATAATCACCTCAACTTAATTACCATGATGATGTAGGATTAAGATAATTAACCTACTTGTGATTATTAAGATGTTTTTGGGTTTTTGTTTAGTGTTAAGTAATGAGTTTAATCTCTAATCCGGGATTAGTGAACTCATTACACCATCCTAAGAGAAGGATGAAAGATGAGGACACTTATGTAAACAACCCAAATTTGCCCTCACCCATTCACACCATGGCTTGTGATCATTCTCATATGCATAAACATAATCATATCATCTCATACTTCATTTTTGATTCACTGCATAGTTTCTAAGTCATCTGCACCTAGGGTTTGTGATCTGAGCAATCTCAGAGCTCCTTGAGCCATTCCAAAGGCAGCCAATCACTTCAAAGGGGTCCATGTGTGTTCTTATATCATATTACATCCTCTCAAAGTCAAGATTTCAAAAGAATCACAAGAACTGAGGTTTGTATGGAAGCAGAGCCAGGCTAGACTGCACAGTTGACCCAAAACTAGGGTTTTGGTTTCAGAGGCCATAACTCCAATTTTTTTGGTCATTCTGGTTTCCATTGGTCTCTATATGGTATAGGGAATATGCATATCAATTTTCATGAAGAAATCCCATGGGGAAGTCATCTGATCAAGAGTTGACTTTCTGGACAAGTCAGTGCAAAATCAGGGCATCTGAGGCCCCCAATGACCCAACCAATGGGTGATCTTCATCATTTTGAGTGTATATGATCTTTATTTGATCATGGAAGAGGGTTGAAGTTCACAAAAATCAAGAATTTGGAGTTTTTGCAAATGTTGACTTTTTGGGCATAGTTGACTTTTCAAGAATGCTTCATTTTAGGTCATTTTTCAAGCCTTGATTCTTGATCCAAAAATGCTTCAAATGGAAAAACTTTGGTCATGAAAGTTATAGATCTCATCTTTCCCTTTTCAAAACGTACAAGAACATGATCAAACTCTTCTTGGATCAAAAGTTATGGTGTGACAAAGTTGCCAAAAATCATTGATTTTCAAGGCATGCTTCAAATGAGAATTTTGCAAAACCATGAACCAATGCCTTTTGCAACCTCTAGTTCATTTCAAACCAGCACACAAACATTCTACAAGTCATAAAAATCAGAATTGAACCAAGAATGCTCATGTATTATGGTTTGTGGGTTAAGGAAATCACATGTGAACCATAAAGCAACAACTTGCAAAATCATCATGATCACTTCACCAACTTGATGCATTGGATGCTGCACTTTGCTAGCCCTCTCACCTCATCTTGCTGCACCAGAACCAGCCCATGTACTAGCTATAGATCAACCCATACTTTCCTTACACAAAATTTGACTTTTTGCAAAAGTAGACTTACCAATCAAAAAAGCACATGTCTTGTCATCTGACCAATGAGAGAGGTTTATGTGGACAAAGAGTAAGACATTTGATACATCTAGCAAGGCTGAAACTCTCTCAACCAACACATTCACAAAAAACACCTCATTTTGCATATTCCTTCGAATCTGTCTCCACAGCATACAAACACAAAAACCATCTTCACCAATCATCTTGCCATGTTTCATTGAGTAGAAACCACCAAAGCTCAAGCCTGAAACCAGCCTGAACTGAGCTTCACCATTCCTCACCCTCAAAACCAGAACTCTTCGAATCCCTTCATCCAGCCATCAAACACTTCATTTTTCTTCACCAACAAGTCAAGCACCTCACAAGGAGTCAAAACCACCCTTCATATTGGTCTGAGACTGCCTGTACACAGATCCCCATTTCTGCTACACCAGAGTTGGATCTTTCAAGCCAGCCACTCTCCAAGCATTTTGAGCCTCATTTTGTCCTCAGGAGGTTCAAGGAAGCAAGCCTGTGCAAAAGAAAAGTCCAAAGAGCTCATAAACAGAGAAGCTTCATCTCAGGTGAGCTTCATGAACATTTTTCCCAGAAACTAGTTTTTTAGTTCTTTTATGATGCCTTGTGTTCCCCTGATCATGAATGTATGCTTGCTTTTGAAAATAGTGTAGAAACCAGCATGTATGAAGCTCTTGAACATTTGCCCGTGTTTTACATTTTGTTTCGATTCAGGCTCATGGATGAAAATAAATGATTTTAGATTTAGGGTTATGGTTTAGATTGATGAGAGAGTCATTTTGGTGGAAGAAATTTGTTGTTTGGTGACTTGTAGAGGAACCTAGGGTTTTGGCTCGCAGGAGAAGACGACCGGAAGTCTTCTCCGGCAGCCTGAATGTGATTAGGGCTAAGCTTCATTAATTAGTGAACTTTAAATTTGGTCCCTTGGATGCTGCTTCCCGCGCGCTTGTGGATGGCTCAGATCAAGTCATTATGCCCTAATCCACTTAATTAGTGATTAATTAATATTAATTAAATTAATTTATTCAGAGTGAATCCAGACCCTCCATTCGCGCGCGCAGTCTCCCCTTTTAAACCCAGACTTCATCCTGGCCCTTCCTTCTGTTGACTTTTATTTTTTCTTATTTTTTATTCATTTCTTTTCCATTTTATTTGTCCAATTTATTTAAAATAGTAAAATGTCTTAAAAAATTATGAAACTTTTTCTCTTAAGTTTTATTATTTTTCATGACACAAAAATATTTTCATTTTATTTTTTATCATTAAAAAAGTATTTTTAAATATTTAAAAGATTATTTTTAATTGATTAATGAAAATTAATTTATTAAAAATACTTTTAGGTATTTAAAAATCACCAAAAAATTCATGAAATGTTCTAAGACATTTAGAAACATTGTCCAACCTTCAAACCAAATTTCTTTTTTGATCTTGATGCATTTTGAGAATTTTACATTGAATTAAATCATTTTTTATGCATTAATTTGATCCTAAGTTCAAAAATTCATTTCTGCCTATCTAGGAAGAGTTGGACATTGATTCTTCTTGCATTGCATTGTGTTTAGCATGTAGTTTTTGAGATAAAATGGTCATGATTTGATCTTGCATTTTCCATTTGTTTGGCATTTCTTTTGTTTAGGAACCCTAAAAACCCTAATAACTTAGAAAAATCATAACTTGAGTTTGGTTGAGAGTTGTGACCTCCCCTTTGGACAGTGGTTTATTATAGGTTTAGGGGTCCTTTGTGTGGCATTTTCCATTTTTTATCTTAGGTTTTGCTTCTGTTTTGGGTTTTTGTTTGTTGTTTGATCCATAAACCCTAATTTGGGCTTTCATTTGCATCCCTCTTGCATTCTCTTGCATAGCATGACTTGCCATGAGCTTTCAAGCATCCATGTGATTCATTTGACATCTTAAGACATATAGAAAGCATGTTTGATCATTGCATCACATATTTTCCATGTCATTTGCCTTGTATGTTTCATAACTTTTCATGTGCATTCATGCTCCTTAGCTTGCATCATTTGCATCCATGATCTTGTATGAACATCTCCATGTGCTGCCTCATGCTTGTAGCATCTCATAGCATCATTAGCATCATGTACATGCTTCTGGTTTGGTCTAGCATCATGTCATTTCATTCCATTTAGCATTGCATTGCTTTTCTTTCTAACATTTCAGGTGGTAAGTGAATTTGAGAAGTGAATTTGCCTTCACCTCTCATAACTTTTCTTTTCATCTCTCTTGCATCCATTGCTGCATTCTTACATGTGTTTGAGTTTGAGCTTGCTCATTCTTCTTCTTCCCACCTTTCTTTCTTCAAGTGACTTGACTTCTTGAATGAAGCAAGTCACTTTGCTTCTCTTGATCCTTTCATCTGCTTCTTGGTGGCTCCTTTGAAGATTGTTCTTGTAAACCTCACAAACTTTAGGGACAACCAAGCATGACAATGAATTAGGGTTTTGATTAGTCTCCCCTCTTAGTTTTACCTTTGTGTCCCTCTTTGAGTCTTCTCTTCCCATCTCGTAATCAGGGACTAAACCCTAAAGGCTTTAAGGCTTTGTGATTGAGCTTATGCCTGCATCCTTCTATTAGGATGGAGTGTATAACTTTAATCCTAAGTGTTAAACCCTTTATGTGTTTAAATCTCTTAATCAATCCATCTAAATAACCATCAAGACATCAAGCTTGTAACTTGGGCCTTGCATTAGGGTTCTAATTCTTCCTTGACTGGTTAAGAAGGACTAACCCTAGTGTTAATGGACAAGTCCCCCTCAAGTTGTCTTACAAACCCTAAAAAATCACTTCATCATCATACCATTAAATAAAATCCACTTAATCAAAGGCTTGTTTTGTCATGAGTTTAATCCCTAATCATGGATTAAGTTGAGGAGCTTTCCTCAGCTTAAACACTCTCATCTATTATCCTTCTATTAGGATGGTGTAATGAGTCTGTTTAATCCTTGATTATGGCTTAACCTCATTACTCAACACTAAACAAAAACCACAAAAACATTCAAATAATCACAAGTAGGTTAATGATCTTAATCCTATATCAAAGGTGATTAAGTGTGAGAATCTGACTTCGCACTTAAGATATTCTCATTACCCCTAATCAGAGGGAGGATGTGATGAGTTTACTAAATCCATTGGTTTAGGCTTAAGCTCATTAACTTATGACAAACTCTCAAAAGCAATAAAAGACTGAAAACTCAATAAAAACAAACAATAATCGTCTCCTCCGGGATTCTTTTTCTCATCTCATTCACTCATAACCGAGAACTTGCTTCTTCCGTCTAATGCAAGACAGTTTGCATCTGTGCCAGACAGATCATACACTTGAGCATAGGCAAGCAAGCAGTTCACAAGTCAATTCACCTTTCAGTCTCTTTGGGTCGAACTACGGTGTTCTGACTTCCTCATTGCACGAGAGGATACGTAGGCATAACTTAACGGTTATCGAACAAAAGTCTCTGTACATCCCCCTCCTTCCAGCTATATTCTTTAGCCTCATTATCATGAGCAATTCATTCTCATTCTTACACTGACACTTCACTCATACACTTCACTTTCTTTACACTGACACCTGTACATTCTTTTCCAGTTATTTTACACAGATTGCACTGACACTACCCCTTTTAAAACACAAATCTTTCAAGCGTGGATCCCGTCGAGTACGACGGACAATCTGGGTGCTAACACCTTCCCAGGTTGTAACCAACCCCCTTTCTCAGTCTCTCTGGTTCGCAACCGTCTTATCCATCTTTTTCCAGGCCTATGCAGCACTGCCTTTCCTCCGGGATAAAAATGCCTAGCTGGCGACTCTATTCATCTCCAGTGAGTTCACGGCTGTGTGTTCTCATTGTCCCTCTCGCTGACCGTTCGCGTCTGTACCTGGATGCAAATCTTTGGGAGCGACAGCTTGGCGACTCTGCTGGGGACCCTTATACTGCAACCAGGGCTTCTGGTTCTTTTTGTGGGTTCCTCCTAGCGCTTGTTTGATTTGTGTTTATTGGGGTGTTATGTGCTTATTTGTGCTTGTATATTTATTTTTTGTTCACTGCTTTATGTACATTTGCTTTACTGCTTTCTTTATTGCTTTTGTATATATATCATACTGTCATGCTGCTGGCTGGGTCTGGTTTCTTGTTTTGGTGGGTGGGTGATTCATTGAGAGTTAAGGTCCTATACCTGGGACCTGAGTGACACCTAGGCTAGAGTGAATCATATTCTTTCCCATTCCATTTCGGTCTGGTGCGGGAATATGAAACACGGTTCAGATGTGGGTTTCTTCTTGAGAACTCTGTGTTGCAGATTTCCTGCAATGCTAGGGCTATCTGGGAAGCCTGCTAAGTCTGGATGACCTTTTAGTTATGACCTTCAGAAACTGAGGTGAATTAGAGGAGGAATTGTTATGGTTATTGTAAACACTGTACCTCCGGGTTAGAAGTGTTTACACTACTCATAACTAATCCAAGTCTGAGGATCCTTGTTCTAGAACACCACCTGTGAGGGGGTTGGGCTGTTTACAGGTTTGCAGGTACCTTGACCTCAGAATACCCTGTTACTTTGATTAAGAATACTTCATGTTGGAATAGTTCTTGTGATTCTAAACCCTGGACATGTGGCTCTTTATTTGAGTCCCCCACCTTGGTTACTGGATTTATAGACCTCCATCTGGATTTCTTACACACATGGACTTATATCAGAGCACTTGATCAGATCCAGCTCAGTCACAAACCCTTTGCATATCATTTGCATACATAATCATTGCATCATATTGACATTTGCTTATTTGTGTTTCAGGGTATCCCTTTTCATCTGGTTTTGGTTTTGACCCCATCTTCAGTATTGACCTGTCTCCATCAGCACTTGCTTCAGCCATCAGCTGTTCACTTCAGTCATTTGCTCCAGCCAATCAGTGGCCCTTCTCTCCAGTATCTTCATCAGCACTTGTCTCTACTCAGTCTCAGCATCATGGCTCCAAAGAAAAGCAACATCACTTACCACTTCTTCCAGCCAGAGCTATCTGACATCAGGAGGGTTCAGACCCTGATCACTCCAGACCATGTGCCATTGTTCAGGGAACACCATGGAGATATACTCGATATGGTTATGGATCTGGACCCTTCACAGAGAAGCTTGATCCACACCTGCCTTCAGTTTTATGATCCCCCACTGAGGTGTTTTACTTTCCAGGATTTTCAGATGGGGCCCTTATTGGAAGAATACTCATCATTAGTTGGCATACCTATCAGGAGGGAAGTTCCTTTCAACCCTGAGATGGTCTTTCCAAGTAATGAAGAGGTAGCAAAAGCATTGCATTTGGAACCAGTCTTGATTGGGCAGCATATGACTTCTAAGGCAGGAATCCCTGGCATGCATCTGGATTTCTTGATTGCTCAAGCTACCCTGAAGGCTTCTCTAGGAGAATGGAAAGCAGTATGTGCTTTGTTGGCTTTGAGTATCTATGGGATTGTATTGTTTGCAGATGAGCCTCGATTCATTAGTAAGAATGCAATTCACCTGTTCATTCTAAGGAACCCAGTGCCAACTTTATTGGGTGATCTCTACTATTCAGTGCATCAGAGGAATGAAAAACAGAGGGGGAGACTAGTAAGGTGTTGTGCTCCATTGTTCCACACTTGGCTTCTCAGGCATCTACCCAGGACAGATGCATTTTTGAATCCTCATCAGCAGAAAAACTGGGCTGGAAGACTTACTACTCTCACTTCAGCTGATATCAGGTGGTGCACCCAAAGCACAAAAGGCAGGGATATCATCACCAGCTGTGGACATCTTCCCAATGTGCCCCTGGTAGGAGTTAAGGGAAGTATTAATTACAACCCTCTGCTGTTCAAGAGACAATTGGGCTATGCACTGGTCCACACTCCTAAGGCACAGGACTTGGTCAAGAGAACAAGATTAGTCTGGCTGTTGTTAGGCAGGCAGCCTGGGCCTGGGATAATGTTCAAACTAAAGGAGTAACCATCTTGGGAAAGTGTAACAATGTGGCATCAGCACAATACTATGATTGGTCCTATGCTAGGGCTCAATTCTCTGGGATGCCCTTTACTATTGAAGATGTGCCTGGGCCTTCCACAGCACCACCTCCAGCAACTGTCAGTTTGGAAGAGTTTGAAAAGTTGAAGGAGAGAAATGAGAAGTTGACCCAAGCTTTGCAGAAGACCCTCTATGAGAGGAGTGATGGGAGATTGGATATTGAAAGATTGGAGAAGTTGAAGAAAGAGCATCTGGCTAAGATTGAGAGGTCTGAAGATTACATTAAGAAGTCTAGGGCTGGAGAGCAAATCCTGAAGAATGCTTGCAAGGAAGCCCAACTTCAGAAAGCTAGGACAGACTTATATCTGAAGGAGAGTCAGGCTAGGTGGGTCAGGATCACCGAGGCTCGTACTCTGGTGGACAAGAGAGTTCAAGACAAGATGGAGCAAATAGAAGAAGCCCTGGCAGCAGCCCAGAGAGAGATATCAGAGCTGAAGATCAGAGCCGGAGTAAAGAGGTCAAAGGACCAAGGTCAACACAAGAAGCTGGCTGCAGCTATTGCTACAAGGAATCTCCTCATCAGGAACCTTACGGAGCGTCCGGCTGATCCTGTGACCGAAGCACTTCTCAAGGAAGTTCGGGAGGATGAGTTTGGACTTGGTGTTTGACCATTTGCTTGTTGTTGTTTTCTTTCCATGTACTTTTGTTTTTTTCTTATGATGTATTTTGACCCCTTGGAGGGCTTGTGTTGTAAAATGAACAAATTGTACTGTTTCACTTTCTGTAATATATATTTGTGTTAGTTTGCTTCATCTGAGTTTCTTTCAAAAGCAACATCAACAGCATCTTCAAGGGTCTGGAAGGGTCAAAACTGAACGCCAAGCCGGATACCTTGAGAACAAATAAGCATACTGCATTGCATGCTAACCCTTTGTTTGTTTTGTAGGTCTTTGTTTTGTTGTTGCTAACTCTGTTGTGATGTTCAGGAACTATTGCTCGTCGACGAGTGTTTCCCCTCAACAGGCCACACAGATACCCTACCCGAAACAACCTTCCGGGAATTCAGATGGATCAGATGCAGCAGGACCTTACTGAGGTCAGAAACCAAATGGCCAACGAAAGGGTGGAGATGAGAACTCAGATAACACAGTTCATGGAAGTAATGAACAACTTGGCTCAAAGCCAGGAGAGGCTCAGGGCTCTGGTGGAAGGGAGAAATCAAGAAGACCATCAGCCTGGAACTGCTGGGACTAGCAACAATGAAAGGGTCCAACCACATGTCAATCCCCCTGTCTTTGGTCCCCACCTCCATCCAGAGGCCAATATCCCTGTCAATATTCCAGGAACTGCTACAGCCGGGAGGGTACTGCAACAAGACCATCAAGAAGACCAGTTCACAGTAATGGGAGCCGGGGAAGAGGCTTATGATAGAAGATTGGATGAAATAGCTGAGAAGTTAAGGTCCTTGGAGTCTCAAAACTCTTTGGGGTTCGATGTCATGGATATGGGCTTGGTAGACGGGGTCAGGATCCCCCATAAGTTTAAGCCACCATGTTTTGAAAAGTATAATGGGACTTCCTGTCCCCGAACCCATCTGCAATCTTTTCTCGGGAGATTAAAAGCTTATACCATGGACGAGAAATTGTGGATGTTCTACTTCGAAGATAGCTTGACTGTGGCTTCTAGGGAATGGTATTCCCATCTGACAAGAGCAACTATAAGATGCTGGAAGGACCTGGCAGAGGCCTTCATCAGACAGTATCAGTATAATCTGGATATGGCACCCAATAGGACCCTCCTAATGGGAATGTCACAATCATCTAGAGAGAGCTTCAGAGAATATGCTCAAAGATGGAGACAGCTTGCTGCTGCTGTCCAGCCACCTATGTCTGAACGGGAAATGGCTGATATGTTCATGAATACCCTTCAGGGAACCTATATTGATAGGCTAGCTGCCTTCTCATCCACCAGCTTTGCAGATGTTGTTATAGCCGGGGAGAGAATTGAAAGCCTGTTGAAAATGGGTAAGATCTCAGACAATGGTGCAAGCTCATCCAGTAATGCAAGAAAGCCTTTTGCAGGCCCGAGAAGGACTGGTGAGACTAATGTCATCCACACCAGCAGGGGCAGGCCCCAATATGTTCATAGATCTGTGGCTGCAGTCACTATCCCTGCTCCAGCTCATCCACAGCCTGTTTATCAACCTCCTCAGCAAAACTATCAACCACAACCTCAATATCAACAACAGAATCAGTACCCTCCAAGGAACTACTACAACAGCAACACCAACAATAATCAACAAAGGCCATTCCAACAGAGGCCATCTCAAGCTAACAGAGTGATCGATCCGATCCCCATGCCATATGCTACATTGCTGCCACAGCTTCTGAAACTCAACCTAGTTGAGCTAAGAACGTTGGCACCTCCAGATCCCAACAGTCTACCCAGGAACTACGACTCCAACGCTAGGTGTGCCTTTCATTCAAACGCACCTGGCCATAGTACGGAAAAGTGCAGAGCCTTGCACATGAAGGTACAAGACCTGGTGGACTCAAAAGCTCTGAATTTTGCACCACCACCCAATGTCAACAAAAATCCTATGCCAAACCACGGTGGTCCCCGAATTAACGCTATTGAAGAAGACAAACCGTCTTATTTAATGACCAGTGTGGGACAGATCAGGACACCATTGGTAGAAATCAAGGCTCAGCTCTTGGAATGCAACATGTTCCCAGGGTGTGAATTGGGTTGTGCTTACTGCAATATTTCAGTAAACGGGTGCGATAATCTGAGGAATGGCATTGATGGCCTTATTCAGAGTGGCCAGCTCCAGATCACTACATCATTTCCAACAAATCCAGCAATCTCATCAGCAACGGTTTCAGAACCTCCTACAACTGCAGCAACCATTGTTCCTGACAATTCTTCGGCTATATCAACAAGTACTTCATCCATCATCTCAAATGACATGTTTTCAACAATTTTTCCTTCTACAACTTCAGCTTCACTCCATTTTGAATCTCCTACAACAACAACATCCATACTTCCGACAATGTCTCCTACAACTCCAGCAACCAATCATGAAGATGTCTCTACTGTTACCATATTCTATGATCCTGAAAACAACTCTGCCTACAATTCAGAAAGTGCTGCTCCCATTAGAGCACCAGTTACAATTTATTACGATCCGCAAACAATTACAGTCCCTTCAGCAGCAGCAATCAGTCCAGTCACTGTCACAGTGCCTGGACCAGTACCATACGAAAGCAATAGGGCCATCCCTTGGCACTATGGCTCTGACGTGTACTGCGAAGGAAAAAGAATCACTCTTGAAACATCAACACCTGCACCACAGATAGATAATGTGGGAGGAGGCGGAGGCTTCACCCGAAGCGGACGTCTCTTTGCTCCACCAATTCAAAGACCCACTGCCGAAGCAGAAGCTGCTGCCAAGGCAAAAGGAAAGAGCCCGGTGCAGGAAGATCAAGTTGTTAAAGAAACTGCGAAAACACCATTCGATCAAGAAGTTGATGAGTTTATGAGGATCATCAAAAAAAGTGATTATAAAATTGTGGATCAGCTTCACCAGACGCCATCCAAGATCTCTATCTTATCTCTGCTTATGTGCTCCGAAGCTCATCAGAATGCACTACTTAAAGTCTTGCACGCAGCTTACGTGCCTGAAGAGATCACTGTCAATCAATTGGAAACCGTGGTTGGAAATGTTACTGCTAGCAATGGGCTAGGGTTCACCAATACTGACTTGACAACGGATGGCCGCAACCACAACAAAGCCTTGCACATCACCATGGAATGCAAAGGAGCAGTCCTTTCACATGTGCTGGTGGATACAGGGTCATCCCTGAATGTCTTGCCAAAGAAGGCTCTGGTGAAGCTAGAGTATGAAGGATTAGCACTGAAACCCAGCAACCTGGTGGTAAGAGCCTTCGATGGTTCTAAGAGGTCGGTTCTGGGAGAAATAGAGTTGCCCGTAACAATTGGCCCGCAGACCTTTACAACTATCTTCTATGTGATGGACATTCAGCCTGCCTATAGCTGTTTGTTGGGTAGACCCTGGATTCACGCCGCTGGCGCAGTAACGTCTACCCTTCACCAGAAGTTAAAATTTGAATGGGAAGGCCAAGTTGTTACAATCTGTGGGGAGGAGGATATATTTGTTAGCCATCTGGCTACCTATAAGTACATTGAGATGGATGGGGAGATCCATGAAACAATGAGCCAGGGCTTTGAGGCCTTGAATGTCAATGAAGCATCTGCTGTATCTGGTATCTCCATGTCATCTTATCAACAAGCCCGGAAGGTTGTTGAAGAAGGAACTGCCCAAGGCTGGGGCAAGGTTGTATCTGTGGAAGAGAAGAAAGACAAGTTTGGGTTGGGTTACAGACCAACTCAACAACATCAAGCGGAGGCTGCTGAGAAGCCTGGCTTTGTCAGTGGGGGGATGCTCACTCCCGATGCTATCAACAATTTGGAAGACGAGCTGGAAGAGGAGCGCAATCTGGAGAATTGGATTCGTCCAAAGATCCCGGGGAGCAGTATCTCGAACTGGTCTTCCCAGGAAATTATAAGAGTTACTCATGCAGAGTAATTATTATTTCCTGTATTTTTATAGCATGCATCAAAGTCTTGCATATTGCCCAAGATGACAAGACTCATTTTGTAATCAGGGCCATCTGTACTTTTGTGCAAACAAGATTAAATCAATGAAATATCAGACATCTTTTTGCAAATGAGTCTTTTTCTTTTCCGCTCACTGTTTTTCCATTTTTCTTTTTTGTACAAAAAAATAAATGGCGATGTTTTCAAAATGATAACTTTATTTCACTTTTCTAAGCAAGATTAAAATCAATCACTAAAACGAACAAACTGAACCCTTGCAGAGAGTGCCTTCCTGACAGCACCGACAACAGCACGGCTATGACTTCGTATGACTTTGACAATCCGATCAATCAAGCTGATGAAGGGGTTGATGAAGAATATGAGCTTCCCGAAGAGCTAGCCAGGTTGTTGAGACAAGAGGAAAAGGTTATTACTCCTCACCAGGAGGAGGTTGAAGTGATTAATCTTGGTACAGATGAAGACGTGAAAGAGGTTAAAATCGGGGCCTGCCTGCAAGACTCAGTAAAGAGACAACTGATTGATCTGCTTCAAGAGTATGTGGATGTGTTTGCTTGGTCGTATCAGGACATGCCAGGGTTGGATACCGACATTGTTGTGCATAAGCTGCCTCTGAGGGAAGAATGCCCACCAGTTAAACAGAAACTGCGCCGAACTCGCCCAGACATGGCTATGAAAATCAAAGAAGAGGTACAAAAGCAATGGGACGCCGGGTTCCTTGCTGTAACTAGCTACCCGCCGTGGGTTGCTAACATAGTACCTGTGCCTAAGAAAGATGGCAAAGTAAGGATGTGTGTGGACTACCGGGATCTGAACAGAGCCAGCCCGAAAGATGACTTCCCATTACCTCACATTGACGTATTGGTTGATAACACGGCTCAGTTCTCGGTATTCTCCTTCATGGACGGATTTTCAGGGTACAATCAGATCAAGATGTCACCTGAAGACATGGAGAAGACAACATTCATTACACCTTGGGGCACGTTCTGCTACAAAGTGATGCCATTCGGACTGAAGAATGCTGGTGCAACATATCAACGGGCCATGGTGACATTATTCCATGATATGATCCACAAGGAAATAGAGTGTTATGTGGATGATATGATTGCCAAGTCCCTTACAGAGGAAGATCACCTGGTGAATCTACTGAAGCTGTTCAAACGTCTGAGGAAGTACCAATTGAAGCTGAACCCCAACAAATGCACATTCGAGGTGCGATCCGGTAAGCTGCTGGGCTTTATTGTAAGCGAGAAAGGGATTGAAGTTGACCCTGATAAAGTCAAAGCTATTCAAGAGATGCCTGCACCGAAAACAGAGAAAGAAGTTCGAGGGTTCTTAGGACGATTGAACTACATCTCATGGTTCATATCTCACCTCACAGCAACCTGTGAACCCTTGTTCAAACTGTTAAGAAAGGAACAGACGGTCAGGTGGAACGAAGATTGCCAGAGGGCTTTTGACAAGATCAAGGAGTACTTACAAGAACCTCCAATCCTCATGCCTCCAGTTGAAGGAAGACCTCTGATAATGTACTTAACAGTATTAGAAGAGTCGATGGGGTGTGTGCTGGGCCAGCATGACGAGTCTGGTCGAAAAGAGTATGCAATATACTACCTAAGCAAAAAGTTTACCGACTGTGAACAACGTTATTCACTGCTCGAGAAAACTTGTTGTGCTTTAGCGTGGGCTGCTCGCCGACTGAGGCAGTATATGTTGACCCACACTACTTTATTGATCTCCAAAATGGACCCGGTTAAGTACATTTTCGAGAAGCCAGCTCTTACCGGACGGGTTGCAAGATGGCAAATGATTCTCACTGAATACGACATACAGTACACATCTCAGAAAGCCATCAAGGGCAGTGTACTATCTGAATATCTTGCTGAGCAACCCATTGATGACTATCAGCCTATGAGATTTGACTTCCCTGATGAAGACATCATGTTCATAAAATCAAAAGATCATGAAGAGCCTGTTCACACTGAAGGGCCTGGCCCGGAAGAAGAATGGACTATGATGTTTGATGGGGCTGTTAACATGAATGGTCGTGGTGTTGGTGCAGTACTCATTACACCTAAAGGAGTTCACATGCCTTTCTCGGCAAAACTCACTTTCAACTGCACTAACAACGAAGCTGAATACGAAGCTTGCATTATGGGTCTTGAGGAAGCCATTGACCTCAGGATCAAAACATTGACTGTATTCGGAGATTCAGCTCTGGTAGTCAATCAGACCAACGGAAAATGGTACACCCACCAGGATCATCTGATACCTTACAGGGATTATACAAGAAGGTTATTGACTTTCTTCACAACAGTCAAGCTTGAGTATATCCCTCGGGACGAGAATCAGTTTGCAGATGCTCTGGCTACCATTTCATCCATGATCAAAGTTCAAGCTGCTAACTTTGTACCTCAGATATCAGTGTCCAGACTCGATAGACCAGCGTATGTATTTGCAGCGGATATTATCAAGGATGATAAGCCTTGGTTCCATGACATTAAGTGCTTCTTAGAGGATCAAACATACCGATCTGGGGCATCTTCCAATGATAAGAAGACTTTGAGAAGGCTTGCTGGTAGTTTCTTTCTAAACACTGATGGGTCTTTATACAAGCGGAACTTTGATATGGTACTCCTCAGATGTGTTGACAAGACGGAAGCAGATTTGTTGATGCATGAAGTGCACGAAGGATCCTTTGGTACCCATGCGGGAGGGCATGCCATGGCTAAGAAGTTGCTAAGATCAGGCTATTACTGGATCACAATGGATGCAGACTGTTGTGCTTACGCTAGAAAATGCCACAAATGCCAGATCTATGCAGATAAAGTGCATGTACCTCCCAATCCTTTGAACATCATGTCTTCACCATGGCCCTTTGCTATGTGGGGCATTGATATGATTGGCAAGATTGAGCCGACTGCTTCAAATGGCCACAGATTCATCCTGGTCGCCATTGACTATTTCACCAAGTGGGTTGAAGCAGCCTCATATGCAAACGTTACAAGACAAGTGGTAGCCAGATTTCTGAAGAGAGATATCATCTGTCGATATGGAGTACCCGAGCGAATCATTACTGATAATGGTTCCAACTTAAACAACAAAATGATGGCTGAATTATGCCGGGACTTCAAGATCCAACATCACAATTCTTCTCCTTACAGGCCGAAGATGAATGGCGCTGTTGAGGCAGCTAATAAGAATATTAAGAAGATTGTGCAGAAGATGGTAGTCACCTACAGAGACTGGCATGAAATGCTACCGTTTGCCTTGCATGGGTACCGCACATCAATCAGAACATCCACTGGGGCAACACCGTATCAGCTTGTGTATGGTATGGAAGCAGTCCTACCTGTTGAAATTGAGTTACCCTCTCTGCGGGTATTGATGGATGTTAAACTGAGTGAAGCAGAATGGGTTCGGTCCCGATACGAACAACTGAGTCTGATCGAAGAGAAGAGATTGGCTGCAATCTGTCATGGGCAGTTATATCAGAAAAGAATGAAGAGAGCCTTCGATCAGAAATTCAGGCACCGAGAGTACCAGGTAGGAGATCTTGTGCTGAAGAGAATCCTCCCTCCGCATACAGACCACAGGGGCAAATGGACTCCAAACTATGAAGGACCATTCGTGGTGAAGAAAGTTTTCTCTGGTGGAGCACTAATGCTCAGCACCATGGATGGTGAAGATTTCCCGTCCCCTGTGAATTCAGATGCAGTTAAAAAATACTTCGCATAAAAATGACCCGCTGGACACAAAAACAGAATGTAAGTCCAGGCAAAAATAGGGCATCCCGGCGAGTCAAAAACAGAATAAAAAGACTCGGGCAAAAATAAGGGAAATAAATGAAAAAATGTGTACACCCGCTGAGTTGAAAAGCCACATTGGACAACTCAGGCAAAAATGGGTATCCCGATGGATTGAAAACCCGAAAGGGCGATCCATGCAAAATAAGGGAATAAGCGAACAACTGCATTCTGAATTCGTCTGTATCACTTACGACTTGGAAGACCTCGAAAGGATCAAGCTTCAATCAGAATCAGCCTTCTTCAGGAAGCAAGACGAGAAGAACGTCATTGTCATACAAGTCATAGCAGAAGAGGAAGCTCTTTAAAGCGTCATCAGCATCGCCAGCACTTTGTTTCTCAATTTGTAACAGTCTCTTCATTTTAGGAGATTTGTTTCTTTGACTGTATCTCTCCGATTCAGGGCACATGAATTAATAAAATCAGATTTTTCAGTCATGTTTCGTCTTGTACATTTTATTTGCAAAAAATGTCTGATGTCTCTAAAAAAGGAAAGCTAATTGCATAAGTACAGATGTTTTTCACTAAAAAAATAAAAACACATGCTTACAGGGAATATACTTACTCTCGAGAGTGCTTAACTCCTATGACGGAATCCAGTAAGGGATACCTCGGGACCATTTGTGCGTTTCCTTGTCTTTGCAGGATTGCAGGTATCCTGAACGCAGCTTAGGGCATGGAAGCTTCACCCTCAGCAAGCTGGCAAATCATTATCAACTCAGGCTATCTTCCACGTGGCACGGGAAGTTGCCCATTTCCCCAACGAAGTTGCCAAATCAATACTCGCTCAGTCTTAGCACCAGGTGTTCTCCCCCGGCTGAGTTGCTTCCTCCCCAGCTGAGTAGCCAACAACTATTTCCAGCCATGGTACAGATCATCCTTCCTCAGCAGAATAGGAAGAGTCAGGGAATCGTCTCCCCACAGAATCATTAGCCTCTGTTCAGAAGAGCAACGCAAGAAGAAGTCACAACAGAGCGGAAGAAAGCTTCTACAAACCCCCAGCTGGGTCCCATATTGCAAGGATATGTCAATCAGTGACCTATATCCCCAAGTGGATACATCTCTCCAAGTCTATCAATGATCTCATCCCCAGCTGGGAGGTCCATTTCAAACAGATCAGCCAGAGATCTTCGCGGCAACGGGATCCGAATCCCGGTTTGATACCTCTTTGCATAATCATAGCATTCGCATCATATTATCCCCTCAGAGCGTAGCATTCCGTCTGATACGGAGCATTACGGCAAAAATCAATGCATAGCATAATCATAAGTCATGTTGTGAGTCGAACACTTGTGAATAATAATCAATCATCAGGATACAGAGTACTTTCCTCGAAATCCCCACCAGAGTTCCCAGCAAAGCAGTTGCCTCACAAATCACAAACACCAGTATATACACCTTTGGACACCCGTCCGTGTCACATCACCAGCAGAAAGCCAAAAACATCCTCTTTGCACTCACATATACCCATACATACACTTTCTTGACACCCGTCCGTGTCGTTTTCCCAGTGCAGTCGCTTACACTTTTACAACCCATATACTTGTTAATATTATACTTTTCTCTCTCGACACTCGTCCGTGTCACTCTCCCCAGCAGATAAACACTCATCTATACAATACTCACTACTCATGATACACTTATACAGATACTCGTCCGTATCTTGTATACATCACGTATATATCCCCACAGATTCAACAATAGTCCTTGTTCTTTGTTAACCAGTTGGTACTCGTCCGTACCATCATCTCAGAACATTGCGTCTAGTGTTTGTTTCTACATGATACTCGTCCGTATCATAGTCTTAAGGATGCTCGCCCGCATCTTTAATCCATACACTGCGTCAAACACATATGTCTTCTTGAATATAGACACTCGTCCGTGTCTACTATTCCCCAGAGGAGTCCCTTCAGATACAACACTCGTACGTGTTCCCTGTTAACCAGTTGATACTCTTCCGTATCATCATCTCGGAACATGTGTCAGTACTTGTTTCTACATGATACTCGTCCGTATCATAGTCTTAAGGATGCTCGTCCGCATCTTTAATCTATACACAGCATCTAAACACTTATACCTTTTGTTTCTTGGATGTAAATACTCGTCCGTGTTTACTATATCCCCAGTAGATCGCCAACAAAGCAAATTTTCTTTTTATCTGACACTCGTCCTGTGTCATGATAACCTTGAGAGCAGCCGTACCCTGCTAGGTGGTCGTCCTCCACCTCTTGATGGTCGTCCTCCATCATGCTCATCCGATGGCCGTCCCCATCGTTGATTTTTAGAAGCCGTCCCCTGCTAGGTGGTCGTCCTCCACCTCTTGATGATCGTCCTTCATCATTTTATCCAATGGCCGTCCCCATTGTTGATTTTGGTTATCTGGCATTCGTCCTATGTCATGAGAAACCCTGAGAGCAGCCGTCCCCTGCTAGGTGGTCGTCCTCCACCTCTTGATGGTCGTCCTCCATCATGCTCGTCCGATGGCCGTCCCCATCGTTGACCTTTTATCCGATGGCCGTCCCCATCGTTGATACTTTTGGCAGCCGTACCCTGCCAGGTGGTCGTCCTCCACCTTAGATGACCGTCCCTCATCTTATACCCGACAGAGCAGCCGTCCCCTGCTAGGTGATCGTCCTTCACCTTTGATGACCGTACCTCATCATCTGTTTATTTCATTTATTCTTTAACCCGATGGCCGTCCCCGTCGTGTTCCCTTTTCTTGTTAGCCCGATGGCCGTCCCCATCGTCGGTTACTTTGCTTTATGAACTTGATGGCCGTCCCCGTCATGTTTCATTTAATTCCCAGAGAATTTTACAGCTTTATCTCGATGGCCGTCCCCATCGTAATCTTATTTTCCCATCTAGTCGGCCATCCCCGTCTTAGCTTTACCTTTTATTCCCAGCATGTCGGCCGTCCCCGTCATCGCTTTACTTCACACACTTTGCCCAGCATGTCGGTCGTCCCCGTCATTGCTCTTTACCCAGCAGTCGTCCTCTGCTCGACGGTCGTCCTCCGTCGCCCACACTTTACAATATACTTTATTTTCCTTTTGCAATCTATATCCCTTTTCTTTTTCATTCTGTGAGTGCAAATTTTGGACTGTCTTTGGTATTCAACCACAAGTTATCTTGTTTGCCTGTTAAGCCGCTGCTTACAACCTGCACAGCTAACTCCTGTTTGAATAGGGGCAGCTGTAAACACCCCAAATTTGCCCTCACCCATTCACACCATGGCTTGTGATCATTCTCATATGCATAAACATAATCATATCATCTCATACTTCATTTTTGATTCACTGCATAGTTTCTAAGTCATCTGCACCTAGGGTTTGTGATCTGAGCAATCTCAGAGCTCCTTGAGCCATTCCAAAGGCAGCCAATCACTTCAAAGGGGTCCATGTGTGTTCTTATATCATATTACATCCTCTCAAAGTCAAGATTTCAAAAGAATCACAAGAACTGAGGTTTGTATGGAAGCAGAGCCAGGCTAGACTGCACAGTTGACCCAAAACTAGGGTTTTGGTTTCAGAGGCCATAAATCCAATTTTTTTGGTCATTCTGGTTTCCATTGGTCTCTATATGGTATAGGGAGTATGCATATCAATTTTCATGAAGAAATCCCATGGGGAAGTCATCTGATCAAGAGTTGACTTTCTGGACAAGTCAGTGCAAAATCAGGGCATCTGAGGCCCCCAATGACCCAACCAATGGGTGATCTTCATCATTTTGAGTGTATATGATCTTTATTTGATCATGGAAGAGGGTTGAAGTTCACAAAAATCAAGAATTTGGAGTTTTTGCAAATGTTGACTTTTTGGGCATAGTTGACTTTTCAAGAATGCTTCATTTTAGGTCATTTTTCAAGCCTTGATTCTTGATCCAAAAATGCTTCAAATGGAAAAACTTTGGTCATGAAAGTTGTAGATCTCATCTTTCCCTTTTCAAAAAGTACAAGAACATGATCAAACTCTTCTTGGATCAAAAGTTATGGTGTGACAAAGTTGCCAAAAATCATTGATTTTCAAGGCATGCTTCAAATGAGAATTTTGCAAAACCATGAACCAATGCCTTTTGCAACCTCTAGTTCATTTCAAACCAGCACACAAACATTCTACAAGTCATAAAAATCAGAATTGAACCAAGAATGCTCATGTATTATGGTTTGTGGGTTAAGGAAATCACATGTGAACCATAAAGCAACAACTTGCAAAATCATCATGATCACTTCACCAACTTGATGCATTGGATGCTGCACTTTGCTAGCCCTCTCACCTCATCTTGCTGCACCAGAACCAGCCCATGTACTAGCTATAGATCAACCCATACTTTCCTTACACAAAATTTGACTTTTTGCAAAAGTAGACTTACCAATCAAAAAAGCACATGTCTTGTCATCTGACCAATGAGAGAGGTTTATGTGGACAAAGAGTAAGACATTTGATACATCTAGCAAGGCTGAAACTCTCTCAACCAACACATTCACAAAAAACACCTCATTTTGCATATTCCTTCGAATCTGTCTCCACAGCATACAAACACAAAAACCATCTTCACCAATCATCTTGCCATGTTTCATTGAGTAGAAACCACCAAAGCTCAAGCCTGAAACCAGCCTGAACTGAGCTTCACCATTCCTCACCCTCAAAACCAGAACTCTTCGAATCCCTTCATCCAGCCATCAAACACTTCATTTTTCTTCACCAACAAGTCAAGCACCTCACAAGGAGTCAAAACCACCCTTCATATTGGTCTGAGACTGCCTGTACACAGATCCCCATTTCTGCTACACCAGAGTTGGATCTTTCAAGCCAGCCACTCTCCAAGCATTTTGAGCCTCATTTTGTCCTCAGGAGGTTCAAGGAAGCAAGCCTGTGCAAAAGAAAAGTCCAAAGAGCTCATAAACAGAGAAGCTTCATCTCAGGTGAGCTTCATGAACATTTTTCCCAGAAACTAGTTTTTTAGTTCTTTTATGATGCCTTGTGTTCCCCTGATCATGAATGTATGCTTGCTTTTGAAAATAGTGTAGAAACCAGCATGTATGAAGCTCTTGAACATTTGCCCGTGTTTTACATTTTGTTTCGATTCAGGCTCATGGATGAAAATAAATGATTTTAGATTTAGGGTTATGGTTTAGATTGATGAGAGAGTCATTTTGGTGGAAGAAATTTGTTGTTTGGTGACTTGTAGAGGAACCTAGGGTTTTGGCTCGCAGGAGAAGACGACCGGAAGTCTTCTCCGGCAGCCTGAATGTGATTAGGGCTAAGCTTCATTAATTAGTGAACTTTAAATTTGGTCCCTTGGATGCTGCTTCCCGCGCGCTTGTGGATGGCTCAGATCAAGTCATTATGCCCTAATCCACTTAATTAGTGATTAATTAATATTAATTAAATTAATTTATTCAGAGTGAATCCAGACCCTCCATTCGCGCGCGCAGTCTCCCCTTTTAAACCCAGACTTCATCCTGGCCCTTCCTTCTGTTGACTTTTCTTTTTTCTTATTTTTTATTCATTTCTTTTCCATTTTATTTGTCCAATTTATTTAAAATAGTAAAAAGTCTTAAAAAATTATGAAACTTTTTCTCTTAAGTTTTATTATTTTTCATGACACAAAAATATTTTCATTTTATTTTTTATCATTAAAAAAGTATTTTTAAATATTTAAAAGATTATTTTTAATTGATTAATGAAAATTAATTTATTAAAAATACTTTTAGGTATTTAAAAATCACCAAAAAATTCATGAAATGTTCTAAGACATTTAGAAACATTGTCCAACCTTCAAACCAAATTTCTTTTTTGATCTTGATGCATTTTGAGAATTTTACATTGAATTAAATCATTTTTTATGCATTAATTTGATCCTAAGTTCAAAAATTCATTTCTGCCTATCTAGGAAGAGTTGGACATTGATTCTTCTTGCATTGCATTGTGTTTAGCATGTAGTTTTTGAGATAAAATGGTCATGATTTGATCTTGCATTTTCCATTTGTTTGGCATTTCTTTTGTTTAGGAACCCTAAAAACCCTAATAACTTAGAAAAATCATAACTTGAGTTTGGTTGAGAGTTGTGACCTCCCCTTTGGACAGTGGTTTATTATAGGTTTAGGAGTCCTTTGTGTGGCATTTTCCATTTTTTATCTTAGGGTTTGCTTCTTTTTTGGGTTTTTGTTTGTTGTTTGATCCATAAACCCTAATTTGGGCTTTCATTTGCATCCCTCTTGCATTCTCTTGCATAGCATGACTTGCCATGACCTTTCAAGCATCCATGTGATTCATTTGACATCTTAAGACATATAGAAAGCATGTTTGATCATTGCATCACATATTTGCCATGTCATTTGCCTTGTATGTTTCATAACTTTTCATGTGCATTCATGCTCCTTAGCTTGCATCATTTGCATCCATGATCTTGTATGAACATCTCCATATGCTGCCTCATGCTTGTAGCATCTCATAGCATCATTAGCATCATGTACATGCTTCTGGTTTGGTCTAGCATCATGTCATTTCATTCCATTTAGCATTGCATTGCTTTTCTTTCTAACATTTCAGGTGGTAAGTGAATTTGAGAAGTGAATTTGCCTTCACCTCTCATAACTTTTCTTTTCATCTCTCTTGCATCCATTGCTGCATTCTTAAATGTGTTTGAGTTTGAGCTTGCTCATTCTTCTTCTTCCCACCTTTCTTTCTTCAAGTGACTTGACTTCTTGAATGAAGCAAGTCACTTTGCTTCTCTTGATCCTTTCATCTGCTTCTTGGTGGCTCCTTTGAAGATTGTTCTTGTAAACCTCACAAACTTTAGGGACAACCAAGCATGACAATGAATTAGGGTTTTGATTAGTCTCCCCTCTTAGTTTTACCTTTGTGTCCCTCTTTGAGTCTTCTCTTCCCATCTCGTAATCAGGGACTAAACCCTAAAGGCTTTAAGGCTTTGTGATTGAGCTTATGCCTGCATCCTTCTATTAGGATGGAGTGTATAACTTTAATCCTAAGTGTTAAACCCTTTATGTGTTTAAATCTCTTAATCAATCCATCTAAATAACCATCAAGACATCAAGCTTGTAACTTGGGCCTTGCATTAGGGTTCTAATTCTTCCTTGACTGGTTAAGAAGGACTAACCCTAGTGTTAATGGACAAGTCCCCCTCAAGTTGTCTTACAAACCCTAAAAAATCACTTCATCATCATACCATTAAATAAAATCCACTTAATCAAAGGCTTGTTTTGTCATGAGTTTAATCCCTAATCATGGATTAAGTTGAGGAGCTTTCCTCAGCTTAAACACTCTCATCTATTATCCTTCTATTAGGATGGTGTAATGAGTCTGTTTAATCCTTGATTATGGCTTAACCTCATTACTCAACACTAAACAAAAACCACAAAAACATTCAAATAATCACAAGTAGGTTAATGATCTTAATCCTATATCAAAGGTGATTAAGTGTGAGAATCTGACTTCGCACTTAAGATATTCTCATTACCCCTAATCAGAGGGAGGATGTGATGAGTTTACTAAATCCATTGGTTTAGGCTTAAGCTCATTAACTTATGACAAACTCTCAAAAGCAATAAAAGACTGAAAACTCAAAAAAAAAAAACAATAATCGTCTCCTCCGGGATTCTTTTACTCATCTCATTCACTCATAACCGAGAACTTGCTTCTTCCGTCTAATGCAAGACAGTTTGCATCTGTGCCAGACAGATCATACACTTGAGCATAGGCAAGCAAGCAGTTCACAAGTCAATTCACCTTTCAGTCTCTTTGGGTCGAACTACGGTGTTCTGACTTCCTCATTGCACGAGAGGATACGTAGGCATAACTTAACGGTTATCGAACAAAAGTCTCTGTACATCCCCCCTCCTTCCAGCTATATTCTTTAGCCTCATTATCATGAGCAATTCATTCTCATTCTTACACTGACACTTCACTCATACACTTCACTTTCTTTACACTGACACCTGTACATTCTTTTCCAGTTATTTTACACAGATTGCACTGACACTACCCCTTTTAAAACACAAATCTTTCAAGCGTGGATCCCGTCGAGTACGACGGACAATCTGGGTGCTAACACCTTCCCAGGTTGTAACCAACCCCCTTTCTCAGTCTCTCTGGTTCGCAACCGTCTTATCCATCTTTTTCCAGGCCTATGCAGCACTGCCTTTCCTCCGGGATAAAAATGCCTAGCTGGCGACTCTATTCATCTCTAGTGAGTTCACGGCTGTGTGTTCTCATTGTCCCTCTCGCCGACCGTTCGCGTCTGTACCTGGATGCAAATCTTTGGGAGCGACAACTTAAGCTGAGGAAGATACCTCAACTTAATCCATGGTTAGGGACTAAATTCATTATATAACAAGCCTTTATTAAGTGGATTTTAATTAAAGGGTGAGATTAAGAAATGAGTTTTATGTTTGTAAGACTTATCTAGAGAGGGACTTGTCCATTAAACACTAGGGTTAGTACCTCTTAACCATAAGGAAGAGATGTAACCCTAATATAAGGCCCAAGTTACAAGCTTAAGTCTTGATCATGATTAGGTGTTTTGATTAAAAGGTGTAAACAAATTAAAGGTTTAACACTTAGGATTAAAGTTATACACTTCATCCTAAGATAAGGATGCAGACATAACCCTAATTCAAAGTCCTAAAGCTTTAAGTGTTTAACCTCTGATTATGAGATGAGAAGAGAGACCCAAGGAGACTCAAAGGTAAAAAACTAAGGGGAGACTATATACAACCCTAAAATTATCATGCTTAGTGGTTCCTATGGTTTGTGAGGCTTAGAGAAGATCTTCAGGAAGCCACCAAGGAAGAAGAAGCAGATGAAAAGAGAAGGAGAGAAAGAATAAGTTACTTACTTCCTGAAGAAGATAAGTAACCTAAAAGAAATAAAGTAAGAAAGAGAGCATAAGTGAATAAGATTCACTTCAAAGACAAGTAAATAATGCATATGAAGAGAAGAGAAGAGGTGGGATGTGAAGGTAAATCCACATCCTAAACAACTTACCATAAGCCCCTGAAACATTAGTATGGATGCATAGGATGCAAAGCAAAAGGAAATGAAATGAATAAAGATGCAAAGACCAAAACCAAAAGTGTATATGTAAGGAAAATGTGTTATGATATGTTGCAAAGTCATACAAGATGCATATGAATGTTCATACAAGGATGCGATGCAATAGAAGCATGAAAACACATGGGTGTTCATGAAATGTAATAAATGCAAGACATAGCAAATGAATGAAGAAATGATCAAGCAATGTTCAAGCATGTCCTATGATGTATAAGATGTCATACAAGTGAATGAAATGTTATGGCAAGTTCATATGATTGAGCTATGCAAAGATGAATGCAAATGAACATGAGAAATTAGGGTTTTAAGGCAACATGAGATGCATATGACCAAAACAGAAGCATACATCATGATAAAAATTTGAAATTGAACCCAAACGAACCCTAAACATATACAAGATCACTCACCAAAGGAGAAGGTCAGAAGCAAAACCTAGTGAAAGTTATGGATTTCCTAATTTAACTAGGGTTTTTGGATACTTCTAAGGGAAAAATGTAAATCAAATTGAAAATGAAATGCAAAATTATGAAATAAATAACCTGGATACTAGATGACACATGTGAAACAATGCAAAAAGAACCAAGTTCAAACTCATCATGGTTAGGCAGAAATGATTTTTTTCACATTAGGGTTGGAAAATGTGATTTTTAAGAACCCTAATTCAAAGATAATTGTGAAAATATGATCAAACCTAAAAAGAAATTTGTATGGTGAGTTTGAAAATGTTTCTAAATGTCTAAGAATGCTTCATGAATTTTTTAGTGATTTTAAAAACCTAAATGTATTTTTAATTATTTAAAATCAATTAATTAATTAAATAAAACATTTAAATGTTTTAAAAATTCTTTTTTATGCAAAAATTAAAATAAAAAAATGTTTTTGAGTTTAGAAAAATATTTAAATTGAAAATGCAGAAAAATAGGATTTTTTAAAAGTCTTTTGCTATTTTAAAATAAATATGGAAACAAATGCAATAAAATGAAAATAAAATGAAGTAAAATGAGAAGTAATCAAGATCTATGGCCCAGATTTGAAGAGGGGTTGACTGGCGCGCAAATGAAAGGTCAGTATCCATTCTGATTAATTAATTAAAGATTAAGTTAATTAAGTGGATTGGGGTTTTAATGAGACAATCTGGGCCATCCAACACACGCGGGAAACACTCATCCTACGGCCCACATTCAAACTGGCATTTAATTACAAATTAGGGTTTAATGACTCTCAGGTGGCCGGAGAAGACCTCCGATCATCTTCTCCGGAAGCTCACTCATCCTATCTCTCTCAAAATTCCATGGAAACACCTCAAACTCTCCAGAATCACTCATTAGACATCAAAGAACAAGAATCCAGCAACAAATTCCATTTATATTTCATCAAATTCATGAATCGAAGCAAAACGGAAAATTATACAAAACTTTCAGAAGGCTATGAAATGCTTAAAACTCAACCATTTTCAAAAGTAAACATATCACCATGATCAGTACATCACATAGAATCAATATATAACTTAAAACGCAAGTTCTGGAAAATTTGTTCTTGATGGTTACCTGAGTTAAAGCTTTCTCAATCTGAGCTTTCTGGACCTTTCCTTGATGCAAAACCACTCCACTTGATCCCTTGATGCTTCTGGAAGTCTTAGAACAAGTTTATGATGGCTGGTTTTAGTGTTTCAGTTCTGATAACTCAAAATCGTGTTCTTGTTTGAGAAGCTTTTAGGCCATGGCAATGGGTGCTTTGTGTTCTATGATTGATTTGAGATGAATGGTGAAAGAATCAGTGATTTTTATTGGTTGTGGAGTGAGTTTCGAAGAAATGAAGATTTTGGGGATTTTTGTGAAAATTGAGCTTAGGGCTTCAATTAGGCTTGTGTGTTGCGTAATTAACTCCTTGATGTCCACATAAACAATGTTGATTGGCCAGAGAGTTGTTGTGGCACAGGCTGATTGGTATGGGAGGTTTTGCAAAAAAGTCAAGATTATGTACTAAGAGGTATGGGCTTGGGTCAGAGCTGGCTTGGGGGCTTGTCCTACCTCAGCTTGCATCAAGGATGGCCATGGGATGGTTTAGAGTGATCAGAAGTGAATGAGTGGTGAGATTGCAATGGTTTTGCATATTTACAACTTTGTACATTCTTGAGAAATTGGCCATGAAAACTTGTGATGCAAGACTCAAATCTTATCTAAATGTGTTGCATTATCATGTAATGAAGCTTAGAGGTCAATTAGAGGTCATTAGAAGTCTTGAAATTTGATTTAGCAAAAATCCCTCTTTGGCATGAACTTGAAAATTATAGGATTTTTCCCAACTTTGAAAGATCATATCTTGAGTTCTAGGATTAATCAAGAGGAGTTCTTGTACTTTTTGAAAATGGTGTAAACACCCCAAATTTGCCCTCACCCATTTCACACCATGGCTTGTGATCATCCTCATATGCATAAACACAATCATATCATCTCACATCTCATTTTTGATTCACTGGATAGTTTCTAAGTCATTTGCACTTAGGGTTTGTGATCTGAGCAATCCCAAAGCTTCTTGGGCCACTCCAAAGGCCACCAATCAACTCAAAGTGGTCCATGTGTGTTCATATATCATATTCTATCTTCTCAAAGTCAAAAATGCAAAGGAATCACAAGAACTAGGGTTTGAGGTGATGCAGAGCCAGTTTAGACTGCACAGTTGACTGAAAATTAGGGTTTTGGTTTCAGAGGCCATAACCCCAAATTTTTTGGTCATTCTTGTTTCCATTGATCTCTATATGGTATAGGTAGTATACATATCAATTTTCATGAAGAAATTCCATGGGGAAGTCATCTGATCAAGGGTTGACTTTTCAGACAAGTCAGTGTAAAATCAGGGCATCTGAGGCCCCCAATGACCCAACCAATGGGTGATCTTCATCATTTTGAGTGTATATGATCTTTATTTGATCATGGAAGAAGGTTGAAGTTCATAGAAATCAAGAATTTAGGGTTTTTGCAAATGTTGACTTTTTGGGCATAGTTGACTTTTCAAGGATGCATCATTTTTAGGTCATTTTTCAAGCCATGATTCTTGATCCAAAAATGCTTCAAATGGAAAAACTTTGGTCATGAAAGTTGTAGATCTCATTTTTCCCTTTTCAAAAAGTACAAGAACATGATCAAACTCTTCTTGGATCAAAAGTTATGGCAATGCAAAGTTGGCAAAAATCACTTATTTTCAAGATATGCACCAAGTGTGAAAATTGCAAAATCATGTGCTAAGTCAAATTGCAACTTCTAATTGGTATCAAACCAGCACATAAACATTCTCTAAGCCCTAAAAAATCAGATTTGAACCAAGATCACATGTGTTTAGTTCATGTAACAAGGCATTTTTATCAAGAAAATCACATGTGAACCAAGTTACAACAAGTTGCAAAACTCATGATCATGCTTCCTACCACTTGCAGCCTTGGATGCTGAGCTTTGCTAGCCTCTCACCTCACCTTGCTGCGCCAGCCCATGCCCATGTACTTGCCTAGATCATGAGCCATACTTCTCTTACACATTATTTGACTTTTTGCAAAAGGCAACTTACCAATCAATAAAGCACATGTCCAATCAACTGACCAATGAGAGAGAGTTATGTGGACAATTTGCAAGCCATTTCATGTACAAGGCAAGGCTGAAGCTCTCTCATTCATCACATTCACAAAAACACACAAAACTGCATAAGCCTTCGAATCTCTTTGTCCAGCTTGCAAACACTCAAACTATCTTCACCATTCAACTCACCTTGCTCCATAGACCACCCAGCACCAAGAACCCAAGCCTGAAACAGCCAGAACACCCCACTGCCATTTCTCACTTCATTTTGCAGTTTCATTCGAAACTCTCACCATAGCTCACAAACACACAAACAAACACCACAGACCTTCTCCATTCATCCTCAGGATCACAAACAACCATTCACCATGACCTGAAGCTCTCTATTTCACCATTGCCATTTCTGACCAAGCTTGAGCAGAAGCTTTCGAATCTCACTATCCAGCCAGCTTAAACTCTCTTTGAGCATTCAAACATCTTCTGGGGACCAAGTGGAGTAGTTTGCACTGAAGGAAGTGGCCAGAAAGCCCTCAAGCTGAAAGCTTCAAATCTCAGGTAGCTTGAAAATTATTTTTCCAGAAATCATTTTTCTTGTTACAAACTTGTTCTATGTGATTCACTGATCATCCTGATGTTCTTAGTTTTTGAAATGGCTTTGATTTGAGTATTTAATTTGCTTCTGAAACTTGCGTGCCCTAGTTTTCATTTCCTTCGATTCAGCTTGTTTAGGAAGAAGAAATTTGTTTTGAGAGAGGGGTTTGATTCGTGAGAGGTTGGAGATCATTTCTATGTTCTTAGTTTTCATTTTTGATACGATTTGAGGGGTTTGGGGATTTTTCAGGTGAGGTGCTGGCCGGAGAAGACGACCGGAAGTCTTCTCTGGCCACCTGAAAGTGATTTGTGCCCTAATTGCGTAATTAACTCCAGTTTGAATTCTGGCCGTAGATGGCCTTTGACTTGTTGACTTCCCTCCCTTTTGGATGGCCCAGATCCTTTTCATTAGCCCTAATCTCTCTCATTAGTTTAATTAATCTTTAATTAAGTTAATTGGTTCAGGAGCCATCTGGGCCCTTCATTCGCGCGCCAGTCAACGTTTTCAAACTCAGAATCAATCTCATCCATCCATCCTGATTACTTTCATTTTTATTTGTTTTTTATTTCATTTTATTTCAATTAACTTTCATATTTAATTTAAAATAGCAAAAAATTCTTAAAAATTATGAAACTTTTTCTTTAAAGTTTTATTAATTTTTATGACCCAAAAACATTTTTATTTTATTTTTTATCATTAAAAAAGTATTTTTAAATATTTAAAAGATTATTTTTAATTGATTAATGGAAATTAATTAATTAAAAATACTTTTAGGTATTTAAAAATTACAAAAAAATTCATGAAATGTTCTAAGACATTTAGAAACATTGTCCAACCTTCAAACCAAATTTCTTTTTTGATCTTGATGCATTTTAAGAATTTTACATTGAATTAAATCATTTTTTATGCATTATTTTGATCATAAATTCAAAAATTCATTTCTGCCTATTGGAGAAGGTTGAGACATTGGTTCTTCTTGCATTGTTTCATGTTTAGCATGTAGTTTCTAGGGTAAAATAGCCATGATTTGATCTTGCATTTTTTATTTGTTTAGCATTTCTTTTGTTAAGAACCCTAAAAAAACCCTAATAACTTGTAAAATTCATATCTTGAGTTTGGTTGAGAGTTGAGAGCTCCCCTTTGGGCAGTGGTACATTATAAGTTTAGGGCTTCTTTGGGTAGCATTTTCCATTTTTTATCTTAGGGTTTGCTTCTGTTTTGGATTTTGGTTTGATGTTTGATCCATGAACCCCAATTTGGGCTTTCTCTTGCATCCTTCTTGCATTTCCTTGCATAACATGACTTGTCTTTGCATTTTGTGCATTCTTGTGATCCATTTGACATCTTAAGACATATAGAAAGCATGTTTGATCATTGCATTACACATTTGCTATGTCATTTGCCTTGTATGCTTCATAACTTTCCATGCTTGTTTATGCTCTTTAACTTGCATCATTTGCATTCATAATCTTGTATGAACATCCCCCATGTCTTGCCTCATGTTTGCAGCACCTCATAACATCATAATCATCATCAACATGCTTCTGGTTTGGTCTAGCATCATGTCATTTCATTTTATTTAGCATTGCATTGCATTTCTTTCTAACATTTCAGGTGGTAAGTGAACTTGGGAAGTGAATTTGCCTTCACTTCTCATACCTTTTCTTTTCATCTATCTTGCATCCATTGCTGCATTTCTATTTGTGTTTGAGATTGAGCTTGCTCATTCTTCTTCCTTCCACTTTCTTTCTTCAAGTGACTTGACTTCTTGAATGAAGCAAGTCACTTTGCTTCTCTTGATCTTATTCATCTGCTTCCTGGTTCCTCTGAAGATTGTTCTTGTCAAACCTCACTAACCTTAGGGACAACCAAGCATGACAATGAATTAGGGTTTTGATTAGTCTCCCCTCATAGTTTTACCTTTGTGTCTCTCTTTGAGTCCTCTCTTCTCATCTCATAATCAGAGACTAAACCCTAAAGGCTTTAAGACTTTGTGATTAAGCTTATGCCTGCATCCTTCTCTTAGGATGGAGTGTATAACTTTAATCCTAAGTCTTGAACCCTTAATGTGTTTAAATCTCTTAATCAATTCACTTAATAATCATCAAGACATCACTTGTAACTTGGGCCTTGCATTAGGGTTCTAATTCTTCCTTAAGTGGTTAAGAAGGACTAACCCTAGTGTTAATGGACAAGTCCCCCTCAAGTTGTCTTACAAATCATAAAAATCACTTCATCACCATATCATTAAATAAAATCCACTTAATCAAAGGCTTGTTTTGTCATGGGTTTAATCCCTAATCATGGATTAAGTTGAGGAGCTTTCCTCAGCTTAAACATTCTCATCTATCATCCTTCTTTTAGGATGGTGTAATGAGTCTGTTTAATCCCTGATTATGGCTTAACCTCATTACTCAACACTAAACAAAAACCACAAAAACATCTAAATAATCACAAGTAGGTTAATGATCTTAACCCTACATCAAAGGTGATTAAGTGTGAGAATCTGACTTCACACTTAAGGTATTCTCATTACCCCTAATCAGAGGGAAGATGTGATGAGTTTACTAAATCCATTGGTTTAGGCTTAAGCTCATTAACTTATGACAAAATTCAAAAGCAATAAAAGACTGAAAACTCAAAAACAAACAATAATCGTCTCCTCCGGGATTCTCTTCTCATCTCATTCAATCACAAACGAGAACTTGCTTCTTCCGTCTAATGCAAGACAGTTTGCACCTGAGCCAGACAGGTCATACACTTGAGCATAGACAAGCAAGCAGTTCACCAGTCAATTCATCTTTCAGTCTCTTTGGGTCGAACTACGGTGTTCTGACTTCCTCATTGCACGAGAGGATACGCAGGCATAACTTAACAGTTATCGAACAAAAGTCTCTGTACATCCCCCCTCTTCCCATCATCATTCTTTTAGCCTCATGATCTTGAGCATCTTATTCTTTTTCTTACACTGACACTTTCATTTATACACTTCACTTCTTTTACACTGACACCTGTACATCTTTTCCAGCTATTTTACACACAAATTGCACTGACACTACCCCTTTAAAACACAAATCTTTTAAGCGTGGATCCCGTCGAGTACGACGGACAATCTGGGTGCTAATACCTTCCCAGGTTGTAACCAACCCCCTTTCTCAGTCTCTCTGGTTCGCAAACCGTCTTATCCATCTCTTTCTAGGCCTATGCAGCATTGCCTTTCCCCCCGGGATAAAAATGCCTAGCTGGAGACTCTTTTCATCTCCAGTGAGTTCACGGCTGTGTGTTCTCATTGTCCCCTTCGCCGACCGTTCGCGCTTGTACCGGGATGCAAATCTTCGGGAGCGACAGCTTGGCGACTCTGCTGGGGAGCCTTATACTGCAACCAGGGCTTCTGGTTCTTTTTGTGGGTTCCTCCTAGCGCTTGTTTGATTTGTTTTTACTGGGGTGTTATGTGCTTGTTTGTGCTTGTATTTATTTTTGTTTATTGCTTTATGTACAGTTACTTTACTGCTTTCTTTATTGCATTTATTTATATCATACTGTCATTGTTGCTGGCTGGATCTGGTTTCTTGTTTTGGTGGGTGGGTGATTCATTGAGAGTTAAGGTCCTATACCTGGGACCTGAGTGACACCTAGGCTAGAGTGAATCATATTCTTTCCCATTCCATTTCGGTCTGGTGCGGGAATATGAAACACGGTTCAGATATGGGTTTCTTCTTGAGAACTCTGTGTTGCAGATTTCCTGCAATGCTAGGGCTATCTGGGAAGCCTGCTAAGTCTGGATGACCTTTTAGTACTGACCTTCAGAAACTGAGGTGAATTAGAGGAGGAATTGTTATGGTTATTGTAAACACTGTACCTCCGGGTTAGAAGTGTTTACACTTCTCATAACTGATCCAAGTCTGAGGATCCTTGTTCTAGATCACCACCTGTGAGGGGGTTGGGCTGTTTACAGGTTTGCAGGTACCTTGACCTCAGAATACCCTGTTACTTTGACTTTGTTAAGAATACTCCATGTTGGACAGTTCTTGTGATTCTAAAACCTTGGACTTGTGGCTCTTTATTTGAGTCCCCCACCCGGGTTACTGGATTTTTAGACCTCCATCTGGAATTCTTGAACACACATGGATCTATACCAAGGCAGTTAATCAGATCCGGCTCAGTCACAAACCCTTGCATTTCATTTGCATACATACCCATTGCGTCATATTAACATTTGCTTATTTGTGTTTCAGGGTATCCACCTTCATCTTTGGTTTTGGTTTTGACCCCATCTGTAGTTTTGACCTACCTCCACCAGCACTTGCTTCAGCTTGTCAACCATATACTTCAGTTACCTGCACTAGCCAATCAGTGTCTCATCTCCTCAGCATCTTCATCAACACTTATTCCACTCAGTCACAGCATCATGGCTCCAAAGAAAAGCAACATCACCTACCATTTCTTCCAACCAGACTTATCAGACATCAGGAGGATCCAAACCCTGATCACTCCAGATCACATGCCTTTGTTCAGAGAGCATTATGGGGATATACTTGACTTGGTCATGGATCTGGACCCATCTCAGAGAAGCCTGATCCATACCTGTATTCAGTTCTATGACCCCCCATTGAGATGTTTCACCTTTCAAGACTTTCAGTTGGGTCCTCTTCTGGAGGAATACTCATCATTGATTGGTCTGCCTATCAAGAGGGAAATCCCTTTCAACCCTGAAATGGTCTTTCCCAGCAATGGAGAGGTAGCAAGGGCTTTGCATCTGGAGCCTGTTTTGGTTGAGCAACACATGACCTCTAAAGCTGGGATCCCTGGATTTCATCTGGATTTCTTAATTTCTCAAGCTAGTCTGAAGGCCTCCTTGGGGGAGTGGAAAGCTGTTTGTGCTCTATTGGCCTTAAGTGTATATGGAATTGTGTTGTTTGCAGATGAGCCTCGATTCATCAGCAAGAATGCAATCCATTTGTTCATCCTGAAGAACCCAGTGCCAGCTTTGCTAGGAGATCTCTATTACTCAGTGCATCAGAAGAATGAGAAGCAGAGGGGAAGGCTAGTGAGGTGTTGTGCTCCATTATTTCATGCTTGGCTTCTCAGGCATCTACCCAGGACAGATGCATTTCTAAATCCTCATCAGCAAAGCAACTGGGCTAAGAGGCTCACTGTCCTAACTTCAGCAGACATCAGATGGTGTACTCAAAGCACCAAGGGCAGAGATATCATTACAAGCTGTGGGCACTTTCCCAATGTGCCTTTAATAGGAGTCAATGGAAGTATCAACTACAACCCTCTACTGTTCAGGAGGCAATTGGGCTATGCACTGGTTCATACTCCAAGGGAACAGGACTTGGCTGAGACCCTCTACTGTGAGAACAAGATTAGTTTGGCTGTTGTTAGGCAGGCTGCCTGGGCCTGGGATCATGTTCAAACCAAGGGAATCACCATTCTGGGGAAGTGCAATAATGTGGCATCAGTCCAATACTATGAGTGGTCTCATGCTAGGGCCCAATTCTCTGGAATGCCCTTCACTATAGAAGATATGCCTGAGTCATCTTCAGTACCACCCCCTGCCACCATCAGTTTGGAAGAGTTTGAGAGCTTGAAGGAAAGAAATGGGAAGTTAACCCAAGCCTTGCAGAAGACCCTCAGGGAGAGGAGTGAAGGTGTGAGGGAGATTGAGAGATTGGAGAAGTTGAGGGTGGAACACTTGACTAAGATTGAAAAGTCTGGAGATTATATCAACAAGTCTAAGGCTGGTGAACAGATTCTGAAGAATGCTTGTAAAGAAGCCCAGTTTCAGAGAGCAAGGACAGACTTGTATTTGAAAGAGAGTCAGGCCAGGTGGGTCCGGATCACTGAGGCCCGTACTCTAGAAGACAAGAGAGTTCAAGACAAGATGGAACAGATGGAAAAAGCCCTGGCAGCAGCCCAGAAGGAAATATCAGAGCTAGAAATCAGAGCTGGAGTGAAGAGGTCTAAGGACCAAAGTCAGAACAAGAAGTTGACTGCAGCTGTTGCAACAAGAAACCTTCTCATTAGAAGTCTCACGGAGCATCCAGCTGATCCTGTGACCGAAGCACTTCTCAAGGAAGTTCGTGAGGATGAGTTTGGCCTTGGAGTTTGATTATTTGCTTGTTGTTGTTCCTTTTCCATGTACTTTTATTTTTTTGTGATGTATTTTGACCCCTTAGTGGGCTTGTGTTGTAAAATGAACAAGTTGTATTATTTCATCTTATGTAATGTATTTGTGTTGGTTTGTTCCACCTGAGTTCACTTCAAAAGCAACTTCAACAGCAGCATCTTCAAGGGTCTGGAAGGGTCAAAACTGAAGGCCAAACAGGATACCTTGAGAGCAAATAAGCATAATTGCATTGCATGCTAACCCTTTTGTTTGTTTTGTAGGTTTTGTTTTGTTGTTGCTAACCTCTGTTGTGATGTTCAGGAATTATTGCTCGCCGCCGGGTATTTCCTCTCAACAGGCCACACAGGTACCCAACTAGAAACAACCTTCCGGGAATCCAGATGGACCAGATGCAGCAAGACCTTACAGAGGTCAGAAACCAGATGGCCAACGAAAGGTTGGAGATGAGAACCCAGATAACACAATTCATGGAAGTGATGAACAACTTAGCTCAAAGCCAGGAGAGGCTCAGGACTTTGGTAGAAGGGAGGAATCAAGAGGAGCCCCATGTGGGAACTGCTGGCACAAGTAACAACGAGAGGGTCCAACCTCATGTCAATCCCCCAGTTTTTGGACCCCATCTCCATCCAGAGGCCAACATCCCAGTCAATATACAAGGGACTGCCACAGCAGGGAGAGTACTTCAAGAAGATCCTCAGGAGGACCAATTTACAGTAATGGGTGCTGGAGAGGAAACTTATGATAGACGATTGGAAGAAATAGCTGAGAAGTTGAGATCACTGGAGTCTCAAAATTCTTTGGGCTTCGACGTCATGGACATGGGATTGGTAGACGGGGTCAGGATCCCCCATAAGTTCAAGCCTCCTTGTTTCGAAAAGTATAATGGGACTTCATGCCCCCGGACTCATCTACAATCATTTCTGGGAAGGCTGAAGGCCTATACGATGGATGAGAAATTGTGGATGTTCTATTTTGAAGATAGCTTGACTGGAGCTTCTAGGGAATGGTATTCCCATCTGACAAGAGCAACTATAAGATGCTGGAAGGACCTGACAGAAGCCTTCATCAGACAGTATCAGTATAATCTAGATATGGCACCCAACAGGACCCTCCTAATGGGAATGTCACAGTCATCTAGGGAGAGCTTCAGAGAATATGCTCAAAGATGGAGACAACTTGCTGCTGCTGTCCAGCCACCTATGTCTGAGAGAGAAATGGCAGACATGTTTATGAACACTCTCCAGGGAACGTATATTGACAGGTTGGCTGCTTTCTCTTCCACTAGCTTCGCAGATGTTGTCATAGCTGGGGAGAGAATTGAAAGCCTGTTAAAAATGGGTAAGATCTCCGATAATGGTGCCAGCTCGTCCAGTAGTACAAGAAAGCCTTTTGCAGGCCCGAGAAGAACTGGCGAGACCAATGCCATCCATTCAAACAGGGGTAGGCCCCAATATGTTCAAAGGACAATAGCAGCAGTCACTATCCCTGCTCCAGCTCATCCACAGCCAGTCTATCAACCTCCTCAACAAAACTTCCGACAACAACCTCAGTATCAGCAGAATCAATATCCTCCAAGAAACTACAACAACAACACCAACAACAACAATCAACAGAGGCCATTCCAACAAAGGCCATCCCAAGCTAACAGAGTGATCGACCCGATCCCAATGCCGTATGCTGCCTTGCTGCCACAACTTCTGAAACTCAACCTAGTTGAGCTAAGAACGTTGGCACCTCCGGATCCCAACAGTCTACCAAGAAACTATGACTCCAATGCTAGGTGTGCTTTTCATTCAAACGCACCTGGTCACAGTACAGAAAAATGCAGGGCTCTGCATATGAAGGTACAAGACTTGGTAGACTCCAAGGCTCTGAATTTTGCACCTCCGCCCAATGTCAATAAAAACCCTATGCCAAACCATGGTGGTCCCCGAATTAATGCTATTGAAGAAGACCAACCGTCTTATTTAATAACCAGTGTGGATCAGATCAGGACACCGTTGGTGGAAATCAAAGCTCAACTCCGTGAAAACCAAATATTTCCGGGGTGTGAACTAGGGTGCCCCTATTGCAATATTTCATGGAATGGGTGTGAGGACCTGAGGAATGGCATTGACAGCCTTATTCAGAGTGGCCTGCTACAGATCACTACATCATTTCCGACAAATCCGACAACTTCATCAGCAACGGTTCCAGAACCTCCTACAACTGCAGCAACTATTGTTCCCGACAACTCATCAGCAACATCAACTAGTACTTCACCTGTCCTTCCAAATGATCAGACTTCAACAGTTCCTCCTGCTACAACTTCAGCTTCATTCCATTTCGAATCTCCATCAGCAACAACAACAGTCCTTTCAACAGTACCTCCTACAACACCAGCAATCAACCATGAAGATGTCTCTACTGTTACCATATTCTACGATCCTGAAAATAATTCCGCCTACCATTCAGAAGGTGCTGCTCCCACCAGAGCACCAGTAACAATCTTTTATGATCCACAAACAATTACAGTACCTTCAGCAGCAGCAATCAGTCCAGTCACTGTCACGGTGCCTGGACCAGTACCATATGAAAGCAATAGGGCCATTCCTTGGCACTATGGCTCTGACTTGTATTGCGAAGGGAAAAGAATCACTCTTGAAACATCAGCACCTGCACCACAAGTAGATAATGTGGGGGAGGCGGAGGCTTCACTCGAAGCGGACGTCTCTTTGCTTCACAAGTTCAAAGACCTACTGCCGAAGCAGAAGCTGCTGCCAAGGCAAAGGGTAAAGGCCCGGTGCAGGAAGATCCAGCTGCCAAAGAAGCCCTGAAGACTCCATTTGATCAGGAAGTTGATGAGTTTATGCGGATCATCAAAAAGAGTGATTATAAAGTTGTGGATCAGCTTCATCAGACGCCATCCAAAATCTCTATCCTCTCACTGCTTATGTGCTCCGAAGCCCATCGGAATGCACTACTTAAAGTCTTGCACGCAGCTTACGTGCCTGAGGAGATTACTGTCAACCAATTGGAAACCGTGGTTGGTAATGTTACTGCTAGCAATGGGCTAGGGTTTACCAATTCTGACTTGACAGCGGATGGCCGCAACCACAACAAAGCCTTGCACATAACCATGGAATGCAAAGGAGCTGTCCTTTCTCATGTGCTGGTGGACACAGGTTCTTCTCTGAATGTCTTACCAAAGAAGGCTCTGGTGAAGTTAGAATATGATGGATTGGCATTGAGACCCAGCAACCTGGTGGTAAGAGCCTTTGATGGTTCAAAGAGATCGGTTCTGGGAGAGATTGAGCTGCCTGTGACAATTGGCCCACAGACTTTTAAAACTATCTTTTATGTGATGGACATTCAGCCCGCCTACAGCTGTTTGTTGGGTAGACCCTGGATTCACGCCGCCGGCGCAATAACGTCTACCCTTCACCAAAAGTTAAAATTTGAGTGGGAAGGTCAAGTTGTCACAATCTGTGGGGAAGAGGATATTTTTGTTAGCCATCTGGCTACCTACAAGTACATTGAGATGGATGGAGAGATCCATGAAACAATGAGCCAAGGTTTTGAAGCCTTGAATGTCAATGAAGCATCTGCTGTGTCAGGGATCTCCATGTCATCTTACCAACAAGTCCGGAAGGTTGTTGAGGAAGGAACTGCCCTAGGCTGGGGCAAGGTCTTAGCTGTGGAGGAGAAGAAGGACAAATTTGGGTTGGGTTACAGACCAACTCAACATCAAGCAAAGGCTGCTGAGAAGCCAGGTTTTGTCAGTGGGGGGATTCTCACCCCCGATGCTATCAACTGTCTGGAAGACGAGCTGGAAGAGGAGCGCAATCTGGAGGATTGGATTCGTCCAAAGATCCCGGGGAGCAGTGTCTCGAACTGGTCTTCCCAGGAAATTATAAGAGTTACTCATGCAGAGTAATTATTATTTCCTGTATTTTTATAGCATGCATCAAAGTCTTGCATCTTGCCCAAGATGACAAGACTCATTTTGTAACCAGGGCCATCTGTACTTTTGTGCAAACAAGATTAAGTTAATGAAATATCAGACATCTTTTTGCAAACAAGTCTTTTTCTTTTCTGCTCACTGTTTTTCCATTTTTCTTTTTGTACAAAAATAAATGGCGGTGTTTTCAAAATGATAACTTCATTTCACTTTTTTCTAAAGCAAGATTAAAATCAATCACTAAAATGAACAAACTTAACCCTTGCAGAGAGTGCCTTCCAGACCGCACCGACAACAGCACGGCTATGACTTCGTATGACTTTGACAATCCGATCAATCAAGCTGATGAAGGGGTTGATGAAGAATATGAGCTTCCTGAAGAGCTAGCCAGGTTGTTGAGACAAGAGGAAAAGGTCATTACCCCTCACCAGGAGGAGGTTGAAGTGATTAATCTTGGTACAGACGAAGACGTGAAAGAGGTTAAAATCGGGGCCTGCCTGCAAGACTCAGTGAAGAGACAACTGATAGATCTGCTTCAAGAGTATGTTGATGTGTTTGCTTGGTCGTATCAAGATATGCCAGGGTTGGATACCGATATAGTTGTGCACAAGCTGCCTTTGAGAGAAGAATGCCCACCAGTCAAACAGAAGCTGCGCCGAACTCGCCCAGACATGGCTATGAAAATCAAGGAAGAGGTACAAAAGCAATGGGACGCCGGGTTCCTTGCTGTGACTAGCTATCCGCCGTGGGTTGCTAACATAGTACCTGTGCCTAAGAAAGATGGCAAAGTAAGAATGTGTGTTGACTACCGAGATCTGAACAGAGCCAGCCCGAAAGATGATTTCCCATTACCTCACATTGATGTATTGGTGGATAACACGGCTCAGTTCTCGGTATTCTCCTTCATGGACGGATTTTCAGGATATAATCAGATCAAGATGTCACCTGAAGACATGGAGAAGACAACATTCATTACACCTTGGGGCACGTTCTGTTACAAAGTGATGCCATTCGGACTGAAGAATGCTGGTGCAACGTATCAACGGGCCATGGTGACATTATTCCATGATATGATCCACAAGGAAATAGAGTGTTATGTGGATGATATGATTGCCAAGTCCCTTACAGAGGAAGATCACCTGGTGAATCTGCTAAAGTTGTTCAAGCGTCTGAGGAAATATCAACTAAAGCTGAACCCCAACAAGTGCACATTCGGGGTGCGGTCCGGTAAGCTGCTGGGCTTTATTGTAAGCGAGAAAGGGATTGAGGTTGATCCTGATAAAGTCAAGGCTATACAAGAAATGCCTGCACCAAAAACTGAGAAAGAGGTTCGAGGGTTCTTAGGTCGATTGAACTACATCTCGCGGTTCATATCCCACCTTACAGCAACCTGTGAACCCTTGTTCAAGCTGTTAAGAAAGGAACAAACGGTCAGGTGGAATGAAGACTGCCAAAGAGCTTTTGACAAGATCAAGGAATATCTGCAAGAACCTCCAATCCTTATGCCTCCAGTAGAAGGAAGACCTCTGATTATGTACTTGACAGTATTAGAAGAGTCGATGGGGTGTGTGTTGGGCCAGCATGACGAGTCTGGTCGAAAAGAGTATGCAATATACTACCTAAGCAAAAAGTTTACCGACTGTGAACAACGTTATTCACTGCTCGAGAAAACTTGCTGTGCTTTAGCGTGGGCTGCTCGCCGACTGAGACAGTATATGTTGACCCACACTACCTTATTGATCTCAAAAATGGATCCAGTTAAGTACATTTTCGAGAAGCCAGCTCTTACCGGACGGGTTGCAAGATGGCAGATGATTCTCACAGAATACGACATACAGTACACATCTCAGAAAGCCATCAAAGGCAGTGTACTGTCTGAATATCTTGCTGAGCAACCCATTGATGACTACCAGCCTATGAGATTTGACTTCCCTGATGAAGACATCATGTTCATTAAAGCAAGAGATAATGAAGAGCCTGTTCACACAGAAGGGCCTGACCCGGAGGAAGAATGGACTATGATGTTTGATGGGGCTGTTAACATGAATGGTCGTGGTGTTGGTGCAGTACTCATTACACCTAAAGGAGTTCACATGCCTTTCTCGGCAAAACTCACTTTCAACTGCACTAACAACGAAGCTGAATACGAAGCTTGCATTATGGGTCTTGAGGAAGCCATTGACCTCAGGATCAAGACATTGACCGTATTCGGAGATTCAGCTTTGGTAGTCAATCAGACCAACGGGAAATGGTATACCCACCAGGATCATCTGATACCTTACAGGGATTATACAAGGAGGTTATTGACTTTCTTCACAACAGTCAAGCTTGAGTATATCCCTCGAGACGAGAATCAGTTTGCAGATGCTCTTGCTACCATTTCATCCATGATCAAAGTTCAAACGGCTAACTTTGTACCCCAGATTTCAGTGTCTAGACTGGATAGACCAGCATATGTATTTGCAGCAGATATGGTCAAAGATGATAAGCCTTGGTTCCACGACATTAAGTGCTTCTTGGAGGATCAGACATACCCACCTGGGGCATCTTCCAATGATAAGAAGACTTTAAGAAGGCTTGCTGGCAGTTTCTTTCTGAACACTGATGGGTCTTTATACAAGAGGAACTTTGACATGGTACTCCTCAGATGTGTTGACAGGACGGAAGCAGATTTGCTGATGCATGAAGTGCACGAAGGATCTTTTGGTACCCATGCCGGAGGGCATGCCATGGCTAAAAAGTTGCTAAGGTCAGGTTATTACTGGATCGCAATGGATGCAGACTGTTGTGCTTACGCCAGAAGATGCCACAAATGCCAGATCTACGCAGACAAGGTGCATGTGCCTCCCAATCCTTTGAACATCATGTCTTCACCATGGCCCTTTGCTATGTGGGGCATTGATATGATTGGCAAGATTGAGCCAACTGCTTCAAACGGCCACAGATTCATCCTGGTCGCCATCGACTATTTCACCAAGTGGGTTGAAGCAGCCTCATATGCAAATGTTACAAGACAAGTGGTAGCCAGATTTCTGAAAAGAGATATCATCTGTCGATATGGAGTGCCCGAGCGAATTATTACTGATAATGGTTCCAACTTGAACAACAAAATGATGGCAGAGCTGTGCCGGGACTTCAAGATCCAACATCACAATTCTTCTCCTTACAGGCCAAAGATGAACGGCGCTGTGGAGGCAGCAAATAAGAATATCAAGAAGATTGTGCAGAAGATGGTAATCACATACAAAGACTGGCACGAAATGCTACCATTTGCTTTGCATGGGTACCGCACATCAATCAGAACGTCCACTGGGGCAACACCGTATCAGCTTGTATATGGCATGGAAGCAGTCCTACCTGTTGAAGTTGAACTACCCTCGTTACGGGTATTAATGGATGTTAAACTGAGTGAAGCAGAATGGGCTCGGTCCCGATTCGAACAACTGAGTCTGATCGAAGAGAAAAGATTGGCTGCAATCTGCCATGGGCAGTTATATCAGAAGAGAATGAAGAGGGCCTTCGATCAGAAAGTCAGGCACCGAGAGTACCAAGTAAGGGATCTTGTGCTGAAGAGAATCCTCCCTCCTCATATAGACCACAGGGGCAAATGGACTCCAAATTATGAAGGACCATTCGTTGTAAAGAAAGTTTTCTCTGGTGGAGCACTGATGCTCAGCACCATGGATGGTAAAGACTTCCCATCCCCTGTGAATTCAGATGCAGTTAAAAAATACTTCGCATAAAATGACCCGCTGGACATAAAAACAGAATGTAAGTCCAGGCAAAAATAGGGCATCCCGGCGAGTCAAAAACAGAATAAAAGACTCGGGCAAAAGTAAGGGAAAATGAATAAAAAATGTACACCCGCTGAGTTGAAAAGCCGCATTGGACAGCTCAGGCAAAAATGGGTATCCCGATGGATTGAAAACCCGAAAGGGCGATCCATGCAAAATAAGGGAATAAGCGAACAACTGCATTCTGAATTCGTCTGTATTATATACAACTTGGTAAGCTTCCAAAGGGTCAAGCTTCGATCAGAATCAACTCTCTCCAGAAAGCAAGACGAGAAGAACGTCATTGTCATACGAGTCATAGCAGAAGAGGAAGCTCCTTGAAAGCGTCGTCAGCATCGCCAACACTTTATTTCTCAATTTGTAACAATCTCCTCATTTCAGGAGATATGTTTCTTTGACTGTATCTTGCCAATTCAGGGCACATGAATTAATAAAATCAGATTTTTCAGTCATGTTTCGTTTTGTACATTTTATTTGCAAAGAATGTCTGATGTCTCTAAAAAACTAATTGCATAAGTACAGATGTTTTTCACTAAAAAGAAAGAAAATAAAAGCACATGCTTGCAGGGAATATGATTACTCTCGAAAGTACTTATCTCCTATGACGGAATCCAGTAAGGGATACCTCGGGACCTTTTGTATGTTTCCTTACCTTTGCAGGATTGCAGGTATCCAGAACGCAACCTGGGGCATGCAGGTTACGTCTCAGCAAGTTGGCGAATCATTATCAACTCGGTCTATCTTCCACGTGGCACTGGAGAGTGCCCACTTCCCCAGCAAAGTTGCCAAATCAACAAACAGGCTTAACACTCAGGATGTCTTCTCCCCAGCCGAGTTGCCTCCCATTGCTCCCCCCAGCTGAGTTACCAACAGCATTCCCCAGCTGTAGCACCAACCATTCTTCCTCAGCAGAATGCAGGGGATCATCTCCCCACAGACCTTCCCCAGCCTCTATTCAGAGAAGCAACGCATGAAGAAGTCACAACAGAGAACAGAAGCTTCTACAAACCCCAGCTGGGTCCCGTATTATAAGGATATGTCAATCAGTGACTTATATCCCCAAACAGATACATCATTAGATCTACCAGTGATCTCATCCCCAGCTGGGATGTCCGCTTCAGCAGATCGACCAGAGATCTTCACAGCAATGGGATCCGAATCCCGGATCTGTGCCCCTTTGCATAATCATAGCATTTGCATCATACTATCCCCTCAGAGCGTAGCATTCCTTCTAATACGGAGCATTACGGCAAAAAATCAAATGCATAGCATAATCATAAGTCATGTTGTGAATTGAACACTTGTGAATAATAAACCGTTCATCATCATTATACAAAAACCCCACCAGAGTCCCCAGCAAAAGCAGTTGCTTCTCCTCAATCATCAAACACCAATATGTACACTTTTGGACACCCGTCCGTGTCAAATCACCAACAGAAAGCCAAAGACATCCTCTTTGCACTCACATATACTCATATATACATTTTCTCGACACCCGTCCGTGTCATATTCCCAGCGCAGTCGCTTACACTTTCATCAACCCATACACTTGTTAATATTATACTTGTCTCTCTTGACATTCGTCCGTGTCACTCTCCCCAGCAGTCAAAACACTCATCTTATATACAATACTCACTACTCATGGTACACTTATACAGATACCCGTCCGTATCTTGTATTCATCATCACTCATATCCCCACAGATTTGAGAGCAGCCGTACCCTGCTGAGTGGTCGTCCTCCACTTCTTGATGGTCGTCCTCCATCATGCTCATCCGATGGCCGTCCCCATCGTTGATTTTAGCAGCCGTCCCCTGCTAGGTGGTCGTCCTCCACCTTTTGATGATCGTCCTTCATCAACTTTATCCAATGGCCGTCCCCATTGTTGATTTTGGTTATCTGACATTCGTCCTATGTCACGATAAACCTTGAGAGCAGCCGTCCCCTGCTAAGTGTTCGTCCTCCACTTCTTGATGGTCGTCCTCCATCATGCTCGTCCGATGGCCGTCCCCATCGTTGACCTTTTTTATCCGATGGCCGTCCCCATCGTTGACCTTTTCTATCCGATGGCCGTCCCCATCGTTGATATTTTCGGCAGCCGTACCCTGCCAGGTGGTCGTCCTCCACCTTTGATGGCCGTCCCCATCATATTTCCTTTATCCCCAACAGAGCAGCCGTCCCCTGCTAGGTGATCGTCATTCACCTTTGATGGTCGTACCCCATCATCTGTTTATTTCATTTATTCTTTAACCCGATGGCCGTCCCCGTCGTGGTCCCTTTTCCTTTTAGCCCGATGGTCGTCCCCATCGTTGGTTACCTTTATGAGCTTGATGGCCGTCCCCGTCATGTTTCATTAATCCCCAGAGAGTCTTGCAGCTTTAACTTGATGGCCGTCCCCATCATGATATCTTACTTTTTTCCAGCTAGTCGGCCGTCCCCGTCTTAGCTTTACCTTTTATCCCCAGCATGTCGGCCGTCCCCGTCATCGCTTTACTTCACATTTACCCCAGCATGTCGGCCGTCCCCGTCATTGCTCTTTACCCAGCAGTCGTCCTCTGCCCGACGGTCGTCCTCCGTCGCCCACACTTTGCAATATACTTTATTTTCCTTTTACAATCTATACCCCTTTTCTTCTTCATTCTGTGAGTGCAAATTTTGGACTGTCTTTGGTATTCAACCACAAGTTATCTTGTTTGGCCTGTTAAGCCGTTGCTTACATCCTGCACAGCTAACTCATGCTTGAATAGGGGCAGCTGTAAACACCCCAAATTTGCCCTCACCCATTTCACACCATGGCTTGTGATCATCCTCATATGCATAAACACAATCATATCATCTCACATCTCATTTTTGATTCACTGGATAGTTTCTAAGTCATTTGCACTTAGGGTTTGTGATCTGAGCAATCCCAAAGCTTCTTGGGCCACTCCAAAGGCCACCAATCAACTCAAAGTGGTCCATGTGTGTTCATATATCATATTCCATCTTCTCAAAGTCAAAAATGCAAAGGAATCACAAGAACTAGGGTTTGAGGTGATGCAGAGCCAGTTTAGACTGCACAGTTGACTGAAAATTAGGGTTTTGGTTTCAGAGGCCATAACCCCAACTTTTTTGGTCATTCTTGTTTCCATTGATCTCTATATGGTATAGGGAGTATACATATCAATTTTCATGAAGAAATTCCATGGGGAAGTCATCTGATCAAGGGTTGACTTTTCAGACAAGTCAGTGTAAAATCAGGGCATCTGAGGCCCCCAATGACCCAACCAATGGGTGATCTTCATCATTTTGAGTGTATATGATCTTTATTTGATCATGGAAGAAGGTTGAAGTTCATAGAAATCAAGAATTTAGGGTTTTTGCAAATGTTGACTTTTTGGGCATAGTTGACTTTTCAAGGATGCATCATTTTTAGGTCATTTTTCAAGCCATGATTCTTGATCCAAAAATGCTTCAAATGGAAAAACTTTGGTCATGAAAGTTGTAGATCTCATTTTTCCCTTTTCAAAAAGTACAAGAACATGATCAAACTCTTCTTGGATCAAAAGTTATGGCAATGCAAAGTTGGCAAAAATCACTTATTTTCAAGATATGCACCAAGTGTGAAAATTGCAAAATCATGTCCTAAGTCAAATTGCAACTTCTAATTGGTATCAAACCAGCACATAAACATTCTCTAAGCCCTAAAAAATCAGATTTGAACCAAGATCACATGTGTTTAGTTCATGTAACAAGGCATTTTTATCAAGAAAATCACATGTGAACCAAGTTACAACAAGTTGCAAAACTCATGATCATGCTTCCTACAACTTGCAGCCTTGGATGCTGAGCTTTGCTAGCCTCTCACCTCACCTTGCTGCGCCAGCCCATGCCCATGTACTTGCCTAGATCATGATCCATACTTCTCTTACACATTATTTGACTTTTTGCAAAAGGCAACTTACCAATCAATAAAGCACATGTCCAATCAACTGACCAATGAGAGAGAGTTATGTGGACAATTTGCAAGCCATTTCATGTACAAGGCAAGGCTGAAGCTCTCTCATTCATCACATTCACAAAAACACACAAAACTGCATAAGCCTTCGAATCTCTCTGTCCAGCTTGCAAACACTCAAACTATCTTCACCATTCAACTCACCTTGCTCCATAGACCACCCAGCACCAAGAACCCAAGCCTGAAACAGCCAGAACACCCCACTGCCATTTCTCACTTCATTTTGCAGTTTCATTCGAAACTCTCACCATAGCTCACAAACACACAAACAAACACCACAGACCTTCTCCATTCATCCTCAGGATCACAAACAACCATTCACCATGACCTGAAGCTCTCTATTTCACCATTGCCATTTCTGACCAAGCTTGAGCAGAAGCTTTCGAATCTCACTATCCAGCCAGCTTAAACTCTCTTTGAGCATTCAAACATCTTCTGGGGACCAAGTGGAGTAGTTTGCACTGAAGGAAGTGGCCAGAAAGCCCTCAAGCTGAAAGCTTCAAATCTCAGGTAGCTTGAAAATTATTTTTCCAGAAATCATTTTTCTTGTTACAAACTTGTTCTATGTGATTCACTGATCATCCTGATGTTCTTAGTTTTTGAAATGGCTTTGATTTGAGTATTTAATTTTCTTCTGAAACTTGCGTGCCCTAGTTTTCATTTCCTTCGATTCAGCTTGTTTAGGAAGAAGAAATTTGTTTTGAGAGAGGGGTTTGATTCGTGAGAGGTTGGAGATCATTTCTATGTTCTTAGTTTTCATTTTTGATACGATTTGAGGGGTTTGGGGATTTTTCAGGTGAGGTGCTGGCCGGAGAAGACGACCGGAAGTCTTCTCCGGCCACCTGAAAGTGATTTGTGCCCTAATTGCGTAATTAACTCCAGTTTGAATTCTGGCCGTAGATGGCCTTTGACTTGTTGACTTCCCTCCCTTTTGGATGGCCCAGATCCTTTTCATTAGCCCTAATCTCTCTCATTAGTTTAATTAATCTTTAATTAAGTTAATTGGTTCAGGAGCCATCTGGGCCCTTCATTCGCGCGCCAGTCAACGTTTTCAAACTCAGAATCAATCTCATCCATCCATCCTGATTACTTTCATTTTTATTTGTTTTTTATTTCATTTTATTTCAATTAACTTGCATATTTAATTTAAAATAGCAAAAAATTCTTAAAAATTATGAAACTTTTTCTTTAAAGTTTTATTAATTTTTATGACCCAAAAACATTTTTATTTTATTTTTTATCATTAAAAAAGTATTTTTAAATATTTAAAAGATTATTTTTAATTGATTAATGGAAATTAATTAATTAAAAATACTTTTAGGTATTTAAAAATTACAAAAAAATTCATGAAATGTTCTAAGACATTTAGAAACATTGTCCAACCTTCAAACCAAATTTCTTTTTTGATCTTGATGCATTTTAAGAATTTTACATTGAATTAAATCATTTTTTATGCATTATTTTGATCATAAATTCAAAAATTCATTTCTGCCTATTGGAGAAGGTTGAGACATTGGTTCTTCTTGCATTGTTTCATGTTTAGCATGTAGTTTCTAGGGTAAAATAGCCATGATTTGATCTTGCATTTTTTATTTGTTTAGCATTTCTTTTGTTAAGAACCCTAAAAAAAACCTAATAACTTGTAAAATTCATATCTTGAGTTTGGTTGAGAGTTGAGAGCTCCCCTTTGGGCAGTGGTACATTATAAGTTTAGGGCTTCTTTGGGTAGCATTTTCCATTTTTTATCTTAGGGTTTGCTTCTGTTTTGGATTTTGGTTTGATGTTTGATCCATGAACCCCAATTTGGGCTTTCTCTTGCATCCTTCTTGCATTTCCTTGCATAACATGACTTGTCTTTGCATTTTGTGCATTCTTGTGATCCATTTGACATCTTAAGACATATAGAAAGCATGTTTGATCATTGCATTACACATTTGCTATGTCATTTGCCTTGTATGCTTCATAACTTTCCATGCTTGTTTATGCTCTTTAACTTGCATCATTTGCATTCATAATCTTGTATGAACATCCCCCATGTCTTGCCTCATGTTTGCAGCACCTCATAACATCATAATCATCATCAACATGCTTCTGGTTTGGTCTAGCATCATGTCATTTTATTTTATTTAGCATTGCATTGCATTTCTTTCTAACATTTCAGGTGGTAAGTGAACTTGGGAAGTGAATTTGCCTTCACTTCTCATACCTTTTCTTTTCATCTATCTTGCATCCATTGCTGCATTTCTATTTGTGTTTGAGATTGAGCTTGCTCATTCTTCTTCCTTCCACTTTCTTTCTTCAAGTGACTTGACTTCTTGAATGAAGCAAGTCACTTTGCTTCTCTTGATCTTATTCATCTGCTTCCTGGTTCCTCTGAAGATTGTTCTTGTCAAACCTCACTAACCTTAGGGACAACCAAGCATGACAATGAATTAGGGTTTTGATTAGTCTCCCCTCATAGTTTTACCTTTGTGTCTCTCTTTGAGTCCTCTCTTCTCATCTCATAATCAGAGACTAAACCCTAAAGGCTTTAAGACTTTGTGATTAAGCTTATGCCTGCATCCTTCTCTTAGGATGGAGTGTATAACTTTAATCCTAAGTCTTGAACCCTTAATGTGTTTAAATCTCTTAATCAATTCACTTAATAATCATCAAGACATCACTTGTAACTTGGGCCTTGCATTAGGGTTCTAATTCTTCCTTAAGTGGTTAAGAAGGACTAACCCTAGTGTTAATGGACAAGTCCCCCTCAAGTTGTCTTACAAATCATAAAAATCACTTCATCACCATATCATTAAATAAAATCCACTTAATCAAAGGCTTGTTTTGTCATGGGTTTAATCCCTAATCATGGATTAAGTTGAGGAGCTTTCCTCAGCTTAAACATTCTCATCTATCATCCTTCTTTTAGGATGGTGTAATGAGTCTGTTTAATCCCTGATTATGGCTTAACCTCATTACTCAACACTAAACAAAAACCACAAAAACATCTAAATAATCACAAGTAGGTTAATGATCTTAACCCTACATCAAAGGTGATTAAGTGTGAGAATCTGACTTCACACTTAAGGTATTCTCATTACCCCTAATCAGAGGGAAGATGTGATGAGTTTACTAAATCCATTGGTTTAGGCTTAAGCTCATTAACTTATGACAAAATTCAAAAGCAATAAAAGACTGAAAACTCAAAAACAAACAATAATCGTCTCCTCCGGGATTCTCTTCTCATCTCATTCAATCACAAACGAGAACTTGCTTCTTCCGTCTAATGCAAGACAGTTTGCACCTGAGCCAGACAGGTCATACACTTGAGCATAGACAAGCAAGCAGTTCACCAGTCAATTCATCTTTCAGTCTCTTTGGGTCGAACTACGGTGTTCTGACTTCCTCATTGCACGAGAGGATACGTAGGCATAACTTAACAGTTATCGAACAAAAGTCTCTGTACATCCCCCCTCTTCCCATCATCATTCTTTTAGCCTCATGATCTTGAGCATCTTATTCTTTTTCTTACACTGACACTTTCATTTATACACTTCACTTCTTTTACACTGACACCTGTACATCTTTTCCAGCTATTTTACACACAAATTGCACTGACACTACCCCTTTAAAACACAAATCTTTTAAGCGTGGATCCCGTCGAGTACGACGGACAATCTGGGTGCTAATACCTTCCCAGGTTGTAACCAACCCCCTTTCTCAGTCTCTCTGGTTCGCAAACCGTCTTATCCATCTCTTTCTAGGCCTATGCAGCATTGCCTTTCCCCCCGGGATAAAAATGCCTAGCTGGCGACTCTTTTCATCTCCAGTGAGTTCACGGCTGTGTGTTCTCATTGTCCCCTTCGCCGACCGTTCGCGCTTGTACCGGGATGCAAATCTTCGGGAGCGACAAATGGGAAGATCCATTCTACAACTTTCATGTTTACGAATTTTTCATTTGAAGTATTTTTTTATCATGAAAGAGGAGGTTGAAAATCTTTCCCAAAATGGAAAGTTTCCATTACAAGTCATGTCCAAAAATAGCAAGTTTGCAAATGGCTTGAAATTCTTCAACCTTGTGAACTTCTAACCACTTCTAAGATCAAATAAAGATCATAGAACCTCAAAATGATGAAAATGACCCTTTGGTTCCATTGTTGGGGGCCTCAGATGCCCTGATTTTGACTTTTCTTGCACAACAAGTTACTAGTTGATCAGATGACTTCCACAATGAATTTCTTCATCAAATTTGGTACACATGCTCCTTATAACATATTGAGACCATTAGAATCAAGAATGACCCAAAAATTTGGGTGTAAGGCCTCTGAAACCAAAACCCTAATTTTAGGTCATCTGTGCAGGAAATCTTCAGTCTGCCTTCATGCCTTTGTAATGCTTTAAGATATCATGACTTCAAAGACTTCTTGGAGATGTAATAAGATCATAAAACACTCATGGACCCTCTTGAAAAGCTTCAAGGCCTTTGAGATGGCTCATATCACTTCTTGGATTCATCTGATCACAAACCCTAGCTATGCAACAGAAATGAACTATGCAGTGGGATGATATGCTTATGCAATGCAATATGAAAAGATCACAAGCCATGGTGTGAGAAAAGGTGAGGGAAAATTTGGGGTGTTTACAGACGCCCAGTGTGAGCAGAGTTTCATCGAGCTAAAGAAGAAGTTGACTATCGCTCCAATTTTGACTTTACCAAAAGTAGATGAACCATTTCTGGTTTATTGTGATGCTTATTTGGAGTATGCTTCGCGATAGTTGAGAATTCATGAGAGGAATTATCCTACCCATAATTTGGAGCTAGCCGTTGTAGTTTTTGTATTAAAGATTTGGATGCATTATCTATACGGTTTGAGATTTGAGGTATATAGGGATCATAAGAGCTTGAAATATCTGTTTGACCACAAAGATTTAAATATGAGGCAGAGATATTGGTTGGAATTCTTGAAGGACTATTATTTTAGTTTGAACTATCATCCCGGTAAAGCTAATGTTATAGATGATGCCTTATGTCAGAAGACATTTCATATGTCGATCATGATGTCTAGGGGATTTTAGTTGATTGAAAATGAGTTTGGGTTGTGAACAAACACCTCATAGTGTAATGTTGAGAAAACTGAAGGTTAATAATGATTTTCTTGATCGTATCCGGTAGAGTCAAAAGTCATATGTGAAATTAGTGGATTTAATGGTCAGTGATGAACGGGTTGGAGGTAAGGAATTTCGAGTGGATGAATAGGGAGTACTAAGGTTTTGGGAGCGTATTTGTATTCCTGATGATCTTGAATTGAAGAGAATAATTCTGGAAGAAGTACATAGAAGTAGTTTGAGTATTCATCCGGGAGAGACGAAAATGTATCAAGATTTGAAGAAGATATTCTGGTGGCCCGATATGAAGCGGGATGTGGCTCAGTTTGTTTATTCTTGATACTCTGAGAGGGTATGATGCTATTTGGATGATTGTTGATAGGTTGACAAAGTCAGCGCATTTTATACTGATTGGGATTACTTATTCTTTGCAGAGATTGGTAGAGATATATGTCAGTGTGATTGTGAAGTTGCATGGAATTCCTTTGAGTATTATGTCAGATAGAGATTGGCGATTTAATTCTAGGTTTTGGGAGAGTTTTCAAGAGGCAATGGGTTTGAATTTGAAGTTGAGTTCAGCTTATCATCCTTAGACTGATGGGTAGATATAAAGGACGATACAAACTTTGGAATATTTGTTGAGGGCTTATGTGCTTGAATAAGGAGGTTCAGGGATAATCACTTGTCATTGATCGAGTTTACTTATAATAATAATTATCATTCAAGTATCGGAATGACGCCTTTTGAAGCACTATATGTATAACACCCCAAAATTTCCCTCTCAGTTTCATGACATTAAACATACATTTACATTTGCAAAAATAATAATATAAAAAAAAGAGAAGGAATAAAGGAAAAAACATTTATCATCGAGCATAAGGCAGTTTGTGTTTGCTTGCTTGCTTTTATGCTTGTCTAAGGTGCTGAAACGTTGTAGTAGGTGTTATATGTTTGTTTTCTCATCTGTACTAACCATTCAGGGGGTTATGGTAAGTCGTGTGTGTGGGTGGGCGCCCACATACAATTTCTTCTTTCTTCTTTTAAGTTTTCATACTTGTGCTTGTAATGTGCTTATACCATCTTTGCTTAATTCTTCTTCATCCCCTTTAGAATTAACTTATCTTCTCTTAAGAAGTAAGTTGAATCCTTTGCTCCTTTCTTCTTCTTTTTCTCCTTCTTCTTTTATCTTTCCTTCTTCTTCATTAGGATGGAATTTAAGCCTCACTAACCTAGGTATCCCATGCATGATAACACTTAGGATTGTTAGTCCCGCTTTAGTTTTTACCTTTGAGATCCTCTTGGTGCTTTCTCTTTCTCATCTTCAAACAAAAACCTAAAAAAGAATTTAATAATGGTTGAGGTGCTCTCTCTTTCTCATCCTCACAAAGAAAATCTATAAAAAAAACACTTCTTCATTTCAAATCACAAAAACACTTAATAAATTCAATGAGTTAGTGAGCTTAGGCTCTAATATCTAGAACCAAGTATTGGAGGTATTCTCCTTACTTGGGTGTGCCTGTTCCTCATTCCATCTTAGGATGTAGTAATAAGTACATATTTCATGGAAAAGGACTTGAATTCAGTTTCTTGTGCCAAACACAAATAAAAGCTTCTAAAAACCATAAACAAAGAAAATCGTCTCTCCTTCGGGAATTCTTTTTTCATCATCTTCACTCATAATGTAAGAACTTGCTCCTACTTGTCGCTTTGCAAGATGGTAACGCACTCGTTCCAGACGAGCCTGCAACACCTGAAAATTGACATAAGCAGTTCAAGCTTTAAAACACAAGCCATTTTCCTGCCTAGTTAGGGGAACTACGTCGACTCTGATCCTCATTTCCAGATGAATAATGTAGGCAGCGGGGTAGGGCCCATTCGAGAACTCTTTTATTTTCCCTACATTTCCCCCTTTCTTTTCTTTTCTTAACCAGTTTCAATCTTTCTTTTTGCAGCAACTTTCATTCTTTTACCCTTTGAAATAGTTTCTTTGCAAGTGTGGATCTCGTTTGTCGCTCCTGGGATTTTCATCCTAGTACAAACGCGAAAGTGGCGCGAAAAAGGTAGAGTCACCAGCCATACATTTTTATCCCGAATGAATGGGAAAGATAATAATGCACAAACCAAAGCAAGAAGGAAAGGACGAGGCCTTGCGAACCAAAGATATGGGTTTGGGAGTCGGTTACGACCTGGGAAGGTATTAGCACCCCAGACTGTCCGTCGTACCCGACAGGATCCATGCTTGTTTGTTTGTTACAAAGGGTAAAAGAATATAACCACTTCTGAATAAATGAACTGCTAACTGGAATGGAAATGATAAAAGGGAACTGAAATGAGAAAGGAAAGAAGGATGAAAATCCTGAGAGCGACAGCAGGACGAGTATGGTCGAAAAGAGCACGCCATTTATTACCTTAGCAAAAAGTTTACCAATTGTGAGACACGCAACTCACTACTCGAGAAAACTTGTTGCACTTTGGCATGGGATGCTTGCCGACTAAGACAATACATTCTGACTCACACCACTTTCCTAATTTCCAAGATGGATCCTCCAAAGTATATCTTTGAGAAGCCGGATTTAACAGGAAGGGTAGCCCGATGGCAGATGATTCTAACAGAATATGATATCCAATACACTTCGCAAAAAGCAATCAAAGGGAGTGTATTGTCAGAATACCTGGCTCAGCAGCCAATTGACGATTATCAGCCCATGAAATTCGAGTTTCTGAATGAGGACATCATGTTCCTCAAGTTGAAAGATTGTGAAGAACCACTTCCGGAGGAGGGGCCAGACCCTGAATCCAAATGGAAGTTGATGTTTGACTGAGCTGTGAATGTAAACGGAAGCGGAGTAGGTGCTGTCATTATCGCACTAGAGGGAGTCCATATTCCTTTCGCTGCTCGACTGACTTTCGAGTGTACCAATAACGAAGCAGAGTATGAAGCTTGCATCATGAGGGTTGAGGAGGCAATCAACTTGTGGATCAAGAACCTCGAGATCTTCGAAGATTCTACTCTGGTGGTGAACCAGGTCAATGGCAAGTGGTTAGTTCATCAACCTCACTTGGTTCCTTACAGGGATTATACCAGGAGGTTGCTAAATTTCTTCACCAAGGTCAAGCTGAGTTATATTACACGAGATGAAAATCAGTTTGCTGATGCTCTAGAAACTTTATCATCCATGATTAAAGTTTGTCAAGAGAATTACGTGCCTCGAATCATGGTCTCTCGTCTTGAAAGACCTTCCTATGTCTTTGCAGTTGACAATGGTAAGGATAACAAACCTTGGTATCATGATATAGAGCAATTCTAGAAGTCTCAAGAGCACCCGACTGGGGCATCCAGTAAAGACAAGAAGACTCTCAGAAGGCTAGCAAGTGGATTCTTTTTGAATCAAGATGATGTGCTATACAAGCAAAACTTCGACATGGTTCTGCTCAGATGCGTGGATAGACACGAAGCAAACTTGTTGATGTAAGAGGTTCATGAAGGATCATTTGGTACCCATGCTGGAGGACATGCTATGGCAAAGAAACTATTGAGATCGGGATATTATTGGATCACCATGGAATCCGATTGCTGTAAATATTCCCGCAAATGTCACAAGTGTCAGATCTATGCTGATAAGGTCCATGTACCTCCGAATCCATTGGGTGTCATGTATTCACCTTGGCTGTTCGCCATGTAGGGCATTGATATGATTGGTATTATTGAGCCAACAACTTCCAACGGTCACCGCTTCATCCTGGTTGCTATAGACTATTTCACGAAGTGAGTTGAAGCAGCGTCTTATGCCAATGTTACAAAACAAGTGGCAGCCCGGTTGATCAAAAGAGACATCATTTTCTGGTATGGAATTCCCGAGAGGATCATTACTGATAATGCTTCTAACCTCAATAACAAGATGATGGCTGACTTGTGTCGGAATTTCAAAATAGAGCATCACAACTCTTCGCCGTATCACCCGAAGATGAATGGCGTCGTTGAGGCAGCCAACAAGAACATCAAGAAGATCATGCGGAAGATGGTTGTGACATATAAAGATTGGCACGAGATGTTACTGTTTGCATTACATGGGTACCGAATATCGGTGCATACCTCGACAAGGGCAACCCCGTTCTCATTGGTGTATGGTATGGAGGCAGTCATACCAGTCGAAGTTGAGATCCCCTCGTTGAGGTTAATGATGGACGTTAAGCTAGATGAAGCTGAATGGCTCCGGTCTACGTACAATCAACTGAGTCTCATTGAAGAGAAACGCCTAACAGCGGTATGCCATGGACAATTGTATCAACAACGAATGAAACAGGCTTTCGACAAGAAAGTATGGCCTCGACGGTACATACCAGGTGACCTGGTGCTGAAAAGGATTCTTCCTCCTCTTAACGATCACATGGGAAAATGGACACCTAATTTTGAAGGACCATTCGTGGTTAAAAAGGTCTTCTCAGGCGGAGCCTTGATGCTAACAACCATGGATGGAGAAGACTTCCATTCCCATGTCAACGCAGACACAGTAAGAAAATACTTCGTGTAAAAAGACCCGTTAGATAAAAGAAGAATAAAGATCCAGGAAAAAATGGGCATTCCGGCGAGCCAAAAACAGAATAAAAGGCTCGGGCAAAAATTAGGGAAATATTGAAAAAAAATGTACACCCGTTGAGTTGAAAAGCCACATTGGGCAACTCAGGAAAAAAGGGGTATCCCGGTGGATTGAAATCCCGAAAGAGCGATCCACGCAAAAAAGAGACTAACACGAACGACTGCAATCTGCGAAATTCGTAATCCATCTGCAACTAAGGTTATTCCAAGGGTTGAAGACCGGTCCAATCACCTTTATCAAGGGGCAGAGCAAGAGGATAGTCTTGAAGATATACAAGTCATAGTAGGGTCGAAACTCAATGAGATTCATTTTTCACATTGCCAATAGGAAAGTTTGTTTTCCTTTTGGGCGATTTCCTCTTTCCAGGGAATTTCTTCCGGATGTAATGCCTATTCATGGTTGTTTTTCAAATCAATAAAATTCAATTTCAGTCTACATGTGACTATTTGCTTTTGTTTTGTTTTTCATCTAGCATCGATTGATTGCAAAAACGTCCAGCAAATTGTGATTTCAGATTGTGTTGTGAACATGTGAATGCTTTCTAACTCATGCAGGAGGACATAAACATCTAACACAACTCTAAAAAGTGTTAAGTGGCCAGGATGGTGATTCATACCATAAGCCTGGGGCATACAGGTCCAAACTAACTCTCCATGTTGCATGCACTATCAATTGTGTTTACGCAGGTACAGGTATAGGCGTTGCTAGTAGAGCTAAAGTGGACTTCTAGGAGGAATATCTCAACAATGTCCTTGAACAAGAACAGGTGTCTTCCCATGTGTCTCCTGTTATCCCCAGTAGAATGGGAAGTTGAAATCTTACCCAGCAGTAATGAAAGAAGGATGGGTGTCTCCCCAAGCAGAGACTTCCCTTCAATATAGGGGCAATCCCTAGGAGTACAAGGAATGTTTGTCCTCCCCAGCATGTTGCTTCCTCAGCAGTGCCATATATCTAGTTCCCCAGCTAAGTACGAAGGTTATCACTTCCCCAATAGAGTTCAACGGGTAGCATACCTAGCAAGAAGAGTCTATCTCCAGCAGGGTCTTGGCTCTCCAATCTCAAAGTCCAATTTATTTTTGGCAATGGCGGCAGTTCAGAGTCGGTGTATCATTAACAACGTTCCCCGCAGAGTTGTTTCCTCCTCACCAGGATGGACCAGATCAATGCAGTGATCATCAATTCTCCCTAGTCAAGCCACCTGGGATGCTTGCAGTTTCCTTGTCATGAGATATCCTTTCATTTGCATTTGCATTTAGTAATCATCATTGCATTTGCATCCTCCAAAGCGTAGCATTTCCATTGTCATGGAGCATTACACCATAAATTCAAACATGTGCATGCCAGCATGGGCCAGTTTTGAGGTATATTACATACGACCCGTAACATCTTTCCAACCTGAAGTACTCCCCACATAGGATATCAATACCATTTTCCAGGCATCTTTGTCTTTTCAAGTCAAGGTTTGTCACCCATTTTGCATCTTGTTTTGTACAACAGTCGCGTCGCAGGTTCTCGTTTTGTACAACAGTCCTATTTGCATGGGCTCTCGTTTATGTACAACGATCCCATTCCATCATCGAGTTCTGTTTTGTACAATGGTCTCGTTTTCAAGCCCTGTTTGGTACAACAGGCCCCCATTTCGCGTCTTGTTTTGTACAACAGTCGCATCGCAGGTTCTCGTTTTATACAACGGTCATGTTTGCCTGGGCTCTCGTTTATGTACAATGATCCCGTTCCATCATTGAGTTCCGTTTTGTACAATGGTCTCATTTTCAAGCCCTGTTTGGTACAATAGGCCCCCATTTCGCATCTTGTTTTGTACAACAGTCGCGTCGCAGGTTCTCGTTTTGTACAACGGTCTTGTTTGCGTGGGCTCTCGTTTATGTACAACGATCCCATTCCATCATCGAGTTCCGTTTTGTACAATGATCTCATTTTCAAGCCCTGTTTGGTACAACATGCCCCCATTCTGCGTCTTGTTTGGTACAACAGTCGCGTCGCATGCTCTCATTTTGTACAATGTTCCTGTTTGCCTGGGCTCTCGTTTATGTACAACGATGCCATTCCATCATCGAGTTCCGTTTTGTACAATGGTCTCATTTTCAAGCCCTGTTTGGCACAACGGTCCCCTATTTCACATCTTGTTTTGTACAACAGTCGCGTCATAGGTTCTCGTTTTGTACAACGGTCCTGTTTGCATGGGCTCTCGTTTATGTACAACGATCCCGTTCCACTTTGTTCTATTTCACTACCTTATCAGATGTCAAAACAAAGCAAAAAAAAAAGAGAAAAAAAGAAGAGAAAAAAAACAATAATAAATAAAAGCAGATGACATTTTCCTCATCCACAGAGTTCCAATTTCCAGGTTTTATTCGAGTATTCAATCACTCCATACCTTGAACGTCTAAAATCCGTTGCAATTATTCATTCAGGTCTGCAGATGATTGAATAAGGTCAGCTGTAATACCTCAAAATTTTCCCTCTTATTTCCTCAACATTTTGCATAACATTTAGCATAAACAAATTCATGAAATAATCAGAAACATTGCATCATGTGTATCATAGTTAAGGCATAGGCATGTGATCTTTGATTGGAGAAATTGAAGGCTATACAAAGGCAACCAAGGAGCCACAAAGCTTATTAAGCTTGTGCAAAAGATTCACAACATCCCACAATTTTTCACTTGAAGACACAAGTCATGAAAATAATTGAATTGAACAAAGGAGGCAAGCAGTGCAACATCTCCTGATGAAAAGGGGTCAAATTAGGGTTTCATTTCTACTGGGCTTATCAATGACATTTTGATCCAAAGTGGATTCCGTTGTCTTATATATGATGTCAAGTTCCTAGGGTTCAAATTTCATCCATAGAAACATTTTGGAAGAGGTTCAATTGGCCAGATGACTGAAAATCAGGGAATTGGGGAAATGTCAACCATGCTGAGGAAAAAGTTAACTCCTGACCTTTTGTGATCAAAATCATGAAATTAGGGTTACAGGGATCCTATAGTTCAAATTTGATCAAGAAATGATGGAGGAATCCAGAATAATCAAGAAAACCAAAACTTACCATTTTTGGAAAAATTAGGGTTTCCAAAAATGGCAAGTTTTGGTCATTTTTGCAGCAACTTCAAGAGAGACCTTCCCCAAAAATATGAGGGCTATCAAAATTCTAGCTTGAGCCAATTAAATAAGGCATCTTAAGCTTCAAATTCATAGGTGGAACTCATTCATAGCATAAAAATTGAGAGAGTTATGATCTTGCAAAGTTTGAACAAATCAAGGCAAACTAGGGCAAAACCAGGGCAGGCCTTGCATCCTGCGCGCGTGCCATGAAAGGAATTCTATCAAATAGTCGGTGGGTCATAATGCAAGCTATTTTTCTCCATGTTAGAGGCCTCAAATGAAATTTCTTTGAACCACAAAGTTGTTCATTACCATGTTTCCAACAACTTTGATGTTCAAAGATTTTTCATGTGATCAAAGGATTATGAGTTGTGGGAGGGTCAAAGTAGGGATGTTCACACTGATCATGCATAGGACATTTGCCTCAATGTCATCCATATTCGTGCCAACCAATTTTGCAGCATTGGTGCCTTGTTTTCAAAGGGATATTTGAGGTATCTAGAGGACATATTCCATGTTGGTTTGAACTACAAACTTGATATATGAAACATCTCCTTCAATTTGAGTCCAAGGATCACATGTTTTGATGACTTGTTCATGAAGGTACATCCAAGGGAAGATCAATGTATGCCATCTGGTTACTTGTATGCTAAGGCATTATACCAAGGCTTGAATCCAAGTCAGTTCAATTAGTAAACATTATTCACTATGTTATGATCACAAAGGTATCCAATTGAAGGTTCAAATCATCCCATGTATGCACATACATCATAGCTGCTATGCACTATGATGATGGTTCAAGTGAATGAGAAGCTTCTTTCATAGATAAATTTCTTTGTTCTCAGCTTCATCACCCATCATTGAAACCTCACCATAAGCCATGAATAGCTCCACATCTGATCAAAATCGAGCCAAGTTGAATTCAGTTTCACCCTTGTACTTCACACCCTAAGTTGCTCAATTCACCATCAGTTAGAACTAACCATAGTTCTAACTGTCAACTGTGGTTAATAACTGTCAACTACACACATAAAAGCCTAGCCTCTAACTGAATTGGGGAGAGTTCACCATTTTCATCACAAATCACCTAAATTATCAAGCATTTTCTCTCTGAATTTTCCCAAGAACCACACTGAGTTTACACTGCAATTGCTCTCGAGGAAGCTTCATGGTCATTGATCTTTCTTCAATCTCTCTCAATTCATCTTCATCCTCACCCTGTGATCCATTTCCGTGGCTGGATCTAGTTGAAGATTCAAGATTGCAAACCTGCATACCTCTGCATTTTGGTGTAATTCTCAGTGACCTTCAGCTATCACATTGCACCTTGCACATATTCAGTGTCATCATCATCTAAGGATCACTCTTCATAGCTCAAGAAAGAGGAAGATCAAGAAGAAGTTTGCATTGAATTTTTGCAGTTCCTTCATCATCAAGTATTCAAGAATTCTAAGAGTGTTTATTTCACTCAATTGAGGTTCAATATCACATTGCACAAGGAATTGGATCAACACCTCTAGATTTCTTCAACTCTTGCTCCTCTGCATTTCCAGGTTTGTTCTTGAAAACCAGTTGCATGATTTTGATGTTTGTTTGGTTGCTTTGTATGAACTGAAGCTTGTTAGAAGCTATGTGATTTCTGTTTAGTTGATAGATCTCTTAAAGGTGTAGAATCAATTTTTAGGGTGCAGTGTTCTTGGCTTCGATCCCTCTAGTTTAAGCATAAAAAATGAAATCTAAACCTAGATATGAGATGTACTCAACAAGGCGCATATGGTGATGGTCTTAGATACAATTTTGAGTAGGTTTACATAAAGCCCTAACTAGAGGCTTGCCGAAGAAGGATTTTGCTCACCTTCTCCGGCGAGCCTCTAGTTAGGGCTTTATGTAAACCTAATTTAATTATAATAACATGTCATGACCATTAGATCAACTCCATCCTAAGGCCACAAATACGCCAGAAAATTAATGAACCACATGGCTAGCACGTGCAATTTTTGTGAAGTAAATTCTCAGATTTCTTTTCACACCCCACGCGTGTTTGTACAAAGCCCATTCTAGTTGTTTTTGTTCCTAAATCCACCCCCAGGCCCAATCATTAAATCAACTTATTTCATTTTCTTATTTCTTTTCCTCACTTTATTTCATTTTTCGTTTCTAATTTTTAAAAATATCAAAACCTCATAAAAAATTCCAAATTAATTCATGTGAGATTCTTACATATTTTCCTAATTTTCTATAATTTTTGTTCATATTTTTCTTTTATGCTTTAATCAGAATTAATTTCCCAATGAATTAATTTCTTTTTTTTTTCATTTTCTGACCAATCCATTTGTCTATTTTCTTTCTTCCAAACCACAAAAGATAAATGAATCGTTCCTTTTGCATTAGTTAGAGGACTCATTGAATTTCTTCAACACATTTTTTTTAATTTTTAGTTCACTATAAGTCATGATTTGGTCCCTTTCTTTCACACATATGCTCATAAACCCTAATCTACTTCTACGCTCCACTTGACCACTCAAAATTAAGCATTTTTTTGAGAATTTTTAGATGCAAGTCACCCTATGTATTTTGTATTCAAGCATCAATTTTCATAATCTTTCATGATCATTTAGTATTTTTCCAAGTTGCTTGGTTCACAAGTCATATTTTTGATCCTTTTATTCGTTTCCTTTGGTCCCATTAGAATAAGGCATTCATGCCATTACTTTGAGGTCTCAATTTTAAGTCTTTTAGGTCTTAGGGGATGTAATTAATTGTTAAGTACAATCCTTGGGTCTTCACTTTTATCTATGTCCCATTTTAACCTAATCTCACTTCTCCTTCCATCTTAAACACTTCAAATTCAATTTGCACATAAGCCAACTTCATTTTATCTTTGTTTGGTGTCTTATAATTATTTTATGATCATCCTCACATGTTCATCTCAATGTAAAACCTTTTTCATATTTTTGAACTTCATTTGTCATCTAAAGGACCTTAAAAACCCTAATTTGAACACATAGCCTTAGGATGCCTCTAACACCTCATTTGTGAATATTTTCCAAATCCAATTTCCATTCTAATTTTTTGTCAAGCCTCTGGTTTTTGTATGGAGAGGTCAAGTCCCTTTGTTCACTTTTGAATTTTCTTCTAAGTCATTTTGCTTCATCTTTAGAGTCATGTTTCCATATGCATTCTCCCACCTTTCAACCTCATGTTTGAACACCTTTGACTTGAATCTCTTCTTTCTTATTTGAACTAATCTCATCCCTCATTTGTATGTAGTGTTAAGTTCTGGATTTTTCATTCACCTTTGATTTTAGGAGATTTTAGTATGTTAAACACTTAGGTTATCCTTTTAACTTCATCTTTAGGGTTTAGTAGTACTTTAGGGCATAGTTTGACTTTAGTTCACTTAATCCCTTTAGATAGTTTTGAATTGAGTTAGCTACTGACTTTAGAAGTTTTCTATCATGTAGGATACCTTAGACTTAGGTATTAACCTTAGAAGTTTACTAACATCTTTCTTAGCTAGTGTGAATTGTGTATTGGAGTTTTCCATGTCATAATTGTTCATATTACTTCATCATGCTAATATTTGTTTTGTAGGGGGGGAGATGAGGTAATCATTCTTCATTCTTATATCTTATGTATGTTATTGTATTTTCCTTAGCACTTGTTGCTTTGCCCATTGGTTCCCTTTTGTTCCTTAGATTCAACTTAACTTCCTTAGGAAGTAAGTTGAATTCTAACTTGCTTTTCTTCTCCTCAGGTTAGAATACCTCATAAACCATAGGATCACCTTTTTGTATATAATAAGATAACTTAGGGTTGTGTCTTAGTCCCCCACTAGCTTTGACCTTTTGCCTATTGAGTCTTCTTTTCTCATCATCAAATAAATCCAAAAAGACTTAATAAATGCATGAAAGAATCTCTTGTGTATATCCTTATTCCATGGGGCACTTGTAAACACCCCAAATTTGCCCTCACCCATTTCACCATGGCTTGTGATCTTCCTCATATGCATAAACACAATCATATTATCTCACATCTCATTTTTGATTCACTGCATAGTTTCTAAGGCATCTGCACCTAGGGTTTGTGATCTGAGCAGTCCCAAAGCATCTTGAGCCACTCCAAAGGCCACCAATCAACTCAAAGGGGTCCATGTGTGTTCATATGTCATATTCCATCTCTTCAAAGTCAAAGATGCAGAGGAATCACAAGAACTAGGGTTTGAGTGGATGCAGAGCCAGGCTAGACTACACAGTTGACTAAAAATTAGGGTTTTGGTTTCAGAGGCCATAACTCCAAATTTTTTGGTCATTCTTGTTTCCATTGCTCTTTATATGGTATAGGGAGTATGCATATCAATTTTCATGAAGAAATTCCATGGGGAAGTCATCTGATCAAGGGTTGACTTTCTGGACAAGTCAGTGTAAAATCAGGGCATCTGAGGCCCCCAATGACCCAACCAATGGGTGATCTTCATCATTTTGAGTGTATATGATCTTTATTTGATCATGGAAGAAGGTTGAAGTTCATAGAAATCAAGAATTTAGGGTTTTTGCAAATGTTGACTTTTTGGGCATAGTTGACTTTTCAAGAATGCATCATTTTAGGTCATTTTTCAAGCTTTGATTCTTGATCCAAAAAGGCTTCAAATGGAAAAACTTTGGTCATGAAAGTTGTAGATCTCATCTTTCCCTTTTCAAAAAGTACAAGAACATGATCAAAATCTTCTTGGATCAAAAGTTATGGCAATGCAAAGTTGGCTAAAATCATTGATTTTCAAGGCATGCCCTAAGTGAGAATTTTGCAAAATCTTGGACCAATGCATATTGCAGCCTCTAATTCATTTCAAACCAGCACATAAACATTCTCTAAGTCCCAAAAATCAGATTTGAACCAAAGATCACATGTGTTTAGTTCATGTAACAAGGCATTTTTCATGAGATTTCAAAAAGGTAACCAAGTTGCAAAACACTCATGACACTTCCCTCAACTTGCTGCATTGGCTGCTGAACCAAGCTAGCCTCACACACACACCATGCTGCACCAGAACCAGCCTTGTACTAGCCTAGATCATGAGCCATACCTTCCTTACACAACTTTTGACTTTTTGCAAAAGGTGACTTACCAATCAATAAAGCACATGTCCAATCATCTGACCAATGAGAGAGAGTTATGTGGACAAAGTGCAAGCCATCCCATACATCTAGCAAGGCTGAAACACTTCATATACACACATTCACAAAACACTCCATTTTTTGCATAAGCCTTCGAATTTCTCTCCACAGCATACAAACACAAAAACCATCTTCACCAATCATCTTGCCATGTTCCATTGAGCAGAAACCACCAAAGTTCAAGCCTGAAACCAGCCTGAACTGAGCTTCACCATTCCTCCCTTTCAAAACCAGAACTCTTCGAATCCCTTCATCCAGCCATCAAACACTTCATTTTTCTTCACCAACAAGTCAAGCATACCACAAGGAGTCAAAACCACCCTTCACTTTGATTTGAAACTGCCTGTACACAGATCCCCATTTCTGCTACACCAGAGTTGGATCTTTCAAGCCAGCCACTCTCCAAGCATTTTGAGCCTCATTTTGCATTCAGGGGGTCCAAGGAAGCAAGCTTGCACAAGAGGAAAGCCCTGAAAGCTCACAAACAGAGAAGCTTCATCTCAGGTGAGCTACATGAACTTTTTTCCCAGAAACTGTTTTTTAAGTTCTTTTATGATGCCTTGTGTTCCCCTGATCATGAATGTATGCTTATTTTTGCAAATAGTGTAGAAACCAGTATGTATGAAGCTTTTGAACATTTGCCCGTATTTTGCATCTTGCTTCGATTCAGGCCCATGGATGAAAATAAATGAATTTAGGTTGAGGGTTTAGGTTTAGATTGATGAGAGGGTTGTTTTGATGGAAGAAATTTGTTGTTTGGGGACCTACAGAAGATTCTAGGGTTTTGGCTCGCCGGAGAAGACGACCGGAAGTCTTCTCCGGCAGCCTGAAGGTCATTAGCCCTAATCTCAGGTCATTAATGAGATTTGAATATGGGGCGTTGGATGGAGTGGACCGGTTGACTTCGCGCGCGGATAGAGGGCTCAGATCATTTGGTTTAGCCCTAATTCATTTTATTAACATTAATTAATTGCAATTAAGTTAATTGACTCAGAAATAATCCTGGCCCTTAGATCTGGCGCCAGTCAACCCATTCAAACCAGGATGCAATCCCAGCCTTTCCTTGCGTTTACTTTCATTTTTATTTAATTTTAATTCATTTTCTTTTCCTTTTATTTGCACATTTATTAAAAAATAGTAAAAAAGGTTTAAAAATCATGAAACTTTTTCCTCTGAGTTTTATTAATTTTGTAAACACAAAAATATTTTTATTTTATTTTTTATCATTAAAAAAGTATTTTTAAATATTTAAAAGATTATTTTTAATTGATTAATGGGAATTAATTAATTAAAAATACTTTTAGGTATTTAAAAATTACAAAAAAATTCATGAAATGTTCTAAGACATTTTGAAACATTGCCCAACCTTCAAACCAAATTTCTTTTTGATCTTGATGCATTTTAAGAATTTTTCATTGAATTAAATCATTTTTCATGCTTTAATTTGATCCTAAATTCAAAAATTCATTTCTGCCTATTGGAGAAGGTTGAGACATTGATTCTTCTTGCATTGTTTTGTGTTTGGCATGTAGTTTCTAGGGTAAAATGGCCATGATTTGATCTTGCATTTTCTTTTTGTTTGGCATTTCTTTTGTTAAGAACCTTAAAAAACCCTAATAACTTGTAAAAATCATATCTTGAGTTTGGTTGAGAGTTGAGAGTTCCCCTTTGGGCAGTGGTTTAGTATAGGTTTAGGGTTTCTTTGGGTAGCATTTTCCATTTTTTATCTTAGGGTTTGCTTCTGTTTTGGGTTTTTGTTTGATGTTTGATCCATGAACCCTAATTTGGGCTTCCATTTGCATCCTTCTTGCATTTCCTTGCATAACATGACTTGTCTTTGCATTTTGTGCATTTTTGTGATTCATTTGACATCTTAGGACATATAGGAAGCATGTTTGATCATTGCATTACATATTTGCCATGTCATTTGTCTTGTATGATTCATAACTTTCCATGCTTGTTCATGCTCCTTAGCTTGCATCATTTGCATTCATGATCTTGTATGAACATCTCCATGCCTTGCCTCATGTTTGCAGCACCTCATAACATCATAATCATCATCAATATGCTTCTGGTCTTGCTTAGCATCATGCCATTTCATCTCATCTTGCATTGTTTTGCATTTCTTTCTAACATTTCAGGTGGTAAGTAAACTTGGGAAGTGAATTTGCCTTCACTTCTCATAACTTTTCTTTTCATTCCTCTTGCATCCATTGCTGCATTCTTATATGTGTTTGAGTTTGAGCTTGCTCATTCTTCTCCTTCTCACTTTCTTTCTTCAAGTGACTTGACTTCTTGAATGAAGCAAGTCACTTTGCTTCTCTTGATCCTGTTCATCTGCTTCCTGGTGGTTCTTCTGAAGATTGCTCTTGAAAACCTCACAAACTTTAGGATCATCCAAGCATGACAATGAATTAGGGTTTTGATTAGTCCCCCCATAGTTTTACCTTTTATGTCTCTCTTTGAGTCCTCTCTTCTCACCTCATAATCAGGGATTAAACCCTAAAGGCCTTAAGACTTTGTGATTAGGGTTATGCCTGCATCCTTCTCTTAGGATGGAGTGTATAACTTTAATCCTAAGTCTTGAACCCTTAAGGTGTTTAAATCTCTTAATCAATCCACATAATAATCATCAAGACATCACACTTGTAACTTGGGCCTTGCATTAGGGTTCTAATTCTTCCTTAAGTGGTTAAGAAGGACTAACCCTAGTGTTAATGGACAAGTCCCCCTCAAGTTGTCTTACAAACCATAACACTCACTTCATCATCATATCATTAAATAAAATTCACTTAATCAAAGGCTTGTTTTGTCATGAGTTTAATCCCTAACCATGGATTAAGTTGAGGAGTCTTCCTCAGCTTAAACATTCTCATCTATTATCCTTCTATTAGGATGGTGTAATGAGTCTGTTTAATCCCTGATTATGGCTTAATCTCATTACTTAACACTAAACAAAAACACCAAAAAACATCTAAATAATCACAAGTAGGTTAATGATCTTAATCCTACATCAGAGGTGATTAAGTGTGAGAATCTGACTTCACACTTAAGGTATTCTCATTACCCCTAATCAGAGGGAAGATGTGATGAGTTTACTAAATCCATTGGTATAGGCTTAAGCTCATTAACTTATGACAAACTTTCAAAAGCAATAAAAGACTGAAAACTCAAAAACAAACAATAATCGTCTCCTCCGGGATTCTTTTCTCATCTCATTCACTCACAAACGAGAACTCGCTTCTTCCGTCTAATGCAAGACAGTTTGCACCTGAGCCAGACAGGTCATACACTTGAGCATAGACAGCAAGCAGTTCACAAGTCAATTCATCCTTTCAGTCTCTTTGGGTCGAACTACGGTGTTCTGACTTCCTCATTGCACGAGAGGATACGTAGGCATAACTTAACAGTTATCGAACAAGAGTCTCTGTATATTCCCCCTCCTTTCAGCATTATTCTTTAAGCCTCATTGTCATGAGCATTTCACTCTTGTCCTTACACTGACACTGTATATATTACACTTCACTTCCTTTACACTGACACCTGTACATCCTTTTCCAGCTCTTTTGCACACAAATTGCACTGACACTACCCCTTTAAACACAAATCTTTTAAGCGTGGATCCCGTCGAGTACGGCGGACAATCTGGGTGCTAATACCTTCCCAGGTTGTAACCAACCCCCTTTCTCAGTCTCTCTGGTTCGCAACCGTCTTATCCATCTTTTTCTAGGTCTATGCAGCATTACCTTTCCTTCGGGATAAAAATGCCTAGCTGGCGACTCTATTCATCTCCAGTGAGTTCACGGCTGTGTGTTCTCATTGTCCCTCTCGCCGACCGTTCGCGTCTGTAACTTCATCTGACCCTGGTGTCACTTATAGGGAGCGACAGCTTGGCGACTCTGCTGGGGATTCTTATACTGCAACCAGGGCTTCTGGTTCTTTTTGTGGGTTCCTCCTAGCGCTTGTTTGATTTGTGTTTATTGGGGGTGTTATGTGCTATCTGTATGTGTATATTTGCTTTATTTACTGCTTTCTGTACAGCTTTATTTATTGCTTTCTTTATTGCATTTATTTATATCATACTGTCATTGCTGCTGGCTGGATCTGGTTGTTTGCCTTGGTGGGTGGGTGATTCATTGAGAGTTAAGGTCCTATACCTGGGACCTGAGTGACACCTAGGCTAGAGTGAATCATATTCTTTCCCATTCCATTTCGGTCTGGTGCGGGAATATGAAACACGGTTCAGATATGGGTTTCTTCTTGAGAACTCTGTGTTGCAGATTTCCTGCAATGCTAGGGCTATCTGGGAAGCCTGCTAAGTCTGGATGACCTTTTAGTACTGACCTTCAGAAACTGAGGTGAATTAGAGGAGGAATTGTTATGGTTATTGTAAACACTGTACCTCCGGGTTAGAAGTGTTTACACTTCTCATAACTGATCCAAGTCTGAGGATCCTTGTTCTAGATCACCACCTGTGAGGGGGTCGGGCTGTTTACAGGTTTGCAGGTACCTTGACCTCAGAATACCCTGTTACTTTGACTTTGTTAAGAATGCTCCATGTTGGACAGTTCTTGTGATTCTAAAACCTTGGACTTGTGGCTCTTTATTTGAGTCCCCTACCCTGGTTACTGAATTTATAGACCTCCACCTGGAATTCTTGAACACACATGGATCTATACCAAGGCAGTTAATCAGATCCAGCTCAGTCACAAACCCTTGCATATCATCTGCATACATACCCATTGCATCATATTAACATTTGCTTATTTGTGTTTCAGGGTATCCACCTTCATCTCTGGTTTTGGTTTTGACCCCATCTGCTATATTGACCTGTCTCCACCAGCACTTGCTTCAGCACTTCAGCCATATACTTCAGTTACTAGCACTAGCCAGCCAGTGGCCCACTCCTCAGCATCTTCATCAACACTTATCCTACTCAGTCCTCAGCATCATGGCTCCAAAGAAAAGCAACATCACTTATCATTTCTTCCAACCAGACTTATCAGACATCAGGAGGATCCAAACCCTGATCACTCCAGATCACATGCCTTTGTTCAGAGAGCATTATGGGAATATACTTGACTTGGTCATGGATCTGGACCCATCTCAGAGAAGCCTGATCCATACCTGTATTCAGTTCTATGACCCCCCGTTGAGATGTTTCACCTTTCAAGACTTTCAGTTGGGTCCTCTTCTGGAAGAATACTCAACATTAATTGGTCTGCCTATCAAAAGAGAAGTCCCTTTCAACCCTGAAATGGTCTCTCCCAGCAATGGAGAGGTAGCAAAAGCTTTGCACCTGGAACCTGCTTTGATTGAGCAACATATGACCTCTAAAGCTGGGATCCCTGGATTTCATCTGGACTTCCTGATTTCTCAAGCTAGTCTGAAGGCCTCCCTGGGGGAGTGGAAAGCTGTTTGTGCTCTGTTGGCCTTAAGTGTATATGGAATTGTGTTGTTTGCAGATGAGCCCCGATTCATTAGCAAGAATGCAATCCATTTGTTCATCCTGAAGAACCCAGTGCCAACTTTATTGGGTGATCTCTATTACTCAGTACATCAGAAGAATGAGAAGCAGAGGGGAAGGCTAGTGAGGTGTTGTGCTCCATTATTCCATGCTTGGCTTCTCAGGCATCTGCCCAGGACAGATGCATTTCTAAATCCTCATCAGCAAAGCAACTGGGCTAAGAGGCTCACTATTCTCACTTCAGCAGATATCAGATGGTGTACTCAAAGCACCAAGGGCAGAGATATAATCACCAGCTGTGGGCACTTTCCCAATGTGCCCTTAATAGGAGTTAAGGGAAGTATCAACTACAACCCTCTGCTGTTCAAGAGGCAATTGGGCTATGCACTAGTTCATACTCCTAGGGAGCAGGACCTAGTTGAGACCCTCTACTGTGAGAACAAGATCAGTCTGGTAACTGTTAGGCAGGCTGCCTGGGCCTGGGATCATGTTCAAACCAAGGGAATCACCATTCTGGGGAAGTGCAATAATGTGGCATCAGTCCAATACTATGAGTGGTCTCATGCTAGGGCCCAATTCTCTGGAATGCCCTTCACTATAGAAGACATGCCTGAGTCATCTTCAGTACCACCCCCTGCCACCATCAGTTTGGAAGAGTTTGAGAGCTTGAAGGAAAGAAATGAGAAGTTAACCCAGGCTTTGCAGAAGACCCTCCGGGAGAGGAGTGAAGGTATGAGGGAGATTGAGAGATTGGAGAAGTTGAGAGTAGAGCATCTGGCTAAAATTGAGAAGTCTGGAGATTATATCAACAAGTCTAGAGCTGGTGAACAAATTCTGAAGAATGCTTGCAAAGAAGCCCAGTTCCAGAGAGCAAGGACAGACTTGTATTTGAAAGAGAGTCAGGCCAGGTGGGTCCGGATCACTGAGGCCCGTACTCTAGAAGACAAGAGAGTTCAAGACAAAATAGGACAGATGGAAGAAGCCCTGGCAACAGCCCAGAGGGAGATGTCAGAGCTAAAGATCAGAGCAGGGGTAAAGAAGTCCAAAGACCAAAGTCAGAACAAGAAGTTGACTGCAGCTATTGCAACAAGAAACCTTCTCATCAGAGGTCTCACGGAGCGTCCGGCTGATCCTGTAACCGAAGCACTTCTCAAGGAAGTTCGTGAGGATGAGTTTGGCCTTGGAGTTTGATCATTTGCTTGTTGTTATTCCTATTCCATGTACTTTTGCTTTTTGTGATGTATTTTGACCCCTTTGAGGGCTTGTGTTGTAAAATGAACAAGTTGTATTATTTCACCCTTTGTAATATATTTGTGTTGGTTTCTATCTGGGTTCACTTCAAAAGCAATTTCAACAGCAGCATCTTCAAGGGTCTGGAAGGGTCAAAACTGAAAGCCAAACCGGATACCTTGAGAGCAAATAAGCATAACTGCATTGCATGCTAACCCTTTTGTTTGTTTTGTAGGTTTTTGTTTTGTTGTTGCTAACCTCTGTTGTGAATCTCAGGAATTATTGCTCGCCGCCGGGTATTTCCTCTCAACAGGCCACACAGGTACCCAACTAGAAACAACCTTCCGGGAATTCAGATGGATCAGATGCAGCAAGACCTTACGGAGGTCAGAAACCAGATGGCCAACGAAAGGTTGGAGATGAGAACTCAGATAACACAGTTCATGGAAGTGATGAACAACTTAGCTCAAAGCCAGGAGAGGCTCAGAGCTTTGGTAGAAGGAAGGAATCAAGAGGAGCCCCATGTGGGGACTGCTGGCACAAGTAACAATGAAAGGGTGCAACCACATGTTAACCCCCCTGTGTTTGGTCCACATCTACATCCTGAGGTTAATATTCCTGCAAACATTCAAGGAACAGCCACTGCAGCCAGAGTACTTCAAGAAGATCCTCAGGAGGACCAATTTACAGTAATGGGTGCTGGAGAGGAAGCTTATGATAGACGATTGGATGAAATGGCTGAGAAGTTGAGATCACTGGAATCTCAAAATTCTTTGGGTTTCGACGTCATGGACATGGGTTTGGTAGACGGGGTCAGGATCCCCCATAAGTTCAAGCCTCCTTGTTTCGAAAAATATAATGGGACTTCATGCCCCCGGACTCATCTACAATCATTTCTGGGAAGGCTGAAGGCCTATACAATGGATGAGAAATTGTGGATGTTCTACTTTGAAGATAGCCTGACTGGAGCATCAAGGGAATGGTATTCCCATTTGACAAGGGCAACTGTAAGATGCTGGAAGGACCTGGCAGAGGCCTTCATCAGACAGTATCAGTATAATCTAGACATGGCACCCAACAGGACTCTCCTGATGGGAATGTCACAGTCGTCAAGGGAAAGTTTCCGAGAATATGCCCAAAGATGGAGGCAATTGGCTGCTGCCGTTCAACCACCAATGTCTGAGAGAGAAATGGCAGACATGTTTATGAACACTCTCCAGGGGACGTATATTGACAGGTTGGCTGCTTTCTCCTCCACTAGCTTCGCAGATGTTGTCATAGCTGGGGAGAGAATTGAAAGCTTGTTAAAAATGGGAAAGATCTCAGACAACGGTGCAAGCTCGTCCAGTAGTACAAGAAAGCCTTTTGCAGGCCCGAGAAGAGTTGGCGAGACCAATGCCATTCACACAAATAGGGGTAGGCCTCAATATGTTCAAAGGTCAATAGCAGCAGTCACTATCCCTGCTCCAGCTCATCCTCAGCCAGTCTATCAACCTCCTCAACAAAACTTCCAACAACAACCTCAGTATCATCAGAATCAGTATCCTCCAAGGAACTACAACAACAACAATCAACAGAGGCCATTCCAACAAAGGCCATCCCAAGCTAACAGAGTGATCGACCCGATCCCAATGCCGTATGCTGCCTTGTTGCCACAACTTCTGAAACTTAACCTAGTTGAGCTAAGAACGTTGGCACCTCCAGATCCCAACAGTCTACCAAGAAACTATGACTCCAATGCTAGGTGTGCTTTTCATTCAAACGCACCTGGTCACAGTACAGAAAAATGCAGGGCTCTGCATATGAAGGTACAAGACTTGGTAGACTCCAAGGCTCTGAATTTTGCACCTCCGCCCAATGTCAATAAAAACCCAATGCCAAACCATGGTGGTCCCCGAATTAATGCTATTGAAGAAGACCAACCGTCTTATTTAATAACTAGTGTGGATCAGATCAGGACACCGTTGGTGGAAATCAAAGCTCAACTCCGAGAAAACCAAATATTTCCGGGGTGTGAACTAGGGTGTCCCTACTGCAATATTTCATGGAACGGGTGTGAGGACCTGAGGAATGGCATTGACAGCCTTATTCAGAGTGGCTTGCTACAGATCACTACATCATTCCCGACAAGCCCAACAACTTCATCAACAACGGTTTCAGAACCTCCTACAACCGCAGCAACTATGGTTCCCGACAATTCACCAGCAACATCAACAAGTACTTCACCTGTCCTTCCAAATGATCAGTTTTCAACAGTTTCTCCTGCTACAACTTCAGCTTCATTCCATTTCGAATCTCCATCAACAACAACATCAGTCCTTTCAACAGTACCTCCTACAACACCAGCAATCAATCATGAAGATGTCTCCACTGTTACCATATTCTACGATCCTGAAAACAACTCTGCCTACCATTCAGAAGGTGCTGCTCCCACCAGAGCGCCAGTTACAATCTTTTATGATCCACAGACAATAACAGTCCCTTCAGCAGCAGCAATCAGTCCAGTCACTGTCACGGTGCCTGGACCAGTACCATATGAAAGCAATAGGGCCATCCCTTGGCACTATGGCTCTGACGTGTACTGTGAAGGGAAAAGAATCACTCTTGAAACATCAGCACCTGCACCACAAGTAGATAATGTGGGGGGAGGCGGAGGCTTCACTCGAAGCGGACGTCTCTTTGCTTCACAAGTTCAAAGACCCACTGCCGAGGCAGAAGCTGCCGCCAAGGCAAAGGGAAAAGGCCCGGTGCAGGAAGATCCAGCTGCCAAAGAAGCCCTGAAAACTCCATTCGATCAGGAAGTTGATGAGTTTATGCGGATCATCAAAAATAGCGATTACAAAGTTGTGGATCAGCTTCACCAGACGCCATCCAAAATCTCTATCCTCTCACTGCTTATGTGCTCCGAAGCCCATCGGAATGCACTACTTAAAGTCCTGCACGCAGCTTACGTGCCTGAGGAGATTACTGTCAACCAATTGGAAACCGTGGTTGGAAATGTTACTGCTAGCAATGGGCTAGGGTTTACCAATTCTGACTTGACAGCGGATGGCCGCAATCACAACAAAGCCTTGCACATAACCATGGAATGCAAAGGAGCTGTCCTTTCTCATGTGTTGGTGGACACAGGTTCTTCCCTGAATGTCCTACCAAAGAAGGCTCTGGTGAAATTAGAATATGATGGATTGGCATTGAGACCCAGCAACCTGGTGGTACGAGCCTTTGATGGTTCGAAGAGATCGGTTCTGGGAGAGATTGAGCTGCCTGTGACAATTGGCCCGCAGACCTTTAAAACTATCTTTTATGTGATGGACATTCAGCCCGCCTATAGCTGTTTGTTGGGTAGACCCTGGATTCACGCCGCCGGCGCAATAACGTCTACCCTTCACCAAAAGTTAAAATTTGAGTGGGAAGGTCAAGTTGTCACAATCTGTGGGGAAGAGGATATTTTCGTTAGCCATCTGGCTACCTACAAATACATTGAGATGGATGGAGAGATCCATGAAACAATGAGCCAAGGTTTTGAAGCCTTGAACGTCAATGAAGCATCTGCTGTGTCAGGGATCTCCATGTCATCTTACCAATAAGCCCGGAAGATTGTTGAAGGAGGAACTGCCCTAGGCTGGGGCAAGGTATTAGCTGTGGAGGAGAAGAAGGACAAATTTGGGTTGGGTTACAGACCAACTCAACAACAAGCAAAGGCTGCTGCAGAGCCTGGTTTTGTCAGTGGGGGGATGCTTACCCCCGATGCTATCAACTGTCTGGAAGACGAGCTGGAAGAGGAGCGCAATCTGGAGAATTGGATTCGTCCAAAGATCCTGGGGAGCAGTGTCTCGAACTGGTCTTCCCAGGAAATTATAAGAGTTACTCATGCAGAGTAATTATTATTTCCTGTATTTTTATAGCATGCATCAAAGTCTTGCATCTTGCCCAAGATGACAAGACTCATTTTGTAATCAGGGCCATCTGTACTTTTGTGCAAACAAGATTAAATTAATGAAATATCAGACATCTTTTTGCAAACAAGTCTTTTTCTTTTCTGCTCACTGTTTTTCCATTTTTCTTTTTGTACAAAAATAAATGGCGGTGTTTTCAAAATGATAACTTCATTTCACTTTTTTCTAAAGCAAGATTAAAATCAATCACTAAAACGAACAAACTTAACCCTTGCAGAGAGTGCCTTCCAGACAGCACCGACAACAGCACGGCTATGACATCGTATGACTTTGACAATCCAATCAATCAAGCTGATGAAGGGGTTGATGAAGAATATGAGCTTCCTGAAGAGCTAGCCAGGTTGTTGAGACAAGAGGAAAAGGTTATTACTCCTCACCAGGAAGAGATTGAAGTGATTAATCTTGGTACGGAGGAAGACGTGAAAGAAGTCAAAATCGGGGCCTGCCTGCAAGACTCAGTGAAGAGACAACTGATAGATCTGCTTCAAGAGTATGTTGATGTGTTCGCTTGGTCGTATCAAGACATGCCAGGGTTGGACACCGATATAGTCGTGCACAAGCTGCCTTTGAGGGAAGAATGCCCACCGGTCAAACAGAAGCTGCGCCGAACTCGCCCAGACATGGCTATGAAAATCAAGGAAGAGGTACAAAAGCAATGGGACGCCGGGTTCCTTGCTGTGACTAGCTACCCACCGTGGGTCGCTAATATAGTACCTGTGCCTAAGAAGGACGGCAAAGTAAGAATGTGTGTTGACTACCGGGATCTGAATAGAGCCAGCCCGAAAGATGACTTCCCATTACCTCACATTGATGTATTGGTGGATAACACGGCTCAGTTCTCGGTATTCTCCTTCATGGATGGATTTTCAGGGTATAATCAGATCAAGATGTCACCTGAAGACATGGAGAAGACAACATTCATTACACCTTGGGGCACGTTCTGTTACAAAGTGATGCCATTCGTACTGAAGAATGCTGGTGCAACATATCAACGGGCTATGGTGACATTATTCCACGATATGATCCATAAGGAAATCGAGTGTTATGTGGATGACATGATTGCCAAGTCCCTTACAGAGGAAGATCACCTGGTGAATCTGCTGAAGTTGTTCAAGCGACTGAGGAAGTACCAACTAAAGCTGAACCCCAACAAATGCACATTCGGGGTGCGGTCCGGTAAGCTGCTGGGCTTTATTGTAAGCGAGAAAGGGATTGAAGTGGACCCTGATAAAGTCAAAGCCATCCAAGAGATGCCTGCACCGAAAACTGAGAAAGAAGTTCGAGGGTTCTTAGGTCGATTGAACTATATCTCACGGTTCATATCTCACCTCACAGCAACCTGCGAACCCTTGTTTAAGTTGTTAAGAAAAGAACAAACGGTCAGGTGGAATGAAGATTTCCAGAAGGCTTTTGACAAGATCAAAGAGTACTTACAAGAACCTCCAATCCTCATGCCTCCAGTAGAAGGAAGACCTCTGATTATGTACTTGACAGTGTTAGAAGAGTCGATGGGGTGTGTGCTGGGCCAGCATGACGAGTCTGGTCGAAAAGAGTATGCAATATACTACCTAAGCAAAAAGTTTACCGACTATGAACAACGTTATTCACTGCTCGAGAAAACTTGTTGTGCTTTAGCGTGGGCTGCTCGCCGACTGAGACAGTATATGTTGACCCACACTACCTTATTAATCTCAAAAATGGATCCAGTTAAGTACATTTTCGAGAAGCCAGCTCTTACCGGACGGGTTGCAAGATGGCAGATGATTCTCACAGAATACGACATACAGTACACATCTCAGAAGGCCATCAAGGGTAGTGTACTATCTGAATATCTTGCTGGGCAACCCATTGATGACTACCAGCCTATGAGGTTTGACTTCCCTGATGAAGACATCATGTTCATTAAAGCAAAAGATCACGAAGAGCCTATTCACACTGAAGGGCCTGACCCAGAAGAAGAATGGACTATGATGTTTGATGGGGCTGTTAACATGAATGGCCGTGGTGTTGGTGCAGTACTCATTACACCCAAAGGGGTTCATCTGCCTTTCTCGGCAAAACTCACTTTCAACTGCACTAACAACGAAGCCTGCATTATGGGTCTTGAGGAAGCCATTGACCTCAGGATCAAGACATTGACCGTATTCGGGGATTCAGCTTTGGTAATCAATCAAACCAACGGGAAATGGTACACCCACCAGGATCATCTGATACCGTACAGGGATTATACAAGAAGGTTACTGACTTTCTTTACAACAGTCAAACTTGAATATATCCCTCGGGATGAGAATCAGTTTGCAGATGCTCTTGCTACCATTTCATCCATGATCAAAGTTCAAGCTGCTAACTTTATACCCCAGATATCAGTGTCCAGACTCGACAGGCCAGCATATGTATTTGCAGCAGAAGTTGTCAAGGACGATAAGCCTTGGTTTCATGACATTAAATGCTTCTTGGAGGATCAAACATACCCACCTGGGGCATCTTCCAATGATAAGAAGACTTTGAGAAGGCTTGCTGGAAGTTTCTTTCTGAACACTGATGGGTCTTTGTACAAAAGGAACTTTGATATGGTACTCCTCCGATGTGTTGACAAGACGGAAGCAGATTTACTGATGCATGAAGTGCATGAAGGATCTTTTGGTACCCATGCTGGAGGACATGCCATGGCCAAAAAGTTGTTAAGATCAGGCTATTACTGGATCACAATGGATGCAGACTGTTGTGCTTACGCCAGAAAATGCCACAAATGCCAGATCTACGCAGATAAGGTGCATGTGCCTCCTAATCCTTTGAACATAATGTCTTCACCGTGGCCCTTTGCCATGTGGGGCATTGATATGATTGGCAAGATTGAGCCAACTGCTTCGAATGGTCACAGATTCATCCTGGTCGCCATTGATTATTTCACCAAGTGGGTTGAAGCAGCCTCATATGCAAATGTCACAAGACAAGTGGTAGCCAGATTTCTGAAGAGAGATATCATCTGTCGGTATGGAGTTCCCGAGCGAATCATTACTGATAATGGTTCAAATCTAAACAACAAAATGATGGCAGAGCTGTGCCAGGACTTCAAGATCCAACACCACAATTCTTCTCCTTACAGGCCAAAGATGAATGGCGCTGTCGAGGCAGCAAATAAAAATATTAAGAAGATTGTGCAGAAGATGGTAGTCACCTACAAAGACTGGCATGAAATGCTACCGTTTGCCTTGCATGGGTATCGCACGTCGATCAGGACATCCACTGGGGCAACACCGTATCAACTTGTGTATGGTATGGAAGCAGTCCTACCTGTTGAAGTTGAACTACCCTCGTTACGGGTATTAATGGATGTTAAGCTGAGTGAAGCAGAATGGGTTCGGTCTCGATTCGAACAACTGAGTCTGATTGAAGAGAAGAGATTGGCTGCAATCTGTCGTGGACAATTGTATCAGAAGAGAATGAAGAAAGCCTTCGATCAGAAAGTCAGGCATCGAGAGTACCAAGTAGGGGATCTTGTGCTGAAAAGAATCCTCCCTCCTCATACAGACCACAAGGGCAAATGGACTCCAAACTATGAAGGACCATTCGTTGTAAAGAAAGTTTTCTCTGGTGGAGCGCTGATGCTCAGCACCATGGATGGTGAAGATTTCCCATCCCCTGTGAATTCAGATGCAGTTAAAAAATACTTCGCATAAAATGACCCGCTGGACATAAAAACAGAATGTAAGTCCAGGCAAAAATAGGGCATCCCGGCGAGTCAAAAACAGAATAAAAGACTCGGGCAAAAATAAGGGAAATAAACAAAAATGTACACCCGCTGAGTTGAAAAGCCGCATTGGACAGCTCAGGCAAAAATGGGTATCCCGATGGATTGAAAACCCGAAAGGGCGATCCATGCAAAATAAGGGAATAAGCGAACAACTGCATTCTGAATTCGTCTGTATCACTTACAACTTGGAAAGCTTCAACAGAGTCAAGCTTCAATCAGAATCAACTCTCTCCAGAAAGCAAGACGAGAAGAACGTCATTGTCATACGAGTCATAGCAGAAGAGGAAGCTCCTCAAAGCGTCGCCAACACTGCCAGCACTTTTGTTTCTCAATTTGTGACAGTCTCCTCATTTCAGGAGATATGTTTCTTTGACTGTATCTTGCCAATTCAGGGCACATGAATTAATAAAATCAGATTTTCAGTCATGTTTCGTTTTTTACATTTATGTTTTGCAAAGAATTGTCTGATATCTCTGAAAATACAATTGCATAAGTACAGATGCCTTTCTCTAAAAATAAAAAAAAAACACATGCTTGCAGGGAATATACTTAATCTCAAAAGTGCTTAACTCCTATGACGGAATCCAGTAAAGGATACCTCGGGACCTTTTGTGCGTCTCCTTATCTTTGCAGGATTGCAGGTATCCAGAACGCAACCTGGGGCATGCAAGTTACGTTTCGGCAAGCTGGTGAATCATTATCAACTCGGTCTATCTCCCACGTGGCACTGGAGGGTGCCCACTTCCCCAGCAAAGTTGTCAAATCAACATACACTCAATCTCAGCATCTGAAATGCTCTATCCCCAGCTGAGTTGCCTCTTGTTGCTATCCCCAGCTGAGTTGCCTCTCACAATTCCCCAGCCGAGTTACCATTTCATCCTCAGCTGAGTACAGGAGTCAGGGAATCATCTCCCCACAGAATCTTCAGCCTCTATTCAGAAGAGCAACGCACGAAGAGATCACAACAGAGTGAAGAAAGTTTCTACAAACCCCAGCTGGGTCCCATATTATAAGGATATGTCAATCGGTGACCTATATCCCAAGCAGATATGTCATCAGATCTATCACTGATCTCATCCCCAGCTGGGATGTTCACTTCAAGCAGATCAACCAGAGATCTTCGCAGCAATGGGATCCGAATCCCGGGTCTTTGTATCTTTGCATAATCATAGCATTCGCACCATACTATCCCCTCAGAGCGTAGCATTCCGTCTAATACGGAGCATTACGGCAAAAATCAAATGCATAGCATAATCATAAGTCATGTTGTGAATAGAACACTTGTGAATAACAAACCGTTCATCATCATTATACAGAAATCCCCACCAGGGTCCCAGCAAAAGCAGTTGCCTCACAAATCACAAACACCAGTATATACACCTTTGGACACCCGTCCGTGTCACATCACCAGCAGAAAGCCAAAGACATCCTCTTTGCACTCACTTATATATACACTTTCTTGACACCCGTCCGTGTCATATCCCCAGCGCAGTCGCTTACACCTTTACCACCCATATACTTGATAATGCTACTTTTCTCTTTTGACACTCGTCTGTGTCACTCTCCCCAGCAGATAAACACTCATATATATACTCACTACTCATTGGTACGCTTATACAGATACTCGCCCGTATCTTGTATACACCATCACTCGTACCCCCGCAGATTCGACAATAGTCCTTGTTCTTTGTTAACCAGTTGGTACTCGTCTGTACCATCATCTCAGAACATTGCGTCTAGTGTTTGTTTCTACGTGATACTCGTACGTATCATAGTCTTAGGGATGCTCGTCCGCATCTTTAACCCATACACCGTGTCAAACACTTGTGTCTCCTTGAATATAGATACTCGTCTGTGTCTGTTATTCCCTAGAAGAGTCCTTTCAGATGCAACACTCGTCCGTGTTCTTTGTTAACCAGTTGATACTCGTCCGTATCATCATCTCTGAACGTGTGTCAGTTTGTTTCTACATGATACTCGTCCGTATCATAGTCTTAAGGATGCTCGTCCGCATCTTTAATCTATACACAATACCCAAACACTTATACCTTTTGTTTCTTGGATGTAAACGTTCGTCCGTGTTTACATTATCCCCAGTAGATCACCAACAAATTTTCTTTTTATCTAACGCTCGTCCTGTGTTACGATAACCCTGAGAGCAGCCGTCCCCTGCTGAGTGGTCGTCCTCCACTTCTTGATGGTCGTCCTCCATCATGCTCATCCGATGGCCGTCCCCATCGTTGACCTTTTCTATCCGATGGCCGTCCCCATCGTTGATATTTTAGCAGCCGTCCCCTGCTAGGTAGTCGTCCTCCACCTTTTGATGATCGTCCTTCATCACTTTGTCCAATGGCCGTCCCCATTGTTGACTTTGGTTATCTGACATTCGTCCTATGTCATGACAAACCTCGAGAGCAGCCGTACCCTGCTGAGTGGTCGTCCTCCACTTCTTGATGGTCGTCCTCCATCATGCTCGTCCGATGGCCGTCCCCATCGTTGACCTTTTCTATCCGATGGCCGTCCCCATCGTTGATTTTTTTTCCGGCAGCCGTACCCTGCCAGGTGGTCGTCCTCCACCTTTGATGGCCGTCCCCATCATATTTCTTTTATCCCCAACAGAGCAGCCGTCCCCTGCTAGGTGATCGTCCTTCACCTTTGATGGCCGTACCACATCATCTGTTTATTTCATTTATTCTTTAACCCGATGGCCGTCCCCGTCGTGGTCCCTTTTCCTTTTAACCCGATGGCCGTCCCCATCGTCGGTTACTTCACCTTTATGAGCTTGATGGCCGTCCCCGTCATGTTTCATTAATCCTCAGAGAATTTTACAGCTTTATCTTGATGGCCGTCCCCATCATGATTTTATTTCCCCAGCTAGTCGGCCGTCCCCGTCTTGGCTTTACCTTTTATCCCCAGCATGTCGGCCGTCCCCGCCATTGCTCTTTACCCGGCACTCGTCCTCTGCCCGACGGTCGTCCTCCGTCGCCCACGTTACAATATACTTTGTTTTCCTTTTACAATCTATATCCCTTTTCTTCTTCATTCTGTGAGTGCAAATTTTGGACTGTCTTTGGTATTCAACCACAAGTTATCTTGTTTGCCTGTTAAGCCGTCGCTTACAACCTGCACAGCTAACTCATGTTTGAATAGGGGCAGCTGTAAACACCCCAAATTTGCCCTCACCCATTTCACCATGGCTTGTGATCTTCCTCATATGCATAAACACAATCATATTATCTCACATCTCATTTTTTATTCACTGCATAGTTTCTAAGGCATCTGCACCTAGGGTTTGTGATCTGAGCAGTCCCAAAGCATCTTGAGCCACTCCAAAGGCCACCAATCAACTCAAAGGGGTCCATGTGTGTTCATATGTCATATTCCATCTCTTCAAAGTCAAAGATGCAGAGGAATCACAAGAACTAGGGTTTGAGTGGATGCAGAGCCAGGCTAGACTACACAGTTGACTGAAAATTAGGGTTTTGGTTTCAGAGGCCATAACTCCAAATTTTTTGGTCATTCTTGTTTCCATTGCTCTTTATATGGTATAGGGAGTATGCATATCAATTTTCATGAAGAAATTCCATGGGGAAGTCATCTGATCAAGGGTTGACTTTCTGGACAAGTCAATGTAAAATCAGGGCATCTGAGGCCCCCAATGACCCAACCAATGGGTGATCTTCATCATTTTGAGTGTATATGATCTTTATTTGATCATGGAAGAAGGTTGAAGTTCATAGAAATCAAGAATTTAGGGTTTTTGCAAATGTTGACTTTTTGGGCATAGTTGACTTTTCAAGAATGCATCATTTTAGGTCATTTTTCAAGCTTTGATTCTTGATCCAAAAAGGCTTCAAATGGAAAAACTTTGGTCATGAAAGTTGTAGATCTCATCTTTCCCTTTTCAAAAAGTACAAGAACATGATCAAACTCTTCTTGGATCAAAAGTTATGGCAATGCAAAGTTGGCTAAAATCATTGATTTTCAAGGCATGCCCTAAGTGAGAATTTTGCAAAATCTTGGACCAATGCATATTGCAGCCTCTAATTCATTTCAAACCAGCACATAAACATTCTCTAAGTCCCAAAAATCAGATTTGAACCAAAGATCACATGTGTTTAGTTCATGTAACAAGGCATTTTTCATGAGATTTCAAAAAGGTAACCAAGTTGCAAAACACTCATGACACTTCCCTCAACTTGCTGCATTGGCTGCTGAACCAAGCTAGCCTCACACACACACCATACTGCACCAGAACCAGCCTTGTACTAGCCTAGATTATGAGCCATACCTTCCTTACACAACTTTTGACTTTTTGCAAAAGGTGACTTACCAATCAATAAAGCACATGTCCAATCATCTGACCAATGAGAGAGAGTTATGTGGACAAAGTGCAAGCCATCCCATACATCTAGCAAGGCTGAAACACTTCATATACACACATTCACAAAACACTCCATTTTTAGCATAAGCCTTCGAATTTCTCTCCACAGCATACAAACACAAAAACCATCTTCACCAATCATCTTGCCATGTTCCATTGAGCAGAAACCACCAAAGTTCAAGCCTGAAACCAGCCTGAACTGAGCTTCACCATTCCTCCCTTTCAAAACCAGAACTCTTCGAATCCCTTCATCCAGCCATCAAACACTTCATTTTTCTTCACCAACAAGTCAAGCATACCACAAGGAGTCAAAACCACCCTTCACTTTGATTTGAAACTGCCTGTACACAGATCCCCATTTCTGCTACACCAGAGTTGGATCTTTCAAGCCAGCCACTCTCCAAGCATTTTGAGCCTCATTTTGCATTCAGGGGGTCCAAGGAAGCAAGCTTGCACAAGAGGAAAGCCCTGAAAGCTCACAAACAGAGAAGCTTCATCTCAGGTGAGCTACATGAACTTTTTTCCCAGAAACTGTTTTTTAAGTTCTTTTATGATGCCTTGTGTTCCCCTGATCATGAATGTATGCTTATTTTTGCAAATAGTGTAGAAACCAGTATGTATGAAGCTTTTGAACATTTGCCCGTATTTTGCATCTTGCTTCGATTCAGGCCCATGGATGAAAATAAATGAATTTAGGTTGAGGGTTTAGGTTTAGATTGATGAGAGGGTTGTTTTGATGGAAGAAATTTGTTGTTTGGGGACCTACAGAAGATTCTAGGGTTTTGGCTCGCCGGAGAAGACGACCGGAAGTCTTCTCCGGCAGCCTGAAGGTCATTAGCCCTAATCTCAGGTCATTAATGAGATTTGAATATGGGGCGTTGGATGGAGTGGACCGGTTGACTTCGCGCGCGGATAGAGGGCTCAGATCATTTGGTTTAGCCCTAATTCATTTTATTAACATTAATTAATTGCAATTAAGTTAATTGACTCAGAAATAATCCTGGCCCTTAGATCTGGCGCCAGTCAACCCATTCAAACCAGGATGCAATCCCAGCCTTTCCTTGCGTTTACTTTCATTTTTATTTAATTTTAATTCATTTTCTTTTCCTTTTATTTGCACATTTATTAAAAAATAGTAAAAAAGGTTTAAAAATCATGAAACTTTTTCCTCTGAGTTTTATTAATTTTGTAAACACAAAAATATTTTTATTTTATTTTTTATCATTAAAAAAGTATTTTTAAATATTTAAAAGATTATTTTTAATTGATTAATGGGAATTAATTAATTAAAAATACTTTTAGGTATTTAAAAATTACAAAAAAATTCATGAAATGTTCTAAGACATTTAGAAACATTTCCCAACCTTCAAACCAAATTTCTTTTTGATCTTGATGCATTTTAAGAATTTTTCATTGAATTAAATCATTTTTCATGCTTTAATTTGATCCTAAATTCAAAAATTCATTTCTGCCTATTGGAGAAGGTTGAGACATTGATTCTTCTTGCATTGTTTTGTGTTTGGCATGTAGTTTCTAGGGTAAAATGGCCATGATTTGATCTTGCATTTTCTTTTTGTTTGGCATTTCTTTTGTTAAGAACCTTAAAAAACCCTAATAACTTGTAAAAATCATATCTTGAGTTTGGTTGAGAGTTGAGAGTTCCCCTTTGGGCAGTGGTTTAGTATAGGTTTAGGGTTTCTTTGGGTAGCATTTTCCATTTTTTATCTTAGGGTTTGCTTCTGTTTTGGGTTTTTGTTTGATGTTTGATCCATGAACCCTAATTTGGGCTTCCATTTGCATCCTTCTTGCATTTCCTTGCATAACATGACTTGTCTTTGCATTTTGTGCATTTTTGTGATTCATTTGACATCTTAGGACATATAGGAAGCATGTTTGATCATTGCATTACATATTTGCCATGTCATTTGTCTTGTATGATTCATAACTTTCCATGCTTGTTCATGCTCCTTAGCTTGCATCATTTGCATTCATGATCTTGTATGAACATCTCCATGCCTTGCCTCATGTTTGCAGCACCTCATAACATCATAATCATCATCAATATGCTTCTGGTCTTGCTTAGCATCATGCCATTTCATCTCATCTTGCATTGTTTTGCATTTCTTTCTAACATTTCAGGTGGTAAGTAAACTTGGGAAGTGAATTTGCCTTCACTTCTCATAACTTTTCTTTTCATTCCTCTTGCATCCATTGCTGCATTCTTATATGTGTTTGAGTTTGAGCTTGCTCATTCTTCTCCTTCTCACTTTCTTTCTTCAAGTGACTTGACTTCTTGAATGAAGCAAGTCACTTTGCTTCTCTTGATCCTGTTCATCTGCTTCCTGGTGGTTCTTCTGAAGATTGCTCTTGAAAACCTCACAAACTTTAGGATCATCCAAGCATGACAATGAATTAGGGTTTTGATTAGTCCCCCCATAGTTTTACCTTTTATGTCTCTCTTTGAGTCCTCTCTTCTCACCTCATAATCAGGGATTAAACCCTAAAGGCCTTAAGACTTTGTGATTAGGGTTATGCCTGCATCCTTCTCTTAGGATGGAGTGTATAACTTTAATCCTAAGTCTTGAACCCTTAAGGTGTTTAAATCTCTTAATCAATCCACATAATAATCATCAAGACATCACACTTGTAACTTGGGCCTTGCATTAGGGTTCTAATTCTTCCTTAAGTGGTTAAGAAGGACTAACCCTAGTGTTAATGGACAAGTCCCCCTCAAGTTGTCTTACAAACCATAACACTCACTTCATCATCATATCATTAAATAAAATTCACTTAATCAAAGGCTTGTTTTGTCATGAGTTTAATCCCTAACCATGGATTAAGTTGAGGAGTCTTCCTCAGCTTAAACATTCTCATCTATTATCCTTCTATTAGGATGGTGTAATGAGTCTGTTTAATCCCTGATTATGGCTTAATCTCATTACTTAACACTAAACAAAAACACCAAAAAACATCTAAATAATCACAAGTAGGTTAATGATCTTAATCCTACATCAGAGGTGATTAAGTGTGAGAATCTGACTTCACACTTAAGGTATTCTCATTACCCCTAATCAGAGGGAAGATGTGATGAGTTTACTAAATCCATTGGTATAGGCTTAAGCTCATTAACTTATGACAAACTTTCAAAAGCAATAAAAGACTGAAAACTCAAAAACAAACAATAATCGTCTCCTCCGGGATTCTTTTCTCATCTCATTCACTCACAAACGAGAACTCGCTTCTTCCGTCTAATGCAAGACAGTTTGCACCTGAGCCAGACAGGTCATACACTTGAGCATAGACAGCAAGCAGTTCACAAGTCAATTCATCCTTTCAGTCTCTTTGGGTCGAACTACGGTGTTCTGACTTCCTCATTGCACGAGAGGATACGTAGGCATAACTTAACAGTTATCGAACAAGAGTCTCTGTATATTCCCCCTCCTTTCAGCATTATTCTTTAAGCCTCATTGTCATGAGCATTTCACTCTTGTCCTTACACTGACACTGTATATATTACACTTCACTTCCTTTACACTGACACCTGTACATCCTTTTCCAGCTCTTTTGCACACAAATTGCACTTGAAATTCTGTGATCAGGTATGAGATGTCCTAAGAGATGTCCCAACACTTAATAGGACATTTGACAGATTTAACCAAAACTTAAACAGCAAGAAAAGTAAACAACACAGAAGTTTGTTAACCCAGTTCAGTGTATAACCACACCTACATCTGGAGGCTACCAAGCCAGGAGGAAATCCACTATTAGTAATATTAATTCTAGACTTAAACCACCCTGTTTAATCTATCACTTAATACTTACCCAATGCAATTTCTACCTAAGACTCACTTAGATAAGAGTACCCTACTCACTCCCTCTCAATCACCCAGTGATCAAGTTTACAAGTTTACAAAAGTTGAAGACATCTTTCAAACAATAACAGCTTGATCTTACTTCACAGTTTCAATCAAGTCACAAATGCACTTTTGCTTAAAAGCTCATAAAGTGGTACATAAAAACAACTTGCTATTAAAACACTAGACACCCTATTTAGTCTTCTGAAATTCGTACTCAATTCTATGAGTTTCTGATGTTTAAATAGGTATCTGAATTTTGGGCTTTCTGTAGAATGATCCAGCCCTAATGTGCAGCAACTGTCACCTTGAATTTAGGGTTTGTTACCTCCTATATTCTAGGTGCATTAGGTCTTCTGTTTTAATCTGAATCTTCAATTTAAAACTCCCTACAGATGCGCCTTGTTCTGTTTTTATCCAGCATTAATTAATCCCAGATAGTTCTCCTTAAATATCTCTGATCTGTTAATCAATAATTAATTCTGGTAGCAGGTCTGAGATGTCTCAACATCTGTTGGGACATCCTGAAAAACTGAACTTAATTTATTCACACAATGTCCCAACATCTGATGAGACATCCTGAAATAAATTCACATACTCTGTTTGATAATGTCCCAACATCTGATAGGACATTCTGAACTGAATTTAACATTTCTTGTTTGGTCAAAAATTCTGCCAATTCTTAAACATCTACAAACTCCCCCTTTGGCTAATTTTTGGCTAACATCTTTTCTGGATTTCAGAGTGCAGCAGAAGTTCTTTTTATCAGAGTATAGCATTACTTTTCTGTTGATTCTTATTTGAGATTACTCCCCCTCAAACAAATATGTGTCCAGTCTTGTTGCAACAGAAATACACACTGATTCAGTTCAGACAGAAACAAACAGATTTCATTCAAAATAACCAGCAGTATAAATTTGTTGTTGTTCTCCCCCTTGGTAGGCATAAAATTAGGGGCCAAAGAACTATTATCCAGAATTACAAATCATTGCTGTCATTACAAATGCCTCACATACAAAGATCACTCAGATTCATCACTCTCAGTAGCTTCCTCCACTTCAGTGTCTTCATCTTTATCAGCTTCACTTTCAGCTTCACTGTCTTCACCAGATGCAGCATTCTGATCTGCTTCACTTTCCAACATTTGAATGATTTCCTCCAGCTTCTTCTTTCTAGCTTCAAGCTCTTTGCAGGTGCACTTTAGCTCAGCAATTAATTCTTCCTTGGAGATAGAAGACTTGGCAGTTGAGGGACCAACAGATGTCCCAGAAGGTGCTTCAACATCTGCAGCATGATGACTGAGGAATAACTTGTAGTGAAAAGCCAGGGGGCTCTCTCTCTTGCATGCAGTATCCTTGTCAGTTAAAATCCCAGGATATTGATTGAGTACAATACCACACAACAATGATGGAAAGGCTATTGGTAGCTTGGTTGCAGAGGAGATGGCATGCTTCATGGTTTGATCAAAGATAAAAGCTCCAAAGTCCAGCTTGGTTTGAGTCCCCACAGCATAGATGAATCTGGCCAGACCAGTTGAGATTGATGAAGTGTGGTTGGTAGGCACCCAATTAGAAGTACCAATCCTGTTCAGCATGGCATACTTTCTGGTAAGCATGCTTACAGATAGCTTTCCCTTCACAGGCCATGTCTTGACCTGGTCAGCAGTTATCACCTTACAGACTTGATTATCTGTCTTGCCTAGCTCATTTGGTCCATCTGTTTCTCTTCCTAGATACTGATTTATGATTTGGGGAGAAAACTCCACACATCTACCTCTAACATAAACTTTTCTAAACTCAGAGGACTTACCATTTGAGCAATCCTCCTGAAGATTCACAATGAACTCTTTGACAAGAAGTTCATAGCAGGGAGAGAACTCTGAGACTGTCTTGAATAGTCCTGCAGCAGAGATTAGGTCAATGAGTTCTGTGCACTCAAGTGCATTGCTGCTTAGTTCTCTTTCCAAAGCAACCCTTCTTTGGTACACATATTTCCATCTGTTGACACTGGAGACATGATGGAAGGATATGTTGTCCAAGGGAGCTTCTGGAACAACAGTTGAAGCTCTAGCTGGTGCTGGTTTCTTCTTGGGAGGAGATGTTGGGACATCTGATCCAACATCTGAATCTGATGGTGTTGCAGCTTTTCTCTTCTGGGTTTGAACCTTGCTCCATGGTTTTGCTGGACCAAAAGTGGCTTTAGCCTTGCCTTTCTTTGGGCTAGCCTTCTTCTTCTCAGGAATGACAGGTTCATCTTGCATCTTTCCTTTCCTGGACCTTAGCCTTTTGGCTATGCTGGGTTTGACAGATGCTATGATTTCTGCATCAGAGTCCTGCTCCAGATTGACTACTGGAGGGGATTGAGCAGTCTCCTCATCAGCTTGTTGATCAGCAGAAATTTGATCTTCATTTGATTCTTTAGCCTGTTCCACAGAAACTTCTTTATCACTTTCACTTGAGGTTTTATCCTCAGTTTGTTCAACATCAGATGAGTTCTTTTTCTTATCTTCAGATGTTCCAACATCTGTTGGGACATCTTGTTCTGCAGCAGTGTCCTCTGTATCTTGAGTTGGTTCTTCTTGAGGTGCAGGAATAGTGTTCAAAGGAACAGAGATCCCTCTCACCACCCTTTGTTCAGAAAACACTTGGTTGACAATCTCCTTGATGGAATCATCAACATATTTGGAGTATTTAGCATGAGAGGAAATGTCTTTAGCTTTGCTTCTGATTTGATCTTTACCTCTTTTTGGTGTTCTTGCCTTTTTAGTGTGAGAGGCGCTTCCCCTGAGCTCGTCTAATGGTGTTGATTGCATTGGTACCACAGAAATAGGAGTGGCATGAACCACGTCTTCCTGGTTGAGAACTTCATCAGTAGTTTTAGGGTTTTGAGACATTGTTGAAGAAGATGAATGTGCAGCTTTAGGGTTTATGATTTCTGAAGGATTACTAGTTAATGTGATTCGCTTGTGATGGTGTGATGAGACTCTTGATAGCTGCTTATAAGGAATTACTAAATAAGTAGCCGTTACAGTCCAAATGATTAGGAATGAAATTCCCAAGGATCTAGTCCAGACTAGCTTTACCATCTGGAACTTATGCCATGCAATGTCATATGACATGTTGGCACATCTCATTAACTGCTAGATATCACATAAACAGATTCCAAGTTTTCCCCTTAAGTTCTCAAATTGTGTAGCATCCAATGCCTTGGTAAAGATATCAGCTAACTGCAGATCTGTAGCTACATGCTCCAATGAAATCACCTTTTCTTCTACAAGATCTCTGATGAAATGATGTCTGATATCAATATGCTTTGTCCTGCTGTGTTGGATAGGATTTTTAGATATGTTGATTGCACTTAAGTTGTCACAGTACAATGTCATGACATTCTGTGGGACATTGTATTCAGTGAGCATCTGCTTCATCCAAACCAACTGAGAACAACTGCTACCTGCTGCTATGTACTCAGCTTCAGCTGTAGATAAAGATACACAATTCTGCTTCTTACTGAACCAAGAAATCAGATTGTTTCCTAGAAAGAAGCATCCTCCTGAAGTGCTTTTTCTGTCATCAGCACTTCCTGCCCAATCAGCATCACAGAAGCCAGTGAGAATAGGTTTGCAACCATGAAAGTACATTATGCCATAGTCACAAGTACCATTAACATATTTAAGAATTCTCTTGACTTGATTGAGATGACTGACTTTTGGATCAGCTTGATATCTTGCACAAACTCCTACTGCAAATGCAATGTCTGGTCTGCTAGCAGTCAAGTATAACAAGCTTCCAATCATGCTTCTATATAAACTTTGATCTACATTCTCACCCTTCTCATCTTTAGTCAGCTTTAAATGTGTAGGAGCAGGAGTTCTTTTATGAGAAGCATTTTCCATTCCAAATTTCTTCACTATGTTCTTGGAGTACTTGCTTTGTGAGATGAACATTGAGTCTTCCATTTGCTTAACTTGCAGACCAAGAAAATAGGTTAATTCACCTACTAGACTCATTTCAAATTCAGATTCCATCTGCTTGACAAAATGTTTGACCATCTTATCAGACATCCCACCAAACACAATGTCATCAACATATATTTGTGCAATCATGACATTTCCTTCTTCATCTTTAACAAACAGGGTTTTATCAATCCCACCTTTTCTGTATCCTTGCTTGATAAGAAATGTGGTAAGTCTTTCATACCATGCCCTTGGAGCTTGCTTCAGACCATAAAGTGCTTTCTTGAGTTTGTATACATGATTTGGACAGCTTGGATCAACAAATCCTTTAGGCTGTTCTACATATACCTCTTCATTAAGATAACCATTAAGAAAGGCACTTTTCACATCCATTTGAAATAGCTTGAACTTTAAGATACAAGCAATTCCCAACAGTAGTCTTATTGATTCAAGCCTTGCTACTGGTGCAAAGGTTTCATCAAAGTCCACCCCTTCAATTTGAGTGTATCCTTGAGCTACAAGTCTAGCTTTGTTCTTTGTAACAACTCCTTGTTCATTTGACTTGTTCTTATACACCCATTTTGTTCCAATTACATTTATATCATCAGGTCTAGGAACAAGATTCCACACTTCATTCCTTGTGAATTGACCTAATTCCTCTTGCATAGCACAAATCCAGTATTCATCAGTGAGAGCCTCCTTGATGTTTTTAGGTTCTATTTTGGACACAAAACAAGAACCTGAAATCACTTCTCTTGATCTAGTGCTCACACCTCTGTTGGGATCACCAATTATTAAATCTTTGGGATGATCCTTCTGTATTCTGATGGAGGGAGGTTTGCTTGAATCTTCTGACCTTGTATCATTTTGAGTGAAGTTATATTGATCATTCTTTTCTTCAGCTTCAATCTTGATATCAGCAGATGTTCCAACATCTTCTGGGACATCTGTAGGAGCATCATCAATTATCACATTTATGGACTCCATGATAACATTTGTTCTGTAGTTAAATACTCTATATGCTCTGCTGTTTATAGAGTATCCAAGGAAAATTCCTTCATCACTTTTAGGATCCATTTTTCTCCTTTGCTCCCTATCTGCCAGAATATAGCATTTACTTCCAAATACATGAAAATACTTCACTGTGGGTTTTCTGCCCTTCCATACTTCATATATTGTGGACAAAGTTCCTTTCCTCAAAGTAACTCTGTTATGGATGTAGCAGGCAGTGTTCATAGCTTCAGCCCAGAAATACAGAGGTAATTTTTTAGCATGGATCATAGCTCTTGCTGATTCTTGAATGGTTCTATTCTTCCTTTCAACAATCCCATTCTGTTGAGGAGTGATAGGAGAAGAATACTCATGGTTGATTCCTTCTGAAGAACAGAAATCTAAGAACTTTTGATTCTCAAATTCTTTTCCATGATCACTTCTTATTCTGATCACACAGCTGGATTTTTCCCTTTGCAATCTTTGACATAATTCTTTGAATACATCAAATACATCTGACTTTTCTTTGATGAAGTTTATCCATGTATATCTTGAAAAATCATCAACTACAACATAGGCATACCTTTTACCACCAAGACTTTCAACTTGCATAGGTCCCATAAGATCCATATGAAGAAGTTCCAAAACTTTGGAAGTTGTCAGATGTTGGAGCTTTGGATGGGACATCTTGGTTTGTTTGCCTATTTGACATTCACCACATATCTTGCCATCATCAATCTTCAGTTTAGGAATACCTCTTACAGCATCCATAGATATGATCTTCTTTATGCCTCTGAAATGAAGATGACCTAGTCTTTGATGCCACAGTTTCACTTCTTCTCCCTTAGCTAGAGAGCAGGTTGAAGTGAGACTGAGATTTTGGGATTCCCACATGTAACAGTTGTCTTTAGATCTGGCTCCTTTCATGACAACCTCTTGTTCTTTGTTAGTCACTATGCATTCAGATTTGGTAAAGTTTACACTGTATCCTTGATCACATAGTTGACTTATGCTGATCAGATTAGCAGTTAAACCTTTAACAAGCAGCACATCATCTAATCTTGGAACATCTTGACAATCCAAGGTTCCAACTCCCTTGATCTCTCCTTTAGCTCCATCTCCAAAGGTAACATACCTGGATGAATGTGGCTTTAAGTTTACTAGCAAATTCTTCAATCCAGTCATGTGTCTTGAGCATCCACTGTCAAAGTACCAGTCTTCTTTAGCTGATACTTTTAATGATGTATGTGCTATGTATGCAGTACTTTTATTTGACCAGATGAGTTGAGATTTCTTTTGATGCCTCTGCTCTGAGTGTTGTTCAGCTGATCTCCAAGCTTGATTGTTGATCTTGTTCTTGGGTATGTGGCTTTGATCAGTCTGAATGTCAGCTTTTGGTCTCCAAACTTTCTTGATTACTTCTGTCTTTTGCTTAGGAGGTTGCTGATTTCTAAGCAGCACTTTCTTGGTACCTTCTACTTTCTGCTTGGAAGGTTGCTGACACATCTGATTTGGATATCCATGTAACTTATAACAGTGAGGTTTGATATGCCCAAATCTTCCACAGTGATGGCATCTCCATCTTTGATACTTCTTCTTCATTTTGTTCTTTCCAGAATGTTGAGACATCTGTTGGAACATTATGTTAGTCTTTGTGTTCTGATGTTGAAGCATTTGTTGGGACATCTTGTTTGACTGTGTAATTTTTGAAGTAGCTTTGCTAGAGCTGGCTTCATCTCTGTTATATCCCAGTCCACTTTTGTCCCCTGAATGTTTATTATTGCAGAGAATAACATCCAGTGTATTTGAGCTGCTGTTCATCATTCTAACAGATTTGGACATATGTTCCATCTTAGAATTGAGAAGAGTTACTTCACTTTTCAAGGTATCAATGATTACTTGATCACTTGCTTTTTCCTCTTCTAGTGCTTCATTCTGCTTCTTTAGCTTTATAACCTCACTGCATATTTCAGAGCTTCTTTTGTATAGATCTTTGAATGCTTGCTCAAGTTGTTCATAAGTAAGCTCTCCACAACTGGAATCACTATCATATTCACACAGTCCAGCTAAAGCAGTAATATGCTTAGCTGATTCTTCTTCTGAATCTCCTCCTGAGTCTTCATCAGACCAGGTTACAGATAGTCCCTTCTTTTGTCTTTTTAAGAAGTTAGGACATTCCTTCTTGATGTGTCCATATCCTTCACATTCATGGCACTTGATTCCTTTTTCTTGACTGGTCTTTTCAGCAAGATTTGATCTTCTGTTAGCATCATAGGTTCTCTTGTTTTCAGAAGAGTTTGTGAATCTTCCACTGGAATTTGATTTACCTTCCATACCTCTGAGAATCTGTTTGAACTGTCTTGTAATCAATGCAAGGTTTTCTGATAAGCTTTTATCATTTGCTAGTTCATCATCTTCTTCTTCATCTGTATTTGAAACCAAGGCAATGCTTTTGTTCTTTTTAGCATGTGTGTCATTCATTCCCATCTCAAAAGTTTGAAGGGAACCAATTAGTTCTTCAGCTTTCATGGAGCATATGTCTTGTGCTTCTTCTATTGCTGTGACTTTCATGTCAAATCTTTTTGGCAAAGATCTAAGAATCTTCCTTACAAGCTTTTCATCAGTCATCTTTTCTCCCAAGGCTCCAGAAGTATTGGCTATATCCAAGATGTTCAAGTAGAACTCATGAATTGATTCATCTTCCTTCATTCTCAAGTTCTCAAACTTGGTGGTGAGAAGTTGAAGTCTTGACATTTTTACTTTTGATGTTCCTTCATGAGTTGTCTTGAGGGTATCCCACACATCTTTGGCCAGCTCACAATGATGCACTAGTCTGAAAATATTTCTATCAATGCCATTGAATAAAGCATTTAGAGCTTTTGAGTTGCCTAGTTCTGAATCTTCTTCCTCTTTACTCCATTCTTCTTCAGGTTTCAGAACTATTGATCCATCTTTGGTGTCTTGAACAGGATGTTTCCATCCAACATTTACTGCTCTCCATGCCCTGTTGTCAAGTGACTTTAAGAATGCAATCATTCTTGGCTTCCAGTAGTCATAATTAGAACCATCCAGTATAGGTGGTCTATTTACTGACCCTATATCTCTGTCCATGTTACAGAATTTGTTTTCCCTAGATCTCACCCAGTATAAACAGGCAGGGTGCCTGCTCTGATGCCAATTGAAATTCTGTGATCAGGTATGAGATGTCCTAAGAGATGTCCCAACACTTAATAGGACATTTGACAGATTTAACCAAAACTTAAACAACAAGAAAAGTAAACAACACAGAAGTTTGTTAACCCAGTTCAGTGTATAACCACACCTACATCTGGAGGCTACCAAGCCAGGAGGAAATCCACTATTAGTAATATTAATTCTAGACTTAAACCACCCTGTTTAATCTATCACTTAATACTTACCCAATGCAATTTCTACCTAAGACTCACTTAGATAAGAGTACCCTACTCACTCCCTCTCAATCACCCAGTGATCAAGTTTACAAGTTTACAAAAGTTGAAGACATCCTTCAAACAATAACAGCTTGATCTTACTTCACAGTTTCAATCAAGTCACAAATGCACTTTTGCTTAAAAGCTCATAAAGTGGTACATAAAAACAACTTGCTATTAAAACACTAGACACCCTATTTAGTCTTCTGAAATTCGTACTCAATTCTATGAGTTTCTGATGTTTAAATAGGTATCTGAATTTTGGGCTTTCTGTAGAATGATCCAGCCCTAATGTGCAGCAACTGTCACCTTGAATTTAGGGTTTGTTACCTCCTATATTCTAGGTGCATTAGGTCTTCTGTTTTAATCTGAATCTTCAATTTAAAACTCCCTACAGATGCGCCTTGTTCTGTTTTTATCCAGCATTAATTAATCCCAGATAGTTCTCCTTAAATATCTCTGATCTGTTAATCAATAATTAATTCTGGTAGCAGGTCTGAGATGTCTCAACATCTGTTGGGACATCCTGAAAAACTGAACTTAATTTATTCACACAATGTCCCAACATCTGATGAGACATCCTGAAATAAATTCACATACTCTGTTTGATAATGTCCCAACATCTGATAGGACATTCTGAACTGAATTTAACATTTCTTGTTTGGTCAAAAATTCTTCCAATTCTTAAACATCTACAGCACTGACACTACCCCTTTAAACACAAATCTTTTAAGCGTGGATCCCGTCGAGTACGGCGGACAATCTGGGTGCTAATACCTTCCCAGGTTGTAACCAACCCCCTTTCTCAGTCTCTCTGGTTCGCAACCGTCTTATCCATCTTTTTCTAGGTCTATGCAGCATTACCTTTCCTTCGGGATAAAAATGCCTAGCTGGCGACTCTATTCATCTCCAGTGAGTTCACGGCTGTGTGTTCTCATTGTCCCTCTCGCCGACCGTTCGCGTCTGTACCTTCATCTGACCCTGGTGTCACTTATAGGGAGCGACAGCACTTACATTCATTCCATCTTGGAATAGTGTCAGCTTGTCTAGCATGATGTACAAGTCTGATCAAGAGATTATTTTCACAAAGAAAATCTAAAAGATACTTCTTCATAAGCTACAAAAAACATGCAATAAGTTCAACAAGCTAGTGAACTTAGACCATAATCCTTGGAAACAAGTCTTGGATAAATTCTCCTTGTTTGGTGTGCTTGTTCTACTATTCCATCTTGGAATGTAGTAGCAAGTATACATTCCATGGAAAAGAGTTTGAATTCACTTCCTTGTGCCAAATTCATAGAAAACTCTTAAAAAGAAAACAACAAACAATAAGCGACTTTCCTGCGGGAACTTCTCTTCTCACCTCATTCATTCTAAATGCGAACTTGCGACGACTTGTCTCGCATGCAAGACGGTAAACGTACTCGTACCAGACGAGCCTGCAACACCTGAGCATAGACATACACAGTTCCAACATAAAAAACACAGATAAATAGTTCCCGCCTTAGTTAGGCAAGCTACGTCGACTCTGATCCTTATTTTCCCGATGAGGTACGTAGGCAGCGGGGTTGGGCCCGTTCGAGCACATTCTTTATTTTCCCTACATTTTCCCCTTTCTTTCCTTTCTCATTTCAGTTCCCTTTTCTCATTTCCATTCCAGTTAGTAGTTCATTTGTTCAGCAACAGTTATATTCTTTTACCCTTTGTAACAAACAAACAAGCGTGGATCCCGTCGGGTATGACAAACGGTCTGGGGTGCTAATACCTTCCTAGGTTGTAACTGACTCCCGAACCCAGATCTTTTGTTCGCAAGGCCTCGTCCTTTCCTTCTTCCTTTGGTTTGTGCAACTTTACCTTTCCTATTCATTCGGGATAAAAATGCCTGGCTGGCGACTCTACCTTTTCCGCGCCACTTTCATGTTTGTACTAGGATGAAAATCCCGGGAGCGACACTGTTGGGTACAACGGACAATATGGGGTGCTAATACCTTCCCAGGTCGTAACCGCCTCCCGAACCCAGTTTCTTTGGTTCGTAGGACCTTTATACTTCTTTTCTTTTCTTCGGTTTGTGCAGCATTACCTTTCTCGTTCCTTCGGGATAAAAATGTCTGGCTGGAGACTCAACCCTTCTCCGCGCCACTTTCGTGTTTATACCAGGATGGAAATCCAGGGAGTAACCACTGGCGACTCTGCTGGGGATCGAACCCATAATCTCTAGTTTTCCCTTTTGTGAGTCACTCATAGCATTTGTTTGTTTCTGTTTCATTGGGTGTTTGATTGTTTGATATTGTGTGTTTATTTTACTGTTTTATTAACAATTTTATTTACAACTTTATTTATCGCTTTCAGTACTTTATTTTCCATGCATCATATTATACTAGACTGTGCTGGTTTTCTTTTGGTGGGTTGGGGGTTACTGTTACTGTGATATGAGCCTAGTACCAAGGCTCAAGTGCACCCTAGGACTTATCATGGATAGTCATTTTGGCTTCATGAAATCTTGTCATGCGGGTAGTATGAGTTCCACACCCAGATTTGCAATCGTCTTGGAAATGTCTTGATATAGGGGTCTTCCCTACATCATTACACGAGCTCGATAGTTATGTGCATCTGGGGACCGATCATTGAGAACCTTTGTGGAAACATCCCTCTCCAATGGTGACAGTGCCATACCACATTTTGTGGCAAATCCATTCACACCCGAGGGCCCACTAGGAACTCGCATAGGATGGCTTGGTTCTCTTATAGGAACTCAGTTAAAGTAATTGGTCGTATGACAATATTACTGTATCCTAAGGGTTGAATGTACTATTGTTTCTCGATTTCAGCACTTGAAGCTGGGGACTTATAAGGGATGCTTGTTTTTCCCAGACTCACGTTGAGACCTTCCAGAGTAGTATATAATGCAAAACTGATTCCCTGATTTGGTCATAAGCCATTTCTCGGATATGGTGAACATATTATTGTTATTCGGCTTTGAGAGCCCGTGATGTTTGACCCGGAGCACACCTGCGAGATTGGGAGGGTTTTACATGTTTTGCAGGAACCCTTGACCTCATCATACTCTGGCTACCAGTATGGTTCTATTTAATGATCTGGTTACTATAATTCTGGAATTATCGATACCTCGGTTTTGAGTTATTATCTAGGGATGTTATTCAGAGGACTTTTGGGTTTTAGACACTTGGTTCTTGGATCCGTATTTAGTATCCAGACAGATTCCAGTCACTGATCACATGCCAGTTGCATACATGACATTATGGCATTTCAACATTCAACTTCATTTATTTCCGAGGATCTCATATCTGAATCCTGCAGTTGGATTTCTTGTGTATCAAAATGTGAATCAAAACAAATATAGTCCTAAGGAATAACTAAACATGGCATTTTCATACATCCTTGCGCTCATGACAGGTGTTCAGTGTCGCTCCCCCGAAAAGACACCTGGTCCCATAGGGTACAGACGCGAACGGTCGGCAAAAGGAGATAATGAAGTGAAGATGAATAGAGTCGCCAGCTAGGCATTTTTATCCCGAAGGAAAGGTAATGCTGCATAAACCTAGAAAGATATGGATAAGACGGTTGCGAACCAGAGAAACTGAGAAAGGGGGTTGGTTACAACTTGAGAAGGTATTAGCACCCAGATTGTCCGTCGTACTCGATGGGATCCATGCTTAAAAGATTGTGTTTAAAGGGGTAGGTGTATGTGCTATCTGTGTGCAAAAGCTGGAAAAGAATGTACAAGTGTCAGTGCAATAAAGTGAAGTGAGGTGCTCAGGAACTGAGGCTTAAAAGAATGCTGAAAGAGGGGGAAGACACAAAGACTTTTGTTCGATAACTGTTAAGTTATGCCTACGTATTCTCTCGTGCAATGAGGAAGTCAGAACACCGTAGTTCGACTATAAGAGACTGGAAGATAAATTGACTGGTGAACCGCTTGCTTGTCTATGCTCAAGTGTATGACTTGTCTAGCTCAAGTTCTAACTGTCTTGCATTAGACAGAAGAAGCAAGTTCTCGTTTGTGAGTGAAGATGATGAGAAGAGAATCCCGAAGGAGACGGTTATTGTTTGTTTCTTGTGTTTTCAGTATTTTATTTGTTTTGGTGTTTGTCATAATTTAATGAGCTTAAGCCTAAACCAAGGGTTGGTAAACTCATCATATCCTCCCTTTGATTAGGGATAATGAGAATACCTTAAGTATGAGATAAACATATCAACTTAATTACCATGATGATGTAGGATTAAGATCATTAACCTATTTGTGATTATTTAGATGTTTTTGAGTTTTTATTTAGTGTTAAGTAATGAGTTTAAGCCATAATCAATGATTAGTGAACTCATTACACCATCCTAATAGAAGGATAATAGATGAGCACACTTAAGCTGAGGAAGATACCTCAACTTAATCCATGATTAGGGATTAACCTCATGACAAAACAAGCCTTTATTAAAGTGGATTTTAATTAAGGATGAGATTAAGAAGTGGATTTTAAGTTTGTAAGACAACTTGAGGGGGACTTGTCCATTAACACCAGGGTTAGTCCTTCTTAACCAATAAAGGAAGAATTAGAACCCTAATGTAAGGCCCAAGTTACAAGTTAATTATTAGTGATTATTAAGATGAATTAATTAAGATGTTTAAACAAATTAAGGGTTTAACACTTAGGATTAAAGTTATACACTCCATCCTAAGAGAAGGATGCAGGCATAACCCTAATCACAAAGTCTTAAAACCTTAAAGGTTTAGTATCTAATGATGAGGTGCGAAGAGAGATACAAAGAAGACACAAAGGTAAAAGCTAAAGGGGAACTAATCACAACCCTAATTATTGTCATGCTTGGATGTTCCTATTGTTTGTAAGGCTTGAGAAAGATCTTCAGAGAAGCCACCAATGGAAGAAGCAGATGAGAGGAGGAGAAGCAGAAGAAACAAGTTACTTACTTCACTGAAGAAGATAAGTAACTTGGAGAAAGAAAGTGAATGATGAACATGAATGAGCAAGATCACTCTAAGACAAATGAAAATGCAGCAATGATGCATATGAAGAATGAGAAGAGAAATGAGAAGTGAAGGCAAAATCACTTCTCAAGTTACTTACCACATGAAAACGTTAGCATTAGGAAAGAAATGAAATGAAAATGAAACATATGCAAAGGTAAAAACCAAAATCAGAAGCAAACCCATGATTCAAATGATGCTATGAAATAATGCAAAGACATACCAAGTGCTATGAATGTTCATACAAGAGATTGGATGGAAATGAGGCTTGTTTGAAGTATGAAAACACATGGATGTTCATGAAATGAAATGAATGCAAAGCATAGCAAATGTATGAATAAATGATCAAGAAATTTTCAATCAATGTCTTAAGATGTCTAAGATGGCATACAAGTGCTTAGAATGTCATGGCAAGTTCACATGTTCATGCAATGCAATGTAAGATGCAAGTATGGATGCAAGATTAGGGTTACATGAAAGGATGAGATGCAAATGACAAAAACAGAAAGAAATCACATGATAAAAATTTCCAAATGAGCTCAAACAAACCCTAACCCCATATGATATCACACCCAAAAGGAGAAGGTCTAACTCTTAACCTAAAAGAAGTTATGATTTTTCTAAGTTAACTAGGGTTTTTGGGTACCTTAAGAGGAAAAATGCAAATCAAATGGAAAATGCAAGATAAATTCATGGTAAAAATAACCTAGGAACTACATGCTATATGAAGAAAAATGTAAAAAGAATCATTGTCAAACCCTTCATGGTTAGGCAGAAAAGAATTTTCAAAGTTAGGGTTCGAAAAAGGAAATTTTATGAACCCTAAATTCAAGAAAAATGTCAAGATTGGATCAAAACCAAAAAGAAATTTGTATGAATGGTTTGACAATGTTTCTAAATGTCCCAAGATGCAATGTGAAGTTTTTTGGAATTTTTGGAAACCTAAATGGTATTTTAATTAATTAATTTCCATTAATTAATTAAAATAAACATTTAAATATTTTTAAAATGATTTTTTAATGCAAAAAATAAAAATAAAAATGTTTTTGGGTGAAGAAATATATTTGGAATTAAAATGCAGAAGAAAATATTTTTTGGATGATTTTTGCTATTTTTAATAAAATGACAAAGAAAATGGGATAAAATGAAAATAAAAATGAATTAAAGGGCAGGTCAACGCATCCAATGGTCTGGATTTGAACTGGGGTTTGGAGGGAAAGAGTGCACGCCAGATCCTATGGTTCAAACTCAAACTGGCTAAACCTAATTAATTAATTTAATTAATTCGAATTAACCCTTAACTGAACTAATCCTGGCCACTTATTTTAAATTAATCCTGATCCAAAGGCCCAGAATGCGTCTGGCACACTAAACCCTAAAATTAGTCCTAATCATTTTCAGGTGACCGGAACAGTGTTTCGGTCATCTTCTCCAGAAAGACCCTCAACCCAACTTCTTCCCTAGGCCATTTCCAGAGCTCTAAAGCTTCATATCACTTCCCCACACCTCCCTAAACATGAATCAAGCATCAAAACACATTTCTCATTCATCATTTTCAAGATTCGAATAAAATCATAAAAATGGCAAAACTTTCAGACAGTCATGAAATCCTTAATACGCAACCATTTTCAAAAATAAAAACATCAGCATGATCAGCACATCACATAGATTCATTTAGGAACTTAAAATTTCATTTCTGGAAAAAAACGTTCTTGAGGTTACCTGAGCTTGAGCTTTCCCAGTTTGGAGCTTTTGGACCTCTTCTCTTGTACAAATCTACTTTCTCTTGACCCCCTGATGAAGTTGCAATGCTTTGAAGGAGCTTAGAATGGCTGAATTGAGTGGATGCACTTCAACTGGTCTGAAATCGTGTTTGTGTTTGGCTGGCTTTCAGGGCTTGGTAATGGTTGGGAAATGCTCTAATGGTGATGGTGAGTTGAATGATGAAGTATGTTTGGAGTTTGAGTGGTTGGACAGAGAGTTTCGAAAGTTTTTGCTTGAAGGTGATTTTTGTGAAACTTGGTGTATGAACTGATTCAGGCTTGTGTGTGTTATGGATTGACTTGCTTTTGGTCCACATAACATAACCCTATTGGCCAGAGAGTGGTTATGGCTGCAGCTGATTGGTATGGGTTCTCTTGAAAGAAGTCAATAAATTATGTACTTGAGGTATGAGCTCATGTTGCAGCTGTTCTTTGGCATGTCCTGGCTCAGCACTGATCAAGGATATCCATGGAAAATGATTTGGGGGTGATGCAGCAAGTGTATGAGAAGATTCATCCCCTTTTGCAATTTTGAAGAACTTTGGCCCTTTTTGAATTTCTTGAAGTTCAAGGCATGAAATAGAATGATTATTTGGGCAACTTTGGTCACAATGCATTCTATTATGTTTGTATGATGCTTAGAGAGTGATTAGAGGTCACAAAATGACTTGGTATGTGAAATTGCACAAAATCCTCTTTGGTGTGAAAGTGAAAATTATAGGATTTTTGCCAACTTTGCAAGGCCATAACTTGAGTTCCATAATGAATTAGGACTTGTTCTTGTACTTTTTGAAAAGGGAATGATTCAATCTACAACTTTCATGACCAACAATTTTTCATTTGAAACATTTTTGGTTGAGAAAGAGGAGGTTGAAAAACTTTCCCAAAACGGAAAGTTTCCATTACAAGTCATTTCCATTTTTGGCAACTTTTGGTTTAGCTCAAATTTCTTCAATTTTGTGAACTTCCAAGAACTTAAATGATCAAATAAAGATCATATAACTTCAATTTGATGAAAAATCCACTTTGGTTCCATTGTTGGGGGTCTCATATGCCCTGATTTTGCTTTGACTTGCTCAAGACGTTACCCAGTGAACAAATGACTTCCACAATGAATTTCTTCATAAAACTTGGTACATATGATCCTTATAACATATTGAGACTATTAGAAACAAGAATGACCAAAAAAATTGGAGTTATGGCATCTGAAACCAAAACCCTAATTTCAGGTCATCTGTGCAGTGAAACCCTAACTCTGCTTCCATGCTTTCCATGTTCTTGTGATTTCTTGACTTCCTTGATCTTTGAGGGATGTAATATGATGATAGAACATACATGGATCCTATTGGGATGATTGAAGACCTTTGGAGTGGCTCAGATAGATCCTTGGATTGCTTAGATCACAAACCCTAGATGCAGATGAATTTGAACTATGCAGTGAAGCAAAAATGCCATATGATATGATATGCTTAAACTTATGCAAAGATGAAAGATCACAAGCCATGGTGAAATGAGTGAGGGAAAATTTGGGGTGTTCATAGCTGCCCCTATTCAAACATGAGTTAGCTGTGCAGGATGTAAGTGACGGGCTTAACAGACAAACAAGATAACATGTGGTTGAATACCAAAGACAGTCCAAAATTTGCACTCACTAGGGAGAAGAAGCAAAGGGATATAAATTGTAAAAGAAAGTATAGCATGATTATCAAATGAGGGTGATGAAGGAAGACCGTCGAGCAGAGGATGACTATTGGGGATAAAGCAATGACGGGGACGGCCGACATACTGGGGAAATAAAGATACCATGATGGGGACGACCATTAAGTAAAGTAAAATAGTTTTGTGGGGATTAAGACGAAAGCAATGATGGGGACGGCCACCAAGCTTCTAAAGTAATAGTAAACAGCGATGGGGACGGCCATCGGTTTAAAGAATAAACGAAATAATGATGAGGGACAATCATCAAAGGTGAAGGACGATCACCTAGCAGGGGATGGTTGCTCTTTATCATGACATAGGACGAATGCCAGATAACAAAGGTCAACGATGGGGACGGCCATCGGATAAGCATGATGAAGGACAAACATCAAAAGGTGAAGGACGATCACCTAGCAGGGTACGGCTGCTCTCGGGGTTTATCACGACATTGGATGAATGTCGAATAACAAGATCAACGATGGGGACGGCCATCGAATAAAATGATGAAGGACGATCATCAAAAGGTGAAGGACGTTCACCTAGCAAGGGACGGCTGCTACAGTATCACTACATAGGAAGAATGTCGGATAGAAAAGGGTTCCAATAATGGAGACTCTACTGGGGAAAGGGATGAGGAGCGGTCAACCAAAGGTGAAGGACGATCACCTGGTAGGGTACGACTGCCGAAGGTATCACGACATAGGACGAATGTCGGATAGAAGAAAGTTGTTCTGCTGGGGAATGGTAAACACAGACGAGTGCTTATGCTTAAGAAGTAAAAGGTATAAGTGTTTGACAATGTGTATAGATTAAAGATACGGACGAGCATCCTTAAGACCGTGATACGGACGAGTATCAGTAGAAACAAACGTTGACGCGTGTTCAGAGATGATGATACAGACGAGTAGCAACTGGTTAACAAATAACACGGACGAGTGTTGAATCTGTGGGGGAATAAGTGTGTATACAAGATACGGACGAGTATCTGTATAAATATGAACAAGTATTTGTGAAGTATGAGAAAGACACAGACGAGTGTTCAACTTGCTGGGAAAAGTTTGACACGGACGGGTGTCAGAAGAGAAAGTGTATAGGTTATGAACTTATGAGTGTAAAAGGTATTCGGGCGACCTGTGGGGATAGGATGATACGGGCGGGTGTCAATGAGAGTGTATTATAAACAACTGTTTGGTTTGCAATAAGTGTTTAGGCGACTGTGCTAGGGAGTGGTGACACGGACGGGTGTCAAGAAAGTGCATAGGTATCTGTAATCATAGAGGATGTTTGTAGCTTATATTTGCAGGGGAATAATATGACACGGACGAGTGTCGGAAAGGTAAATATGAACATGAATTTGTGTTGGAGAGTGCAAAGGGGACGCTTTAGCTTTTCTTACTTGCAAGGGGAGCAAGTTTTTTTTATATACATTGCTGGTGGAATATTGGTGATATTTGTAGGTGACTGGTTAGAACCTGACTTGTGATCATGCAAATGTTTGATTTTGCCGTAATGCTCCGTATTAGACGAAATGATACGCTGTGTGGGAAAAATGAAGCGAATGCTATGATTGTGCAAAAAGAAACCGGTCCGGGATTCGGATCCCGCTACTGTGAAGATCTCTGGTTGATCTTCTTGGAAGGAGTATCCCAGCTGGGGATGAGATCCATGGTAGATCCATTAGGATATACAGCTTTTCTTGGGGGAAAAGATCATTGGTAGATCTGTTCGTTAAGGAGAAAACCCGGCTGCGGATGACACAACTTCCGTCACTTTGTTGTGTGAGAATTTCAGGCCTTGCTCTTTTGGGGAGAGGCTGGGACTCTGCAGGGAGATGGTTCTTTTATCTTCGAGAGACTTGATACTCTGTTTAGGGGAAGAAAGATCACTGAACGATCTTCCTAGAGATCTCTGTGGGGATCCCGGCTGGGGATGAGGAAGTTTTGACAACTCCACTGGGAAAAACATCCCAAATACTGCTCGGAGGAGGTATGCTGGGGAGTGATACTTGGCATGCCCCATGGTGTGTATTTGAATACTTGTAATCCTTGTTAAGACAAACAAACGCACAAGTATCCTGAGGTATCCCTTACCGGATTCTCTTATAGAAGTCAGATATTCCTGGAAGTAAGATTATTTCCTGCAAGCATTTATTTAAGAATGACCCATTTATTTTATGCAAATATTGTATCGTGGATATTGGACATTTTGCAAACGAAACAAAAATGAACGAAACGAGGTGTGACTGAAAACTCTGATTTTATTAATCTGGGTGCCCTGAATTGGCAAATACAGTCAAAGAAACAAATCCCCTGGAATGAGGAGATTGTTACAAATTGAGAAAAGTAAAGGTGCTGGCAATGTTGACGACGCTTTGGCGAGCTTCCTTCATTATGACCCGTATGACCTTGACGTTTTTCTTATCTTGATTTCTGACGAAGGTTGATTCTGACTAATGTTTTATCCTTTCGAATCTTGCCATGTTGTAAGTGATACAGACGAATTCAGAATGCAATTGTTCGCTTATTCCCTTATTTTGCGTGGATCGCCCTTTCGGGTTTGCAAAAGATGTCCGATATTCATTGATTAATCATTTGCACAAAATTACAATATGGCCCTATTACAAAATGAGTCCTGACAACTTGGGCAAGATGCAGGACTTGATGCATGCTAAAAAAGACAGGAAATAATAATTACTCTGCAGGAGTAACCCTTATAATTTCCTGGGAAGACCAGTTAAGGACTTGGTTCCCCAGGATCCTTGGACGTATCCAGCTCTCCAGGTTGTGGTCACCTTCCACCTCGTCTTCCAGATTATTAACAGCATCTGGGGTGAGCATCCCCCCCACTGATGAATTTGGGCTCTTTGGCAGCCTCTGGTTGATCTTGTCGGAATGATCTGTAACCCAAACCGAATCTATCTTCCTTCTTTTCTACTGGCAGCAGCTTGCCCCAGCCTTGAGCATTACCATCTTCAACAACCTTCCGGGCTTGCTGATAGGAGACAATTGAAGTACCCATCCTGTCTTCCTGGGATGCAGTAAATACTTTAGTAGCCTCATTGACATTCAGGGCCTCAAACCCTTGGCTCATTGTCTCATGGATTTCACCATCCATCTCAATATACTTATATGTAGCCAGATGGCTAACAAATATGTCCTCCTCACCACAGATGGTGATAATCTGTCCTTCCCATTCGTACTTCAGTTTCTGGTGAAGGGTCGACGTTACTGCGCTTGCAGCGTGAATCCATGGTCGACCTAACAAACAGTTGTAAGCATGATGTATGTCCATCACATAGAAAGTGTTTTAAAGACTTGTGGACCGATAATCACTGGCAGCTCCACCTCTCCAAGAACAGATCTTTTGGAGCCATCAAAATCTCTAACCACAAGATTGCTTGGCCAGAGAGCTATCCCATCATATTCGAGCTTGACAAGAGATTTCTTTGGTAAGACGTTGAGGGAGGACCCAGTGTCTACAAGAACATGGGATAGCACAGCTCCTTTGCACTCCAGGGTTATGTGCAAGACTTTGTTGTAGAGACGTCCTTCTGCTGTTAAATCAGCATCAGTGAAACCTAGCCCATGGCTAGTATTGACATTTAACACAACTGTTTCAAGCTGATTCACCGTGATCTCTTCTGGCACGTAGGCAGCGTGCAAAACTTTGAGTAGTGCATCCCGATGGGCTTCAGAACACAACAACAGTGATAAGATTGAGATCTTTGAAGGAGTCTGGTGGAGCTGGTCCATAACTTTATAGTCACTTCTCTTAATAATTCTCATAAACTCATCCACATCTTGATCTAAGGATGATTTATAAGTTTCTTTTGGCGCAGATTCTTCCGGTATCACACTCTTTCCTTTGGCTTTGGCAACAGCCTCTGCCTCCGTGTTGGTTCTAGGGACTTGTGATGCGAAGAGACGTCCACTTCGGGTGAAACCTCCGCCTCCCCAAACATTTTCCACTTGGGGAGTGAGAACTGGAGAATCAAGAAGGACTTTCTCTCCGTTGCAGTATAGATCAGCACCATAATGCCATGGTATAGCACTGTCTTTATCATATGGGATTGGCCCGGGCACCGTGATAGTGACTGGGCTCACTGCAGCAGATGTTGGGACTGTAATAGTCTGTGGATCATAAAAAATAGTAACAGGACCTCTGGTGGGTGTTGGTGAAGGTGAAATAAAGCTTGGTTGAAACTGTTGAGACTATTGAAAGTTGTTGGAATTCGGGACCGTTGTCGGGTCATAATAAATTGTGACAGTGGAAACATCATTGTTGGTAGTTGCTGAAGTTGTAGTAGCTGGTGCAAATGAATTGTTGTGTGTTGAAGTGACAGATGAAATGATTGCTGAAGTTGTAGCCGAATCAGTTGGAACAATGGTTGTTGCAGTTGTAGAAGGATCAGTAGGAAAGATGGTTGTTGCATTTGTAGAAGATTCACTTGTTGTTGATAAAAGAGTTGTTGGTGTTGTAGAAGCTGTGGTTGTAATTTGCAGAAGGCCTTCTCTAATTAGGCCATTAATTCCACTCCTCAAGTTGGCACACCCATTCTCGAAAAGTTTGCATGATTCACAACACGCCTCACAGCCTGGGAACACTTGGCACTTTAAAAGCTGGGCTTTAACCTCTACCAGAGGTGTCTGAATTCCTGCAATGTCTTCTATTAAACTCATGGGTGAACCATCCTCTATAACATTAATCCTTGGCCCATTGTGGCTTGGCATAGGATTTTTCATTACATTGGGGGGAGGTGCAAAGTTCAGGGCTTTTGAATCTACCAGATCCTGAACCTTCATATGCAGAGCTCTGCATTTTTCCGTAGAGTGACCAGGTGCGTTGGAATGAAAAGCACACCTAGCATTAACATCATAGTTTCTTGGAAGGTTTTGAGGATTAGGTGGAGCCAATGTCCTCAACTCAACAAGATTGAGCTTTAGGAGCTGTGGCAGTAGTGTAGCATAGGGCATTGGAATGGGGTCAATTATCCGGTTGACCTGAGATGGCCGCTGTTGAAATGGGTGTTGTTGTTGATTGTTGTTATTGTTGTTGTATGATCTCTGTGGAGGAAATTGCTATTGTTGTGGAGAGTGTTGTGGTTGTTGAGTATACTGAGGAGGTGGAGCAGGGATAATAACAATAGCAACTGTCCTGGGCAAGTATTGGGGTCTCCCTCTTCCTATGTGCACAGAGTTTGTCTCACCAGATCTATGGGGTCCAGCAAATGGCTTTCTTGTACTGCTTGAATTGGCACCATTATCAGATATCTTTCCCATCTTCAATAGGCTCTCTATTCTTTCCCCATCTATCACCACATCTGTGAAGCTGGTAGAAGAAAATGCAGCCAATCTGTCAATGTAGGTTCCTTGGAGGGTATTCATGAACATGTTTGCCATTTCCCTTTCAGACATGGGAGGTTGAACTGCAGCAGCAAGTTGCCTCCACATTTGAGCATATTCCCTGAAGCTTTCACGGGAAGATTGAGACATTCCCATTAGGAGGGTCCTGTTTGGAGCCATGTCCAAGTTATAATGATACTGACAGATGAAAGCCTCAGCCAAGTCTTTCCAATTTCTTACCGTGGCTCTGGTCAAATGGGAATACCATTCTCGGGATGCCCCTTTTAGCCTATCCTCTAAGTAAAACATCCACAGCTTCTCGTCCATGGTGTATGATTTTAACCTTCCCAAGAATGATTGAAGGTGGGTGCGTGGGCAGGATGTGCCATTATACCTTTCAAAACACGGGGGTTTGAACTTGTGAGGAATTCTCACCCCTTCCACCAATCCCATGTCCATTACATCAAAACCTAGGGAGTTTTGGGATTCAAGAGACCTCAGTTTCTCTGCAATTTCAACCAGCCTACGGTCGTAAACTTCGTCCACGGCCCCAATGTCGCTCCCGATAAATGGGAATTGGCCCAGATAAAGGTACAGACGCGAACGGTCGGCAAAAGAGGGTGTGAGAACACACAGGAGTGAACTCACAGGGAATGAATAGAGTCGCCAGCTAGGCATTTTTATCCCGGAGGAAAGGCAATGCTGCATAGGCCTAGAAAGATATGGATAAGACGGTTGCGAACCAGAGAGACTGAGAAAGGGGGTTGGTTACAACCTGGGAAGGTATTAGCACCCAGATTGTCCGTCGTACTCGACGGGATCCACGCTTAAAAGATTTGTGTCTTAAAGGGGTAGTGTCAGTGCAATTTGTGTATAAAAGAGCTGGAAAAGGATGTACAGCTGTCCGTGTAAAAGAAGTGTGAAGTGTATAAGTGAGGTGTCAGTGTAAGAACAAAGCTGAAATGCTCATGATAATGAGGCTAAAGAAAATAATGCTGGAAAGAGGGGGAATATACAGAGACTTTTGTTCGATAATGGTTAAGTTATGCCTACGTATCCTCTCGTGCAATGAGGAAGTCAGAACACCGTAGTTCGACCCAAAGAGGCTGAAAGATAAATTGACTTGTGAACTGCTTACTTGTCTATGCTCAAGTGTATGACCTGTCTGGCTCAGGTGCAAACTGTCTTGCATTAGACGGAAAAAGCAAGTTCTCGTTTATGAGTGAAGGTGATAAGAAAAGAATCCCGGAGGAGGCGATTATTGTTTGTTTTTTAGTTTTCAGTCTTTTATTACTTTTGAAAGTTTGTCATAAATTAATGAGCTTAAGCCTAAACCAATGGGTTAGTAAACTCATCACATCTTCCCTCTGATTAGGGGTAATGAGAATACCTTAAGTGTGAAGTCAGCTTCTCACACTTAATCACCCTGATGTAGGATTAAAATCATTAACCTACTTGTGATTATTTAGATGTTTTTGTTGTTTTTGTTTAGTGTTAAGTAATGAGGTTAAGCCATAATTAGGGATTAAACAGACTCATTACACCATCCTAATAGAAGGATAATAGATGAGAATGTTTAAGCTGAGGAAAGCTCCTCAACTTAATCCATGATTAGGGCTTAAACTCATGACAAAACAAGCCTTTGATTAAGTGGATTTTATTCAATGGTGAGATGATGAAGTGAATTTTATGATTTGTAAGACAACTTGAGGGGGACTTGTCCATTAACACTAGGGTTAGTCCTTCTTAACCAATTAAGGGAGAATTAGAACCCTAATGCAAGGCCCAAGTTACAAGCTTGATGTCTTGATGATTATTAGATGGATTGATTAAAAGATTTAAACACATTAAGGGTTCAACACTTAGGATTAAAATTATACACTCCATCCTAATAGAAGGATGCAGACATAAGCTTAATCACAAAGCCTTAAAGCCTTTAGGGTTTAGTCCCTGATTATGAGGTGAGAAGAGAAGACTCAAAAGAGACACAAAGGTAAAAACTAAGTGGGGAGACTAATCAAAACCCTAATTATTGTCATACATGGTTGTTCCTAAGGTTTGTGAGGTTTACAAGAGAAGTCTTCAGAGGAACCACCAGGAAGCAGATGAAAGGAGCAAAGAGAAGCAAAGTAACTTGCTTCATTTAAGAAGTCAAGTCACTTGAGGAAAGAAAGTAAGATGAAGAAGAATGAGCAAGCTCAATCTCAAACACATAACAAAATGCAGAAATGATGCATAAGAGGTATGAGAAGAAGTTATGAGAAGTGAAGGCAAATTCACTTCTCAAAGTGACTTACCACCTGAAAAGTTAGTGAAAGAAATGCAATGCAATGCAAAATGAGATGGAATGGCATGATGCAAACCAAAACCAGAAGCATGTACATGAGGATAATGATGCTATGGGATGATGCAAACATGAAACAAGGCATGGTGATGATCATACAAGCTTATGGATGCAGATGAAGCAAGTTAAGATCCATGAACATACATGAAAAGTTATGAAATGCATATGGCATACAACATGGCAAATGCAAGATGCAATGATCAAACATGCTTTCAATATGTCTTAAGATGTAAAATGAACCAAATGGATGCACAAAATGTCATGGCAAGTCAAGGTATGCAAGCAAATGCAAGATGGATGCATATGGAAGCCCAAATTAGGGTTTATGATCAAAGCATCAAACCAAAACCAAAACCAGAAGCAAACATCAATATAAAAAATTGAAAATGCACTCAAAGGATCCCTAATCCTATACTAACTCACTGCCCAAAGGAGAGGTTCCAACTCTTAACCTAATTCAAGTTATGATTTTCCTAAGTTTTCTAGGGTTTTAGGGTTCCTTAACAAGAAAAATGCCAAACAAATGGAAAATGAGAGATCAAATCATGCCAATTTAATCTCACAAACTACATGCTAAACACAATGCAATGCAAAAAGAATCAAGGTCCAACTCTCAATGGTTAGGTAGAAATGATGTTTGGAAGTTTGGATCAAAATAATGCTTTAAAAATGAATTAATTCCATGGAAAATTCTCAAAATGCATCAAGATCAAAAAAGAAATTTGGTTTGAGGGTTGGACAATGTTTCTAAATGGTTTTAAATGTTTCATGAATTTTTTGGTGATTTTTTAAATAACTAAAAGTATTTTTAATTAATTAATTCTCATTAATTAATTAAAAATAATCTTTTAAATATTTAAAAAATACATTTTTAATGCAAAAAATAAAAATAAAAATATTTTTGTGTTCTGAAATTTAATAAAAGTTTGTACAAAAAATTTCAGAATTTTTGGATGAGTTTTACTATTTTAAATAAAATGAAGAAAACAATGTAATTAAATGGAAAATAAAAATGAAATTAAACTGAAAAAAGAAAAGTAATCAGATCTAAGGGTCCAGGTTTAAACTGGCTGCGCGCGCGTTTGACCTGGCGCCATATCCAATGGCTGATATTCAAACCTGGCTAATTAATGATTAAGCCCTAATGACAGCCCTAATGACTTTCAGGCGACCAGAACACTGTTCCGGTCGTCTTCTCCGATCATCCAAAATCACAAACTCACTCTACACGCAATGAAAATGAAATCCAACAGCCCAGAACTCTTCCCCACTCAAAAACGAATTAAACCCCTCATTCAAACAACATTCATCATTCAGAAACAAGGAGAATCGAATCAAACATGTTTTAGGGCAAAAATTTCAGACAAAGCATACATCCTGGTTTCTCAACCATTTTCAAAAATAATCACATATTCGTGACCAGGGGAGTGTATAGAAGCTATTTAGAACATAAAATCATGCTTCTGGAAAAAAAGTTCATGAAGCTACCTGAGTTTGAAGCTCTTCAGTTTGCAACTTTCTGACCTCTTTCCTTTGTGCAATCCACTCCTTTTAGGCCCCTGATGACATATTGATGCTTAGAAGGAGTTTGTGTTGGCTAGTTTGGAAGTTTGAACAAGTTCTGTTCAGTGCAGTGAAGGAATCGTGTTTGTGATTCTGGCAGTTTAAGGCAAGGATGATGGATGCTTTGTGACCAGGGAGATGAGTTGAGTTGATCTATGAAGTTTGTTTGTGTGTTTGTGAGCTGTGTGATGAGTTTCGAAGGGTTTTGCTCAAGGGGGTGAAAATGAGAATGCTGTGCTATGGCTAGTTTCAGGCTTGCTTGTGCTTATGTTTGGCTTGCAATTGATTTGTATAAATAATTCCCATTGGTCAGTAGATGTGATGTGTGCTTTTGTGATAGGTATGGGTGCTTTTGCAAAATGTCAACTTTTGTGTAAGAGAAGCATGGGTCATGTTCTAGCCAAGTACAAGGGGGGTGTGCTGCGCAGCATGATGAGGGAAAAGGCTAGGGTTGATCTGCAGGCTAGCCAGCAAGTGGATGAAATGCTATCATGAGTTTTTGCAACTTGGCTTGCCTTTGTTTCTTCATGAAAAAGTCTTGCTCCACAAGCCATAAAACATGTGATCCCTTGGCCCATTCTGATTTTTAGGACTTGTGTGATGTTTGTGTAGAGGTTAGACACCAATTTGAAGTCACAAATTGCCTTGGTACAAGAATTTGCAAGTTTTTCCATTTGGTGCATAACTTGAATTTTAGTGATTTTTGCCAACTTTGATGAGCCATAACTTTTGATCCAAAATGAATTAGGTCATGCTCTTGTACTTTTTGAAAAGGGAAAGATCTATTCTACAACTTTCATGACCAAAGTTTTTCCATTTGAAGCTTTCTTGAATCAAAAAGTAAGGGTTGAAAAAGTTACATAAAATGACATTTTCATTAAAAGTCAAACTTGCCCAAAAAGTCAACTTTGCAAAAGACTTGAAATTCTTCAATTTTGTGAACTTCCCACTTCTTCTATGATCAAATAAAGATCATACACGATCAAAATGATGAAGAACACCCTTTTGTTGGGTCATTGGGGGCCTCAGATGCCCTGATTTTACACTGACTTGCTTGAAAAGTCAACCCTTGATCAGATGACTTCCCCAAGGAATTTCTTCATGAAACTTGATATGCATACTCCCTACACCATATAGAGACCAATAGAAACAAGAATGACCAAAAAAAATTGGAGTCATGGCCTCTGAAACCAAAACCCTAATTCTGGGTCATCTGTGCAGTCAAACTTGGCTCTGCTTCCATACCAATCCCAGTTCTTGTGATTTTTGACATTCTTGACTTTGAGAGGATATAACATGATGTTTGAACACACATGGACCCCTTTGAAGTTATTGTGGCCTTTGGAGTGGCTCAAGAAGCTCTTGGATTGCTCAGATCACAAACCCTAGATGCAGATGACTTGGAATCTATGCAGTGGATCAAAATTGTGGTATGAGATGCTATGATTGAGTTTATGCTTATGAAATGATCACAAGCCATGGTGTGAATGGGTGAGGGCAAATTTGGGGTGTTTACACCCAACAACTATAAATTGTTCCTCTTGAGGATCCTCTTGCAAGACCCTTCCTCCAGCAGTGTTACCCTGAGTATTCCTTATGGCATTGATCTCTGGGTTTAGATGAGGCCCAAATTCTAGTGGATCAGTGCGAAGCTGCACGTGATCGTTGTTACTGGTACCTCCTGAACCTGGATGGTGTTATTCAGGAGTTTGCCTTTCAACCCACTCCCTTAGTCTTTCTTGGCTTTGAGCTAAACCAGTCATTACAATCATGAATTGGGTCATCTGATTCCTCATCTCAACCCTCTAATTGGCCATCTGGGCCCTTACTTCATTCAAGTCTTGCTGAACTTGATCCATCTGGAGTCCCGGAAGGCTGTTTCTTGTCGGGTACCGGTGCGTTCTGTTGACTGGGAACACTCTTCTACGAGCAATGTTTCCTGAAACCACAACAAAGTGAGAAATAGAAATAAAACAAAAACCTACAAAACAAAGAAAATGTTAGTATGCAATGCAATATGCCTATTTGTCTTCCAAGGGTATCCGGTTTGGTTCTTTGGTTTTGACCTTTCCAGACCTCGAGGAAATACTGATGATGTTGTAGAGATAGATAAAGCCCACCAAAAATAATAAAAACTGATATATTACAAAGAGTGAAAATACATAGTTTGATTAAAATACATCCCTATGGTGGGTCAAAATACAACAACAAAATCAAAAGTACAACAAAAGAAGAGTACAAGCAAAAAGTCAAACATCTAATCCAAAGTCATCCTCTCTGACTTCCTTCAGGAGGGCCTCAGTCACTGGACCTACTGGGTGCTCTGTGATAGTCCTGATGAGGAGGTTCCTGGTAGCAATGGCATTGGTTAACTTCTTATGCTTATCCTGATCCTTCGACCTCTTCAACTCCGCCCAGAGTTTCAATTCAGATATTTCCTTCTGAGCTGCTAACAATGCCTCCTGGTGCTTCTTCTCACTAGCCTCCAACTGCTATATCTTAGCCCGAGTCCTTTGATCTTCCTTTGCACGGGCTTCAGTGATCCTGATCCACCTAGCCTGGCTCTCCTCTAGATAATGCTCTGCCCTAGCCTTCTGAGTCTTTGCTTCCTTGCAAGCATTCTTCAGTACTAACTCCCCTGCTCTTGCCTTCCTGATGTAGTCATTCGTCTTCTCAATCTTGGTCAAATGCTCAACCCTGAGCCTTTCCAATCTCTCATTATCTAGATGGCTGTCATTTATCTCCCATAGAGTCTTCTTTAAGGCTTCAGATAGCTGGGTATTCTTTTCCTTCAGCTTTTCAAACTATTCCAAACTGACTGTAGCTGCAGGTTATACTGTAGAAGGTCCAGGTACATCTTCTAAAGTGAATGGCATCTGGGTGATCTGAGCTCTTGTACGGGACCAATCAGAATACTGTGCTGAAGAAATGTTGTTTCACTTGCCAAGGATGGTTTTTCCCTTGGTCTGAATGTTATCCCAAGCCCAGGAAGCTTGCCTGACAACAACAGAGTTTGGCTGGATCTCACAGTAGAGGGTCTCAGTCAAGTCTTGCCCTCTGGGAGGATGAACCAAAGCATATCCTAATTGTCTCTTAAGCAGTAAAGGGTTGTAGTTGATGCAACCTTTTACTCCTATCAAAGGCACATTAAGATACTGCCCACAGCTAGTAATGATGTCCTTGCCCTTGGTGCTCTGAGTGCACCATCTGATGTCCTCTGATGTCAAGGCAATAAATCTCTTAGCCCAGTTCATTTTCTGGTGGGGGTTCAGGAAAGTATCTTATTTTGGCAAGTGTCTTACCAGCCAAGAATAATAAAGAGGAGCACAACATCTGACCAACCTTCCTCTTTGCTTCTCATTCCTCTGATGTACTGAGTAATAGAAGTCTCCAAGCAAGGTAGGAACTGGGTTCCTCAGTAAGAACAGGTGAGTGGCATTCTTGCTCACAAACTTTGGCTCGTCTGCAAACAAAATAACCCCATATATACTGAGGGTTAGAAGTGCACAGACAACCTTCCATTCCCCTATTGCAGCCTGCAGGGTGGCCTGGGAGATCAAGAAGTCTAGGTGAAGGCCTGGAACCCCAGCCTTGGTTGCCATGTTCATCAATAAGGGCATGCTCCAAATGCAATGCCCTGGCTATATCTTCATTTCTGGGAGAAACCATCTCAGGGTTGAAAGGAATCCCTCTCCTGATAGGAACTCCTAACAACATGGAAAATTCCTCTAACAGAGGTCCTAACTGGAAATCAGGAAATGTGAAACATCTGAGTGGAGGATCATAAAACTGCAAGCAAGTATAGATCATGCTCCTCTGAGATGCATCCAAGTCCATGACCATGTCCAAAATGCCCCCATAATGTTCTCTGAATAGTGGGACATGATCAGGAGTAATAAGGGACTGGATCTACCTGATGCCAGTCAGGGTGGGCTCAAATAAGTGGTAAGTGATGTTGCTCTTTCTTGAAGTGTCCATGCTGATAATGGATGCTGGTGAAGAAGCTGAGAGCAACTGTTGATGAAGGTCACTGAATGAGATGCTGGAGATGAGCCTCTGATGAAGATAGCTGCTGAAAACTGAAGAAGATAACTGGAGGAGAGTCTCTGACAAACTGATGAAAGTGCTGGAGAAGAAACACAGATGCAGATGCTGGAGAAGATGACTGAAGAAGTCTGAGCAGCAGAAGGGGTCAAAACCAAACCAAAGATAATATGATGGATACCCTGTAAAAAAAAAAGCAAATGTTAAATGATGCAAAAATGATGTATGCAAAATGATATGCAAAGGGTGTGTGATCAAGTGCTGGATCTGTTTATCTGCCTTGGTAAAAGTCCATGTATGTTCATAAGTCCGGATCGAGGCTTAGAAATCCAGTAACCAGGTGGGGGACTCAAATAAAGAGTCACAAGTTCAGGGTAATCACAAGAACTGTCCAAATAATACAACCTTAACAAATCTAGTAACAAGGTATGATGGGGCCAAGGGTTCCTGCAAACCTGTAAACATCCCAACCCCCTCACATGTAATGTTCTAGAACAAGGATCCTCAGACTTGGATCAATTATGAGAAGTGTAAACACTTCTAACCCGGAGGTACAGTGTTTACAATAACCATAAAGGATCCTCCTCTAATTCACCTCAGATGCTGAAGGTCATAAAAAAGGTCATCCAGACTTAGCAGGCTTCCCAAATAGCCCTAGTACTACAGGAAATCTGTAGCACAAAGTTCTCAAGAAGAAACCCATGTCAGAACCGTGTTTCATATTCCCGCACCAGACTGAAATGGAATGGGAAAGAATATGAAGCCACTCTAGCCTATGTGTCACTCAGGTCCCAGGTATAGGACCTTACTCACTCAATGATCCCCACCCACCAAAACAGACAAGAGATCCAGCACATGATAGTGACAGTATGAAATGCATAAAACTGTAAAAGGAGGCAATAAGTAAAGTTGTACATGTCGCTCCCACTAAATGAAGCTAGGTCAAATAGGGTACAGACGCGAACGGTCGGCGAACGAGAGAACACAAGGGTGAACCTAAAAGAGTCGCCAGCCTGGCATTTTTATCCCGAAGGAAAGGTAATGCTGCATAGACCTAAGAAAAGAAGGATAAGACGGTCGCGAACCAGAGAAACTGAGAAAGGTGGTTGGTTACAACCTGGGAAGGTATTAGCACCCAGATTGTCCGTCGTACTCGACGGGATCCACGCTTGAAAGTTTGTGTTTAAGGGGGTAGTGTCAGTGCTATTTTGTGTGCAACAGCTAGAAAAGAATGCAAGTGTCAGTGTAAAAGAAATGAGATGAAATGAAGTGGAGAAGTGTCAGTGTAAGGAAAGAGTCCAAAGCTCATGACTATGAGGCTTAAAGAATAATGTTGGAAGAAGGGGGAATATACAGAGACTTTTGTTCGATAATTGTTAAGTTATGCCTACGTATCCTCTCATGCAATGAGGAAGTCAGAACACCGTAGTTCGACTCAAAGAGACTGAAAGATAAATTGACTGATGAACTGCTTGCTTGTCTATGCTCAAGTGTATGACCTGTCTGGCTCAGGTGCTAACTGTTTTGTATTAGACGGAAGAATCAAGTTCTCGTTTGTGAGTGAAGATGATGAGAATAGAATCCCGGAGGAGATGGTTATTGTTTGTTTTTGGTGTTTTCAATCTTTTATTGCTTTTTGAAGTTTGTCATAAGTTAATGAGCTTAAGCCTAAACCAAGGGTTAGTAAACTCATCGCATCCTCCCTCTGATTAGGGGTAATGAGAATACTTTAAATATGAAGTAAGCACCTCACACTTAATCACCATGATGTAAGATTAAGATCATTAACCTACTTGTAATCATTTAGATGTTTTTTGGAGTTTTTGTTTGGTGTTAAGTAATGAGTTTAAGCCATAATCAAGGATTTAATGGACTCATTACACCATCCTAATAGAAGGATAATATATGAGAACATTTAAGCTGAGGAAGGCTCCTCAACGTAATCCATGATTAGGGATTAACCTCATGACAAAACAAAACCTTTATTAGAGTGGATTTTAGTTAATGATAAGGTTAAGAAATAGATTTTATGGTTTGTAAGACAACTTGAGGGGGAATTGTCCATTAACACTAGGGTTAGTCCTTCTTAACCAATTAAGGAAGAATGAGAACCCTAATGCAAGGCCCAAGTTACAAGCTTGATGTCTTGATGATTATTAGATGAATTGATTAAAGGATTTAAACACATTAAGGGCTTAACACTTAGGATTAAAGTTATACACTCCATCCTAATAGAAGGATGCAGTCATAAGCTTAATCACAAAGCCTTAAAACCTTTAAGGTTTAGTCCTTGATTAAGAGATGAGAGGAGAAGACACAAAGATGACACAAAGGTAAAACTAATGGGGGACTAATAAAACCCTAATTGTTAACATGCTTGGGTATTCCTAGGGTTTATGAGGCTTGCAAAAAGATCTTCAAGGAAAAGCCACCAAGGAAGAAGCAGGATGAAGGAAGAGAAGAAAGAAGAAGCAAGACAACTTACTTCACTTAAGAAGATAAGTTGCTTGAAGAATGATAGTAAGGAGGAAACATGAATGAGCAAGCTCACTCTAATTCACAAATAAGATGCAGCAATGATGCATAAGAGAGATGAGAAAAGATTATGAGAAGTGAAGGCAAATTCACTTCTCAAACACTTACCACCTGAAAAGTTAGCAAAAAGAAATGAAATGAAATGAAAATGAGATGAAAAGCAAAGATGAAAACCAAAGTCAGAAACATATTCATGATGCAAATGATGTTATGGGATGTTATGAAAGCATGCCAAGTGATATGAATGTTCATACAAGAAATGAGAATACAAATGAAGCATATAAGAAGCATGGAAGTTCATGAATGCATATGACATGAAATGAAAGCAAAAACATGGAAAATGGGTGATGCAATGATCAAACATGATTCTAATATGTCCTAAGATGTCTTATATGTCATGTGGATGCACAAAATGTCATGGCAAGTTCATGTATGCAAGCTTATGTAAGATGGATGCAAATGAAGTTGCAAATTAGGGTTTATGTACAACATGAGATGCAAAACTCAAAATCAGAAGCAAAGCATGAGATAAAAAATTGAAAATGGAATCAAAGGGACCCTAAACCTATACAAGTTCACTGCCCAAAGGGGAAGGTCAGAAGCTAAACCCTAAAGGGCTTATGATTTTTCTAAGTTTCATGGGTTTTAAGGGTACCTTAAGAAGAAAAATGCAAACCAAATCAAAAATGCATAAGAAATTTATGAGAAAAATATGCTTGAAACTACATGCTAAATGAAGATCAATGCAAAAAGAATCAAAGTCATGTCATCCATGGTTAGGCAGAAATGAATTTTTGCAGTTAGGGTTCAAAAATAGGTATTTCATGAACCCTAAATTCAAGAAATTTGTCAAAATATGTTCAAAACCAAAAAGAAATTTGTATGGATAGCATGACAATGTTTCTAAATGTTTTGGGATGGTTCATGATTTTTTTGGTGATATTTGGAAACCTATATGTTATTTTAATTAATTAATCTACATTAATCAATTAAAATAAACATTTAAATATTTTTAAAATGGTTAAAAAATGTAAAAATAAAATAAAAATTGTTTTTAGGTTAAGAAAAATATTTAGAATAAAAATGAAAAATGAAAATATTTTTTTGGGTTTTCTATGTATTTTAAATAATTTATGCAAAACAAATGATAAAAATATGAAAATAAATGAATTTAATGAAAAAGTCAAACAATCCAAAGGCCAGCATTTAAACAAAAAGGGAGGGAGTTGACGCGCGTGTGAATGGAGGGCTCAGATCATTTCTGGGATTTTGAATTTTCCTAATTATGTTTAACCTAATTAATCAAGGATTAGGGCTTAATCAAGGGATCTGGACCACTGGATGCGCACGGGAAAAGGGAATCAACGGCTCACATTCAAACTCACTTAAACCCTAACCCTAATCAAATCACCTTCAAATGACCGGAACAGTGGTTCCGGTCATCTTATCTGGCGAGACAAAAACTGAGCTTTTTCCCTAGGCAATTTTAAACCCTCTAAAACTCCAGATCAGTCCTTCTAGCAACCCTAAGCAAGAATCAAGCACAAAAAATCATTTATATTTCAACATAAACAAGAATCGAATCAAACATGTTTTTAGGTCAAACTTTCAGAGACACGGTTCAGGCTTAATATTCAACCATTTTCAAAACCAACAAGAGCAGTGTGATCAGTGAAGCATAAGCAACATTTCTATGGCATAAAAATCAATTTCTGGAAAAAATGTTTTTGGTGATACCTGAACTGGGGCTTTCACCTTTGGAGCTTTCTGACCAGTTCTTTGCTTCAAATCACCCCAATGATCCCCCTGAAGAGTTTGCAAAGCTTGGTTGGAGTTTATATGGCCTTTATGTGAAGTTCAGTGGAGCTCAGGTCAAGGGAAATGAAAATCGTGTTTTTGATTTAGGGGCTTTCAAGGAAAAATGAAGGGTGGGAAATGATCAGTGGTGAATGTGGAGATGAATGGTGGAAAAAGTTTTGAGTTTTGATGACTGAGCTATGAGTTTCGAAGAGGACAAGTTTGAGGCCAATTTTTGAGAACTGAGTGTATGTGATGATCTGAGTTCCAAAAAGTTATGTAATGTAATCCTTGAGGCATGTATGTGAAGCTGTGATTGGTCAGAAGAGTTGTTGTGGAATAGTTTGATTGGCATGGCTCAAATTGCATAAAGTCAAGAAAGTTGTCGTTTGAGGTATGGGCTCATGGCAGGCTGGCTTAGAGGTATGGCTCGAGTCAGCTGGCTTTATGGAGGTCCATGGAAACTGATTTGAGGAGCTGGCACAAGTGGATATCAAGATTTGTGCCATTTTGCAAATTCATGAAGTTTTGGTCCCTTTTGAATTACTTGATGATTAAGGCATGGAATGGCATGTTTATTTGGGCAATTATGAGTTTTAGGTCATGTGTGATGTTTGTATGATGATTAGAAGTCAATTAGAGATCACATTTTGCCTTGGCATGAGTTTTTGCAAGTTTCCCTCTTTGGTGCATAAGTGAAAATTTAGTGATTTTCCCAACTTTGCAAAGCCATAACTTGAGTTATAGGATGAATTAGATCAAGTTCTTGTACTTTTTGAAAAGGAAATGATCCAATCTACAACTTTCTTGATCAAGAATTTTTCATTTGAAGCAATTTTGGTTGAAAAAGAGGAGGTTGAAAAACATTCCCAAAATGGAAAGTTTGCATTACAAGTCACTTTCCCAAAATGGCAACATTGCAAATGGCTTGAAATTCTTCAATTTTGTGAACTTCTAACCTCTTCTAAGATTAAATAAAGATCATGTACACCCACAATGATGGAGAAGACCCTTTGGTTGGATGATTGGGGCCCTCAGATGCCCTGATTTTGCACTGACTTGCTCAAGAAGTCATCTATTGATCAGATGCCTTCCCCATTGAATTGCTTCATGGAAATTGGTGTGTAGGATCCTTATAACATATAGAGACCAATAGAAACAAGAATGACCAAACAATTTAAAGTTATGGCCTCTGAAACCAAAACCCTAACTTTATGTCATCTGTGAAGTTAAGCTTGGCTCTACTTCCATGCCTTTCCCAGTTCTTGTGATTTTATGACTTCCTTGATCTTGGGAGGATATGATATGATACTTGAACATACATGGACCCTCTAGAGATGATTGAAGACCTTTGGAGTGGCTCAGATGACCCTTGGTTTGCTCAGATCACAAACCCTAGATGCAGATGAATCTGAGCCAATGCAGTGAAGCAAAAATGCAATATGAGATGATATGATTGAACTAATGCAAATGTGAAAGATCACAAGCCATGGTGTGAACTTAGTGAGGGAAAATTTGGGGTGTTTACAGCTGCCCCTATTCAAACATGAGTTAGCTGTGTGGGATGTAAGCGACGGCTTATCATACAAACCAGATAACTTGTGGTTGAATACCAAAGACAGTCCGAAATTTGCACTCACTGGGTGAAAGGAAGTAAAATATGATTATAAAGTGCGGGCGATGGAGGACGACTGCCGAGCAGAGGACGACTGCTGGGGATTAAGCAATGACGGGGACGGCCGTCATGCTGGGGAGATGGAGGTATCACGATGGGGACGGCCATCAAGTTCATAAAGTAAAGGGTAAACAACAATGGGGGATGGCCACCGGGTTAAATAGATGAAAATCAAAAGTGAAGGACGATCACCTAGCAGGGGACGACTGCTCTGTTGGGGATAAGGATGAGGGACGACCATTCAAGGTGAAGGACGATCACCTGGCAGGGTACGGCTGCCAAAAGTATCACGACATAGGACGAATGCCGGATAGAAAAGGTCGACGATGGGGACGACCATCGGATAAGCATGATGAATGATGATCACCAAGAGGTGAAGGACGATCACCTAGCAGGGTACGGCTGCTCTCGGGGTTTATCTTGACATAGGACGAATGTCAGATAACAGGATCAACGATGGGGGACGGCCATCGGATAAAATGATGAAGGACGATCATCAAGAGGTGTAGGACGTTCACCTAGCAGGGGACGGCTGCTAAAATATCACGAGATAGGATGAATGTCGGATAGGAAAGGGTTCCAATAATGAAGACTCCGTTGGGGGGATGATGAAGGACGATCATCAAAAGGTAAAGGACGATCACCTGGCAGGGTACGGCTGCCGGAAATATCATGACATAGGACGAATGTCAGATAAAAAGGAAATAATTTTGCTAGAGAATCTTCTGGGGAATGGTAGATACAAACGAGTATCTTCATTCAAGAAAATGAAAGGTATAAGTTTTTGACACTGTGTATAGATTAAAGATGCGGACGAGCACCCTTAAGACTACGATACGGACGAGTATCGGTAGAAACAAACGCTGACGCATGCTCTGAGATGATGATACGGACGGGTATCAACTGGTTAACAAAGAACACGGACAAGTGTTGAATCTGAAGGGAAATAAGTGGTGTATACAAGATACGGAAGAGTATCTGTATGAGTAAGAATAAGCATGAGTGAGACACAAATGAGTGTTCAACTTGCTAGGGAGAGTATGACACGGACGAGTGTCGATAGAGAAAGTGTATAAGTCATGAACTTATAGGTGTAAAAGATATTCTGAAGATCTGTGGGGGGGGGGGGGGGGGGGTAAGACGACACAGACGGGTGTCGGAAGAAGTGTATTATAAATAAGTGTTTGATTTACAAAGAGTGTTTAGGTAACCATGCTGGGGAGAGGTGACACGGATGGGTGTCGAAGGAGTGTATATAGATGTATCTGTCTGTAGAGAACGTTCGGGCGACTTTACTGGGGAATGATGACACGGACGAGTGTCAAAAGGAGCATGTATCTGTATTTTGAGAGTGCAAAGGGGGTACTCTGGCTTTCTGCGGGGACTGTGAGTCTTTGTATATATTGTTGATGGAATGTTGGTATATACAAGTATTTTGATTCAGAACATGACTTGTGATTATGCAATATGTTTTATTTTTGTCGTAATGCTCCGTATTAGACAGAATGCTACGCTCTGAGGGGAAATATGATGCGAATGCCATGATTATGCAAAAGATACCAATCCGGGATCCGGATCCCGTTGCTGTGAAGATCTCTGACTGATCTGCTTTTTGAAAGAACATCCCAGCTGGGGGTGAGACCATTGGTAGATCTGATATTTGATTCTGCTCTGGGAAGTAAGTCAGTGATAAACCTATCCTTGGTGATGAGGAGCCCAGCTGGGGCTGTGGAAGCTTTCGTCACTTGGTTGTGAGATCCTCAGACATTGCTCTTCCGGATAGAGGCTGGAGCTCTATGGGGAGATTGTTCCTTGTCTACCACTTGGCTGGGGAGGAATGATCAATGAACGATCTTCATAGAGATTTCTATGGGGATCCTACTGAGGATGATGTACTTAGCTAGGGAAATGAGCCCCTCCTATTATTGCTTTTGAAGAAAGTGCTGGAGAAATGATGCTTAGCAGCTCTGATGGGGAGGGGGCATCTCTGATGTTGTTTGGAAGAAGTGCTGAGGAAGTAATAATTTGGCAGCCTGCTGGGGAGAACCTTCCATTCCCCATGTCGCACTTTGAATACCTGCAGTCCTGTTATGACCAAAAACGTACAAATACCCCGAGGTATCCCTTACTGGATTCCATCATAGGAGTTTAGGCACTCCCGGGAGCAAATATATTTCCCGTAAGCATGTGATTTAGAAAAGGCGCATCTGTACTTATGCAATCAATATATCAAGGATATCGAACATTTTTGCAAACGAAATAAAATGTACAAGGTGACTGAAAATCTGATTTTATTAATTTGGGTGCCCTGAATTGGCAAGTACAGTCAAAGAAACAGATCCCCTGAAATAAGGAGATTGTTACAAATTGAGAAACAAAAAGGTGATGGCAGTGTTGACGATGCTTCAGTGAGCTTCCCTTTGCTATGACTCGTATGAAATTGACATTCTTCTCATCTTGCTTTCGGAAGAAGGCTGATTCTGACCGATGCTTTAATCCTTCGAAGCTTGTCGTGCTGTAAGTGATACAGACGAATTCAGAATGCAGTTGTTCGCTTATTCCCTTATTTTGCGTGGAACGCCCTTTCGGGTTTTCAATCCACCGGGATACCCATTTTTGCCTGAGCTGTCCAATGTGGCTTTTCAACTCAACGGGTCTACATTTTTTTTTCTACTTATTTTCCCTTATTTTTGCTCGAGTCTTTTATTCTGTTTTTGACTCGCCGGGATGCGCTATTTTTGCCTGGACTTACATTTTGTTTTTATGTCCAGCGGGTCATTTTATGCGAAATATTTTTTAACTGCATCTGAATTCACAGGAGACAAGAAATCTTCACCATCCATAGTACTGAGCATCAGTGCTCCACCAGAGAAAACTTTCTTTACTATGAATGGGCCATCATAATTCGGAGTCCACTTGCCCCTATGGTCTATATGAGGAGGAAGGAGTCTTTTCAGAACAAGATCTCCTACTTGGTATTCCCGAAGCCTGAATTTCTGATCGAAGGCTTTCTTCATTCTTTTCTGATATAACTGCCCATGACAGATTGAAGCTAATCTCTTTTCTTCGATCAGATTCAGTTGTTCGTACTAGGATCGGACCCATTCTGCTTCATTCAGCTTAACATCCATCAGTACTCGCAAGGAGGGTAATTCAACTTCAACAGGTAGGACTGCCTCCATACCATACACAAGCTGATACGGTGTTGCCCCAGTGGATGTTCTGATTGAGGTACGGTACCCATGCAAGGAAAATGGTAGCATCTCATACCAGTCTTTGTAGGTGACCACCATCTTTTGCACAATCTTCTTGATATTCTTGTTAGCTGCCTCTACGGCGCCATTCATCTTTGGCCTGTATGGAGAAGAGTTGTGATGTTGGATCTTGAAGTCCCGACATAGTTCTGCCATCATTTTGTTGTTTAAGTTGGAACCATTATCAGTAATGATTCGTTCGGGAACTCCATACCGACAGATGATGTCTCTCTTCAGAAATCTGGCTACCACTTGCCTGGTGACGTTTGCATACGAGGCTGCTTCGACCCACTTGGTAAAATAGTCAATGGCTACCTGGATGAATCTGTGGCCATTTGAAGCAGTCGGTTCAATCTTGCCGATCATATCAATGCCCCACATGGAAAAGGGCCAAGGTGAAGACATCACATTCAAAGGATTCGGAGGCACATGCACTTTATCTGCAAAAATCTGGCATTTATGACATTTTCTGGCATAAGCACAACAGTCTGCATCCATTGTGATCCAGTAGTAACCTGATCTTAGCAATTTCTTAGCCATTGCATGTCCTCCAGCATGGGTACCGAAAGACCCTTCATGCACCTCGTGCATCAACAAATCTGCTTCTGCCCTATCAACACATCTGAGAAGTACCATATCAAAGTTTCTCTTATACAAGGAACCATCAGCATTCAGGAAGAAACTACCAGCTAGCCTTCTTAATGTCTTCTTATCATTGGAAGATGCCCCAGGTGATCCTCCAAGAAGCATTTGATGTCATAGAACCAAGGCTTATCATCTTTAGCAAGGTCTGCTGAGAATACATATGTCGGTCTGTCAAGTCTGGATACTGAAATCCGAGGCACAAAGTTGGCAGCTTGAACTTTGATCATAGATGAAATGGTAGCCAGAGTATCTGCAAACTGGTTTTCATCTCGAGGGATATACTCAAGCTTGACTGTGGTTAAGAAAGTCAGTAATCTCCTTGTATAATCCCGGTAAGGAATCAGATGTTCTTGGTGAGTATACCATTTGCCATTGGTTTGATTGATTACCAGAGCTGAATATCTGAATACAATTAAAGTCTTGATCCTGAGGTCAATGGCTTCCTCAAGACCCATAATACAAGCTTCGTATTCAGCTTCGTTGTTAGTGCAGTTAAAAGTGAGTTTTGCCGAGAATGGCATGTGAACTCCTTTAGGTGTAATGAGTACTGCACCAACACCACGACCATTCATATTAACAGCCCCATCAAACATCATTGTCCATTCTTCTTCTGGGTCAGGCCCTTCAGTGTGAACAGGCTCTTCATAATCTTTTGCTTTTATGAACATGATGTCTTCATCAGGGAAGTCAAATCTCATAGGCTGGTAATCATCAATGGGTTTCTCAGCAAGATAATCGGACAATACACTACCTTTGATGGCTTTTTGAGATGTGTATTGAATGTCATATTCTATGAGGATCATTTGCCATCTTGCAACCCGTCCGGTAAGTGCTAGCTTCTCAAATATATACTTGACTGGGTCCATCTTTGAGATCAATAAGGTAGTGTGGGTCAACATATACTGCCTTAGTCGGCGAGCAGCCCATGCTAAAGCACATCAAGTTTTCTCGAGCAGTGAATAACATTGTTCACAATCGGTAAACTTTTTGCTTAGGTAGTAAATTGCATACTCTTTTCGACCAGACTCGTCATGCTGGCTCAGCACACACCCCATTGACTCTTCTAATACTGTCAAGTACATTATTAGAGGTCTTCCTTCAACTGGAGGCCTAAGGATCGGAGGCTCTTGTAAGTATTCCTTGATTTTATCAAAATCCCTTTGGCAGTCTTCATTCCACTTGACCGTTTGTTCTTTTCTCAATAACTTGAACAAGGGCTCACAGGTTGCAGTAAGGTGAGATATGAACCTTGAAATGTAGTTCAATCTACCTAGGAACCCCCGAACTTCTTTTTCAGTTTTTGGTGCAGGAATTTCCTGAATGGCTTTGACATTATCAGGGTCAACTTCAATCCCTTTCTCACTTATAATAAACCCCAGCAGCTTACCGGATCACACCCTGGATGTTCATTTGTTGGGGTTTAACTTCAATTGGTACTTCCTCAGACGCTTGAATAACTTCAACAGATTCACCAGGTGTTCTTCTTCTGTAAGGGACTTGGAAATCATGTCATCCACATAACATTCAATTTCTTTATGGATCATATCATGGAATAATGTTACCATAGCCCGTTGATAAGTGGCACCAACATTCTTCAGTCCGAATGGCATTACCTTATAACAGAATGTTCCCCAGGGTGTGATGAAAGTTGTCTTCTCCATGTCTTCAGGTGACATCTTGATCTGATTATATCCTGAAAATCCATCCATGAAGGAGAACACCGAGAAATGAGTCGTATTGTCGACCAATACATCAATGTGAGGTAATGGGAAGTCATCTTTCGGGCTAGCTCTGTTCAGATCCCGGTAATCCACACACATCCTCACTTTTCCATCCTTCTTAGGCATAGGTACAATGTTAGCAACCCACGACGGGTAACTAGTCACAGCAAGGAAACCGGCGTCCCACTGTTTTTGTACCTCTTCTTTTATCTTCATTGCCATATCCGGGCGAGTACGGCGCAACTTCTGTTTTACTAGTGGCCAGTATTCCTTTAGAGATAGCTTGTGCATGACAATATCGGTATCCAGACCTGGCATATCCTGATAAGACCAAGCAAAAACATCCACTTCCTCCGAAGCATGTCAATAAGTTGCTCTTTCACTAAATCTTGCAGACGGGCCCCGATTTTCACTTCTTTCAAGTCTTCTTCTGTACCAAGATTAACCGTCTCAACTTCCTCCTGATGGGGAGTAATGACCTTCTCCTTTTGTCTCAACAACCTGGCTAATTCTTCAGGTAGCTCATAATCTTCTTCAACCCCTTCATCGGCTTGATTAATCGAATTGTCAAAGTCATACGAAGTCATAGCGGTGTTGTTGTCGGTGCAGTCTGAAGGGCATTCTCTGCAAGGGTTTAGATTTGTTCATTTTAGTGATCGGTTTTATCTTGCTTAGGAAAAGTGAAAATGAAGTTATTATTTTGAAAAACATTGCCATTTTATTTTTGTACAAAAAATGAAAAATGAAAAACAGTGAGCGGAAAAGAAAAGACTCATTTGCAAAAGATGTCCTGATATTCATTAATTGATCGTTTGCACAAAATACAAGATGGCCCGATTACCAAATGAGCCCTGACATCTTGGGCAAGATGCAGGACTTGATGCATTCTTAAAGACAGAAAATAATAATTACTCTGCAGGAGTAACTCTTATAATTTCCTGGGAAGACCAGTTTGAGACATGGTTCCCCGGGATCCTTGGACGTATCCAGTTTTCCAGGTTGCGCTCGTCTTCTAACTCATCTTCCAAACTATTCACAGCATCCGGGGTGAGCATCCCCCCGCTGACAAACTTGGGCTCCATTGCAGCCTCTGGTTGATCTTGTCGAGTTGGTCTGTAACCCAACCCGAATCGGTCTTCTTTCTTCTCACCTGGCAGCAGCTTGCCCCAGCCTTGGGCGGTACCCTCTTCAACAACCTTTTGGGTTTATTGATTTGATGTGATAGAAGTCCCAGACACAGCAGATGCTTCATTAATATTAAGGGCTTTAAACCCTTGACTCATGGTCTCATGGATCTCCCTATCCATTTCTATATACGTATACGTAGCCAGCTGACTAACAAAGATGTCCTCCTCCCCACATATGGTGATGATTTGGCCTTCCCACTCGAATTTTAACTTCTGGTGAAGGGTATACGTGACAGAGCCAGCGGCGTGGATCCAGGGTCTACCCAACAGACAGCTATAGGCCGGCTGTATGTCCATCACAAAGAAGGTAGTTTTGAAAGTCTGCGGGCCAATCAACACAGGCAGATCAATCTCCCCAAGCACTGATCTTTTATAGCCATCAAAAGCTCTCACCACCAAATTACTTGGGCGCAATGCCAAGCCATCATACTCCAGCTTCACTAAGGCTTTCTTTGGTAGAACATTGAGTGACGACCCAGTGTCCACCAGTACATGAGACAGAACATCACCCTTGCATTCCAAGGTGATATGCAAAACCTTGTTGTGGTTGCGTCCCTCTGTTAATAATTCAGCATTGGTAAAGCCCAGTCCATGACTGGTGTTGACATTTGCAACCACAGTTTCTAGCTGATTAACTGTAATCTCCTCCGGCACATATGTTGCGTGAAGGACTTTCAACAATGCGTTCCTGTGTGCTTCGGAACACATCAACAGTGATAATATGGAGATTTTGGAGGGTGTTTGGTGAAGCTGGTCCACTACCTTGTAATCACTCATTTTTATGATTCTCATGAACTCGTCTACATCTTGTTCAAAAGATGTCTTCTGAGTGTCTTTGGCAATTGGTTCTTCAGATACCACATTCTTTCCTTTTGCCTTGGCAGCAGCTTCTGCTTCAGCATTAGGTCTTTGTGTTTGTGAGGCAAAAAGGCGTCTGCTTCTAGTGAAGCCTCCGCCTCCCCCAACATTATCAATTTGTGGTGAAGAGTTTGATGAATCCAGAGTGATTCTTTCCCCATTGCAGTAGAGATCAGAGCCGTAGTGCCAGGGTATGGCATTACTGCTTTCATAAGGAACAGGCCCGGGTACCGTGATGGTGATTGGGCTGATTGCTGTAGAGGAAGGTACTGTAATGGTGTGCGGATCATAGTAGATAGTGACTGGTGGTCTGGCAGGAGGTGCCACAGTTTGTTGTTGGAAGTTGCTGCTGGGAGGGACATTTGATGGGTCATAGTAGATTGTAACTGTTGAGACATCTTCATTAATTTTTGCTGGCGTTGTAGAAGATTTTGTTAATAAAATGGATGCTGACGTTGTAGAAGAAAAAGTTGCTGAACTTTGACTTGTTGAACTGATGGACGGAGTAATTGCTGGTGATGTTATTGAATCGGTAGGAATGATTGTTGTTGTTGTTGTAGGAGAGTCTGTTTTTGCTGAAGGAATGGTTGTTGTTGTTGTAGGTGGATCCAGTGTTGCTGAGACAAAATTTGCTGCAGCAGCTGTTGAAGTAATTTTCAAAATCCCATCTTGGATAAGGCCATATATGCCAATCCTTAGCTTCTCACAACCATTGCTAGCTATATTGCACAACTCACAGCAGGCCCCACAGCCTGGGAACACTTGGCATCTTAAAAGTTGAACTTTGACTTCAGCCAGTGGTGTTTGAATTTGTGCAACATTATTGATTAATGTAGATGGTTGGTCCTCTTCAATAGAATTAATCCTAGGCCCACCATGATTAGGCATAGGATTTATGTTGACGTTTGGAGGAGGTGCGAAGTTGAGAGCTTTAGAATCAACCAAATCATGAACCTTCATCTGTAATGCTCTGCATTTCTCAGTATTGTGACCAGGTGCATTGGAGTGGAAGGCACACCTGGCGTTGACATCATAATTCTTTGGGAGATTAAGAGGATCTGGTGGTGCCAACGTCCTTAACTCAACCAGGTTGAGCTTCAGGAGTTGTGGCAATAAAGCAACATAAGACATAGGCATAAGGTCAATTACCCTATTTTCCTGAGATGGCCTCTGTTGGAAGGGACGCTGCTGTTGGTTGCTATTGTTGTTGTAGGTTCTTTGTTGCGGGGAATGGGATGGTTGCTGATAGTGATGTTGTGGTTGTTGTTGAGGATACAATGGTTGTTGTGGAACTGGAGCTGGGATGGTAACAGCTGCTACTGACCTGTGGGAATATTGGGGCCTACCCTTGCCTGCATGGATGGCATTAGTTTCACCCATCCTTCGGGATCCTGCAAAGGGTTTTCTGGGGTTGCTGGAGGAACTTGCACCATTGTCGGAGATTTTGCCCATCTTCAAGAGACTTTCAATTCTCTCACCATCTATAACCACATCAGCAAAACTGGTAGAGGAGAAAGCAGCAAGCCTATCAATATAAGTCCCTTGCAATGTGTTCATGAACATGTCAGCCATTTCCCTTTCTGACATGGGTGGTTGGACAGCAGCAGCAAGCTATCTCCATCTCTGAGCATTATCCCGGAAGCTCTCTCTAGAAGAATGAGACATGCCCATTAGAAGAGTTCTATTGGGAGCCATGTCCAGGTTGTACTGATATTGCCGGATGAAAGCTTCGGCCAAATCCTTCCAACATCTTATGGTGGCCCTAGTCAAATGCGAATACCACTCTCTCGAAGCTCCAGTCAGACTGTCCTCAAAGTAGAACATACATAACTTCTCATCCATGGTATAAGCCTTGAGCCTTCCCAAGAAAGATTGCAGATGAGTGCGAGGACAGGAGGTACCATTATACTTTTCAAAGCATGGGGGTTTGAATTTGTGGGGAATCCTCACCTCATCTACTAGTCCCATATCCATCACGTCGAAGCCCAAAGAATTATGAGATTCCAAAGATCTTAACTTTTCAGCAATCTCATCCAATCTTCTATCATATACCTCATCTCCAGCCCCTATAACAATAAACTGTTCTTCTTGGGGATCCTCTTGCAGGATTTTGCCCCCAGTAGTATTACCTTGAATATTCCTCGGGATGTTAACTTCTGGATTCAGATGGGGTCCATATTCTGGTGGGTCAATACGAGGTTGCCCCCGTTCATTGTTGTTGGTTCCCCTTGTTCCAAGATGAGGTTCCTCAGGTGTCTGGCTTTCTACCAGTTCTCTCAGTCTTTCTTGGCTCTGGGCTAAGCCAGTCATGACAGCCATGAATTGAGACATCTGGTTTCTCATCTCTACTCTCTCATTTGCCATCTGAATTCTGACCTCATTTAGGTCCTGCTATACTTGCTCCATTTGAATGCCAAGAAGGTTGTTACGAGTAGGGTACCGGTGTGTGCGGTTGACAGGGAACACTCGGCGACGAGCAATGTTTCCTGAGATCATAACAAGGTTAGAGACAAATATAAACAAAAACCTACAAAACAAAGAAATTGTTAGTATGTAATGCAGTATGCTTATTTTTTTTTCAAGGTATCCGGTTTGGTTCTTGGTTTTGACCTTTCCAGACCTCGAGGAAGATGCTTGATGTTGTTGAGAAAAAAAGCCCAAATGAAAACAAACTAAAATATATTACAAATGATGAACAATACATAGTTTGTTTTACAACACATGCCCATAGAGGGTCAAAAATACAAAAACAAAAGGGAAAAGTACATCAAAAGGAAAGAACAACAAGCAAAGAGGAATCAAACATCCAATCCAAACTCATCTTCCCTGACCTCCTTCACGAGTGCCTCAGTCACCGGACCAGCTGGGTGCTCTGTAATGGTCCTAATGAGGAGGTTCCTGGTAGCAATGGCAGTAGTCAGCTTCTTATGCCTATCCTGGTCTTTTGATCTTTTTAACCCTGCTCTAAGTTTCAACTCTGATATCTCCTTTTGTGCAACTAACAAAGCTTCCTGCTGCTTCTTCTCATTGGCCTCCAACTGATCAATCTTGGCATGAGTCTTCTAGTCTTCTTGTGTACGGGCTTCGGTGATCCTGACCCACCTAGCCTAGGTCTCCTGCAGATAGTGCTCAGCCCTAGCTTTCTGAATCTTAGCCTCCTTGCAGGCATTCTTCAATATTTGTTCCCCAACCCTTGCTTTCCTTATGTAGTCTTCTGTCTTTTCAATTTTGGCAAGGTGCTCAACCCTGAGCTTTTCCAATCTCTCAATGTCCAGACGACCATCACTCCTTTCCCAAAGAGTCTTCTTCAAGGCCTGAGATAGCTGCTCATTTCTTTCCTTCAACTTTTCAAACTCCTCCAGGCTAACTGTTTCTGCAGGCTGTACTGTAGATGGTCCATGTATGTCTTCCAAGGTGAAAGGAATTATGGTAATTTGAGCTCTAATACGGGACCAGTCTGTGTTCTGAGCTGAAGCAATATTGTTACATCTTCCAAGAATAGCTACCCCTTTTGTCTAGATGTTGTCCCAAGCCCAGGCAGCTTGCCTGACAACAGCTGAATTAGGTTGCACTTCACAATATAGGGTCTCAGCTAAATCCTGTCCTCTAGGAGGGTGAACTAAGGCATAACCCAATTGTCTCTTAAACAGTAAAGGGTTGTAGTTGATGCAACCCTTTACTCCTATCAGAGGCACATTTGGGTATTGTCCACAACTGGTGATAATGTCTTTGCCTTTGGTGTTCTGGGTGCACCATCTAATATCATCTGAAGTCAAGGCAATGAACCTCTTGGCCCAATTCTTCTGTTGGTGGGGGTTCAAGAAAGCATCTGATTTAGGCAGGTGTCTGAGTAGCTAAGAATAAAACAAAGGAGCACAACATCTTACCAGCTTCTCCCTTTGTTTCTCATTCCTATGATGAATGGAGTAGTAGAAATCCCCTAGCAATGTAGGTACTGGGTTCTTCAGAAGAAACAAATGGATGGCATTCTTTCTGACAAATTTAGGCTCATCTGCAAACAGTATAGTCCTATATATGCTGAGGGCTAAGAGTGCACAGACTGCCCTCCACTCTCCCAATGAAGCCTTCAGGATGGCCTGAGAAATCAAGAAGTCCAAATGCAAACCAGGAATCCCAGCTTTTGTTGTCATACTTTATCTCAATAAGGGCAGGCTCCAAGTACAATTCCCTTGCTATCTTTTCACTTCCAGGATCAATCATCTCTGGGTTGAAGGGGATTCCCCCTCTGATAGGTACTCCAATCAATAAAGAAAATTCTTCTAGAAGAGGCCCTAACTGAAAGTCTGGAAAGGTAAAACATCTCAATGGAGGGTCATAAAACTGCAAGCATGTGTGAATCATGCTCTTCTGAGAAGGATCAAGGTCCATAACCATATCCAAGATACCCCCATAGTGCTCTCTAAATAATGGGATGTGGTCAGGTGTGATAAGTGACTGGACTTGCCTGATACCAGTCAACACAGGCTCAAAAAAGTGGTAGGATATGTTGCTCTTGCTAGTAGTAGTCATGAGTGCTGCTGAAGAAGCTGAAGATAAGTGCTGATGAAGTGTTCTAGAACAAGGATCCTCAGACTTGGATCAGTTATGAGAAGTGTAAACACTTCTAACCTGGAGGTATAGTGTTTACAATAACCATAAAAGATCCTCCTCTAATTCACCTCAACTTCTGAAGGTCATAATAAAGGTCATCCAGACTTAGCAGGCTTCCCAGATAACTCTAGCACTACAGGAAATCTGTAGCACAGAGTTCTCAAGAAGAAACCCATATCTAAACTGTGTTTCATATTCCCGCACCAGACCGAAATGGAATGGGAAAGAACATGAACCACTCTAGCCTAGGTATCACTCAGGTCCTAGGTATAGGACCTTAATCTCTCAATGGAACCCCACCCACCAAAACAGAAAACCAGATCCAGCAATGACAGTATGAAATATGCAAAACTGTAAAGAAAGCAATAAATAAAGTCGTACATAAAGCGATAAATAAAGCAAAATAGATAAACATACATAGCACATAACACCCCAATAACACACAAATCAAACAAACGCTAGGAGGAACCCACAAAAAGAACCAGAAGCCCTGGTTGCAATATAAGTTTCCCCAACAGAGTCGCCAAGCTGTCGCTCCCACTAAATGAAGCTAGGTCAAATAGGGTACAGACGCGAACGGTCAGCGAAGGAGAGAACACAAGGGTGAACCGAAAAGAGTCGCCAGTTAGGCACTTTTATCCCGAAGGAAAGGTAATGCTGCATAGACCTAAGAAAATATGGATAAGACGGTCGCGAACCAGAGAAACTGAGAAAGGGGGTTGGTTACAACCTGGGAAGGTATTAGCACCCAGATTGTCCGTCGTACTCGACGGGATCCACGCTTGAAAGTTTGTGTTTAAGGGGGTAGTGTCAGTGCTATTTTGTGTGCAACAGCTAGAAAAGAATGCAAGTGTCAGTGTAAAAGAAATGAGATGAAATGAAGTGGAGAAGTGTCAGTGTAAGGAAAGAGTCCAAAGCTCACGACTATGAGGCTTAAAGAATAATGCTGGAAGAAGGGGGAATATATAGAGACTTTTTTTCGATAACTGTTAAGTTATGCCTACGTATCCTCTCGTGCAATGAGGAAGTCAGAACACTGTAGTTCGACTCAAAGAGACTGAAAGATAAATTGACTGATGAACTGCTTGCTTGTCTATTCTCAAGTGTATGACCTGTCTGGCTCAGGTGCTAACTGTCTTGCATTAGACGGAAGAAGCAAGTTCTCGTTTGTGAGTGAAGATGATGAGAAAAGAATCCAGGAGGAGACGATTATTTTTTTTTTTGGTCTTTTCAATCTTTTATTGCTTTTTGGAGTTTGTCATAAGTTAATGAGCTTAAGCCTAAACCAAGGGTTAGTAAACTCATCACATCCTCCATCTGATTAGGGGTAATGAGAATACTTTAAATATGAAGTAAGCACCTCACACTTAATCACCATGATGTAGGATTAAGATCATTAACCTACTTGTAATCATTTAGATGTTTTTTGGAGTTTTTGTTTGGTATTAAGTAATGAGTTTAAGCCATAATCAAGGATTTAATGGACTCATTACACCATCCTAATAGAAGGATAATAGATGAGAATATTTAAGCTGAGGAAGGCTCCTCAACTTAATCCATGATTAGGGATTAACCTCATGACAAAACAAAACCTTTATTAGAGTGGATTTTAGTTAATGATAAGGTTAAGAAATAGATTTTATGGTTTGTAAGACAACTTGAGGGGGAATTGTCCATTAACACTAGGGTTAGTCCTTCTTAACCAATTAAGGAAGAATGAGAACCCTAATGCAAGGCCCAAGTTACAAGCTTGATGTCTTGATGATTATTAAATGAATTGATTAAAGGATTTATACACATTAAGGGCTTAACACTTAGGATTAAAATTATACACTCCATCCTAATAGAAGGATGCAGGCATAAGCTTAATCACAAAGCCTTAAAACCTTTAAGGTTTAGTCCTTGATTAAGAGATGAGAGGAGAAGACACAAAGATGACACAAAGGTAAAACTAATGGGGGACTAATCAAACCCTAATTGTTAACATGCTTGGGTATTCTTAGGATTTATGAGGCTTGCAAAAAGATCTTCAAGGAAAAGCCACCAAGGAAGAAGCAGGATGAAGGAAGAGAAGCAAGAAGAAGCAAGACAACTTACTTCACCTAAGAAGATAAGTTTCTTGAAGAATTAAAGTGAGGAGGAAACATGAATGAGCAAGCTCACTCTAATTCACAAATAAGATGCAGCAATGATGCATAAGAGAGATGAGAAAAGATTATGAGAAGTGAAGGCAAATTCACTTCTCAAACACTTACCACCTGAAAAGTTAGCAAAAAGAAATGAAATGAAATGAAAATGAGATGAAAAGCAAAGATGAAAACCAAAGTTAGAAACATATTCATGATGCAAATGATGTTATGGGATGTTATGAAAGCATGCCAAGTGATATGAATGTTCATACAAGAGATGAGAATACAAATGAAGCATATAAGAAGCATGGAAGTTCATGAATGCATATGACATGAAAAGAAAGCAAAAACATGGAAAATGGGTGATGCAATGATCAAACATGATTCTAATATGTCCTAAGATGTCTTATATGTCATGTTGATGCACAAAATGTCATGGCAAGTTCATGTATGCAAGCTTATGTAAGATGGATGCAAATGAAGATGCAAATTAGGGTTTATGTACAACATGAGATGCAAAACTCAAAATCAGAAGCAAAGAATGAGATAAAAAATTGAAAATGGAATCAAAGGGACCCTAAATCTATACAAGTTCACTGCCCAAAGGGGAAGGTCAGAAGCTAAACCCTAAAGGGCTTATGATTTTTCTAAGTTTCATGGGTTTTAAGGGTACCTTAAGAAGAAAAATGCAAACCAAATAAAACATGCATAAGAAATTTATGAGAAAAATATGCTTGAAACTACATGCTAAATGAAGATCAATGCAAAAAGAATCAAAGTCATGTCATCCATGGTTAGGCAAAAATGAATTTTTGAAGTTAGGGTTCAAAAATAGGGATTTCATGAACCCTAAATTCAAGAAATTTGTCAAAATATGTTCAAAACCAAAAAGAAATTTGTATGGATAACATGACAATGTTTCTAAATGTTTTGGAATAGTTCATGATTTTTTTGGTGATTTTTGGAATCCTAAATGCTATTTTAATTAATTAATCTTCATTAATCAATTAAAATAAACATTTAAATATTTTTAAAATGGTTAAAAAATGTAAAAATAAAATAAAAAAATTTTTTAGGTTAAGAAAAATATTTAGAATAAAAATGCAAAATGAAAATATTTTTTTGGGTTTTCTATGTATTTTAAATAATTTATGCAAAACAAATGATAAAAATATGAAAATAAATGAATTTCATGAAAAAGTCAAACAATCCAAAGGCCAACGTTTAAACAAAAAGGGAGGGAGTTGACGCACGCGTGAATGGAGGGCTCAGATCATTTCTGGGATTTTGAATTTTCCTAATTATGTTTAACCTAATTAATCAAGGATTAGGGCTTAATCAAGGGATCTGGACCATTGGATGCGCGCGGGAAAAGGGAATCAACGGCTCACATTCAAACCCTCTAAAACTGACAAGAGCAGTGTGATCAGTGAAGAATAAGCAACATTTCTATGGCATAAAAATCAATTTCTGGAAAAAATGTTCTTGGTGATACCTGAACTGGAGCTTTCACCTTTGGAGCTTTCTGACCAGTTATTTGCTTCAAATCACCCCCAATGATCCCCCTGAAGAGTTTGCAAAGCTTGGTTGGAGTTTATATGGCCTTTATGTTAAGTTCAGTGGAGCTCAGGTCAAGGGAAATGAAAATAGTGTTTTTGATTTGGGGGCTTTCAAGGCAAAATGAAGGGTGGGAAATGATCAGTGGTGAATGTGGAGATGAATGGTGGAAAAAGTTTTGAGTTTTGATGACTGAGCTATGAGTTTCGAAGAGGACAAGTTTGAGGCCAATTTTTGAGAACTGAGTGTATGTGATGATCTGAGTTCCAAAAAGTTATGTAATGTAATCCTTGAGGCATGTATGTGAAGCTGTGATTGGTCAAAAGAGTTGTTGTGGAATATTTTGATTGGCATGGCTCAAATTGCATAAAGTCAAGAAAGTTGTCCTCTGGGGTATGGGCTCATGGAAGGCTGGCTTAGAGGTATGGCTCGAGTCATCTGGCTTTAGGGAGGTCCATGGAAACTGATTTGAGGAGCTGGCACAAGTGGATATCAAGATTTGTGCCATTTTGTAAATTCATGAAGTTTTGGCACCTTTTGAATTACTTGATGATTAAGGCATGGAATGGCATGATTATTTGGGCAATTCTGAGTTTTAAGTCATGTGTGATGTTTGTATGATGATTAGAAGTCAATTAGAGGTCACATTTTGCCTTGGCATGAGTTTTTGCAAGTTTTCCTCTTTGGTGCATAAGTGAAAATTTAGTGATTTTTCCCATCTTTGCAAAGCCATAACTTGAGTTCTAGGATGAATTAGATCAAGTTCTTGTACTTTTTTAAAAGGGAATGATCCAATCTACAACTTTCATGATCAAGAATTTTTCATTTGAAGCAATATTGGTTGAAAAAGAGGAGGTTGAAAAACTTTCCCAAAATGGAAAGTTTGCATTACAAGTCACTTTCCCAAAATGGCAACCTTGCAAATGGCTTGAAGTTCTTCAATTTTGTGAACTTATAACCTCTTATAAGATTAAATAAAGATCATGTACACCCACAATGATGGAGAAGACCCTTTGGTTGGATGATTGGGGGCCTCAGATGCCCTGATTTTGCACTGACTTGCTCAAGAAGTCATCTATTGATCAGATGCCTTCCCCATTGAATTTCTTAATGAAAATTGGTGTGTAGGATCCTTATAACATATAGAGACCAATAGAAATAAGAATGACCAAAAAATTTGGAGTTATGGCCTCTGAAACCAAAACCCTAATTTTATGTCATCTGTGCAGTTAAGCTTGGCTCTGCTTCCATGCCTTTCTCAGTTCTTGTGATTTTTTGACTTCCTTGATCTTGGGAGGATATAATATGATACTTGAACATACATGGACCCTCTTGAGATGATTGAAGACCTTTAGAGTGGCTCAGATGACCCTTGGTTTGCTCAGATCACAAACCCTAGATGCAGATGAATCTGAGCCAATGCAGTGAAGCAAAAATGCAATATGAGATGATATGATTGAACTAATGCAAATGTGAAAGATCACAAGCCATGGTGTGAACATAGTGTGGGAAAATTTGGGGTGTTTACAGTACATAAAGCCATAAATAAAGCAAATAAATAAACACAAGTAGCACATAACACCCCTGTAAACACAAATCAAACAAGCGCTAGGAGGAACCCACAAACAGAACCAGGAGCTCTGGTTGCAATATAAGGGTCCCCAGCAGAGTCGCCAAGCTGTCGCTCCCCTGAAAAGACACCTGGTTCCATAGGGTACAGAAATGAACGGTCGGTGAAAGGAGAGAATGAAGTGAAGATGAATAGAGTCGCCAACTAGGCATTTATATCCCGAAGGAAAGGTAATGTTGCATAAACCTAGAAAGATATGGATAAGACAGTTGCGAACCAGAGAAACTGAGAAAGGGGGTTGGTTAAAACTTGGGAAGGTATTAGCACCCAGATTGTCCGTCGTACTCGACGGGATCCACGCTTAAAAGATTGTGTTTAAAGGGGTAGGTGTATGTGCTATCTGTGTGCAAACGCTGGAAAAGAATGTACAAGTGTCAGTGCAAGAAAGTGAAGTGAGGTGCTCAGGAACTGAGGCTTAAAAGAATGCTGAAAGAGGGGGAAGACACAGAGACTTTTGTTCGATAACTGTTAAGTTATGCCTATGTATTCTCTCGTGCAATGACGCAGTCAGAACACCGTAGTTCGACTCAAAGAGACTGAAAGATAAATTGATTGGTGAACCGCTTGCTTGTCTATGCTCAAGTGTATGACTTGTCTGGCTTAAGTGCTAACTGTCTTGCATTAGACAGAAGAAGCATGTTCTCGTTTGTGAGTGAAGATGATGAGAAAAGAATCCCGAAGGAGACGATTATTGTTTGTTTCTTGTGTTTTCAGTCTTTTATTTATTTTGGTGTTTGTCATAAGTTAATGAGCTTAAGCCTAAACCAAGGGTTGGTAAACTCATCATATCCTCCCTTTGATTAGGGATAATGAGAATACCTTAAGTATGAGATAAACATCTCAACTTAATTACCATGATGATGTAGGATTAAGATCATTAACCTATTTGTGATTATTTAGATGTTTTTGAGTTTTTGTTTAGTGTTAAGTAATGAGTTTAAGCCATAATCAAGGATTAGTGAACTCATTACACCATCCTAATAGAAGGATAATAGATGAGCACACTTAAGCTGAGGAAGATACCTCAACTTAATCCATGATTAGGGATTAACCTCATGACAAAACAAGCCTTTATTAAAGTGGATTTTAATTAAGGATGAGATTAAGAAGTGGATTTTAAGTTTGTAAGACAGCTTGAGGGGGACTTGTCCATTAACACTAGGGTTAGTCCTTCTTAACCAATAAAGGAAGAATTAGAACCCTAATGTAAGGCCCAAGTTACAAGTTAATTCTTAGTGATTATTAAGATGGATTGATTAAGAGGTTTAAAAAAATTAAGGGTTTAACACTTAGGATTAAATTTATACACTCCATCCTATGAGAAGGATGCATGCATAACCCTAATAACAAAGTCTTAAAACCTTAAAGGTTTAGTCTCTAATGATGAGGTGAGAAGAGAGACACAAAGAAGACACAAAGGTAAAAGATAAAGGGGAACTAATCACAACCCTAATTATTGTCATTCTTGGATGTTCCTATGGTTTGTAAGGCTTGAGAAAGATCTTCAGAGAAGCCACCAATTGAAGAAGCAGATGAGAGGAGGAGAAGCAGAAGAAACAAGTTACTTACTTCACTGAAGAAGATTAGTAACTTGGAGAAAGAAAATGAATGATGAACATGAATGAGCAAGCTCACTCTAAGACAAATGAAAATGCAGCAATGATGCATATGAAGAATGAGAAGAGAAATGAGAAGTGAAGGCAAAATCACTTCTCAAGTTACTTACCACCTGAAAATGTTAGCATAAGGAAAGAAATGAAATGAAAATGAAACATATGCAAAGGTAAAAACCAAAATCAGAAGCAAACCCATGATGCAAATGATGTTATGAAATGATGCAAAGACATACCAAGTGCTATGAATGTTCATACAAGAGATCAGATGCAAATGAGGCATGCTTTGAAGTATGAAAACACATGGATGTTCATGAAATGAAATGAATGCAAAGCATAGCAAATTTATGAATAAATGACCAAGAAATGTTCAAGAAATGTCTTAAGATGTCTAAGATGGCATACAAGTGCTTAGAATGTCATGGCAAGTTCACATGTTCATGCAATGCAATGTAAGATGCAAGTATGGATGCAAGATTAGGGTTACATGAAAAGATGAGATGCAAATGACAAAACCAGAAACAAATCACATGGTAAAAATTTACAAATGAGCTCAAACAAACCCTAACCCCATATGATATCACACCCCAAAGGAGAAGGTTTACTCTTAACCTAAAAGAAGTTATGATTTTTCTAAGTTAACTAGGGTTTTTGGGTACCTTAAGAGGAAAAATGCAAATCAAATGGAAAATGCAAAAGAAATTTGTATGAATGGTTTGACAATGCTTCTAAATGTCCCAAGATACAATGTGAATTTTTTTGGAATTTTTGGAAACCTAAATGGTATTTTAATTAATTAATTTCCATTAATTAATTTCCATTAATTAATTAAAATAAACATTTAAATATTTTTAAAATGACTTTTTAATGCAAAAAATAAAAATAAAAATGTTTTTGGGTGAAGAAAAATATTTGGAATTAAAATGCAGAAGAAAATATTTTTTGGATGATTTTTGCTATTTTTAATAAAATGACAAAGAAAATGGAATAAAATGAAAATAAAAATGAATTAAAGGGCAGGTCAACGCATCCAATGGTCTGGATTTGAACTGGGGTTTGGAGGGAAAGACTGCGCGCCAGATCCTATGGTTCAAATTCAAACTGGCTAAACCTAATTAATTAATTTAATTAATTCGAATTAACCTTTAACTGAACTAATCCTGGCCACTTATTTTAAATTAATCCTGATCCAAAGGCCCATAATGCGTCTGGCACACTAAACCTTAAAATTAGCCCTAATCATTTTCAGGTGACCGGAACAGTGTTCCGGTCATCTTCTCCGGCAAGACCCTCAGCCCAACTTCTTCCCTAGGCCATTTCCAAAGCTCTAAAGCTCCATATCACTTCCCCACACCTCCCTAAACATGAATCAAGCATCAAAACACATTTCTCATTCATCATTTTCAAGATTCGAAGTAAATCATAAAAATGGCAAAACTTTCAGACAGTCATGAAATCCTTAATACGCAACCATTTTCAAAAATAAAAACATCAGCATGATCAGCACATCACATAGATTCATTTAGGAACTTAAAATTTCATTTCTAGAAAAAATGTTCTTGAGGTTACCTGAGCTTGAGCTTTCTCAGTTTGGAGCTTTTGGACCTCTTCTCTTGTGCAAATCTACTCCTCTTGACCCCCTGATGAAGTTGTAATGCTTTGAAGGAGCTTAGAATGGCTGGATTGAGTGGTTGCACTTCAACTGGTCTAAAATCGTGTTTGTGTTTGGCTGGCTTTCAGGGCTTGGTAATGGTTGGGAAATGCTCTAATGGTGATGGTGAGTTGAATGATGAAGTTTGTTTGGAGTTTAAGTGGCTGGACAGAGAGTTTCAAAAGTTTTTGCTTGAAGGTGATTTTTGTGAAACTTGGTGTATGAACTGATTCAGGCTTGTGTGTGTTATGAATTGGCTTGCTTTTGGTCCACATAACATAACCCTATTGGCCAGAGAGTGGTTGTGGCTGCAGCTGATTGGTATGGGTTCTCTTGAAAGAAGTCAACAAATTATGTACTTGAGGTATGGGCTCATGTTGCAGCTGTTCTTTGGCATGTCCTGGCTCAGCACTGATCAAGGAGAGCCATGGAAAATGATTTGGGGGTGATGCAACAAGTGTATGAGAAGATTCATCCCCTTTTGCAATTTTGAAGAACTTTGGCCCTTTTTGAATTTCTTGAAGTTCAAGGCATGAAATAGAATGATTCTTTGGGCAACTTTGGTCACAATGCATTGTATTATGTTTGTATGATGCTTAGAGAGTGATTAGAGGTCACAAAATGACTTGTTATGTGAAATTGCACAAAATCCTCTTTGGTGTGAAAGTGAAAATTATAGGATTTTTGCCAATTTTGCAAGGCCATAACTTGAGTTCCATAATGAATTAGGACTTGTTCTTGTACTTTTTGAAAAGGGAATGATCCAATCTACAACTTTCATGAACAACAATTTTTCATTTGAAACATTTTTGGTTGAGAAAGAGGAGGTTGAAAAACTTTCCCAAAACGGAATGTTTCCATTATAAGTCATTTCCATTTTCCGCAACTTTTGGTTTAGCTCAAATTTCTTCAATTTTGTGAACTTCCAAGCACTTAAATGATCAAATAAAGATTATATAACTTCAATTTGATGAAAAATCCACTTTGGTTCCATTGTTGGGGGCCTCAGATGCCCTGATTTTGCTCTGACTTGCTCAAGAAGTTACCCAGTGAACAAATGACTTCCACAATAAATTTCTTCATCAAACCTGGTACATATGATCCTTATAACATATTGAGACTATTAGAAACAAGAAATTACCAAAAAAATTGGAGTTATGGCCTCTGAAACCAAAATCCTAATTTCAGTTTATCTGTGCAGTGAAACCCTAGCTCTGCTTCCATGATTTCCAAGTTCTTGTGATTTCTTGACTTCCTTGATCTTTGAGGGATGTAATATGATGATAGAACATAAATGGATCCTCTTGGGATGATTGAATACCTTTGGAGTAGCTCAGATAGATCCTTGGAATGCTCAGATCACAAACCCTAGATGCAGATGAATTTGAACTATGCATTGAAGCAAAAAGGCCATATGATATGATATGCTTAAACTTATGCAAAGATGAAAGATAACAAGCCATGGTGAAATGAGTGAGGGAAAATTTGGGTTGTTTACATTCAGAGACAAATTTGTATCCTGACTTGGTTTCTCTTCAGAATGGCCACCTTGAATCAGAACTATCAGGGTATGGACTTGGAACAACTCTGAGTAGAGGTAACTGAAATGAAGACCCAAATGGGGCAGTTCAGGGTAGAGGTGCAAGCTTTGTCACGGGTCACAAATTCTTGAAGGAAGAGTTCGACTTGATGAAGTCTCAGATGAAACTGCTTACATGGATCATGAATGCTTTGTTGAAGAAAGAAAATGGTCAGGTGTCTACTTCTCCAACAGGAGGTCTCATTTCTCTTAACTCTTTAGGATTCCAAATGAATAAGGAGTTGTTAGGTGGACTCCCTCCATAGTTTGAGCCTCATCACCAGCAATTACCACTTGATAGTCCTGAAGAACCTAAGACAAAGATTAGTTTCTCTTTGCCTGATACAAATGAGCTGAATGATCCAACACCAATTGTTGCCAAAGTGACGGTTACCTTATTTCCTTATCAAGGATCTTCCTCAACTCCTACACCTCTGTTTCCAAAAGAAGGACTTCAACAGGTTTCATTTGTAACTCCACCAGTGGCAGCAACCCATTTTAGACAAAAGCGAGAATGGGTTATTGATCCTATACCCATGTCTTATGCTGAGTTGTGCCCACAGCTGCTCAAAATGGGATTGATTGAGTGTCGCAAGCTACCTCATCATTCTGGTGAACTTACCCAAGGTTGGAATCCCTACGCCTACTGTGTTTTTCACTCCGGAGCTCTCAGACGTGATATTAATGATTGTGGGGCGTTCATGCATCAAGTGCAAGATTCGATTGATGAAGGAGCAACTAATTTTGGGATGACTGGGTTGAAAATGTTAAACGTTGGTGCATGTATGAATACAAAGAAGATGGTCAACTCTTCTTCCTCTAGTGTCATTACTCAGGTTGAGTCTTCAAAGGTTATATGTTAGCAACCTTCATTTGTTCCTCGGCCAAATATGGGTAAGAAAGTGCAGTGGCCTATTAGGCGCTCAAAGCAGCATCAACAATAGAATGCTTAACCACAACAAATAACTTATTCACAAAGAATTCGAAAAGCTGATCGTGTTCTTGATCCAATTGCAATAATGTACAGTGCCATGTTGCAACAATTTCTAAGGTTTAATTTAGTGGAGTTGCGGACTTTGGAACCACCAGTCGGGAATCCGCCAAAGGGGTATGATGCGGATGCATGTTGTGAGTTTCATTCAAGTACTTCGGGGAATGCAACAGAGGAATGTGGGGCTCTACAAGTGAAGGTTCATGATCTGATCGGCTCAAAGGTCATCACGCCAGATGGTCATCTTGGGAAGCAAATAAGGATAGACTGGGATTGATGTTTGTAGACCTTAGTTTTCTTTCATGTATTTGGTTACCCTCAGGCTTTTTGAGGGAACTTTTGTTGCTATTCTTATTTGTATTTTGTTGTCGTTTTGTTTTAGTACTTTTTATGACTTTGCTCTTGTGAGCCTTTCCCTATTATAATGTATGGATTTCTGATGCAGTGGTTTTCTTGATTCTCTTCAGAAGGAATTTATGCACTGACACTTGGTTACAAGATGACTTTACGCTGAATATTTTACTTTCAAGGATTCATCTGAGGATGTTCTCTTTCAATAGTTGCGTTTCAAAGCATCTGCATAATATATCATCCTGCATATCATAGCATATTATCTTTGTTTATCAGGTACACGAGCCGTTTCTTATCTCTATTCCATTTCAAGCAACAGTGTTGGCAAAACATAATTAGAATGGCAGATCAGGTACAAGCTGAGCTCGTGGAGTTGAGGGCTTGTATGGAGCAGTTCATGACCCTGATGATGGGGATGGCTTAGAATAAAAAACAACTAAGGTTGATGGTCGAGCGGCAAGAGACTGAGATTCCAGAAGACGATAATCAGAGATATCATAATGGAGCTCCTGGCGGAGACAACGACCGTAATGTTGGCTACATGGATGGTCAAGAGAATCAATTTACTTCGATGAGTAAGGATTTGGATAATCAGAATGCAGTTATGGATAAAAGGTTTGAGGAAATGGTTGAGAAGATAAAGGCTATTGAATCTCAGAACTCTCTAAGTTTTGATGTGACTGACTTGGGTTTAGTGCCCGGGGTCAAAATTCCTCACAAATTCAAGCCTCCGACTTTTGATAAGTACAACAAAAACTCTTGTCCAAAAACTCACATCCAGTCTTACTTTGGGAAGATTTCTTCTCACACAGACGATGAAAAGCTATGAAAGTACTACTTTCAGGACAACATATATGGAGCATCCTTGGGATGGTATATGAATCTGAACAGGACATTTTTCAGAAGCTAGAAGGACTTGGCTGAAGCTTTTGTGAAGCAATACCAGTTTAACCTTGACATGGCGCCTAACCGCATTCAACTCCAGAGCATTTCTCAGAAGAAGTCTGAAAGTTTCAAAGAGTATGCTCAGAGATGGCGAGAAATGGCCATCCGAGTGCAACCTCCACTGCTTGAGAAAGAAATGAATGACATATTCATGGTCACTTTGAAGGGTGTGTTTCTAGATTTTTTAGTTGCTTGTCCATCCACTGGATTTGCTGATATTGTGATAGCCGGTGAGCAAATTGAGAGTTTGCTACAACTTGGAAAGATTCAAGATTATAGTGTGTCAGGTTCAGGCACTAAGAAGCCCTTCTCCCATGGTCATAGAAAGAATGAAGGGGAAGTTGGGGCTACTTTTCATCAACATAGAAAAGGAAGAGGATACCAACCACACCATCATCAGGCAGCTTTTATGGCCACAACCCCAAATAATCACCCTAGACGTCAGACACGACAAGGGAACCTTCAGAAGGGTCAGCAGCAGCAAAGGAGCGAACGTGTTTTTGACCCTTTGCCAATGTCTCATACTGATCTACTTCGGCACTTAGTTCAATTGAATTTGATTGAGTTGCGCAAGCTGTCCCCGGCTCCTATTCCACTACCAGATGTATGGGATGAAAACACCCTTTGTGATTTCCATTCTGGAGCACCAGGACACCATATTGATGGATGTAAAGCTTTTCACCGGAAGGTACAAGATTTGATTGATTCGAAAGCTCTCAACTCTGCTCCAAACAGATAAAGAAGAGGGCATTGTCTTGATCTGAAGCCTATTTATCAGAGTCCATAAAGAAAAGAACTAAAGCAATAAAGCCATAAGTATTCCAATACTCTCAGTAATGATAATCAGTTGTTACCTTCATTGCATTTCTTTCCTATTGAGGGAAACTACGCTTCTCTGATTCTTAATTGGTCTTGGGTCAATGGAGATACGTAGGCAGAAGATCGTCAGGTCTTTGCGAGCAACCTTTTGTGGCAACTTCATCTCTCAGTGTTACTCTCTCCTTCAGACATCTCGTGTCAATGTTCAACGTCAGAGTTTTAAGGTCAGAATGATTGGGAATGAAGTATGGTGCTAGACATGTGGCCATTTAATTGAAGATTGCAAGCTCATGGAAAAGCTACTAATCACTAAAAATATCCAAGACTGAAAAGTCCAAAGGGAGTCAAGTTTCCTCAATGATAGCAATGTTCAGCTTCTTTACTGCATTTTCATTTGTAGCTTTTATCTGTTTGTTTAAAAATCTACATGCATGCATGAAACTTGTTTGATTTTGAATGTTAATCATAATAAAACGCACATGTTTTTCTTGAAGTAATTCATTCATATTCATTCATAATTTTATGTATATGCATTGTAATACCAACTATCATTCTTAAACTCTGTGGTGGAGGATGACGAAATGAAAACACAGAAATCTATGATCGTGTGCTCTTGAATAAGACCTTGTTGATGATGTACATGCTTTGTTTCAAATCCCAAACACCAGAGATATAAGAGAGATAAACCCTTGCTAACCCCTTTGAGCCTTGAAGTAGGAGTTCTTTTCACACGAAAAAAACCTTACATTTAACCCAGGGGCAGGGTAGGTGTCATCTAGTTAGACCGAGCGTTAAGAATTTCACAAAGGAATGTAATTGAAGATTCATTACACTTCATTATACCAAATCAAGAGGTCCAAAGACCGGAAACTACCAGGGTTAGCCCTCATCGACTGAAAAGTGAGACAGTCACAACCCTTTCAAAGCAATCAAGACAAGTAGTGTCACATGATTTGTTAAAAATAAGAATGAAAACGGAAATGAAAAATCCCACTAAGTTGAAACTTGAAAACAAACGACTTAGTGAAAAGCTAGGGCATCCCGCTGGACTCCAATTGCAAAATATTCAAAAGAATCAGTCCAGGAAAAAGTTAGGGATAAGCAAAAGAATGCAAAAGCAAAAAATGAAAAGGATTGCACGAGAAAGATCCTTAAATGAGAACAAAGTCATTTGACCACAGACACAAAAGACAATAGGGGTGACTGCCACTTTAACAACCTCAGTGGTGCTTAAACCGTTAGTGGTAGTGGTTCCTCAACCAAAATGAAACCCTTAGGAAAGGTGAGCGTCTGTGAAAGCTAGCTGAACATAGGACTGAAGGACATCACGAAGAGGGGTGGGTACAAATAAACTTCGAGCCTATATCCTTTGTTTCTATAACCGTAAACCAGGCCACGATACAACCCTCAAAAGTCCTAACTGAAACAAGGTTAATTTGAGAATGTACTACCACGAGATAACATTCCTGACTTCTATAAGTTATGCTAAAAGATCTTCGTTGGTGTTGCATATGCATGTTTTCTTTCAAAAAAATATGTGTTTTTTTAATCTTAACCATTGATTCACTCACGAAGGTTTGCGACATCTTTTCAATAAAAACTTCAAGATTAACATGTGTGTTGCGTTAAAATATTCATTCCCAGAATAAAACATGTTCTGCTTGCATACATTTGTATAGAATCATAGAAATACACATACGGAATTTCAGTCGAGAAGCTTAATCTTGCCAAGTTGAGAAGTTTGAAACTTCTGAAGGACAATCATGTTGAGTTTCCCTTTCCCAAGAAATATTTTAAGTAGGGTTTTCTTCTAACCAGTTGACTTAGGTGAAGCCAGTCCGGGGAAATCATGTTGAGCAACCTCCTCACGATTCAGCCAGTTTGGGGAAATCACTTCGAGATTTCACTCTCTCAAAGAGCAATTAGTTTGAGCATTTCTTCAAAGTACAGTCAGTCAAAGGTGATCACTTCAAGGCTCGTATAGGGGCAAGCCACCCTAATAGCAGGTGAAGTCACTCTCTACAGGCGATTAATCAACTTAGTTTCGGTTTAGGATACTGGGGCATAGTATCTCATCATGATGAGAAATCTTTCATGGATCTTCTTGAGATAATTTCTTTCATAGATCATGCAATCGGGGGTAGTTATGCCAAGATTCAATGTCTTCTATAAGATCCTCTTGAATTGACCTTTGAGTAGTCAACTAGACCAGAAAAGAAAGATGTTACCAGGTGACATTCCCTAAGAAGATTCTTCTCCCCAGTGAGAGATGCCTTGCAACTCTTATCTCCTGCAGAAGGGTGATCCCCCGCACCCCCGGTAGAGTTCAAGATGGAACCTTCCCCTAGCTGAGTTAGAGTAGGGTGGTATCCCCATCAGAACTTCAATTTTAGTTGAACAGTTCTTACCTCCAAGTGGAGTCATCATTTTACAGTAGGTTATTCCCAGCAGACAGATGAATGCTTAATTCCACACAGAGTTTAGAATGGCAGAATTTCGTTCCCCAACAGGATTATTTGATCAAGCATCTCCCCAGCTGAGTTGAAAGATCGTCATTTCCTGCAGAGTTTCATGTTTGGATTTTATCTATCATTGGAATATCCTCCAGCGAGGTCTCTAGTTTATTTTTTGCCAATGTGATAAGTAATGTAGACAATGTTCGCATTCCTCAACCAGAGTCATGTATTGCTAGAGTATCTTGATCTCGTTCCTCAGCAGAATGTTAGTCAAAGTGTTCTCATTCCCAACGGAGTTACAAATTGTATTCTCCCCCTGTAGAGTTATTACTCTCCTCTCAAATCTAGTAATCATGGTTTGATCGCTTTGTCCTATTCAAACGGACCTGTTTTGAATGGATCTCTTGATATCGTTCTCATATCAGATCATTTGATCTCATTCGATTTGGAAATTGCTTGATGTTACTCCTCTTTGTTTGAGTCATAAATCATATGATATTACGTTCTCGTGTTCCTAGTTATGGATTGCTTGATACCATTTCCATGTCATATTTCTTGATCTTTATTGAGTTTTAAATTGCTTGATGTTACTCCTCTTTGTTTGAGTCGTAAATCCCATGATGTCGCGTTCTCATATTCCAGGTTATGGATCGCTTGATGCCATTTCCATGTCAGATCTCTTGATCTTGTTTGAGTTGTAAATCGCTTGATGTTACTCCTCTTTGTTTGAGTCATAAATCCTATGATATTACATTCTCGTGTTCCTGGTTATGGATCGCTTGATACCATTTCCATGTCAAATTGCTTGATCTTGCTTGAGTTTTAAATCGCTTGATGTTACTCCTCTTTGTTTGAGTCGTAAATCCTATGATATTACGTTCTTGTATTCCGGTTATGGATCGCTCGATGCCATTTCCACGTCTGATCGCTTGATCTTATTTGAGTTGTAAATTGCTTGATGTTACTCGTCTTTGTTTGAGTCGTAAATCCTATGATATTACGTTCTCGTATTTCGGTTATGGATCACTCGATACTGTTTCCACGTCTGATCGCTTGATCTTGTTTGAGTTGTAAATCGCTTGATGTTACTTCTCTTTGTTTGAGTCGTAAATCCTATGATATTATGTTCTTATGGTAGCTTTGTATGTCCAATGATACTGCAATACTGTTTCAAGGCCCACATCCTTGGCAAGCCAGTAGTCATCTGGTTCATTATAAAAGACACTTGTTTGAGTCGTAAATCCTATGATTTTACGAGCTCATGTCTCAGATTATAGATCTTTGGATACCATTTCCTGGTGTATTTCAGTTGGTTGTCAACACTTTTGCAAGGCCTACGTCCGTGGCAGGCCAATAGTCTATTGGTTCACTATAAAATACATGTGTTCATTATTACGGGTTACTATTCACAACATCAAGGTTTTCAAGAAGTGTTTTTTTTGGTCGGGTTTATATCCCTTTTCTTCTTCAAATTTTCTGGTTATTTTGGTATTTTGGTCGGGAGTGCAAATTTTCTGATTATTTTGGTATTCAATCATAATTAATCTCGAACGGCCGACAATCGGTGCTCTCATCCTTTTCAGATTAACGGATGTTTGAATAGGGGCAACTGTAACACCCCAAAATTTTCCCTCTCATTTTCATGACATTCAGCATACATTTACATTTGCAAAAATAATAATATAAAAAAAGAGAAGGAATAAAGGAAAAAGAATTTATCATTGAGCATAAGGCATGTGATCAGATGTATCCAGATGGCATTGTCAATTATCAAGCTTCAGAGTCAAAACAAACTCAGAACGGATGACACATATGCATTCTTGAGGTTTCCCACCAAAAGGAGGGAAAAATTCAAAATTTTCTTGTGTTAACCGGTTAACACATCCGTTAATGGGTTAACGCATACGAATTTTGAAAATTCGGCAGATTTTCAGCATGTTTGGTGTTGGCTCTATTTTACATTTTTTGATTTATTTCATTTCAATTAATTATGGAATTATGGAGAAGGATCTAGAATGATTACCAAGCCTAATCCCAAAGCTAGTTCCTAATCACCTTTCTAAGCTAGCTCCAAACCACAATTTTGGACCCCAAACCTAAATGTTATTTATGCTCATTCTCTCTAAACCTCACACACACACGCTCTCATAATTCTCATTTTCACTTCTGAATTTTCAGAGCTTTCTCTCTCTCTCTCTATTTCTCTCTCTATCTCTCTCTCTCTCTCTATCTCTCTCTCTATATATATATATCTATCTATCTATCTCAATTCCCCTTAAAAAAACCTCACACTCAAAGTTCCACTTCTTTGAAGATCATCAAATTTTGCATTGAAATTTGTTGATCTTGGAACTAAACCTTCATCCATTGTCCTCTACACATCCGTTTCTTGTTTTTTTGCTAGTGGTTCAGGTCTGAATTTGTGCTTGGAAGTGCGTTTAGATCTAGATTTTGAATAAAGTTCATCAACTTGCATTTATTTTGCACTGTGTGTGAAGAAGAGCATTGGATCCTTGAAGTTCTCCGCAAGATTCATCAATTTCAGTTTGATCAACACTCACCAAAGCAAATCTCAGCTTTGTAGGTTGTTTAATTTCAGATATACTTATGCTTTTAGCTTATTTGCATGTTTATAATGTAGATCTATAATGTGATTGTGTTGATTGATCGATTTGTGAATTGATTTGCGTGTTGATGTTTGTGGATCAAATGTATACTTGATTATGTTGAATTTGGTATAATTTTCACACACAATTGATTGTTGGAAACTCTAGAGATTATTGAAATAAGCTGTGGTTGGAAGTGCTTTTTCTGCAGGCTATCGTTGTTGTTTGTTCAGTGTCAATCTGTTAACACTTTGGTTAACCGGTTAATACATTGTAATTTTGACAAATTATGCAGGTTTTGGGCGCGTTAACCGATTAACCATTTGGTTAACCGATTAACACTGATGCAGATTGACATTTTTGAGTTTTGTAGGGTTGTTTGCTTGTCATACCTTTTCTAATCATCTTGGATCATTGTGTTATCATTTTAGATGATTATTTAGAGTTGTTTGCATGCTGGTTGATATATGTTTTAATTCCTTCTACGCGTGAACTCGTGCATTTCCGATTTTGACATAACTGATATTTGCATCCATAAAGCTTTGAACATGATGATTATGTGCATGCTAATGTTTTTGCAATTTGCTGGTTATGCATGATATATGTTTGGTACTTTTTGTTTTCGCACGCACACAATTAAATCGGGAGTTTCATAAATGTGATTTTGTGGTGCATTTCAAATTTGTTTGATGCATGTTCATGTTTGTTTGACTTGAGATGTAGTAATAAGTACACATTCCATGGAAAAGTACTTGAATTCACTTTCATGTGCCAAACACAAATAAAAGCTTCTAAGAACCACAAACAAAGAATAATCGTCTCTCATTCGGGAATTCTTTTTTCATCATCTTTACTCATAAGCATTGACATAAGCAGTTCAAGCTTTAAAGAACAAGCCAATTTCCTCCCTAGTTATGGGAACTATGTCAACTCCGATCCTCATTTCTAGATGAGGTACGTAGGCAGCGGGGTAGGGCCCGTTCGAGCAATCTCTTATTTTCCCTATATTTTCCCCATTTCTTTACTTTTCTTATCCAGTTTCAGTATTTCTTTTTGCAGCAAATTTCATTCTTTTACCCTTTGAAACAATTTTTTTTGAAAGCGTGGATCCCGTCGGGTACGGTGGACGATCTGGGGTGCTAATACCTTCCCAGGTCGTAACCGACTCCCGAACCTAGTTTCTTTGGTTCGCAGGACCTTTGTCCTTCTTTACTTTTCTCGGTTTGTGCAACATTACCTTTCCCGTTCCTTAGGGATAAAAAATACATGGTTGGCGAATCTACCCTTCTCCGCGCCACTTTCGCGTTTGTACCAGGATGGAAATCCAGGGAGCGACAGTATGGTCGAAGATGTCGGACACCTTTATGTTGGCATGAGTTCGGTGAAAGTGATGTACTTGGACCTGATATTGTGCAGCAGACGACTGAGATGGTAAAGTTGATTCAAGATAAGATTATAACTTCACATAATATGCAGAAGAGTTACCATGATAAGAGAAGGAAAAACCTTGAATTTCAAGAAGGAGATCACGTGTTTTTTAGGGTTACTCCAGTGACCGGTGTTGGATGAGATTTGAAGTTGAGAAAGCCTACTCATAGATTTATTGGTCCGTACTAGATTTCAGCAAGAGTTGTACTTGTTGCTTATAGAGTGGCGTTGCCACCGCGATTATCAAATTTTCATGATGTATTCCATGTTTCACAACTTCGGAAGTATGTTCCGGATCTGTCACATGTAATACCGATGGATGAAGTTGAGGTAAGATATAATCTTACGGTTGAAGCACTACCAGAATGAATTGATGATCATGAGGAAAAATAGTTGAGAGGCAAGGAGATTGTTATTGTAAAGGTAGTTTGGGGAGGAGCTTCCAGTGGGAACATGACTTGGGAATTGGAGAGAAATATGCGAGAATCTTATCATCCGAACCTATTCGCATGAGGTAAGTTTTCGAGGACGAAAACATTATAAGTGGAGGAGAGTTGTAACTCCCCGATTATTTATTTAATTATTTAATTTGAACTGTTGTGTTTTGGTGTGTGGAAAAAGTATAATTTTATTTAGTATGATATTATTATAAATGAATTATATATATTGAATAATTATAATATTGAAATATAAAGAGAAAAGGGTATAATGGTAAATTGGTGAAGGATAGTGAGGGCGTTATAGGAAATCCTTAGTTGGGGTCTAAGGGTTAAGTTAGGAAATTAGGAAAAAAAATCAGTCGTGTTTTGTGGTCGTGAAGAGGAAGCGTAAACATATAAGAAGGAAGGAGAAAGGGCAAAAGCTTGAAGAGGAATTCGGGCTAGGAGAACGAAATTGCTCATCAAACTAAGGTAAGGGTGGGATTTCTTCATCTCTTAAGGGTTTGATAATAGGAATTTTAGGTATAGTGTTGTTGAGTAGAGAATATGGGGTTGGGTGATTTTAGATGAAATATGTGTTAGGTTGTTAAAAAGATTGTTAACTGTATGATAATTGTACGAAGTAGGTGTTGAATTGTTGAAATTCTGGATTTTTTGGATGAATAAATTGTTGTAGGGTTTTGGCTGTTCGCAAAAGGAGAACTGCAGAAATTATAGTCCTCGCTTAGCGAGTTGCAGCTCACTTAGCGAGCAAGTGAAAACTTTAGAACATTCTTGGCAGAGAGTTGCTCGCTTAACGAGCAAGCCCTTCGCTTAGCGAGACCTGGAGTGAAAACTAAAATGTTTTTATTCGGAAAAATTCTCGAAAATTCATTAATTAATATATTAAGGGATCAAGATCGATGTAGTGTTGTTAGATGTAAGTAGAGATGGATGATGAGCTTAATTCGAAGAATAATAAGCATAACTTGAAATGAACATGAATTGTTATGTACATTTGTTGTTGTTGTTGCTATGTGTGGTTGTTATTGTTACATGACATTGATGTTGATATATGTTAATGTAATTGTTGATGTATGTTCTATTTTTGTTATGTGTTCTCGTTGTCGTTGATATATGTTGTTGTATTCGAAGATGCATGTTATTGATGGTGATTTCATGAAGTAGTTGTTGTAGACATGCATAATTGTCATTGATGGTGCATGGCATGTGCATGGTTGGGAATGGTATACCAAAGCATGGTATGTCCATTCTAATCCCAAAGGGGGTCTGTGTGATATTGATGCGGTCATGAAATTGGGATCATACGTGACCATGAAACAGGGGTCGAGGGTGTGATCAAGAAATAGGGATCATAGTGGATCATGAAAGAGGGGTCAACAGTTCCGAAGGGAACTGGATCTTGAAATAGAGATCGATATATGGTACTACATACATAGAGTTGGTAGAGTCTCATTGCATAATTTGTTGTTGTGTTTATGATGTCAGTAGTATGTTTCAGTGTATTGGTTTAATTGTTGTTTGGTGAGAAATGGTGACTTTTTGGTGATACTTGCGTTTGTTCTTATTATTTTTCTCTTTTGTTGGTGTAAGTATCTCACCCCTTTTGTTTGAATGCTACCCCTATGTTGGTAATGTGCAGGTGATCAGGATTAGTAGAGTGGAGGTCAGTGAAGTTAATGTACTTCACAGTTAGAAGAGTCGGCTCTAATACGTGCTTTGGGGTGTCGGGACAACAATTGTTCTTTCTTTACTTATCTTGGAAAAACATTTTGTAGTTGAATTTTATTTTGTGTTTAATTAAAGTTTTCCGCTGCAAGTAAAAATATTTTGTAAAACGTATCATATTGAGTCGTGTGTTTGTAGTGAATGTGACACTCAAAATGAATGGTGTGTTTTATTTACTCTAATTTTTAATTTAAAATTCATGGGAATATTTTTGGTATTACACTAGATGCAGGTACCACTAAAGGGAATGTAGACATGCAATTGAGAATTTCAATGTGTTCAATCACAAGGTGCAAAATCGTATCGACTCAAAGGTCATCATACCAGACGAACTGCCTATACATTGGAGTCTCTTCTTCAGATTGAGCACCCAGTTTTCAAAGACATCTTCAGAAGCAATAAGTCCAGATGGAGTCATGTCTCCTAAATGATGGAAATTTTCAACTTTTTACTACATTCCTATTTGCAGCATTTATGTTTGATTAAACATTTGTATGTATGCATGAAACTTGTTTGTTTTTTTAATGTCAATCATAATAAAATGCGCATGTTTTTCTTGAAGTAATCCATTCATATTCATTCATAATTTGGTGTATGTGCATTGCAATACCAACCGTCTTGCTTAAACTCTTGAGGGAGGATGATGAAGTGAAAATGCAAAAATCTCTAATTGTGCGCTTTTGAAAAAGACCTTGTTGACGATGTACAAACATTGTTTCAAATCCCAATAAATGGAGACATAAAAGAGATATACCATTGCTAACCCCTTTGATCCTTGAAGTGGGTGTTTCTTTTTGCAAGAAAAAACCCTTACATTTAACCTAGGGGCAGGGTAGGTGTCATCTAGTTGGGTCGAGCGTTCATACTTTCATAAAGGACTATATCTGAGGATCCGTTACATTTCAGTGTACCAAATCAAGAGGTCCAAGCACCAGAAACCACAATGGTTATCCCAATCAAGAGGTCCAAATACTAGAAGTTGTAATGGTTATCCTTCACCGACCAAAGAACGAGGCAGTCACAACCCTCGCAAAGCCATCAAGATAAACAATGTCACATTATTTGTTCAAAAATAAAAGAATCGAAAAAGGAAAAAAGAAATGACAAATCCCACTAAGCCGAATTCAAAAACGAGTGACTTAGGCAAAAGTTAGGGCATCCCCCTGGACACCAATTTCAAAAGAATTGGGTCCGGGAAAAAGTTAGGGATAAACAACAAAAGAATGCAAAAGTTAAAAGTGAAAGGATGACACAAGAAACATCCTTAAGCAAAAAATAAAGGCGTGTGACACAAACATAAAATACAAAAGGGGTGACTGTTACTCCAACAACTTTATTAGTTCTTATGTTGTTAGCATCATTGGGTCCTCAATCATCACAAACCCTTTTGAGAGGAGAGTGCTTGTTTCGAATTAGCTGAACTTAGGACTAAAGAACATCACGAAGAGGGGTGGGTACAAATAAAACTTTGAGTCTAAATCTTTTTTTCTAAAAATCGTAAACCAGGCCACGATACAACCCTTTAAAGTCCTAACTGAAACAAAGTTATTTCGAGAGCATACTACCACAAGACAACGTTTCTGACTCCTATGAGTTGTGCTAAGATCTTTGTTGGTGTTGCATGTGCATGTTTTCTTTCAAAAAATCAATGTCGTATCTTAACCGGTGATTCGCTCACAAAGGTTTGCGACGTCTTTTCGATAAAAACTTCAATATTAACATGTGTGTTACATTAGAATTTTCATTCTTAGAATAAACATTTTCTGCTTGCATACATTTGTTTGACATCAAAGAAGTTCACATATGGAAACTCAGACCAGAAGCTTAGTATTGTTGAGTTGAGAAGTCTAAAAGTCCTGAAGGATAAGAATACAAAGGTGTACTTTCCAAGAAACTCCATTGGGTATGGACTTTCCCAACCAGTTGTGTTAAGAGGTAGCCAATTGTCGCTCCCGGGATTTTCATCCTAGTACAAACGTGAAAGTGGCGCGTAAAAGGTAGAGTCGCCAGCCAGACATTTTTATCCCGAAGGAACGGGAAAGGTAATGCTGCACAAACCTGAGGAAGAAGGAAAGGATAAGGTCATGCGAACCAAAGATCTGGGTTCGGGAGTCAGTTACTACCTGGGAAGGTATTAGCACCCCAGATCGTTCGTCGTACCCGACGGGATCCACGCTTGTTTGTTTGTTTCAAAGGGTAAAAGAATATAATTGTTGCTAAATAAATGAACTGCTAACTGGAATGAGAATGGAAATGAGAAAGGGAATTGGAAAAGAAAATGGAAAATGTAGGGAAAATAAAGAATGTGCTCGAACGGGCCCTACCCCGCTGCCTACGTACCTCATCGGGAAAATGAGGACCAGAGTGGACGTAGTTCGCCTAAATAAGGCGGGAACTATTTGTTTGTGTTTTTTATACGCTGGAATTGTGTATGTCTATGCTCAGGTGTTGCATGCTCGTCTGGTACGAGTGTGTTTACCGTCTTGCATGCGAGACAAGTCGTCGCAAGTTCGCGTTATAAATGAATGAGATGAGAAGAAGATTCCCGCAGGAAAGTCGCTTATTGTTTGTTGTTTGCTTTTTAAGAGTTTTGTATGAATTTGGCACAAGGAAGTGAATTCAAACTCTTTTCCATGGAATGTATACTTCCTACTACATTCCAAGATGGAATAGTAGAATAAGCACACCAAGTAAGGAGAATTTATCCAAGACTTGTTTCCAAGGATTAGGGTCTAAGTTCACTAGCTTGTTGAACTTATTAGATGTTTTTGTAGCTTTGTGAAGAAGTATCTTTTAGATTTTCTTTGTGAAAATAATCTCTTGATCAGACTTGTACATCATGCTAGACAAGTCCATACTATTCCAAGATGGAATGAACATGAGTGCCCCATGGAATAAGGCTATACACAAGAGATTATTTCATGTCTTAATTAAATCTTTTTGATTTTGTTTGGAGATGAGAAAAGAAGACTCAAGAGGCAAAAGGTCAAAGCTAATGGGTGACTAGGACACAACCCTAAGTTATCTTATTATGTACAAGAGGTGGTCCTATGATTTATGAGGTATTCTAAACCTAAGGAAAAGAAAAGCAAGTTAGAGTTCAACTTACTTCCTAAGGAAGTTAAGTTGAATCTAAAGAACAAAAGGGAAGCCTATGAACAAAGCACCAAGTGCTAAGGAAAGCACAATTAAAATGCATAAGAGATAGGAATGATGTAATTCTTACCTTAATATTCTCCCCCTACAAAGCAAATGTTAGCATGATGAAGTAATTTGAACAATTATAACATGGTAAAATTCAATTAAGAACTCACACTAGCTAATAAGAGCACTAATGGACTTCTAAACCTAAAATCAAATTCTAAGGTCTTATACATGTTAGATAACTTCTAAGGGCAGGAGCCAAGTCATATTAAAATTATCTAAAGGGATGAAGTGAATCAAATTCAAACTATGCCCTAAAGTGTTATCAAACCCTAATGAAACCTAAGGATGAATTAAAGGGACACCTAAGTGTTTTATCATGTCAAAATCTCCTAAAATCAAAGATAAGTGTAAAGTCCAGAACTTAAAACTAAATTAAAATGAAGGATGATATTAGATCATATGAAAAAGAAGAGATTCAAGTTAAGGGGATTCAAATATGAGATTGAAAGATGAAAGGATGAACATGGAAACATGATTTTTAGAAGTGAAACAAATGACTTAGAAAGAAAAATAAAAATTGATCAAGGAAGCTTGAACTCCCCATACAAAAACTAGAGGCTTCATAAAAAGTTAGAATGAAAATTTGACTCACAAAATACTCACAAATGAAGTGGTAAGAATGTCTTAAGGCTAAGTGTCACAAATTAGGGTTTTAAGGACCTTTAGGTGACAAATGAAGTTCAATAGAATACAAAAGGGTCTAAACTTGAGGTAAACATATGAAGATGATCACAATACACCTATGAGACACAAAACAATGATATTACAAGGCTATCTTATGTACAAATTGCATTTTGAGAAGCTAAGATGGAAGGATAAGTGAAATTAGGTCAAAATGAAGCATATGTGACTTATGACTCAAGAAAACCCTAAAAATAAAAGGTTAAGACCTAAGGATGGTATTAAACACTTGAAGACATCCAATAGGACCTATTAGACTCAAAATCAAGACCTTAAGGTAATGGCATAAATGCCTTATTCAATTTGGATCAAAGGAAGTAAAGGAAAAGACCAATAATGTTACTTATGACCTAAGAAACTTAGAAAAAATATCAAATGACTATGAAAAATTATGAAACTTGACACTTGGGATCACAATCCAGAAGGTGACTTGTGTCCAAAAAAGCTAACAAAAATTCCTATTTTTAAATGGTCAAATGAAGTGTGGATGAGGTTAGGGTTTATGTGCACACAAGTGAAAGAATAGGATCAAAATATTACTTACCACCTACAAATCAAAAAAAAAAATATTTTTGGGAGGCTTAGGGAGTCCTATGAATAATGCAAAAAGGATGGACCATTTATAATTCATGGTTTTAGAGAACAAAATTGGACAAGAAGATTGGTCAAAAAAGAAGAAAATGGGAAGCAAATTAATTGGGAAATTAATTATGCCTTAAAAAATGGACAAAACGAAAACAAAAATTATGGAAAATTAAAGAAAAATATGAAGATCATGTATGAATTTTCGGGGAATTTTTGGTGACCAAATGGTATTTTTAATAATTGGAAACGAAAACTGAATAAAATGAAATTAAAGAAATTAAAAGAAATAAAAGGATTGGGCCTGGGGGGTGAAAACAAAAAGAAAATGAACTAGTTTGGGCTTGATGCATACGTGCTGGGGGTGTTAAAAGTAACCTGGACTTTTCCTTCATAAGAAAACACACGTGAGTGTCGCTCCCCGGATTTTCATCCCGGTGCAAACACGAACGGTCGGCGAAAGAGAAAGAGGTTGAATTGAATAGAGTCGCCAGCTAGGCATTTTTATCCCGAAGGAAAGGTAATGCTGCATAAACCTGGAAAGAGATGGATAAGACGGTTGCGAACTAGAGAAACTGAGAAAGGGGGTTGGTTACGACCTGGGAAGGTATTAGCGCCCAGATCGTCCTCCGTACTCGACGGGATCCACGCTTACAAGATTGTGTTTAAAAGGGGTAAGTGTATGTGTTATCTGTGTGTAAAAGCTAGTGAAAGAAAATACAGGTGTCAGTGCAAAAAGGTGAATTGCTCAGGAACTGAGGCTTAGAAAAGAATGCTGAAAGAGGGGGATGACAAAGAGACTTTTGTTCGATAACTGTTAAGTTATTCCTGTGTATCCTCTCGTGCAATGAGGAAGTCAGAACACCGTAGTTCGACTAAAAGAGACTGAAAAAAAATTGACTGTGAATTGCTTGCTTGTCTATTCTCAAGTGTATGACCCGTCTGGCTTGGGATGCTAACTGTCTTGCATTAAACGGGAGAAGCAAGTTCTCGTTTGTGAATGAGTGTGATGAGAAAAGAATCCCGGAGGAGACGATTATTGTTTGTTTTTATGTTTTCAGTTTTTTATTGTTTTTGGGGTTTTGCATAAGTTAATGAGCTTAATCCTAAATCAAGGGCTTGTAAACTCATTATATCTTCCCTGATTAGGGATAATGAGCCTACTTAAGTGTGAGATAAGCATCTCAACTTAATTACCATGATGATGTAGGATTAAGATCATTAACCTACTTGTGATTATTTAGATATTTTTGGTTTTTGTTTAGTGTTAAGTAATGAGTTTAATCTCTAATCACAGATTAGTGAACTCATTGCGCCATCCTAATAGAAGGATGATAGATGAGAACACTTAAGCTGAGGAAGATACCTCAACTAAATCCTTGGTTAGGGACTAAATTCATTATATAACAATTCTTTATTAAAGATGGATTTTAATTAAAGGGATGATATTAAGAAGTGGATTTTATGGTTTGTAAGACAACTTGAGGGGGACTTGTCCATTAAACACTAGGGTTAGTCCCTCTTAACAACAAGGAAGAGATAGAACCCTATTGTAAGGCCCAAGTTAAAAGATAAAGTCTTAGTGATTAGTAATATGTTTTGAATAAGAGTTTTAAACAAATTAAAGGTTTAACACTAAGGATTAAAGTTATACATTCCATCCTAAGATAAGGATGCAGTCATAACCCTAATTCCAAAGTCCTAAAGCTTGAAGAGTTTAGTCTCTGATTATTGAGATGAGAAGAGAGACTGAAGGAGACTCAAAGGTAAAAAACTAGGGGGGACTATACACAACGCTAAAAGTTATCATGCTTGGACATCCTATGGTTTGTGAGGCTTAAGAGAAAGGATCTTCAAGGCCACCAAGGAAGAAACAGTTGAAAAGGGAAAGAAGAAGAAGAATAAGTTACTTACTTCCTGAAGAAGATAAGTAACTTAAAAGAAAGAAAGTAGGAAGGAGGGAGCATAAGTGAAGCAAGTTCAATTCAAAGACAAGTAAGCATGCATATGAATAATGAGAAGAGATGGGAGGTGAAGGAAAATCCACCTCCCAGATAACTTACCAAAAGCTCCTGAAATGTTAGTATGAATGCATAAGACATAAAGCAAAAGGAAATGAGATGAAATGAGATGCAAAGACCAAATTCAGAAGTTAATATCCATTGTAAATGGCATATTAAATGATGCAAAGTCATACAAAATGCATATGAATGATCATACAAAGATGAGATGGAAAGGAAGCATGTTTAGAAGCATGAAAGCACATGGATGTTCATGAAATGTAATGGCCGAAAAGCATAGAAAATGAATTAAGAAATGATCAAGCAATGTTCAATAATGTCTTAAGATGTCCAATATGTCATACAAATTCTTAAAATGTCATGGCAAGTTCATATGATGATGATATGCAAAGGAGAATGCAAATGAAGATGCAAGATTAGGGTTTTAAGGCAACATGAGATGCATATGAACAAAATAGAAGCAATCACCATGATAAAAAATTGAAATTGAACCCAAACAAACCCTACTCCTATACAAGATCACACCCGAAAGGAGAAGTTCAGAAACCAATCCTAGTGAAAGTTATGAAATTTCTAAGTTTGCTAGGGTTTTTGGGTGCTTCTAAAGGGAAAATGCAAATCAAATTGAAAATGCAAGATAAAATCATGATATAAATAACCTAGAAACTATATGCAATATGTGGAACAATGCAAGAAGAACCAAGTTCAAACTCATCATGGTTAGGCAAAAATGGATTTTTCAAGTTAGGGTTAGAAAATGTGATTTTTAAGAACCCTAATTCAAAGAAAATTGTGAAAATGTGATCAAACCTAAAAATAAATTTGTATGGTGATTTTGAAAATGTTTATAAATGTATTGGAATGCTTCATGATTTTTTTGATGATTTTTAGAAACCTAAATGCATATTTAATTAATTGAAATCAATTAATTAATTAAATAAAACATTTAAATATTTTAAAAAAAAATTTTAATGCAAAAAATAAAATAAAAAATGTTTTTAGGTTAAGAAAAATATTTGAAACAGAAATGCAAGAAATGATATTTTTTTTTGATGATTTTTGCTATTTTAAATAAAATGAACAAAAGAAATAAAAAGAAAATGAATTAAAATGGATAAAATGCAAAGTATTATGATCCAGTGGCTGAGATTCAAACTGGGGAGGGAAATGTTGACTACGCGCATAATCCTAGGGTCCAGATCAAATCTGGCTAATTGATTTTAATTAAATTAATTAATTTTGGATTAACATTAATGATGCAATCTGGGCCACCCATATACGCGCTAATCCTAAGATCCAAAGGCCCAGATTCAAACTAACTAATTAAACCCTAAACATTTTCAGGTGACCGGAGCAAGCTCTGGTCATCTTCTCCAGCAAGCACCTCACCACAACTTCTTCCCTAGGCTACCCCAGACCCCCAAATTCTCCAGAAACTATTCTCAAACCATTCTAAACAAGATTCAGGCCATGAAAATCATTTATCATGCATCAAAGTGGTGAATCGAAGAAAAACATTTTTAGGTCAAAAATTTCAGAGCAAGCATACATCCTAGTTTCTCAACTATTTTCAAAACAAATCATATCAGCATGATCAGGGAGACACATAGAATCATTTAAGAACTTAAAAGAAAGGTTCTGGAAAATTTGTTCTCGATGGTTACCTGAGATGAAGCTTTCTCAATCTGAGCTTTCTGGACATCTCCTTGATGTTAATCCACCCCAATGAACTCCCTGAAGCTTCTGAAAGGCTTAGAACAAGCTTGTATGGATTGGTTTTAGTGTTTCAGTTCTGATAAATCAGAAATCGTGTTTCTGATTGAGAGGTTTTTAGGCCATGGCAAGGGGTGGGAAATGATCCTTGAGGTATGTGGAGTTGAATGGTGAAAGAAATTTTGAGTTTTGATGACTAGTTTGCGAGAATCGAAGAAGGGAAGTTTTTTGTGATTTTCTTGCAATCTGACTTGTGTTGTGTTTTAGGCTCCAAGATCATATGAAATGAGGTTCATAATGCTTGTATGTGATGTCTTGATTGGTCAGAAGGTTGGTGGTGGTATAGTGTGATTGGTATGGGCAAGTTGCAAAAAAGTCAAAAGTTTTGTAACACAAGCATGGGCCATGGCAGAAGTTGTTTCAAGGGGTGTCTGGCCTCAGCTGAGTTCATGGTTTGTCCTTGGATGAAGTTTATGCAGCTGGCACAAGTGGATGAAGAGTTTCAATAGGTTTTGCAAATTTCCAACTTTGAGAATTTTGTGAAAATGGCTTAATGAAACATACAATCCAAGGCACAATTCTGATCCAAAAGCATTGCACTGTGTTTTTATGATGTTTAGAAGTCAATTAGAGGTCATGAAATGGCTTGAAACTTGATTTTGCAAAAATCCCTCTTTGGCATGAAATTGAAAATTATAGGATTTTTGCCAACTTTGAAAGGCCATATCTTTAGTTCTAGGATGAATCAAGACATGTTCTTGTACTTTTTGAAACTGGGAAGATATAATCTACAACTTTCATGTCCAAGAATTTTTCATTTGAAGCATTTTTGGTCATGAAAGAATAGGTTGAATATCTTTCCCAAAATGGAAAGTTTCCATTACAAGTCATTTCCAAAAATAGCAAGTTTGCATTTGGCTCAAAATTCTTCAATCTTGTGAACTTATAACCACTTCTAAGATCAAATAAAGATCATAGAGACTCAAAATGATGATGATGACCCTTTGGTGTCTTTGATAGAGGCCTCAGATGCCCTGATTTTGACTTTACTTGCTCAAGAAGTTACCCAATGATCAGATGACTTCCACAGTGAATTTCTTCATCAAATTTGGTACATATGATCCTTATAACATATTAAGACCATTAGAAACAAGAATGACCAAAAAAATTGGGATTAAGACCTCTGAAACCAAAACCCTAATTTTAGGTCATCTGTGCATGAAATCTTCAATCTCCCTCTATGCCTTTGCCATACTTTGTGATCTCTTGACTTTTATGAACTTTGGGGAGAATATTATGGTCATGGAACACATATGGACCCTCTTGGTGAGCTTCAAGACCTTTGGGATGGCTCAGATCACTTCTTGGATTGCTCAGATCAGAAACCCTAGATGCAAATGAAATAAACTATGCAGTGTGATATAATATGCTTATGCTAATGCAAAAAATGAAAGATCACAAGCCATGGAGTGAGAAAGAGTGAGGGCAAATTTGGGGTGTTTACAGCTGCCCCTATTCAAGCATGAGTTAGCTATGCAGGATATAAGCGCCTGGCTTAACAGACAAAGAAGATAACTTGTGGTTGAATACCAAAGACAGTCCAAAATTTGCCCTCGCTGGGGAGAAAAAGAAAAGGGATATAAATTATAAAAGGTAGTATAGTATGAGTATTAAATGAAAGCGATGGAGGACGACCATCGTGCAGAGGACGACTGCTGGGGGTAAAACGGTAAACGAAGCAATGACGAGGATGACCATCATGCTGGGAAATAAAGAAACCGCGACGGGGACGACCATCGGGTAAGGCAATAAAATTCTCAAGGGATTGAGACAAGCATATATGGGGTCGACCATCAGGCTTGGAAAGTAAAGTAAACAATGATGAGGACGACTATCAAGCTAAACAGACGAAGGACGATCATCAGGAAAAGTAAAAGGGACCACGACGGGGACGACCATCGGTTTAAAGAATAAATGAAATAATTGATGAGGGATGGTCATCAAAGGTGAAGGACGATCACCTAGCAGGGGACGACCTGCTCTTTATCTCGACATAGGACGAATGCCGGATAGAAAAGGTCAACGATGGGGACGGCCATCGGATAAGCATGATGAAGGACGATCATCAAGAAGTGAAGGATGATCACCTAGTAGGGTACGGATGCTCTTGGGGATTATCGCGACATACGACGAATGCCGGATAAAAAGATCAACGATGGGGACGACCATCGGATAAGCATGATGAAGGCGATCATCATAAGGTGAAGGACGATAACCTAGCAGGGTACGACTGCTCTTGGGGATTATCGCGACATAGGACGAATGCCGGATAGAAAGATCAATAATAGGGACGGTCATTGGATAAGCATGATGAAGGACGATCATCATAAGGTGAAGAACGATCACCTAGCAGGGGACGACTGCTGAAAAATATCACGACATAGGACGAATGCCGGATAGAAAGTTCCAACAATGGGGATTCCACTAGGGAAAGGATGAGGAACGGTCATCCAAAGGTGAAGGACGATCACCTGGTAGGGGATGGCTGCCGAATAGTATCATGACATAGGACGAATGCCGGATAGGAGAAAGTTGTTTTGTTGGCGAATTACTGGGGAATGGTAAATACGGACGAGTGCTTACATCTTTAAAAGGTATAAGTGTCTGACAGTGCGTATAGATCAAAGATGCAGACGAGAATCCTTAGTAACACGATACGGACGAGTATCGGTAGAAACAAACACTGACACATGTTTAAGGGTGATGATACGGACGAGTATCAATCGATTGAGCAAAGAACATGGAGGAGTGTTGAATCTGCTGAGGGGTGATATATACAAGATACGAACGAGTATCGAAGACTTCTGTACAAGTATGCATAAGTATTGATCTGTTGGGGATATATATGCAAGACACTGACGAGTGTTAAAAGATTGAGCAAGGGACACGGACGAGTGTTTTGACCTGCTGGGGAAATATGACACGGACGAGTGTCAGAAGAATATGTACAAGTTATGAACAAATATTTGTATTGAGAATGTAGAAGGTATTCTGGCGACCTTACTGGGGAAAGATGACATGGATGAGTGTCGAAAAGAGCATGTATAAATATAAACAGGTATCTGTGTTTGAGAGTGCAAATGGGGTGTTTTGGCTTTATCTGCAGGGGAAATGACTTTTATACATTTCTGGTGAAGTCATGATGGTATTTGCAGGTGACTGGCTCGAACTTGGCTCATGATCATGTAAATGTTTGATTTTTGCCGTAATGCTCCGTTTTATACGGAATGCTACGCTTATTTTAGGAAAAAATGATGTGAAATGCGATGATTATGCAAATGAGAAACCCGGTCCGAGATCTGGGTCCTGCGGGGAGAAAGATCTCTGGGCGATCTGTCTGGAGGGAAAACTCGATCGGGGAAAGAGATTATTGGCTGATCTGTCCGGAGGGAAGAACTCCGTTGGGGATGAGGAAGTTTCAGCAACTCCGCTGGGGATGTATTTCATGTATTGCTCTATTGGGGAGAGAATGGAAACTCTGTGGGGAAGCAATTCCACCGACTTCGCTGAGGATGAGAGAATGTTGGCAACTCTGATGGGGAATAGAAAGTTTCCTGACCACTTTGCTGGGGGAAAATCGCCAGGCATTGCTCGGGAGACCCCTGCTTGGGGAGGGAGATAACTTCTGGGAAGTAATCTGCTAGGGATTGATGAATTCCTCAAGGGATCCTCTGAGGGATAACAACTCCATGGGGGAATACCTATGTCAAGTAGTCCTGCTGATGATGCGATTGCTGACTTGGCTGAGGATACTATGTTTTATATGCCCCATGCTGTGAAATGGTCTACCTTGAGTACCTACAACCTATTAAGACAAAGGAAACACACAAGTGTCTCGCGGTATCCTCAATCGGATTCCGTCATAGGAGTTAGATTTACCTGAAGGTAACATATTTCCTGCGAGCATTTATTAAAAATGGCTCATATGATTTATGCAAGTGTTGTTCCATGAACTTTTGGACATTTTGCAACCGAAACAAAAAATGTACAAAAACAAAGTGTGACTGGAAATTTTGATTTTATTGATTTGTGTGCCCTGAATAGGCAAGTACAGTCAAAGAAGAGAATCCCCTGAAAGGAGGAGATTGCTGTAAATTGAGAAAATAAAAGTGCTGGCAATGTTAAAGATGACGCTCCAGTGAGCTTCCTTTGCTATGACCCATATGACCTTGACGTTCTTCTTATCTTGCTTTCTGAAGAAGGTTGATTCTGACCGATGCTTTATCCTTTCAAAGCTTGCCATGTTGTGAGTGATACAGACGAATTCAGAATACAATTGTTCACTTATTCCCTGATTTTGCGTGGATCGCCCTTTCGGGTTTTCGATCCACCGGGATACCCATTTTTGCCTGAGCTGTCCGATGTGGCTTTTCAACTCAGCGGGTGTACATTTTTTCCAATTTTTCCCTTATTTTTGCCCGAGTCTTTTATTTTGTTTTTGACTCGCCGGGATGCCCTATTTTTGCCTGGACTTACATTCTGTTTTTAGTTCCAGCGGGTCATTTTATGCGAAGTATTTTTTAACTGCATCTGAATTCACGGGAGATAAGAAATCTTCACCATCCATAGTAGTGAGCATCAGTGCTTCTCTAGAGAAAACTTTCTTTACTATGAATGGGCCTTCGTATTTTGGCGTCCATTTGCCCATGTGGTCTGTATGAGAAGGAAGAAGTCTTTTCAGAACATGCTCTCCCACTTGGTATTCTCGAGGACTGACTTTCTGATCGAAGGCTTTCTTCAGTATCTTTTGATATAACTGCCCATGACAGATAGCTGTTAATCTCTTCTCTTCGATCAGATTCATTTGATTGTATCGATACCAGACCCATTATACTTCATCCAGTTTCACATCCATCATTACCCGTAAGGAGGGTAGTTCAAGTTCTACAGGTAGGACAACTTCCATACCGTACACAAGCTGATAAGGTGTTGCCCCAGTGGATGTTCTGATAGAGGTTTGGTACCCATGCAAGGAAAATAGTAGCATTTCGTGCCAGTCTTTGTAAGTGACTACCATCTTCTGCACAATCTTCTTGATATTTTTGTTTGCGGCCTCAACAGCGCCATTCATCTTTGGTCTGTAAGAAGAAGAGTTGTGATGTTGAATTTTGAAGTCCCGACAAAGTTCTTCCATCATCTTGTTTTTCAAATTGGAACTATTATCAGTAATGATTCGCTCGGGAACTCCATATCGACAGATGATATCTCTTTTCAGAAATCTGGCTACCACTTGTCTGGTGACATTTGCATTTGAAGCTGCTTCAACCCATTTGGTGAAGTAATCAATGGCTACCAGGATGAATCTATGACCATTTGAAGCAGTCGATTCAATCTTTCCAATCATATCAATTCCGCACATGGCAAAGGGCCAATGTGAAGACATTACATTCAGAGGATTCAGAGGCACATGCACTTTATCTACGTAGATCTGGCATTTGTGGTATTTTCTGGCATAAGCACAACAGTCTGCATCCATTGTGATCCAATAGTAACCCGATATTAATAACTTTTTTGCCATTGCAGCTCCTCCGACATGGGTACCGAAAGAACCTTCGTGTACTCCGTGCATCAATAGGCCTGCTTCCTTCTTGTCAACACATCTGAGCAAGACCATGTCGAAGTTTCGCTTGTATAAAGAGCAATCAGCATTGAGGAAGAAAATGTCGGCTAGCCTTCTCAATGTCTTCTTATCATTTGACGATGCCCCAGGTGGGTATGTCTGAGTCTCCAAGAAGCATTTGATGTCATGGAACCATGGCTTGTTGTCATTAACAGTGTCCACAGAGAATACATATGTCGGTCGGTCTAGTCTGGATACCAAAATCCGAGGTACATAATTGGCAGCTTGTACTTTGATCATGGATGAAATGGTAGCCAAAGCGTTTGCAAACTGATTCTCATCTCGAGGGATGTATTCAAGCTTAACTGTTGTGAAGAAGGTCAACAATCTCCTCGTATAGTCACGATAGGGAATCAGATGCTCTTGATGAGTGTACCACTTGTCGTTGGTCTGGTTGATTACCAAAGCAGAATCTCCGAATACATTCAAGGTTTTGATCCTGAGGTCAATGGCTTCCTCAAGACCCATGATACAAGCTTCGTATTCTTCTTCGTTGTTAGTGCAGGTAAAGGTGAGTTTTGCTGAGAAAGGCATATGAACTCCTTTGGGTGTGATAAGTACTGCACCAACCCCACGACCGTTGCAATTAACTGCCCCGTCAAACATCATAGTCCATGCTTATTCTGGGTTAGGCCCTTCAGTGTGAACTGGATCTTCACAATATTTTTCTTTCAAGAACATGATGTCTTCATCAGGGAAGTCAAATCTCATAGGCTGGTAATCATCAATGGGTTGCTCAGCCAGATAGTCGGAAAATACACTGCCCTTGATGGCTTTTTAAGAGGTGTACTGAATGTCATATTCTTTCAGAATCATTTTCCATCTTACAACCCTTCCAGTAAGTGTTGGCTTCTCAAATATGTACTTGACTGGATCCATCTTTGAGATCAACAAGGTAGTATGAGTCAACATATACTATCTTAGTCGGCGAGCAGCCCACGCTAAAGCACAACAAGTTTTCTTGAGCAGTGAATAACGTTGTTCACAGTCGGTAAACTTTTTGCTTAGGTAGTATATTGCATACTCTTTTCGACCAGACTAGTCATGCTGGCCCAACACACACCCTATTGACTCTTCTAATACTGTCAGATACATGATTAGAGGTCTTCCTCAGATTGGAGGCATGAGAATTGGAGGTTCTTGCAGATATTCTTTGATTCTGTCAAAATCTCTCTGGCAATCATCGTTCCACCTGACTGTTTGTTCCTTTCTTAACAAATTGAACAAGGGTTCGCAGGTTGCAATGAGATGAGATATGAACCTTAAAATGTAGTTCAATCTACGTAGGCACCCTCTAACTTCTTTCTCAGTCTTAGGTGCAGGCATATCCTGAATAGCTTTGACTTTGTCGGGATCAACCTCAATTCCCTATTCACTTACAATAAAACCCAGCAGTTTTCCAGAACGTACCCCGAATGTGCATTTGTTGGGGTTCAACTTCAACTGATACTTCCTCAGGCGCTTGAACAATTTCAGCCGATTCACCAGATGATCTTCCTCTATGAGGGACTTGGCAATCATATCATCCATATAGCACTCGATTTCTTTGTGGATCATATCGTGGAATAATGTTACCATAGCCCATTTATAAGTTTCCCCGGCGTTCTTCCGACCAAACAACATTACCTTGTAGCAGAACATGCCCCAAGGCGTGATGAAAGTTGTCTTCTCCATGTCTTCAGGTGACATCTTAATCTGATTGTATCCAGAAAATCCATCCATGAAAGAAAATACCGAGAACTGAGCCGTGTTATCCACCAATACATCAATGTGAGGTAATGAGAAGTCATCTTTCGGGCTTTCTCTATTCAGATCCCAGTAGTCCACACACATACACACCTTGCCATCCTTATTAGGTACGGGTACAATGTTAGCAACCCACGGCGGGTAACTAGTTACAGCGAGAAAACCGGCGTCCCACTGCTTTTGTACTTCTTCTTTTATCTTCATGGCTATATCTGGGCGAGTACGGCGTAGCTTCTGTTTGATTGGAGGACAATCTTCTTTCAATGGCAGTCTGTGCATGACAATATCTATATCCAGACCTAGCATATCTTGATAAGACCAAGCGAACACATCGACATATTCCCGAAGCATACTGATGAGTTGTTCTTTTACTGGAGCTTGCAGACTGACCCCGATCTTCACCTCTTTCACATCTTCCTTGGTACCAAGATTGATGGTCTCAACCTCCTCCTGATGCGGAGTAATCACTTTTTCCTCTTATCTCAACAACCTAGCTAACTCTTCAGGCAACTCATAGTCTTCATCAACCCATTCATCTTCTTGATTAATTGGATTGTCAAAGTCATACAAAGTCATAGCAGTGTTGTTGTCGGTGCAATCTGGAGGATTATCTCTACAAGGGTTGAGATTTGTTCATTTTAGTGATTGTTTTTAATCTTGTTTAGAAGTGTGAATGGAGTTATCATTTTGAAAAACATTGCCATTTATTGCTTTGTGCGAAAATAAAAAAAATGAAAGACAGTGAGCGACAAAAAAGATCGTTTGCAAAAGATGTCCATTTGTTCATTAATCATTCATTTGCACAAAAAATATGGCCCTATTACAAAATGAGTCCTGACACCTTGGGCAAGATGTAGGACTTGATGCATGCTTAAATAGGAAATAATAATTACTCTACAGAAGTAATCCTTATAATTTCTTGGGAAAACCAGTTAAGGACTTGCTGGCCTGGGACCCTTGGACGAATCCAGCTCTCCAGGTAAAAGTCACTTTCAGCCTCGTCTTCCACATTGTTGATAGCATCCAGTCAGCATTCCCCTACTGATAAACTTGGGAGCTTCAGCAACCTCCTCTTGGACCTGTCGGGATGGTTTGTAACCCAACCCGAACTTGTCTTCCTTGACCTGAAGTTGCAGCAACTTGCCCCAGCCCTGGGCATTCCCGTCTTCAACAACCTTCCGAGCTTGCTTATAGGAGGATAGTGAAGTACCAAACACTTCAGCTATTGCTTCATTGACATCGAGGGCCTCAAACCCTTGGCTCATTGTCTCATGAATTTCTCCATCCATCTCAATATACTTATAAGTAGCTAGATGACTAACGAAGATATGCTCCTCCCCACAGATTGTGATGACTTGGCCTTCCCATTCGTATTTTAACTGTTGGTGAAGAGTCGACGTTACAGCGCCAGCGGCATGAATCCATGGCCGACCCAACAAACAGCTATAGGCAGGCTAAATGTCCATCACGTAGAAGATAGTTTTGAAGATCTGTGGGTCAATCACCACAGGCAGCTCAATTTCCCCAAGAACCGATCTTTTAGAACCGTCAAAGGCTCTCACTACCAGGTTACTTGGACGCAGTGCAAGACCATCGTATTCCATCTTGACCAAGGCTTTCTTTGGAAGAACATTGAGAGAAGACCCAATGTCAACCAAGACATGAGAGAGAACATCACCTTTACACTCCAAGGTGATATGTAAAGCCTTATTATGGTTACGGCCCTCCGTAGTTAGATCAGCATCAGTAAAACCTATCCCATGGCTAGTATTTATATTAGAAACCACCGTCTCTAGCTGATAAACTGTAATCTCTTATGGCACGTAAGCTGCGTGCAGGACTCTGAGAAATGCATTCCTTTGAGCTTCAGAACACTTTAGCAGTGATAGAATAGAGATTTTGGAGGGTGTCTGATGGAGCTGGTCCACAGCCTTATAGTCACTCTTCTTGATTATTCTCATGAACTCGTCTACATCCTGGTCAAAGGATGTCTTCTGAGTTTCCTTGGTAATAGGCTCTTCAGGCACCACACTCTTGCCCTTAGCCTTGGCAGCAGCTTCTGCTTCAGCATTAGTTCTTTGGAATTGTGAGGCAAAGAGATGCCCGCTTCGAGTGAAGCCTCCGCCTCCCCCCACATTATCAATTTGTGGTGTAGAAGTGTCAAGAGTGAATTTCTTTCCGTTGCAATACAAATCTGAGCCATAGTGCCAGGGCATGGCACTGCTACTGTCATATGTAACTGGTCCTGGTACCGTGATAGTAACCGCATTGATTGCTGCGGAAGAAGGAATTGAGACAGTCTGAGGTTCATAATAAATTGTGACAGGATGTCTGACCAGAGATGGTGCTGGTGATGAAGGTTGCTGATGTTGATGGAGATGTTGATGTGAATCTGGAACATGGATTGTTGCAGGATCATAGTAAATAGTAACTGTGGAAATGTCTTCATTGATGGTTGTTGTTGTTCTATAAGGATGTGTTGAACTGATGTTTGTTGATGTTGAAGAAGGGATGGTTGTTGATGTTGTAGAAGAATCTGTTGGAATGATTGTTGTTGAAGTTGTAGGAGGAATGGTTGTTGATGTTGTAGGAGCTAGAACTGTTGAAGAGATCTGTAAAGTTCCTTCTTTGATAAGATTGTTGATATCGGTTTTCAAACTTGCACAACCATTGATAGAAATCTTGCAATCTTCGCAGTGGGCCTCACAACCCGGGAACACTTGGAACTTTAAAAGCAGGGCTTTAACCTCGACTAGAGGTGTCTGAATGCTTGCAACACTGTCAATTAGGTTCATTGGTTGATCCTCCTCAATGGAATTTATCCTAGGCCCACCATGGCTAGGCATAGGATTCTTGGTAACACTTAGAGGGGGTGCAAAGTTTAGAGCTTTGGAATCAACTAAATCCTGAACTTTCATGTGTAAGGCTCTGCGCTTTTCTGTTGTATGGCCAGGTGCATTAGAGTGGAAGGCACATCTGGCATTAACATCATAGTTTTTTGGGAGACTCTGGGGATCTGGTGGAGCCAGAGTCCTCAATTCAATCAAATTGAGCTTTAATAACTGTGGAAGTAAGGCAGCATAGGGCATCGGAATGAGATTGATAACCCTGTTGATTTGTGAAGTTCTCGGTTGAAACAGACGTTGTTGCTAATTGTTATTGTTGTAAGATCTCTGTTGAGTAAATGTTGTTGCGGTGGGAAGTGTTGTGGTTGTGGAGGATATTTTTGTTGAGGTGCTGGAGCTGGAATGGTAACAACAGCTACTGATCTTGGCATGTATTGAGGCCTACCTTTGCCCATGTGTACTGAGTTGGCCTCGCCTGTCCTGCGAGGTCCTGAGAAAGGTTTTCTTGTATTGCTGGAATTAGCCCCATTATCTGAAATTTTGCCCATCTTCAAAAGACTCTCAATTCTCTCACCAGCTATAACTACATCCGCAAAGCTGGTGGATGAGAAAGCAGTAAGTCTGTCAATGTATGTTCCTTGCAACGTATTCATAAACATGTCGGCCATCTCTCTCTCAGACATTGGAGGCTGGACAGCAGCAACAAGTTGTCTCCATCTTTGGGAATACTCTCTGAAGCTTTCTCTTGAAGACTGAGACATACCCATCAAGAGGGTTCTGTTGGGAGCCATGTCCAAGTTATATTGATACTGGCGTATGAAAGCTTCAGCCAAATCCTTCCAGTTCCTGACTGTTGCTCTGGACAGGTGAGAATACCATTCACGGGATGCCCCAGTCAGACTGTCTTCGAAGTAGAATATCCATAACTTTTCGTCCATGGTATAAGCTTCCAGTCTCCCCAGAAAGGACTGCATGTGAGTATGTGGACAAGAGGTACCATTATATCTCTCAAATCAAGGAGGCTTGAATTTGTGAGGAATCCTGACTCCCTCTACTAAACCCATGTCCATTACATCAAATCCCAGAGAGTTTTGGGACTCCAAAGATCTCAACTTCTCCGCTATTTCTTCCATACGACGATCATAGGCTTCATCCCCAACACTAATTACTGTAAATTGTTCCTCTTAAGGGTCCTCAAGCAAGGCACGACCTCTAGTGTTTCCTTGGGTATTTCTGATAGCATTGACTTCAGGATTGAGGTGAGGCCCAAACTCTGGCACATCTGTTCGTGGCTGCCCGTGATCATTGTTACTAGTACCTCCTGTACCTGGATGATTCTCTTCTGGAGTTTGCCGCTTGACTAACTGGTTCATCTGAGCCCTCATCTCAGTCCTCTCATTAGCCATCTGAGTTCTTACATCAGTCAAATCTTGTTGAACTTGGTCCATCTGTAAGCTCGGAAGTTTGTTTCTACTAGGATATTGGTGAACTCTATTGATGGGGAAGACCCTCCTACGAGCAATGTTTCCTGAAACACCAGCAAAGTGAGAAAACAACAACCAAAATACCTACAAAACAAAGAATGAGGTTAGTATGCAATGCAGTATGTCTATTTGTCTTCCAAGGGTATCCGGTTTGGTTCTTTGGTTTTGACCTTCCCGACCTCTAGGAACGAAGATGTTGAAGATAAATGAATCCCAAGAGATAATCCCAAGTAATACATAAACCATATTTTACAAATGCAAAAGATACATAGTTTATGATTACAACAAGTTCCCATGGTTGGTCAAAATACAATTAAGTCGAGAAATACAACAAAATCATCATGGAAAATAAAGTACAACCAAAATAAAATACAAGTACAAAGAAATCAAACATCCAACCCAAAGTCATCCTCATTGACTTGCTTCAGGAGAGCATCAGTCACTGGTCCAACTGGATGTTCTGTGATGGTCCTGATAAGAAGGTTCTTGGTGGCAATGGCACTTGTCAACTTCTGGTATTTGTCTTGGTCTTTTGATCTCTTCAACCCCACTGGGAGTTTCAACTCGGAGATTTCCTTCTATGCTGCTAACAAAGCTTCCTGACTCTTCTTCTCATTAGCTTCCAGCTGCTTTATCCTAGCCTGTGTCTTCTGATCTTCTTGCAGACGAGCTTCAGTGATTCTGATCCACCTAGCATGACTTTCCTATAGGTAATGCTCAGCTCTGGTTTTCTGAACCTTAGCTTCTTTGCAAGCGTTCTTCAATATCAACTCCCCTGCTCGGGCCTTTTTGATGTAATCATCTGTCTTCTCAATCTTGGTCATATACTCGATCCGGAGCTTCTCTAACCTATCATTGTCTAGACGACTATCATTCCTCTCCCAGAGGGTCTTCTTTAGAGCTTCAAAAAGTTGAGTATTCCTCTCTTTCAACTTCTCAAACTCCTCTAAACTGACTGTAGCTACAGGCTCTACTGCTGATGGCCCTGGCACATCTTCCAGGGTGAATGGCATGCAGTTGATCTATCCTCTGATACAAGACCAATCAATGTACTGAGCTGAAGCTATGTTGTTGAACTTGCCAAGAATAGCAGCCCCTTTTGTTTGTATGTTATCCCAAGTCTAGGTTGCTTGTCGGATGATGGCATGATTATTCTGAACATTACAGTACAGGGTCTCTGCTAAATCCTTCTCTCTTGGTGGATGTACTAAAGCATATCCCAATTTCCTTTTAAAAAGCAAAGGATTGTAGTTGATGCAACCCTTCACTCCAATAAGAGGTAATTGGGATACTGCCCACAGCTTGTAATTATATCTCCGCCCTTGGTTCTCTGAGTACACCACCTAATGTCTTCTGAAGTGAGAGCAATCATTCTCTTAGCCCAATTTCTTGACTGATGAGAATTCAAGAAAGCTTCTGTCTTTGGTAAGTGTCTCAATAACCAACAGTAGAAGAGAGGTGAACAACATCTGACTAATATTCCCCTCTACTTCTCATTTTTCTGATGCACTAAGTAATAGAAATCTCCTAGCAAGTTAGGAACAGGATTCTTCAGCAGGAAGAGATGGATAGCATTCTTGCTTACAAACTTAGGCTCGTCTGCAAACAAGATGATTCCATATATACTAAGATCCAGGAGAGCACAAACAGTTTCCCACTTCCCAATTGCAGCATGAATGGTGGCATGAGTAATCAAGAAGTCCAAATGGAGGCCTGGGATTCCAGCCTTGGTGGTCATATGCTGATCAATGATAGTTGTAACACCCCATTTTCTAACCGCGAATATAACTGAAATCAGAGTTTATAAAAACTTTCCACAAAACGGGATATCACATTTTCAACTATAAACAAATTTCAACTTAAGGAAGTCATACTTAATACATAGTATTTTTCATAATAACACAACACAACTTCAGTTTACTCAAATAAAACAACTTCATAAAACTTTAAGCAGCGGATTCACATCACAGCTCATAGCATTTTTATTCAATCTAATAACAACTTTAAAATAAGAAATAAGCAACTTTAAGTTCTTCAACTAAATAAAATTTAGCAATAATAAAAGATCAACAAAGACGACACGCGTCAATCCCCCCCGAGTGCTACGTATCAGAGCGACTGACCACTGACTCGACTAATGGTAACCGGCTACTCCTCAGGATTACCTGCACGTTGCCCCATAACGACAACATTCAACAGAAGGGGTGAGTTACAAAATTATAAGTAGTATATGAAAAACAATATAATGACTAAGGATCGTAAACAAACACCACTCACAAATTACATCAAATGTCAACACAACAAATCAACAATAATGCAACTTTAATGAGACTCAACTAATTATGCATGTGGTACCATTCAGAGTAAACTCCCAACTTAAAAATCTGCCAATTTATCGGGCATCAAGGCATAAGCCTTCAACTTTCAACTTTAATTGCCAATCCAGGCCAACGTGGTGTGAGAAATGGCTCCGACAATGCACATGACTTAAATGATATACACGACTTTAAACTCAGACAACATACCAACAAGAACAACACGACCACATTTCCAAATTAATCAACTTATATTCAACTTTGGCTTATAAAGCCTACAACATAATAACTTTAAAACCGCAACCGGAACAACTTACCGATATCAATTGTACCTTTAACACAACTTTACGACGTAATTTCAACGAAAACAACGCATCAAAATCAACAATAATATTACCCGACTTATCCCGATAAATTTCATTAAATTCCGAGGATTTAAGTTTTTCCGCCTAATTCGGCTAAAACAACTAACTCAGCACTGTTTTTAACATTTTGAGGTTAATGCAACCCTTTAATATAATTCTGCCAAAAATTTAGTATTCTAAAATTCCACTATTCCCAAAGTATTAATTAATCTAGATGGAATAAAACTACTAATTAATGTGTGTACTTAATTACATTAAGTTATAATTAATTAATTAAGGAAATGAACACCAACAATTGAAGTGGCTACAGGACCCCAATTGGCCTGCGCCACCTCACGGCCACCACCCACCCGCATGGCCCACGCCATGCTTTACCTATGGCATGCGCCATAGCTTCTTTGATGTATCATGGCCTGCGCCACTTCCTTGCTCTCTCTCATGGCCTGCGCCACCTCAAGGGTATGTGGGGCCCACCCTTACAAAGTTGCCCCTTACTAAGAAATTCCATAACTTTTTCCAATTCATTTTTCCAGCATCCAATTATTCTTAATATAATTCAAATCCATATTCTTTTACCTTTTTCTTTAATTCATTTTTCCAGCATCCAATTATTCTTAATATAATTCAATATATGAATTCAAGTTAAGTTATAATTTATCTATATTCACAAATTCATCAACACTACAACACAACACAACATGAACATAATTTATTGATAAATTTCCATAACCGCCACAACAATCAATGAAGGCATATCAACTTAAACTACCCAATCATAATATTGGATTTCATACCCGATTATAAGAATTGAACCCACCCTTACCTTAGATTGGATTGAAGGTTGCTCTACAGTCGGATTCCGGAAATTTTCTTCTCCTTCCCTCACGTTCGTACAGCAGTTCTACTTCCTCTTTTTCTTCCTTCTTTTTCTAACTTCCCTTTCCTTTTGTTAACCTCCCACCAAATCCACCTAAAACCTTTTTATCCCTTATTTCTCTCCATTAACTCCTTATTTTTCTCCCACTAACAATATTATTAATAACTCTTATTTTTACCTAATAATAATCTTAATAATAATAACAATAATCATAATAATAATAATAATAATAATAATAATAATGACAATAATAATGATAATAGTAATAATAATAATAATAATAATAATGCTAACCATAATAATACCACTTTTACTAATATTATTAGTTACACCCTCTAATTATCCACTATTTTAATTATCCACCCAATAATATTTAAATCAATATCCTCTAATATTATAATTAAATATATATTAACTAACATAGTGTAATTAGTTTTACTCACAAATAATATTCAAAATAAAAACGGAGTGTTACAACTTTCCCCCACTTAGAATATTTTCGTCCTCGAAAATTTACCGGATACGAACTACTCCGGACACACCCTCACAACCAATTAGTCATCTCCCATGTCATGAAAGGCAACATCACAAATAAAAAAAACAACAAACTTTCTTATCAAAGACAACGACAACAAGATGTAATGCCTACACAATGCACTCGACGACTAACTCAAGATACAAAGAATGACCAAGTTAAGAACACACGAGTTCACTATGAACCAGAACACAACACGATCATTACCATTACCATAGGCAATACTCTCCTAATTCCCCATTCTAGGAATTAGCTACTCGCACTCGAACCATCACCATAGGTAACGAGGCAACCACAAAGATAAGAACACAAAATCCCATAACACAACATCGACGTAACCAAACTAATAACATCGCGGTTACCTACGTATGACAAATGCGATACACCACACTTCTACTACACACTATGATTACTAGCACCCATCAGTCTACCAAGTTCACATCAAGCTTTCGACCATCAAGGTCATCTGAAATTCCGAACAAACAGGTATTCTACACTTTTGCAATTATTAAACACTTCGAACCCATATCCATAAAAATAATACCTCAGAATATTCAACACAATTACAACCACAACAATTCTGAATCTTGAATAGGATAAATACTTTCACGAATTCTCGATTATCACCAAACATAAGCTACAACTTTACCATCTTGTATTAACATACTGCCCAAACTCATCTTAAACACATAACACATTGCAACAACATAAGGATACATGTGTCCAATTAATTTCAACAAGAAAGTCATCTTTTCACTACCAGTCCACCCTAAGCAACGACCATCCCTCGCTAAGAGAAAACTGTGAATTCTGCAGAAAACCCAACGATAAAATCCATCTTCTGCTGAGATTTAACACTTTCCAAATAGTTTTTAACACCAATTAACTACAGCTTTTGCATCAATACTCCATACCTAACCTATGCACATTAACCAAGCCAATCTAACAACCAATTCATCAATTCCTACTCATAATAAAACAATTTCTTCATACACCTTCTTCTGAATTAACATAACCAAGTAAACTCATCTTTACTAACCAAAAATCACACTTCTATAACTTAGCATATAACTTCACCTCTTTCAATAATTGTAACTCAATTTTCAAATACTCTATTATCTCTCCTTCTGATTTTATAACTGATCAGAATATCCACAACGAACACCTGTTTTAACTTATCCAAACAAGTATGGAAGATACGATTCATACTCCCTATATACACTTTAAGGCATATTGGCCCCCACTATTCTCTATCTGACATCCTTGGTCAAATCGTGGTCTTGCATTTCCATTCACTTCCTCCTTGGATCATCTCTATAATGCTTCAAGTCTCATTTCAATCAGATTCTTGATCCATCACAAATCAAAACTCGAGTTATCCCGAACACCACTATGAGTTTCCACACTATTCACCGATCAACTCACAATCTCATACTAACATCCTCGAGTCTGCGTTATCTTCTTATATAGGAATCTGCATCAACTAATTAAAATAATCCTTTAGCCCTTGGCTTACTCCAAACAATTCATTGTACATACAATCCTAGTTGGCAAGACACGTCTATTCCATCCAACATGATTCCATCTACTATCAACAAGAGATTAAGGTTGATCAGTCCCTCAATTTGTCAATAGATAGCCAGCAACCATAATGGTGGCATAAATCATCATTACCCAACCACAATAGTGTCCTTTACCTTGTGCTCAAGGTTACCTCAGCATACTACTCTACTAACTCTCTATGGCTTGCAAACGTCTCTTGAATCTAATTATTTCCAACCTCGCCATTTATATACAACGTCCAAGGTCCAACGCATATTCCCTTAATCCCAACTTCATCAATGATACAAAACATCCAAAAATCCAATACACATTTTCTTATATACACACATAGTACCACACAACTTTCAATATCCATCTAACACCGGAGTCGTTACAACAAGTACCATCCAAAACTGTCTGTTCCAATTACAACTTTCATCCAAGTTAAAATATTTAATAACACTAATCAACTTCCATCTTTTCCCCAACATCACCATCTCCTAGAATAGGCACTTTAATTGTCCTCATTCGACACAAATCGTATCTCTATGCATTCTCCGATACCAACATTTTATTATTTAATAACATTTTTATCTTTCCAAATTTTCAGCAACACACGCTCCACTTCGAACACAATTATCTTCTCCAATACAGACCTCCAAATCACAAAATTATATTCTAACATGAATAAAAATTTGTGCAGATTTCAGAACTTCAAGAATCTCTCGAATCCGACTTACGAGTAAAAAGTTATCCCCATCACAATGGGACTGGTCAACAATTTTCGTATGCAGAATTTCCAAAATCAGCAGCAGACCCAACTATTAAAACCTACTTATCTCCCTCATTACAAACCTCCTGAATGCAAATCTTATATGCAAACTGTAGGAAATTTCGTAAGCTTTCCAAATATTCTAGAACCGCTTCAATCCGAATCACGGTTAAAAAGTTATGCCACTTCTCGTGACAGCTGCTCCAAGATTGCAAAAACCTGAATTTTTTTTGAGATTGATGAATGTAAATTCCACCTCTCTCCCTCTTAATTCCATGTTCTACCAAAAATCTTCCTCTACACCTAACTTCGAAATTTACTCGACTTTAATCCACTACACTCAAGGCATAGCAATCTACCGACTTGATCCTTCAACTTAATTCATCAACTTGTCTTTTTATTTGGAATAAATCCTTCTTTCTTAAACAATCTCCATCCATAAATCCACGTACTTCTCAACCCGACCGATATGAATTCATGAATCCATGCTCTCACCGGTCCGCAACAACGTCTCTCCAACAACCTTGCACTCTTGCAATCAACATCAACTTGAACCAACTCCGGCATTCTAACAACAGTCCGGGAGTCAAGTTTCTCCCCCACTTAATTCCAACCAACACCTGTAGACAACGACTAGAAACTAACAAGTACCGATAGTGTTTCACACACATGTCGCGTACTAAGGAATCAACAACGCTAGACAACATTGGCCGGACGGACCGACCTGCTCTGATACCACTAATGTAACACCCCATTTTCTAACCGCGAATATAACTGAAATCAGAGTTTATAAAAACTTTCCACAAAATGGGATATCACATTTTCAACTATAAACAAATTTCAACTTAAGGAAGTCATACTTAATACATAGTATTTTTCATAATAGCACAACACAACTTCAGTTTACTCAAATAAATCAACTTCATAAAACTTTAAGCAGCGGATTCACATCACAGTTCATAACATTTTTATTCAATCTAATAACAACTTCAAAATAAGAAATAAGCAACTTTAAGTTCTTCAACTAAATAAAATTTAGCAATAATAAAAGATCAACAAAGACGACACGCGTCAATCCCCCCCGAGTGCTACGTATCAGAGCGATTGACCACTGACTCGACTAATGGTAACCGGCTACTCCTCAGGATTACCTGCATGTTGCCCAATAAGGACAACATTCAACAGAAGGGGTGAGTTACAATAATTATAAGCAGTATATGAAAAACAATATAATGACTAAGGATCGTAAACAAACACCACTCACAAATTACATCAAATGTCAACACAACAAATCAACAATAATGCAACTTTAATGAGACTCGACTAATTATGCATGTGGTACCATTCAGAGTAAACTCCCAACTTAAAAATCTGCCAATTTATCGGGCATCAAGGCATAAGCCTTCAACTTTCAACTTTAATTGCCAATCCAGGCCAACGTGGTGTGAGCAATGGCTCCGACAATGCACATGACTTAAATGATATACACGACTTTAAACTCAGACAACATACCAACAAGAACAACACGACCACGTTTCCAAATTAATCAACTTATATTCAACTTTGGCTTATAAAGCCTACAACATAATAACTTTAAAACTGTCCGCAACCGGAACAACTTACCAATATCAATTGTACCTGTAACACAACTTTATGACGTAATTTCAACGAAAACAATGCATCAAAATCAACAATAATATTACCCGACTTATCCCGATAAATTTCATTAAATTTCGAGGATTTAAGTTTTTCCACCTAATTCGGCTAAAACAACTAACTCAGCACTGTTTTTAACATTTTGAGGTTAATGCAACCCTTTAATATAATTCTGCCAAAAATTTAGTATTCTAAAAATTCCACTATTCCTAAAGTATTAATTAATCTAGATGGAATAAAACTACTAATTAATGTGTGTACTTAATTACATTAAGTTATAATTAATTAATTAAGGAAATGAACACCAACAATTGAAGTGGCTACAGGACCCCAATTGGCCCGTGCCACCTCACGGCCACCACCCACCCGCATGGCTCACGCCATGCTTTACCTATGGCCTGTGCCATAGCTTCTTTGATGTACCATGGCCTGCGCCACTTCCTTGCTCTCTCTCATGGCCTGCGCCACCTCAAGGGTATGTGGGGCCCACCCTTACAAAGTGGCCCCTTACTAAGAAATTCCATAACTTTTTCCAATTCATTTTTCCAGCATCCAATTATTCTTAATATAATTCAATTCCATATTCTTTTACTTTTTTTTTAATTCATTTTTCCAGCATCTAATTATTCTTAATATAATTCAATATATGAATTCAAGTTTAGTTATAATTTATGTATATTCACAAATTCATCAACACTACAACACAACACAACATGAACATAATTTATTGATAAATTTCCATAACCGCCACAACAATCAATGAAGGCATATCAACTTAAACTACCCAATCATAATATTGTATTTCATACCCGATTATAAGAATTGAACCCACCCTTAGATTGGATTGAAGGTTGCTCTACAGTCGGATTCCGGAAATTTTCTTCTCCTTCCCTCACGTTCGTACAACAGTTCTACTTCCTCTTTTTCTTCCTTCTTTTTCTAACTTCCCTTTCTTTTTGTTAACCTCCCACCAAATCCACCTAAAACCTTTTTATCCCTTATTTCTCTCCATTAACTCCTTATTTTTCTCCCACTAACAATATTATTAATAACTCTTATTTTTACCTAATAATAATCTTAATAATAATAACAATAATAATAATAATAATAATGACAATAATAATAATGATAATAGTAATAATAATAATAATAATGCTAACCATAATAATACCACTTTTACTAATATTATTAGTTACACCCTCTAATTATCCACTATTTTAATTATCCACCCAATAATATTTAAATCAATATCCTCTAATATTATAATTAAATATATATTAACTAACATAGTGTAATTAGTTTTACTCACAAATAATAATCAAAATAAAAACGGAGTGTTACAATAGTGACTTCCAAATGCAGGGCCTTAGCTATGTCTTCATTCCTAGGAGCAGTCATCTCAGGGTTGAAAGAAATACCCCTCCTGATAGGGACACCCAACAACATGGAAAACTCTTCTAACAAAGGACCCATCTGAAAGTCTTGGAAAGTGAAACATCTGAGGGGAGGGTTATAAAACTGAAGGCAAGTGTGGATCATGCTCCTCTGTGATGCATCCAAGTCCATGGTCATGTTTATAATACCACCATAATGTTCCCTGAATAGAGGGACATGATCAGGAGTGATAAGTGTTTGAATCTTCCTGATGCCTGCTAGGGAGGGCTCAAAGAAATGATAAGTAATGTTGCTCTTCCTGGATGAGTCCATACTGACAATGGATGCTAATGAAGATAACTGAGGAGAAATACTGATGAAGACAACTGGAGAATATATCAGCTGAAGAAGATCTCTGAGGAAGATAACTGATGCAGATGGCTGAGCAGAAGAACAGTCAAAACCAAACCAAAGATGATGTGGATACCCTGTAAAACAAATAGACAAATGTTAAAATGATGCAAAATGATGTATGCTGAATGATATGCAAGGGTTTGTGATCAGGTGTTGGATCTTCCATTTGTTTTGATAGGTTCCATGTGTGTTCATAAGTCCAGATGAAGGCTAGAGAACCAGTAACTAGGTGGGGGACTCAAATAAAGAGTTACAAGTCCTGGGTTTCATAGAATCAGTCCAAAATAGTGTGACCTTAAAAACAATATCAGTAACAGGGTATGATGAGGCCAAGGGTTCCTGCAAACCTGTAAACATTCCAACCCACTCACAGGTATTGTTCTAGAACAAGGATCCTCAGACTTGGATCTATTATGAGAAGTGTAAACACTTCTAACCAGGAGGTACAGTGTTTACATTAATCATAAAGGACCCTCCTCTAATTCACCTCAGATGCTGAAGGTTATCTAAAAAAAGGTCATCTAGACTTAGCAGCTTTCCCAGATAGCCCTAGTACTACAGGAAATATGTAGCACTGAGTTCTCAAGAAGAAACCCATGTCTGAACCATGTTTTATATTCCCGCACCAGATCAAAATGGAATGGGAAAGAATATGAAGCCACTCTAATCCTATGTGTCACTCAGGCTCCCGGTGTGGAACCTTCCTCACTGAGATACCCCTCCCACCAAGGCAAAACAACAAATCCAGCACATGATATGATGATAATAATATGAAATGCATAAAAAAGTAAATGAAAGCGATAAATAAATGCAGTAAATAAAGCTATACAGAAATAAATAAATAAAGCAAAAAAATGAAAGCACATCCAGCACATAACACTCCCATAAACACAAATCAAACAAGCGCTAGGAGAAACCCACAAAAAGAACCAGAAGCCCTGGTTACAGGATAAGCATTTCCCCAGCAGAGTCGCCAAGCTGTCGCTCCCCAGATTTTCATCCCGGTACAAACGCGAACGGACGACTAAAGAGAAAGAGGTTGAATTGAATAGAGTCGCTAGCTAGGCATTTTTATCCCAACGTAAAGGTAATGCTACATAAACCTGGAAAGAGATGGATAAGACGGTTGTGAACCAGAGAAACTGAGAAAGGGGGTTGGTTACGACCTAGGAAGGTACTAGCACCCAGATCGTACGTCGTACTCAACAGGATCCACGCTTACAATATTGTGTTTAAAAGGGGTAAGTGGATGTGCTATCTGTGTGCAAAAGCTAAGGAAAGAAAATACAGGTGTCAGTGCAAAAAGGTGAATTGCTCAGGAACTGAGGCTTAGAAAAGAATGCTGAAAGAGGGGGATGACAAAGAGACTTTTGTTCGATAAATGTTAAGTTATGCCTACGTATCCTCTCGTGCAATGAGGAATTCAGAACACCGTAGTTCGACTCAAAGAGATTGAAAATAAATTGACTGTGAACTGCTTGTTTGTCTATGCTCAAATGTATGACTCGCCTGGCTCGGGTGCTAACTGTCTTGCATTAAACGGAAGAAACAAGTTCTTGTTTGTGAATGAGTGTGATGAGAAAAGAATCCCAGAGGAGACGATTATTGTTTGTTTTTGTGTTTTCAGTTTTTTATTGTTTTTGGTGTTTTGCATAAGTTAACGAGCTTAAGCCTAAATCAAGGGCTTGTAAATCCATTATATATTCCCTGATTAGGGATAATGAGCCTAATTAAGTGTGAGATAAGCATCTCAACTTAATTACCATGATGATGTGGGATTAAGATCATTAACCTACTTGTGATTATTTAGATGTTTTTGGTTTTTGTTTAGTGTTAAGTAATGAGTTTAATCTCTAATCACAGATTAGGGAACTCATTACACCATCCTAATAGAAGGATGATAGATGAGAACACTTAAACTGAGGAAGATACCTCAACTTAATCCATGGTTAGGGACTAAATTCATTATTTAACTAGTCTTTATTAAAGATGGATTTTAATTAAAGGGATGAGATTAAGAAGTGGATTTTATGGTTTGTAAGACAACTTTAGGGGGACTTGTCCATTAAACACTAGGGTTAGTCCCTTTTAACCATAAGGAAGAGATAGAACCCTATTGTAAGGCCCAAGTTACAAGATAAAGTCTTAGTGATCAGTAATATGTATTGATTAAGAGGTGTAAAGAAATTAAAGGTTTAACACTAAGGATTAAAGTTATACACTCCATCTTAAGATAAGGATGCAGGCATAACCCTAATTCCAAAGTCCTAAAGCTTTAAGAGTTTAGTCTCTGATTATTGAGATGAGAAGAGAGAATTAAGGAGTCTAAAAGGTAAAAGACTATGGGGGACTATACACAACCCTAAACATTATCATGCTTGGACATCCTATGGTTTGTGAGGCTTAAGAGAAAGGATCTTTAAGGCCACCAAGGAAGAAACAGATGAAAAGAGAAAGGAGAAGAAGAAGAATAAGTTACTTACTTCCTGAAGAAGATAAGTAACTTAAAAGAAAGAAAGTAGGAAGGAGGGAGCATAAGTGAAGCAAGTTAACTTCAAATATAAGTAAGAATTCATATGAATGATTTGAAGAGGTGGGAGGTGAAGGCAAATCCACCTCCCAGATAACTTACCAAAAGCTCTTGAAATGTTAGTATGAATGCATAAGACATAAAGCAAAAGGAAATGAGATGAAATGAGATGCAAAGACCAAAGTCAGAAGTGAATATGCATTGTAAATGTCATATGAAATGATTCAAAGTCATACAAAAGGAATATGAATGATCATACAAAGATGAGATGCAAAGGAAGCATGTTTAGAAGCATGAAAACACATGGATGTTCATGAAATGTAATGGATGCAAAGCATAGAAAATGAATGAAGAAATGATCCAGCAATGTTCAAGCGTGTCTTAAGATGTCCAATATGTCATACAAATGCTTGAAATGTCATGGCAAGTTCATATGATGATGATATGCAAAGGAGAATGCAAATGAAGATGCAAGATTAGGGTTTTAAGGCAACATGTGATGCATATGAACAAAACAGAAGCAATAACCATGATAAAAAAATTTAAATTGAAGTCAAACAAACCCTAAGCCTATACAAGATCACACCCCAAAGGAGAAGGTCAAAAACCAATCCTAGTGAAAGTTATGAAATTTCTAAGTTTGCTTGGGTTTTTGGGTGCTTCTAAAGGGAAAATGCAAATCAAATTGAAAATGCAAGATAAAATCATGAGATAAATAATCTAGAAACTATATGCAATATATGGAACAATGCAAGAAGAACCAAGTTCAAACTCATCATGGTTAGTAAGAAATGGATTTTTCAAGTTAGGGTTAGAAAATATGATTTTTAAGAACCCTAATTCAAAGAAAATTGTGAAAATGTGATCAAACTTAAAAATAAATTTGTATGGTGAGTTTGAAAATGTTTCTAAATGTATTAGAATGCTTCATGAATTTTTTGGTGATTTTTAGAAACCTAAATGCATATTTAATTAATTAAAATCAATTAATTAATTAAATATAACATTTAAATATTTTAAAAATACTTTTTTAATGCAAAAATAAAAATAAAAATGTTTTTAGGTTAAGAAAAATATTTGAAACAGAAATGCAAGAAATAATATTTTTTGATGATTTTTGCTATTTTAAATAAAATGAACAAAAGAAATAAAAAGAAAATGAATTAAAATGGATAAAATGCAAAGTATGATGATCCAGTGGCTGAGATTCAAACTGGGGAGGGAAATGTTGACTGCGCGCGTAATCCTAGGGTCCAGATCAAATCTGGCTAATTGATTTTAAGTAAATTAATTAATTATGGATTAACATTATTGATGCAATCTGGGCCACCCAAATACGCGCTAACCCTAAGATCCAAAGGCCCAGATTCAAACTGACTAATTAAACCCTAAACATTTTCAGGTGACCGGAGCAAGCTCCAGTCATCTTCTCCGGTGAGCACCTCACCTCAACTTCTTCCCTAGGTTACCCCAGACCCCTAAATTCTCTAGAAACAATCCCCAAACCATTCTAAACAAGATTCAGGCCATGAAAATCATTTATCATGCATCAAAGTGGTGAATTGAAGAAAAACATTTTTAGTTAAAAAATTTCAGAGCAAGCATACATCCTGGTTTCTCAACAATTTTCAAAACAAATCATATCAGCATGATTAGGGAGACACATAGAATCATTTAAGAACTTAAAAGAAAGGTTTTGGAAAATTTGTTCTTGATGGTTACCTGAGATGAAGCTTTCTCAATCTGAGCTTTCTGGACCTCTCCTTGATGCTAATCCACCCCAATGAACTCCCTGAAGCTTCTTAAAGGCTTAGAACAAGCTTGTATGGCTTGGTTTTAGTGTTTCAGTTCTGATAACTCAAAAATCGTGTTTCTGATTGAGAGGTTTTTAGGCCATGGCAAGGGGTGGGAAATGATCCTTGAGGTATGTGGAGTTGAATGGTGAAAGAAATTTTAAGTTTTATGGCTAGTTTGAGAGAATCGAAGAAGGGAAGTTTTTTATGATTTTCTTGCAATCTGACTTATGTTGTGTTTTAGGCTCCAAGATCATATGAAATGAGGTCCATAATGCTTGTATGTGATGTCTTGATTGGTCAAAAGGTTGTGGTGGCATAGTGTGATTGGTATGGGCAAGTTGCAAAAAAGTCAAATGTTTTGTACCACAAGCATGGGCCATGGCAGAAGCTGTTTCAAGGGGTGTCTGGCCTCAGCTGAGTTCATGGATGGCCCTTGGATGAAGTTTATGCAGCTGGCACAAGTGGATGAAGAGTTTCAATAGGTTTTGCAAATTTCCAACTTTGAGAATTTTGTGAAAATGGCTTAATGAAACTTGCAATCCAAGGCACAATTCTGGTCCAAATGCATTGCACTATGTTTTTATGATGTTTGAAACTTGATTTTGCAAAAATCCCTCTTTGGCATGAACTTGAAAATTATAGGATTTTTTCCAACTTTGAAAGGCCATATCTTGAGTTCTAGAATGAATCAAGACATGTTCTTGTACTTTTTGAAACTGGGAAGACATAATCTACAACTTTCATGTCCAAGAATTTTTCATTTGAAGCATTTTTGGTCATGAAAGAATAGGTTGAATATCATTCCCAAAATGGAAAGTTTCCATTACAAGTCATTTCCAAAAATAGCAAGTTTGCATTTGACTCAAAATTCTTCAATGTTGTGAACTTCCAACCACTTATAAGATCAAATAAAGATTATAGAGACTCAAAATGATGATGATGACCCTTTGGTGTCCTTGATAGAGGCCTCAGATGCTCTAATTTTGACTTACTTGCTCAAGAAGTTACCCAATGATCAGATGACTTCCACAGTGAATTTCTTCATCAAATTTGGTACATATGATCCTTATAACATATTAAGACCATTAGAAACAAGAATTACCAAAAAAATTGGGATTAAGGCCTCTGAAACCAAAACCCTAATTTTAGGTCATCTGTGTAGGAAATCTTTAATCTGCCTCTATGCCTTTGCCATACTTTATGATCTCTTGACTTTTATGAACTTTGGGGAGCGTATTATGGTCATGGAACACATATGGACCCTCTTGGTGAGTTTCAAGACCTTTGGGATGGCTTAGATAACTTCTTGGATTGCTCAGATCACAAACCCTAGATGTAGATGAAATAAACTATACAGTGGGATATGATATGCTTATGCTAATTCAAAAATGAAAGATCACAAGACATGGTGTGAGAAAGAGTGAGGGAAAATTTGGGGTGTTTATAGTGAGTGGCATGTGTTTTTTTATTTGCTGGCTTGATCATGACCATTGGATTGAAATGATATCAACAGATACGACTTAAAGTTACACAAAAATTAGGGCACATTGTTCAGGTGACCGAAGCTATTCTCCGGTCATCTGCCACCTAGGGTTTATTCAAACCACCATGAAAATGAAAAGTAAAGCCATAGAAAGGTTTGCCTCACTACACTGATCAATAATCTAGCATTATGTAATACTTAGGGTTCATGAGTATTGCAAATCGAAGCATACAAATACCAACCTGAAAACTGCAACTAAGCACCTAATGTGCATATCAACTAGCCAGTGGATTCAATGCTTCTATAAAGCCTCAAACATCTCAAAACTACCAAAACAACAATGAAACCACACAATTGAGAACAGAGATGATCAGTGGATGAGGCTTAGCTTGTGCTGATGAAGATGGAAAAGAATTGAGAGCAAAATGCAGGTGAAGTTCTTCAATATGCAGAGAGAAAAAATGAGAGGAATTTGGAAGTGTGATTCGAGCAAAATGATTGTGGTTAATGTGATTCAGTTAGAGAAGCTCTTATATATGTGATGTTAAGCTTCTAACCACTGCAGTTAACAGTTGGAACCCTAGTTAACTGAGCCAAGTTAGTTATGGTTGAGTTGAAGTTTATTGAAGTGAGTTGGAGTGAGTGGAATGTGAGGGGAAGCAAATGGTTTAAAGCTGAATCTGTTTGCCTCGAGTGTGATCCCATGTGATGAAGATCATGCTAATTATAATGAGCTTGAGGGTGGTAATGAAGCTGAGATCATAATGACAATATACTCTCATTTTGCTTGGATTCTCACTAGTGTGCATAGCAGCTATTATGTATGGGCCTACACATGATCCTCTGAACTTGTTTGTATGCCCTGCAATTTGGTATCAACATGTTAACTAAGGTGTATGGGTTGAGTGAACTTAGAAACATCTCACAATATAATGACTTATGCAGCAAGGAAACCAGTTTGATGTGATGAACTTCCATTGATGATTTCTTCCAATTCAAGTCACCAAACCAAGGCATTCTTGTACTAATATTGAAGAGGATGTGGCATACAACAAGTTTGATGTTCAATCAATTATGTAACCATGCCTCTAAGTACTTTAAATTGGTGCATGAACACTAAGTCATAAAGCTGCACACTTGGGCCTGAAGAAAGTTGGCATGCCTGGGCAACAAGCCTATGGAAGATCAGTTTGAACTAGCTTGCTTTGACCCTCAATAACTCTCCAACTAATGGCCAAATGAAAACACCTTAAACATCAAAGTTGTTGGAAATATGTAAATGAACAACTTTGAAGTTCAAAGAAATTACATTTGAAGTGTTTTTGATGGAGAAAAATGACTTGCCTTTTTGCACAAGACCTGTTTGATAAAATTCCAGGCAAGGCGCGCGTGCAGGCTAGCAGGCTGCCTCGCCCATGACTTGTTTTTTGCCTTGTTTTGCCCAATCTTTGCATAATCATATCTCTCTCAATTTTAATGCTATGAGTGAGTTTCACATATGGAATTAAAGCTTAAGATGCCCTCTTTAATTGGATCAAGGTAGAATTTTCATAGCCCTTGTATTTTGGGAGAAGGCCTCTCTTGAAGTGGCTGCAAAAATGGCCAAAACTTGCCATTTTTGGAAACCCTATTTTTCCAAAAATGGTAAGTTTTGGTTTTCTTGATTTCTCTTGATTCCTCCTTCATTTCTTGATCAAATTCGAACCATAGGATCCTTGTAACCCTAATTTCATGATTTTGACCTCAAAAAGTATGGAGTTGACTTTTTCCTCCGCATGGTTGACTTTCCCAAATTCCTTGATTTTTAATCATCTGGCCAATTGAACCTCTTCCAAAATGATTCCATGGATGAAATTTCTACCATTGGCACTTGACATCATGTAGAAAGCAATAGAATCAGCCTTGGATCAAAATTTCATTGAGAAGCCCAGTAGAATAGAAACCCTAATTTGGCCCTTTTTCATCAGGAGATGTTGCACTGCCTACCTCCTTTGATCAATTCAATTATTTTCAAGACTTGTGGCTTCAAATGAAGACTTGTGGGATGTTGTGAACCCTTTGCACAAGGTTTAGAAGCTTCGTGGATCCTTGGTTGTCTTTGCATAGCCTTCAATTGCTCCAATCAATGATTGCATACCTATGCCTCAACTATGATGATGATGCAATGTTTTTTATTGCTACATGAATTTGTTTATGCTAAATGCTATGCAAAATGTTGAGAAAATGAGAGGGAAAATTTTGAGGTATTACACCAATCTGGGGCAATCAGGTCAAGCAATATCTCTAAAATTCAGCCAAACTGAGGCAATCACTTCGAGATTCAAATCTCTCCAAAAACAATTAGTGTGAGTATTCCTTCAAAGATCAGTCAGTCAAGGGAAAAACTACTAAGAGACTCGTACTGGGGCAGGCCACTCCAATAGCACGAGAAGTCACTCTTTCTCGAAGACGGGAAATCAGAAGCACATATCCAAGGTTCAGATACTAGGGCAGAATATCTCACAGTGATTCGAGGTTTTTCATGAATCCTTGCGAGGCAAATTCTTTCATAGACTAGGCAGTCTCAGGCAGTTATATCAAGATCCTATGAATCTCTTCAAGAGTTTGAATACACGGAGGTATTTCAGATTCCAAGGTTATCTGTAAAATCCTCTTGAGATATTTCCTTCTGACGAATCCCCTAATTTGAGGCGAGTTGAAAATTGCAAGGAACCATTATTCACTCATGCAGTCGATCAGCCCAGAGGTTGAAAGACAGAATCATTTGTCAACACAAAGCATCATAGAGATATGTTCCTCATCAGATTCTGTACAGATCTCAATCATTAACAAGTATTTTTCAGAGCAAGGTTTTAAAGGGCGAGAGTCCCCAAGCAGAGGGTATTCTTACCAAATAGGTGTTTTCTATCTTCTCTCCCCAACAAGAGACGCCTTGTTTGTTTCTGACAAATGGTGGCTAATACATATCAATTCACCCCTATTGGGGTCTAAGGTTATTTGTTCACATACAAGTCATACCATCTTCAAACAAAGCATTGGTATGCAATCACCAACTAGTTTTGCAACACTCATCTGTTTTGGCCTTCTGCTTATGACACTCGTCTGTGTTTGACTTTGTATCATGTGGATACTCGTCTATATCATATTTAATACTGTTTTATGTTAGCATGTGTTTTCAAACACTCCTCTGTGTTTGATCTTTAAATCTTTTGATTGTCGTATGTGTCAACCTTTTGGTTCACTCACTCGTTTGTGTTTAAACATTTCGATACTCGTCCATATCATCTTTAACAATTGTCCATGTTAGCCTGTTGTTTTAGAGACTTGGTTGTGTTTGATTCTACTTTATTGATACTCGTCTATATCATCATTCATTCACTAGTTTGTGTTTGATATTATCCTTTAATACTCGTTTGTATCATTTTTAACACTCGTTTGTGTTAGCATGTTGTTTCAGACACTCGTTTATGTTTGATTCTACTATGTTGATACTCATATGTATCATCATTCATTAACTCGTTTGTGTTTGATATTATCCTTTGATACTCGTCTGTATAATTTTTCACACTCGTTTGTGTTAGCCCTTTGTTTCAGACACTCTTCTGTGTTCGATATTATCTCTGATACTCATTTGTATCATCATTCAGACACTCGTCTATGTTTGATATTATCTCTGATACTCATCTGTATCATCGTTCATTCACTCGTTTGTGTTTTATATTATCTCTAATACTCATCTGTATCATCCTTCATTCACTCTTCTGTGTTTGATATTATCTTTTATACTCGTTTGTATCGCTCTTCAACACTCATATGTGTTAAACTTTTGTTTCAGACAGTTCTTTGTGTTTGATATTACTTTGTGTTACTCGTTTGTATCATTTTTTCAATAATTCATTTGTGGTAGATTTTCTTCACCTTTGTGATGCTCATTTGATCGCTCGTTTGTGGTTGATTCCCTGCCTTTGTGATACTCATTTGTATCATTTTTCAATCACTCGTTTGTGGTTGATTTTCTTCACCTTTGTGTCGCTCCCCGGATTTCCATCCTGGTACAAACGCGAAGGGACGGGAATGGTAATGTTGCACAAAACAGAAGAAAGAAGAGGAAAAACACGGGTCCTGCGAACCAAAGAGACTGAGTTCAGGAGTCGGTTACGACCTGGGAAGGTATTAGCACCCAGATCATCCGCCGTACCCGACGGGATCCACGCTTGCAAAGAAAACTGTTTCAAAGGGTGAGGGGATGAAAGCTGCTGCTAAAGGAAAGGAACTGGAAATGGAAAAGAAAACTGAGAAAGGAACTGAATAAGAAATGAAAAGGAAAAATGTAGGTAAAATAAAGATTGTGCTCGAACGGGCCCTACCCCGCTGCCTACGTACCTCATCTGGACAATGAGGATCAGAGTCGCCGTAGTTCCCCTGACTAGGGATAGAAAAGATTGCTTGTATCTTAAGGCTTGAACTGCTTATGTCAATGCTCAGGTGTTGCAGGCTCGGACGACGAGTGCGTAATCGTCTTGCAAAGTGTCAAGAAGAAGCAAGTTCGCGGACGGAGCGAAGGAGATGAGAAAAGAATTCCAGAAGGAAAGACGCTTATTGTTGGTTTGTATTTTTTATGAGTTTTCTGTTTTGAAGTTTGCATAGGTAAGTATACCTAAGTCTTACTCACTGGGATGTGTACGTCTCACATCATCCCGAAATGGAATGCGCAAGAGGCACACCTATCTATGGAGGAAATCCCCAAATCTAGTCCCATAAATGAAGGCTCAGACACACTGACCTACTGGCATTTATTAAGTATTTTTGTGATTTTTGGTTAAGAACTGTTTTTTATGCTTTTCTTTGTGAGGTAATCTCATGCTAAGACCTATCCACCACGAGGGATAACTTACACCTCACCCCGAAACGGAACGCGTGCAAGTATCTCATAGCAAAGTCTCGTGTCACATGAGAAAACTCAACCTTTATTAAAGTGAATTAAAATTAAGTTTGAAGATGAGAAGAGAAAGAGAGCACCAAAAGAATCTCAAAGGTAAAAATCTAATGGGGGACTAAGAATCCTAAATGTTGTCATGCATAGAAAATCCTAGGTTAGTGAGGTTTGAATTATATCCTAATGAAGGAGAAGGAAAGAAAAGAAGAAGAAGAAGAAGAAAAAGAAAAAGAAGAGAAGAAGGAAGTAAGGCCTAAGCCCAACAATCACAAGGTTAGAACAAATAATGATAAGAAGAGAATAGATAAGATTTGGAGATGTGGGAATCACATCCACACCTCTCACTTACCAAAGCCCTTGAAATGGTTAGTGATACAAGCATAAAAGCAATACAAGATGAACATAATACCATACCAAAACCATACAACCAGAAGTGAATTCATGCACATAAACATCCAATGCAAATACAAGTCACAAGAATGAGAAGAGAACCACACAACCACACATGAAGCAACATGAATTACCATGGCAAAACAAAAGAAAACTTGAGAAGATGCAAAGCAAAATAAGCAAATTACAAACTCAAGGTGCAAGACCAGAACCCTAACCATGTTAGAAAAGTGCCTAAGAAGCATGTGAGATGAAGAGAAGAGGGGCACAAAGTCAAGTGGTAACATCATGAGAAGAAAGAAGCAAAGGAAGTGCATATGAATGAAAAGACTTCAAAGGCAACCACACACAAAATTCCTAAGACACAAACCACAACCCAAGATCAGAGAGGTATCATCATCCTAATAAGGCTCTAAACAAGTTGAAGAAGTTGGCACAAGTGCCTTTCTAAGCTAAGAAGAGAACAAATGATCCAAAGGAGACAAAATGGGACAAGTCAAGAACAAAAATTCAAATCAAATCAAGTGAGCATTCAAAAATTCCACAACCTTGCACAAATGATCTTCAATCAAACCAAAACAACAAGCCAAAAAGAGGGAATGAAATTCAGAAGCTAAACAAGTTAAATGAGAGGTCAAACAAGGATTAGGGTTATATGGCTTCACTCACAAGTTAAGGACCAAAATCAATTAATCAAGATTCTAAAAATCAGAACAAAAATCACCAATAAACTACAATCTATCATGAATCCAGAGCAAAACGAATCATCCAAAAATTAAAAACAATGACCAAAATAGAAAATGGACAAGTTAGCATGGTTCAAAATGAAATAAAATGAATTAATTAAAAGGATCTCAAAATTGAATCGAAGAGAAATAGTTTAGATATCAAAATTTCAGATCCTCATCCTGCATTCATTTCAACACCATTTCAAAATCTAAACACATCACTAGACTCAGGATAACACACAGATCATAATGCACACCTCTAAAACAAAATCTGGAAAAATAAATTAGGGAGCTCACCTGAAGTTGAATCTCCTCAAATCCTTCAAGAAAACCCTCAGCCACGTGCAGATCTCCTCCTTAACTTCTCTGTTTGCAAAATAAATGCTAACAGAGCTTTAGATCTCCTTGAATTGTGAGTTTCAACCACTCCTGCTTCAGAATGGCATAGTATGAAATCCTATCTTCCAGGTTAAAATGATGGAGGATTTGTGATCCTTACACTCTAAGGATGATGGATATGCAAATAGTTTTGACAATGAGTGAGGGAGATGAAAGCTTCAAAGAGAAATGTAGCAATGCAAGAAAGTTGGATTTGAGAAAATGAGAGAGAGTCTTGCTGCATTTAGGGCATGCTTAGCATATATATGAGGTGTTTATCCTACTTATTAGGGTTTGCATTGAGTAGTGGCATGAGGAGTGTGAGAGGGACCAATTTGCAAAATTGCATGAAAAGGAATAATTGGTGATTTGCTCGTGCACTTCATTCCACTTTGCACATGCTGATCTCATTTGGTTCACTCATTAACAATTGCATTAAATCCTGGCCCTTGGATGAGTGTATCATGCTTTTCCCATGACTTTGCAAAAATTGCATTTTATGAAATGTCATGCACTCATGCACGAAATTGCTTGCTTCCTTGGGCAAAAAGCCTTCTCATACATTGCCTTGAAACACTATGACATTATTTTGTTCATAACATCACTTGAAAGTAAGTTAAATGAGTTTTTGCATTTGTGAAGAACTTGAAAACCATGTAGTGCCCTAAAAAGCCATCAACTTTCGAAGGGCTTTCCTCCTTAACCATGAAGGATATGAAAATGCTCTTGTACTTTTTAAAAATGGGAGGCTTTAATCTTCAAATTTCATGTTTGGTTGTGATCCATTTGAGGCTTTTTTCACCAAGTTATGCTTACTTGAAAATTAGGGCAAAATGTTACTAAAAATGGAAATTCTCATTACCAAACTTATGCCAATTTTGCAAAACATCTCAAAACCTCATGATTCTTGATTTTTGACTTTGCTAAACCTCTTCTAAGGTTATAAGAACATCCCTTGGCATGAAAACTAGGGTTGGACCCTTTGAAATCTCACAGTTGACTTTTAGAATGCACAGTTGACTAATTTCTTCATTTACAAGCAACTGAAGAAATACTTGACTTCCACAAGGAATTTTCTCACCAAATTTCATCCCTAGGATCCCCTTAGCATATGAGAGACTTTTCCCAAATGAAATGGCCAAAGTCATAAGGTTTTCATGCTTGAAAATCAAACCCTAATTTGGGATCATTGTGTAGGAGCTTTGCCCTAGCTTGAATTCCCTGATGATCTTCCAACCTCCTGGGGTTTTGTGAATGATCTTAAGCTTGTGAATGCAATGTAGACTCCCTATACGACTTGAGAAAATCCATTGGGCCTCTTGTTATAGCTTGTGATGCTTCAAAACCCTCCACAGATGATCATATGCCTAATTCCAGGTCATGAGAATGTTATGCCTCATCTTTCCATGATAAGATGCCAAGAATATGATATGCTCGTGATGAATATGATGTGATATGATGCTTAAAAAGAAGAGGGCAAATTTGGGGTGTTACAGCTGCCCATATTCAAGCAACTGTTAATCTGGAAAGGACAGTAGCACGGGCTATCGACCGTTCAAGATAAACTGTGGTTGAATACCAAGAAGACCTGAAATTTGCACTCTGGTGGCGAATGCAAAAAAACTGGGAAATAAACCCAACCAAATGACACTTTGGTGACTGAAGTGAAGAAAAAGCGGACGAGCTCCTTCCAAGTTGAAACTGTTATTTGGAATCAGAATACTTTGACAGACGAGTCTTTTTCGAACAATCCTGTTACGCCAGGAACTGGACATACGAGCCCTTACATACTTTGCATATGACTTGAGACAGACGAATTTCCTTCGGATATACCTATTATGCCAAGACCGGCGATGCATTTAAATCTGTGGGATAGACATGCCTAATCAGGGTAGACGAACCCTCCTCATATATTTTCCGTGGATATATGGTCTAAGACAGACGAGCCTTCTTCGAGCGAACCTGTTACGCCAGGTGCAACATTAATAAGTGATTCCTGAGACAGACGAACCTCCTTCAGATATACATGTTACGCCAGGACTGGTAACCATTTTGACATTTAATCCCACAGTTAGGACTTCAAACCTCTTCAACACAGACGAGTATTGGACAATCATCAAGAGAACACAAACGAGTGCCATAAGTCAATGATACAAACGAATATCAGACGACGATCTAAGAAACACAGATGAGCACTTCAGGTGATGATACAGACGAATATCAGCCACCGGTACAGACGAATACCAGAAATCCAACACAGACGAGCAATTGGAGTAGTAATACAGACGACTACCAGAGTGATTATCAAATCAACACACATGGATATAAGCTAACACGGATGAGTGTGAGGGATGATACAGACGAGTATCCAAACAATGCAAATGAGCTTCAAATAAACACAGACGAGTGCTGGAGACTGCCGACGAGCAACAGCAAATATCAAACACCACACACAGACGAGTGTTGGGAAGTGCAGACGAGCAAGCAACATTTACAACCATGGGTAATTACTGGGGAAAGCAAACAAGCAAAACCAAAGTGATAACACATACGAGTGCGGGGAAATGACGACCTTCCAACACGGCTGGGGAGATACTTCCTCAAATATCCTCTGTTGGTGACAAGCGTTTTGACAGATAAACTTTGTGGGGAATGGGCCTCCCACTGCCTGCTGGGCATACTCTACTGGGGAACATAAACTGCTTAGGGATCTTACCTGCCATGACTTAGCTAGGGAAAACTCTGTTTGGGAGAATGTGACGCCATCCTGCAAGACCTTCAACAACATAAAACACGTATGTGCCCCGGGGACCTACATGGTATGATCTGTTCATCCATCGTCACCCGACACTCAAAGAAAATTTCAAATGTTTCCCTGCAACGTCATTTTTTTTCTTTTTTTTCCAAATTATCAACATGTTTTAAATGCAATGCTATTTTTGCCAAAAAATTCAGGACATTTTGCAAACAAAAATAAACACAACACAACTTTTTTTGACTGAATATTCTTTTATTGAAAGGCCTCTGAATAGGAAAAGATTTTTAAACCAGGAAGCAACCACCTGGAAAGAGGTAGCTACCATAAAATTGAGAAGATAAATTATCCTAATGGCAATGGACACGACATCCCAATGAGTTCCCTTTCTGCTATGACCAACATGTCTTCAAAACTCTCCATTCTTGCCTTTGCTTTCTGAGGAGATGAGGGGACTGATTCCTATCCTTCTGATATTGTCAAGTTGTACGAAACGATGATTTGGTTCAAATTACTCGGATCGCAATTGTTCGCTTATTCCCTTGTTTTGCGTGGGTCGCCCTTTCGGGTTTTCAATCCACCGGGATACCTTTTTTTTCCTGAGCTGTCCGATGTGGCTTTTCAACTCAGCGGGTGTACATTCTTTATTATTTTCCCTAACTTTTGCCTGAGATTTTTATTCTGTTTTTAGCTCGCCATGATGCCCTTTTCTTGCCTGGACTTTAATTCTGTTTTTGTGTCCAGCGGGTCTATTTATGCGAAGTATTTTTTAACTGCGTCCGAGTTAACAGGGGATTGGAAATCTTCTCCATCCATAGTGGTGAGCATCAGTGCTCCGCCTGAGAAAATTTTATTCACTATGAATGGTCCTTCGTAGTTTGGGGTCCACTTGCCCCTGTGATCCGAACCTGGAGGAATGATCCTCTTGAGCACGAGCTCACCTACTTGATACTCCCGAGTACATACTCGTTGGTTGAATGCTCGCTTCATTCTCCTCTGATAAAGCTGACCATGACAGATAGTCGCTAATCTCTTTTCCTCAATTAGACATAGCTGATTATATCGAGCACGTACCCACTCAGCCTCATCAAGTTTCACATCCATCATCACACGCAATGAAGGAATCTCCACTTCAACAGGCAAGACTGCCTCCATACCATATACCAATGAGAAAGGAGTTGCCCCGGTTGACGTCCTGACTGGCGTTCGGTACCCATGCAGCGCAAGTGGTAACATCTCATGCCAATCTTTGTAAGTGACAACCATCTTTTGCACAATCTGCTTAATATTCTTATTCGCCGCCTCTACCGCCCCATTCATCTTTAGTCGGTAAGGAGAAGAGTTGTGATGTTGAATCTGGAAGTCCTGACACAATTCTGCCATCATCTTGCTGTTCAAGTTAGAACCATTGTCAGTAATGATCCTTCCGGGCACTCCGTATCTGCAAATAATGTCTCTCTTCAAAAATCTGGCTACCACTTGACGAGTGACATTGGCATAAGATGCTGCTTCAACCCACTTAGTGAAGTAATCGATTGCAACCAGGATGAAGACATGACCATTTGAAGCAGTAGGCTCTATTTTCCTGATCATGTCAATGCCCCACATAGAAAAGGGCCAAGGAGATGACATGACGTTGAGCGGGCTTGGATGAACATGCACTTTGTCTGCATAAATCTGGAACTTGTGGCATCTACGGGCGTATGAAAAACAGTCTGCATCCATTGTCATCCAATAATACCCCGATCTCAACAACTTCTTAGCCATGGCATGTCCTCCTGCATGAGTACCGAAAGATCCTTCGTGGACTTCCTGCATTAACAAGCTTGCTTCGTGTCTATCCACGCATCTGAGCAAGACCATGTCAAAGTTCCTCCTATACAAAATCCCATCTGTATTCAAGAAGAAACTAGCAGCAAGTCGCCTTAAGGTCTTCTTGTCATTGAATGATGCCCCAGCTGGGTATTCTTGCTTTTCTAGGAATAGCTTGATATCAACATACCAAGGTTTCTCATCAGACACGGCGTCCACAGAGAAAGCATGAGCTGGTGCGTCAAGCCTGGAAATGTCAATCATGGGCACGTAGTTCCAACACAAGACTTTGATAGACGAAGAAAGAGTAGCCAATGCATCGGAAAATTGACTCTCATCACGTGGTATGTACTGAAGCTTAACTGTTGTGAAGAACTTCAACAGTTTTCTGGCATAATCCCTATAAGGAATTAAATGTTCTTGATGCGTATACCACTTGCCGGTAACCTGATTGATAACAAGGGCTGAATCTCCAAATATATCGAGGGTCTTAATCCGAAGATTAATAGCCTCCTCTATTCCCATTATGCACGCCTCGTATTCCGCTTCATTGTTGGTGCAACCAAAAGTAATTCTGGCAGCGAAGGGAAAGTGAACACCTTCAGGAGTGATAAGAACAACACCAACTCCACGTTCGTTGATATTGACTGTCCCATCAAACATCAACTTCCATTTGGGTTCAGGGTCTGGCCCCTCCTCCGGAAGTGGTTCCTCGCAATCATTTTCTTTGAGGTACATGATGTCCTCATCAGGGAAATCAAACTTCATTGGCTGATAGTGATCTTCAAGAGGTTGCTGTATAAGGTAATCTAACAATACACTTCCTTTGATGGCTTTCTGAGAAGTATATTGTATGTCATACTCTGTTAAGATCATTTGCCACCTAGCAACCCTTCCGGTTAACGCTGGTTTCTCAAAGATATACTTGACATGATCCATTTTTGAGATTAGCAGTGTGGTATGAGTCAACATGTACTGTCTCAGTCGGCGAGCAGCCCATACCAAAGCGCAGCAAGTTTTCTCGAGCAGTGAGTAACGGGCTTCACAGTCGGTAAACCTTTTGCTAAGGTAATAAATAGCGTACTCTTTTCGACCAGACTCGTCATGTTGGCCTAGAACACACCCCATTGACCCTTCTAGCGCAGTCAAGTACATGATAAGCGGCTGTCCTGGAACTGGAGGCATCAGAATTGGAGGTGTCTGCAAATATTCTTTTATCGTATCAAAGGCTCTTTGGCAGTCCTCATTCCACCTGACCGTTTGCTCTTTTCTTAGCAATTTGAATATAGGTTTGCACGTGGCAGTTAGATGAGATATGAACCATGAAATGTAGTTTAACCTCCCTAAAAATCCGCGCACGTCTTTTTCTGTTTTCGGTGCAGGCATATCTTGTATTGCTTTTACTTTTGCAGGATCCACCTCAATTCCTTTCTGACTAACAATGAAACCCAGCAGTTTTTCGGAACGCACTCCGAAAGTGCTCTTGTTTGGATTCAACCTTAACTTATACTTTATCAGCCTATCAAACAGCTTCTTGAGATTGACCAGATGCTCTTCTTCGTCTCGGGACTTAGCAATCATATTGTCCACATAGCATTCTATCTCCTTGTGTATCATGTCGTGGAACAATGTGACCATAGCCCGTTGATACGTTGCCCCGGCGTTCTTCAAACCAAAGGGCGTCACCTTGTAGCAAAATGTACCCCCACAGGGTAATGAACGTTGTTTTCTCCATGTCTTCCGGTGCCATCTTGATCTGGTTATACTCGGAGAAGCCATCCATGAAGGAAAATACCGAGAATTGAGCGGTGTTGTCTACTAGTACATCAATGTAAGGTAATGGAAAGTCATCTGTTGGGCTCGCTCTATTTAGATCCCGGTAATCAACGCACATCCGGACCTTTCCGTCCTTCTTTGGTACATGCACAATGTTAGCTACCAAAGGTGGGTAACTTGTTACGGCAAGGAATCCGGCATCCCACTGCTTCTGAACTTCCTCCTTGATTTTCATTTCCATGTCAGGGCGAGTTCTTCTCAACTACTATTTCACAGGAGGATAGTCCTCTCTCAATGGTAGCCTATGCACAACGATGTCAGTATCCAGCCCTGGTATATATTGGTACGACCAGGCGAAGATATCCACATATTCGCGCAACATACCAATCAACTCTTTCTTTACTTCGGCCTGCAGACTGGCCCCAATCTTGATCTCTTTCATCACATCTTCAGTGCCGATGTTGATGATCTCAATTTCTTCCTGATGAGGCTGAATAACTCGTTCCTCTTGTTTCAACAATCTGACCAATTCTTTAGGGAGTACACAGTATTCCTCAACCCCTTCATCAACTTGGTAGATAGGATTGTCAAAGTCATGCGTGGTCATAGCAGGAACGTTATCACTAGAATCCGGATGATCAACATTACACAGACGATGTGCTTATTTCAGAATCCGTTTTGTTTTTTTTTTCAAAAGAGACGCAAACACAAAAAACAAAAGGGAAAACACATTGCCATTTTAATTTTTTTTTGTGAAAAATTTAAAACGAAAGAAAGAGAACACAATTTGCTTGAAAACGTCCTTTATTGCATGGTAAAATAAGTGCATAACAAACATGGTGGCCCATACAATGGATCCTAGCACCTTGGGCAGAGTGCAGGATTGACATGCAGCATGATAAGAAAAGGAAACAAATAAATTACTCTGATTGCCAGGTAACTTGGACGATGTCTTCAATAGACCAGTTCTTCGGCTCCTCTCCGGGCGCACACGGATGAATCCAGTTGTCCTAGTCACCATCACTGTCTCCCTCTTTGTTTCTTGTCACACAGATATGGTTGTGGTCGAGCATCCCAGCGCTTGTAAAAGTAATAGCTTTACCACTCTGAGGCCAATTAGACCCACTAGGCTGATACCCAAGCCCAAACTTGTCATCTTTCTTCTCTAATTCCAGCAGCTTGCCCCAACCCTGGGCGCTTCCCGACTGAACCACTTTCTTTGCCTGCTTGTAGGAGTGAATGGAGGTACCTTCTTTCTCATTGTTCCTCTCCACAGGTGCCAAAATGCTGACATTAACCACTTCGAAGGCCTAACACAGAGTCTCATGGATCTCCCCGTCCATCTCCACATATTTGAAAGTTGATAAGTGTCTCACAAAGATGTCTTGCTCTCCGCACACGGTAATTACTTGGTCATCAACCACGTATTTAAGCTTTTGATGCAGAGTGGAAGTTACTGCTCCGGCAGCGTGAATCCAAGGACGTCCCAGTAAGCAGCTATACGCAGGCTGAATGTCCATGACGTAGAAGGTGCTCTTGAATACTTGAGACCCTATTTTCACAGGTAACTCAACTTCTCCGAACACTGACCTTCTGGACCCATCAAAAGCTTTAACTATCAAATCACTGGGTCGTAGAACGATACCATTAACATTCAGCTTCATTAAGGCTTTCTTCGGGAGTACATTAAGAGAAGAGCCTGTGTCAACTAGGACATGCGACAAAATAACACCCTTACACTCCATAGTAATATGAAGTGCTTTGTTATGGTTACGGCCCTCTGACGTAAGGTCTCTATCTGTAAAGCCCAACCCGTGGCTTGCATTCACACTGCCCACTACAACTTTCAGTTGATTAATAGTTATCTCTTGAGGAACGTATCCCATATGCAACACTTTCAGCAAGGCTTCTCTATGTGCTGGAGAACACATCAGCAGAGACAAAATTGATATTTTGGACGGCGTCTGGTTCAACTGTTCAACCACCTTATAATCACTCTTTTTAATTATTCGCATAAATTCCTCCACTTCTTTCTCAAAGGTACCCTGTCCCGCAGCAGGAATTGTCGTTTCTTCAGTCGCCGTTTGCTTTCCCTTAGCCTTTGCTGAAGCCTCATCCTCAGGATCTCCTCTCAGAGTCGGGGGAGCAAAAAGACGACCACTTCTCGTAAAGCCTCCAACTCCTCCGACGTTCACTACAGTCGGGTCAATAGCTACTGACTTACTCTCCACTTTCTGTCCCTCAACATACACATCTGAGCCATAATGCCATGGGATGGCTTTATCATCTGTATAAGGAACAGTCCCAGGAACGGTGATAGTAACCAGACTGACTTCAGGAGCATAAATAGTTATAGGTTCTCGTCTAGCAGACATCTCAGCTGGGTCATAAAATATGGTTATAGTGGACACATGATCACCTTCATTATCAACTTTATCAAACTGCAATGACCCTTCTTCAATCAGATTCTGCAACCCTACCTTCAGGTCTTCACAACCGTTCACTGAATTTAAACACTTCTCACAATCAGAATTGCATCCCGAAAACACTTGTCCTTTTAGCAGCCTCCCTTTCACTACCAACAACAGAGTCTTCACTTCTTCTATGCTCAAAATCAGACTTAACTTCTCACCACTATCAACAGCATTTATTCTAGCCCCTCCGTGGTTCGGAATAGGGTTTGAAGTAACATTTGGTGGTGGTGCAAAGTTAATCGCCTTGGAGTCGATTAAATCTTGAACTTTGTGTTGTAGCGCCCTGCACTTCTCAGTTGAGTGCCCGGGTGCCCCTGAATGGAAAGCGCATCTAGTATTGGCATCGTACCCCACTGGAAGCTCTCTAGGTGGTGGTGGTGCTAGTGTTCTCAGTTGTATCAAGTTCAGGTCTAACAATCTCTGCAGCAATGCAGTGTAAGTCATGGGAATTGCTTCAAGCACCCTATTAGCCGGATGAGCTTGTCTTGGCTGATAAGGTCTCTGTTGATAATTGTTACGTTGTGGTTGTTGTTATTACTGTTGTTGAGGCTGTACCTGCTGCACTGGACTAGAAGGGATAGTGACAGCTGCCACTTGCTCATATGATCTTCTATATCCTCGGCCCCGTCTTCGGCCAAACACAACATTGGTTTCCCCTTCCCTCCTTCTCGGGGGTCCGTTGAAAGTTTTTCTTACTCCACTCGAGCTGCTTGCACTGGTATCCTGAATCTTTCCCATCTTTAATAGAGTCTCGACCCTCTCACCTGCAATTACTATATCATTGAACTTGGTAGCCGAACAAGACGCCAATCTTTCGATAAACACTCCTTGCAACGTTCCCATGAACATATCAGCCATTTCATTCTCCAACAATGGTGGTTCCACTCTGGCAGCGAGCTGACGCCACCTTTGAGCATATTCTTTAAATCCCTTCTTAGCAGTTTGAGACATGTTTTGCAGTTGAGTGCGATTTGGAGCCATATCCAAATTGTACTGGTATTGCCTCATGAACGCCTCTGCCAAGTCCTTCCAGCTCTTAATGTTGACTCTACTTAGCTTCATATACCATTCCATGGAGGCCCCAACCAGGCTGTCCTAGAAATAGTACATCCATAGCTTCTCATCGTCAGTGTGAGTAGCAATCCTCCCTACAAAGGACTGGAGGTGAGTCTTTGGACACGCTGTGCCGTTGTACTTCTCGAAAGTTGGGACCTTGAACTTGTAAGGGATTCTAACCCCTAGAACCAAACCCAAATCAGTAATGTCGAACCCCATAGAGTTCTGAGATTGAATGGCCTTGATCTGTTCAGCCATCTCTTCAAATTTTCTGTTCATTTCAGCCCCCTGGCCTTCAGTTTCGTCCAGCAGGGTAAACTGTTCGTCTTGACCGTCCATCTGTACATTGTTCAGTCCATCATTGATAATGGTAACCCCTGGCTTTGCTACAGGGATTTCAACTTGACGGGCGCCCGCACCGTTACGATTACCTCCATCAGCAGTACCGTTGTTTCTGGCTTGACTATTTTCAACCAACTCACGCAGACGTTCCTGATTCTGACCCATTCCTGCCATAAGGTTCATAAAATTGTCCATCCTTAACCTCAAGTTAGCTAAATCAGCCTGCATTTGATCCATGACTCTTTCTCTGTTGACTCTTGTGGGATATTTGTGTATGACTGGCTGTTCTCGAACCTTCCTGGGAGCTATAGTGCCTGAAATAGAAAAGACATTAGGAACCAGTAGCCATACCTGCAAAACAAGAAGAAAGGTGATACGTATGCAATGCAATTGTTTATGCTTTCACATTCCAGGTCATTCATGCCCCAGTTCCGGTATTTTAGCAAAGAGAACCATATGGATACTGATCCTCGACTTTCAGAAACTTTTGCATAGAAATCACATCCAGACCATAACAGCAGGCATAGAAAATGGAGAACTGAATAAAACTGCATAACATAAATCAGCCTATTAGGCAAAAATAACAGAATTCCCCGTGGGGTATAAGTTTCTAAGAAGAAAAACAAACAACCAGGATTCCTACAACATGTCTGTAGGTAACCCAAATACAAGGAAAACAAACTAAGAAGCAAGACTACTGCCTGAGGACCCTGAACCTCCCTCACTAAGTCCCAGCTCAGACCTAGCCTTCTTGACTCCAGCCATCAACTTGAGGTCTTCAATCTCTTTAAGTGCTTCTTCTAAAGCTTGCTGACTCTCTGCTAACTGCTGAGTCTTCTCCCTTCGAATCTGTTGGGCTTGTTCCACTTCTTCCTTCTTGAAAGTCATTTGCACTTCGACAAACTCTTCCTTTTCTTTATATCTCTTCAACTCCTGCTCCCTCTGGCCCTACAACCAGACAATAGACTGACGAGCTTCCTTGAGAGTCTTTGAATTCTTCTTTCGTTCTGCTTCTCTTTTGGATCCCATCAGACCTAGTCTTTGAAAGTGAGTTTCCCTTCCAGCAAACTCTTTCTCTTTAGCCTCCAAGGTGATCTGCATCTTCTGCAATTTCTCTGCTGCCTCATTTTTGGCCCGGTTTGCAAGATGGTACAAATTAACCATTTCAGTGTTCTCCACCTTGACTTCATGCAGCTGGGCTTCCAACTTCTTGAATTCCTCTAAAGACACAGTGGCATTAGACTCAGCAACTGGAGGAACTGGTGATGAGAATGGAAACAATACCCTTCTGGCTCTATCCTTCAGCCAAGCCTCATACTCCGGTAAGGTCTGATTGTTGCACTTTCCAAAACTAGTTATTCCTTCTCCCTTGATGCACTTCCAAGCTCCAGCAACTTTCCTCACTAAAGGCATATTGTCCTTCACCGGGAAGTAGAAAATAGGGGTTAATTTCAGCTCTTCTGGTACCTCTCTCAAGGAATAACCCAACTGTCTTCTCAACAAGATCAGGTTGTAATTGATCCCCCCAGTCACTCCCAACAAGGGTACACTGAGATAACTCCCACAGCTGGTGATGAAATGTGCACCCTGAAGTCTCTGAGTAATCCACCTGACATCCCTAGCCAACAACTTTTCCAGTTTCTAAGCCCATACCAAGGTATGGTCACTAAACACACCAGTACTAGGATAATGCCTCATGAACCACATATGGAATAAAGGAGCGCAGCAACGAACTAAACCTCCCCTTTTCTTCTCAGTCTTGTAGTGCACCGAGTAATACAAATCTCCAAGCAATGTAGGCACGGGATTCTTCAACAAGAAAAGATAAATGACATTCATGTCTATGAACTTCTCCATATCTGCAAACAAAATGATGCCATAGATAGAAAGAGCCAGAATAGCACAGACAGAATCCCACTCCTCCTCAACAACCAACTCTTCCACCTTCTTTACTAAAGCCTCTAAAGAAAACCCAGATACACCCCCTTAATGATAGTCATAGAATTCACAGCAGAAGTGCTCAAATAAAGGGCCTTGGCAATTGCCTCAGGTGCAGGTCTAACCATCTCAGCATTGAACGGAACCTGGTCTCGAATAGGAGCCCCCAAGATCAAAACATACTCCTCCAGCAAAGGACCTAACTAAAAATCAGGAAAAGTGAAACAACGAAACTGAGGATCATAGTACTGAAGCAGGGTGTGAATGGAACTTCTCTCAGAAGGATCTAACTCTACCACCACATCTAGAATACTCCCATAAGCCTTCCTGAACCTCTCTACATGATTGGGTGTGATCAGCTTCACCATCTTCTTTAACAGGCCAACCTTAGTGTCGAAAAAACTTGAAATGAATATTCTTCTTGCGAGGATCTTCCATCTCTGAACAGGATACCGGAACCGGAAGCAAGGATATGAACCTGTGAATGAAAACAAAACATATTTAATGATGAAATGATGCAATGCAAATGCAAAGACATATGATCAATCTGGGACTGTCTGGAATCTAGATGCCAAAGCCAAGTGATCAGAAACCCAAATCCTTTGGATAACAACCCATAAGCACTCAGATAATCTCAGATACATCCAATTAAGAACCAGATAAACTCAAGAACTCTGGAACCAAAGTAACTGTATCAGAACATGAAACTGCACTGGTAACAAGGGTATGATGAGGTCAAGGGTTCCTGCAAACCTGTAAACCCCTCTCAATCTCACGGGTGTGCTCCGGGTCAAACATCACGGACTCTCAAAGCCGAATAGCAATAATACTTTCACCATTTCCGAGAAATGGTTCATGACCAAATCAGGGAATCGGTTTGGCATTATATACTACGCAGGGAGGCCTCAGCTGAGTCCGGGAAAAACAAGCATCCCTTATAAGTTCCCAGCTTCGAGCGCTGAAATCGAGAAATAATAGTACATTCAGCCCTTAGGATATAGTACTATTATCATACGACCAAATGCTTTGACTGAGTTCCTATAAGAGAACCAGGCCATCCTATGCGAGTCCCCAGTGGACCCTCAGGTGCGAATGGGTTTGCCACAAAATGTGGTCTGCCACTGCCACCACTGGAGAGGGTTGTTTCCATAAAGGTTCTCAATGATCGGTCCCTAGATGCACATAACTATCAAGGTCCTATCCCGAAGTGGAGGAAATCCCCACACAAGATATTTCCAAGACAATCTCAATCTGGGTGTGAAACACATCGCCACTCATCATGTCACATGTGAGTACAATATGTCCACTCTAATCCTATAGTGCACTCAAGCCGGGTACTTGGCTTATCTCAGAAATAGTATCACCCGAGCCCACCAAACAGAAAACCAGTCCAGACAGTCCAGTATGATATATGATGCGGAAAATAAATACTGAAAACTGTAAATAAAGCTGTAAATAAAATAACAGTAAAATACAACACACCACAGCAAACAGTCAACACCCAAAGAAAAAGAAACATGCAAGCACTAGGAGAGACTTTAAAGGGAACCAGAGATTCTGGGTTCGGTCCCCAGCAGAGTCGCCAACTGTCGCTCCCCGGATTTCCATCCTGGTACAAACGCGAAAGTGGCGCGGAAAAGAATAGAGTCGCCAGCCAGACATTTTTATCCCAAAGGGACGGGAATGGTAATGTTGCACAAACCAGAAGAAAGAAGAGGAAGGACACGGGTCCTGCAAACCAAAGAGACTGAGTTCGGGAGTCGGTTATGACCTGGGAGGGTATTAGCACCAAGATCGTCCACCGTACCCGACGGGATCCATGCTTGCAAAGAAAACTGTTTCAAAGGGTGAGGGGATGAAAGCTGCTACTAAAGGAAAGGAACTGGAACTGGAAAAGAAAACTGAGAAAGGAACTGAATAAGAAATGAAAAGGAAAAATGTAGGGAAAATAAAGATTGTGCTCGAATGGGTCCTACCCCGCTGCCTACGTACCTCATCTGGACAATGAGGATCAGAGTCGTCGTAGTTCCCCTAACTAGGGGTAGAAAAGATTGCTTGTATCTTAAGGCTTGAACTGCCTATGTCAATGCTCAGGTGTTGTAGGCTCGGACGACGAGTACGTAACCGTCTTGCAAAGTGACAAGAAGAAGCAAGTTCGTGGACGGAGCGAAGGAGATGAGAAAAGAATTCCAGAAGGAAAGACGCTTATTGTTGGTTTGTGTTTTTTATGAGTTTTCTGTTTTGAAGTTTGCATAGGTAAGTATACCTAAGTCTTACTCACTGGGATGTGTATGTCTCACATCATCCCGAAATGGAATGCACAAGAGGCACACCTATCTATGGAGGAAATCCCCAAATCTAGTCCCACAAGTGAAGGCTCAGACACACTGACCTACTGGCATTTATTAAGTATTTTTGTGATTTTTAGTTAAGAACTATTTTTTTATGCTTTTCTTTGTGAGGTAATCTCATGCTAAGACCTATCCACCACGAGGGATAACTTACACCTCGCCCCGAAACGGAACGCGTGCAAGTATCTCATAGCAAAGTCTCGTGTCACATGAGAAAACTCAACCTTTTTTAAAGTGAATTAAAATTAAGTTTGAAGATGAGAAGAGAAAGAGAGCACCAAAAGAATCTCAAAGGTAAAAATCTAATGGGGGACTAAGAATCCTAAATGTTGTCATGCATAGAAAATCCTAGGTTATTGAGGTTTGAATTCTATCCTAATGAAGGAGAAGGAAAGAAAAGAAGAAGAAGAAGAAGAAGAAAAAGAAGAGAAGAAGGAAGTAAGGCCTAAGCCCAACAATCATAAGGTTAGAACAAATAATGATAAGAAGAGAAGAGATAAGATTTGGAGATGTGGGAATCACATCCACACCTCTCACTTACCAAAGCCCCTGAAATGGTTAGTGACACAAGCACAAAAGCAATACAAGATGAACATAATACCATACCAAAACCATACAACCAGAAGTGAATCCATGCACATAAACATCCAATGCAAATACAAGTCACAAGAATGAGAAGAGAACCACACAACCACACATGAAGCAACATGAATTACCATGGCAAAACAAAAGCAAACTTGAGAAGATGCAAAGCAAAATAAGAAAATTACAAACTCAAGGTGCAAGACCAGAACCCTAATCATGTTAGAAAAGTGCCTAAGAAGCATGTGAGATGAAGAGAAGAGGGGCACAAAGTCAAGTGGTAACATCATGAGAAGAAAGAAGCAAAGGAAGTGCATAAGAATGAAATGAATTCAAAGGCAACCACACACAAAATTCCTAAGACACAAACCACAACCCAAGATCATAGAGGTATCATCATCCTAATAAGGCTCTAAACAAGTTGAAGAAGTTGGCACAAGTGCCCTTCTAAGCTAAGGAGATAACAAATTATCCAAAGGAGACAAAATGGGACAAGTCAAGAACAAAAATTCAAATCAAATCAAGTGAGCATTCAAAAATTCCACAACCTTGCACAAATGATCTTCAATCAAACCAAAACAATAAGCCAAAAGGAGGGAATTAAATTCAGAAGCTAAAAAAGTTAAATGAGAGGTCAAACAAGGATTAGGGTTAGATGGCTTCACTCACAAGTTAAGGACCAAAATCAATTAATCAAGATTCTAAAAATCAGAACAAAAATCACCAATAAACTACAATCTATCATGAATCCAGAGCAAAAAGAATCATCCAAAAATTAAAAACAATGACCAAAATAGAAAATGGACAAGTTAGCATGGTTCAAAATGAAATAAAATGAATTAATTAAAAGGAACAATTAATTTCCACGTGTCAAATAAAAATAAATGGAAAATAAAAATATCAGAAATTAAAGAAAACTTAAAGAAACTTTCATGAATTATTTTATAATTTTTGGAGACTTAAAACTATTTTTAAAAAATAAAAACCAAACTATAAATAAAATGAAATAAAATGAAACAAGCTGGGGGGTGCGAATAGAAAGCTTTTCAGTTCAAATCAAATGGGCTCTCACGCAGAGGGGGTGCAAATAGAATAAAAAGCCCAGGATTCTCAGTCAAACAAAAAAAGAGGAAGTATGTGCATCTAAAGGCTCGTGAGCAAAGTCAACAGATCCAATGGGTTATGAGGGAAGTCAACAAGACCAGAAAGTAAACAGATCCAACGCATGAAATTTGAATTTATTAATTAAATGAAATCTGACGGACACATTTTAAAATTAGGGAAATCCTGATTAATTAAATAAATAAATAAAATTAAGTTAATTAACCTAGATCTAACGACCAGGATCTAATCTGGACATCCTAAAACCCTAATTAGCCCTAAACTAAACCCTACCAGCCGGAGAAGCGCCGATCGTCTTCTCCGGCGAGCCCTAAGTTGCAGAACCCCAAACCTTCATGAAAACTAGCAAGCTGCATATCAAAATAATCCTTGAGCTAAGCAAAACACAAATCAACCATTAAAATCACATGAATCAACACACACAAACTGAATCGAAGAGAAACAGTTTGGATCTCAAAATTTCAGATCCTCATCCTGCATTCATTTCAACACCATTTCAAAATCTAAACACATCACTAGACTCAGGATAACACACAGATCATAATGCACACCTCTAAAACAAAATCTGGAAAAATAAATTAGGGAGCTCACCTGAAGTTGAATCTCCTCAAATCCTTCAAGAAAACCCTCAGCCACGTGCAGATCTCCTCCTTAACTTCTCTGTTTCAAAATAAATGCTAACAGAGCTTTAGATCTCCTTGAATTGTGAGCTTCAACCTCTCCTGCTTCAAAATGGCATAGTATGAAATCCTTGCTTCCAGGTTAAAATGATGGAGGATTTGTGATCCTTACACTCTAAGGATGATGGATATGCAAATAGTTTTGACAATGAGTGAGGGAGATGAGAGCTTCTAAGAGAAATGCAGCAATGCAAGAAAGTTGGATTTGAGAAAATAAGAGAGAGTCTTGCTGCATTTAGGGCATGCTTAGCTTAAATAGGAGGTGTTTATCCTGCTGATTAGGGTTTGCATTGAGTAGTGGCATGAGGAGTGTGAGAGGGACCAATTTGCAAAATTGCATGAAAAGGAATAATTGGTGATTTGCTCGTGCACTTCATTCCACTTTGCACATGCTGATCTAATTTGGTTCACTCATTCACCATTGCATTAAATCCTGGCCCTTGGATGATTGTATCATGCTTTTCCCATGACTTTGCAAAAATTGCATTTTATGAAATGTCATGCACTCATGCACGAAATTGCTTTCTTCCTTGGGCAAAAAGCCTTCTCATACATTGCCTTGAAACACTATGACATTATTTTGTTCATAACATCACTTGAAAGTAAGTTAAATAAGTTTTTGCATTTGTGAAGAACTTGAAAACCATGCCATGCCCTAAAAATCCATCAACTTTCGAAGGGCTTTCCTCCCTAACCATGAAGGCTATGAAAATGCTCTTGTACTTTTTAAAAATGGGAGGCTTTAATCTTCAACTTTCATGTTTGGTTGTGATCCATTTGAGGCTTTTTTCACCAAGTTATGCTTACTTGAAAATTAGGGCAAAATGTTACTAAAAATGGAAATTCTCATTACCAAACTTATGCCAATTTTGCAAAACATCTCAAAACCTCATGATTCTTGATTTTTGACTTTGCTAAACCTCTTCTAAGGTTATAAGAACATCCATTGGCTTGAAAACTAGGGTTGGGCCCTTTGAAATCTCACATTTGACTTTTAGAATGCACAGTTGACCAATTTCTTCATTTACAAGCAACTGAAGAAATACTTGACTTCCACAAGGAATTTTCTCACCAAATTTCATCCCTAGGATCCCCTTAACATATGAGAGACTTTTCCCAAATGAAATGGCCAAAGTCATAAGGTTTTCATGCTTGAAACTCAAACCCTAATTTGGGATCATTGTGTATGAGCTTTGCCCTAGCTTGAATTCCCTGATGATCTTCCAACCTCCTAGGCTTTTGTGAATGATCTTAAGCTTGTGAATGCAATGTAGCTCCCCATAAGACTTGAGCAAATCCATTGGGCCTCTTGTTACAGCTTGTGATGCTTCAAAACCCTCCACAGATGATCATATGCCTAATTCCAGGTCATTAGAATGTTATGCCTCATCTTTCCATGCTAAGATGCCAAGAATATGATATGCTAATGATGAATATGATGTGATATGATGCTTAAAAAGAAGAGGGAAAATTTGGGGTGTTACACTTTGTGCTGATCATTTGTGTCATTGTTCAATCACTCGTTTGTGTTTGATTCCATACCTTTTGATACTCGTTTGTATCATTGTCTGATACTCGTCTGTATCAGTGACCGACACTCATTTTTATTTTTTCCAAGAGCACTCGTTTGTGTTTCTTTAATCGTCGTCTATTACTCATAGTATCATTGACTAAGGCACTCGTATGTGTTTCCTTAATGATCATCCAATACTTGTTTGTATTGAAGAGGTTTGAAGTCCTGACGGTGGGATTAAGCGTCAAAACAATGCAGTTCAGAACAGTAGAACATATAACTTCTTACCACATATCTGCGTAGGATGTGTGAAGAGGGGTTGTTTATCCTTATACCATATATCCGTGTAGGATGTATGAAGAGGGTTCGTTTATCCCGATATCGTATATCCTCGTAAGATATGTGAAGAGGATTTGTCTGTCCTGATCATTGCATGTCTATCCCTCAGACTTAAGTGCACCAAGTCCATCATCACTGTAGCAAGCCAGTAGTCGTCAGGCTTCGTACAAAAGATATGTCATAAGTCCACCATCGATGTGGAAAGCCAGTAGTCGCCTGGCTTCAGTCAAAAGACAGTTCTCTGTTGTTATCATTGGTTACTTTTCTCTGCATCAGAGTTATTTCCAAGCAGAGTTTTTTTTGTTGGTTGGGTTTATATCCCTTTTCTTCTTCTCCATCAGAGTGAAAATTTTCTGGTTTGTTCTAGTATTATCTCACAGTTTATCTCGAATGTCTGATAGCCGATACTCTCATCCTTTTCCGATTAACAGATGATTGAATAGGGGAAGTTGTAACACCCTAAAATTTTCCCTCTCATTCTCATACCATTTAACATTGCATTTGCATATATTACATTTCATCCTTAGCATAGAAAGATGAAGCATAATATTCATAGTTTAGAGCATAAGGCATGTGGTTAGTGACTTGCAAATTTGTGGTCATCCAAAGCTAAGGAAGTGGGTCAAATGTCTCTCAACAAGGCTCAAAGGTCTCTTTGATTCCCACACAAGCTCAAATGATGTGCCAAGTCCATGGAAGATTGGAATTGCTCAAGAATATGGCCCAGGGTTTCACTTGCTATACAAATGGCCCAAACTAGGGTTTTGATTGCAAAGGGTTTCTTGAAGTTTTTTGGCTCTAACTTTTTGTCATGATCTTATATATTTTCTCAAGGGTACATGGATGCATTTTGGTGAATTGGTTTATTGAGGAAGGTCTTCAGGCATGCAGTTACTTGTGGTCTAAGCAAAAGTCAACTATGAAAGAAGAAAAGTCAACTATGACCTTTTTGAGGTTTGAATCATTATTTTCAAGCTCTCATACTTTCATATGGTCTTAAAATGTCAATATTTAAATCATTTATCAAGAATTAAGGTTCATGGCAAAAGTTACTAAAAACGGAAATGACCTATAATTTGAACTTTCCATTTTTGGAAGCTTTTTAAGTCACATTCAACTTGACTTTCCAAACATGAAATTTGAATATCATTCTCTCCCATTTTCAAAAAGTACTAGATCACTTCCATATCATTTGTGAATCTCAAGTTATGATCAAAAGACCACAAGGTGTGTTTTAGGGTTTTTCATTTGAGCCAAAGTTTCCACTTTTGCAAAAAAAAGGTTTCAAAAGTGACTTGCATTGATTTCATTTGACAAAATCAGTTAATAAACTTCAAGTGCACTTCATTTAGTGTGGAATTGGATTTGGAATCATGCCATTACATGAAGAATTTCTCACTTTCATCATAAAATGCAAAATTGCAAATTGATTCAAAACTTGAGAACCAAGTTATTACAAGTCACCAAATCAATTCAAGCTTGATCAGGAGGAAAAATGAAGGCAATGTGTCACTCCCTGGATTTCCATCCTGGTACAAACGTGAAAGTGGCACGGAAGGGAGGTAGAGTCACCAGCCAGGCATTTTTATCCCGAAGGAACGAGAATGGTAATGCTGCACAAACCAGAAGAAACGAAAAGGAAGGACACGGGTCCTGCGAACCAAAGAAACTAGGTTCGGGAGTCGGTTACGACCTGGGAAGGTATTAGCACCCCAGATCGTCTGCCGTACCCGACGGGATCCACGCTTGCAAAGAAAATGTTTCAAAGGGTGAAGAAATGAAAGCTGCTGCAAAGAGAAATACTAGAAATGGAGAAGGAACTGAGAAAGAAAACAAAGAGGAAAAATGTAGGGAAAATAAGAGAGTGTGCTTGAACGGGCCCTACCCTGCTGCCTACGTACCTCATCTGGACAATGAGGATCATAGTCGCTGTAATTCCCCTAACTATGGGTGGAAAGATTTCTTGTGTCTTAAGGCTTAAACTTCCTATGTCAATGCTCGGGTGTTGCAGGCTCGGACGATGAGTGCGTTACCGTCTTTCAAAATGACAAGTAGGAGCACGTTCTTACGTAATGAGTGAGTGGGATGAGAAAAGAAGTCCCGAAGGAGAGACGCTTATTGTTTGTCTAGTGTTTTTTTATGAGTTTTTTGTGAATGTGGCACAAGGAAGTGAATTCAAGTCAGTTTCCATGGAATGTGTACTTGCTACTACATTCCAAGATGGAATAATAGAACAAGAACACCAAGTAAGAAGAATTTATCCAAGACTTGTTTCCAAGGGTTAGGGCCTAAGCTCACTAACTTGTTGAAGTTATTAAGTGTCTTAGTGGTTAGGTGAAGAAGTATTTTTTATGATTTTTCTTGATGAAGATGACCTCATGATCAGACTTGTGCATCATGCTATACAAGTGTACTATTCCAAGATGGAATGAATACATATGCCCTATGGAATAAGGTTATACACAAGAAGCCACTTCTTTCTTTATTAAGGTATTTTAAGTTTTTGTTTTGAGATGAGAAGAGAAAGAGACAAAAGAGGATCTTAAAGGTAAAAGTCTAATGGGGAAAGACTAATCCTAGTGTTAGCATGCTTGGATAATCCTAGGTTAATGAGGTTTGAACTAACTTAAGAAAGAAGAAGAGGAGAAAAGAAGAAGAAGAGAGGAAGAAAGCTAGAGAACAACTTACTTCTCTAAAGGAGATAAGTTGCTTCTAAAGGGGGAAGAAGGAGGAATTGAAACAAAAGATGGCATAAGGCACATCAATGATTACAAAATAGAAAACAAAGTAAAAGAAGATATAAATAATTGAAATGTGGATAACATCCACACTTCACTTACCATGAGCCCCTGAAATGGTTAGTAGCATAAACAAAGAGTAAGACAAAAGCAAATAAAATCAAATGAGATACAAATGAACAAAATATCATGCCAAGACATCACAACCAGAATTGAAATGTCACTCTCAAGTGCCAAGATCAAGCATACAACATAAGATGAGAAGTGGATTAATCAAATCACAACAAATCAACACAAGCTACCATGAAAGAAACAAAAGCAAACATGGAATAAAAAAGATCACACAAGCTACACATGCTTCATAATCATCAAGACCAGAATCACATCTACACAAGAATGTGCACAAACAACTCAAGAGACCAAAGAAAGGTTCATACAAGTTCAAACACAAACAATATAAGAATGGAAAGTGAAGTGAACATGTGCACAAGTGTAAGGACAAACAAACACAAACCAAATCAAGGCATAAGCATCATGTAAAAAACTAGGGACCTAATAATGTAAGATGTGCCTAAGAAGCATGATCAAGCATGGGTAAGAAGCACACAAACTCAATCATACGCATCAAAGAGAAGGGATGAACAAAGGAGGTGAGGTGAACATGCATACACTTGTGAGAAACTTTAAAGACAAGTAACAAAGAAACTTCTCAAAGCACACACATTGAACAAGGACCAGGGATCAAACCTCATATAAAAATACCTCTAAAAATCCTATAGGAGTTGGCACAAGTGCCCTCCTAGCCTAAGAACTAAGCATGCTAGCAAGAAGAAGCAAAATTAAGGCAATCTCTCATTAAAATTAAAATCAAATCACAAACTTATGCAAAACTTATGCAAATAAGCACAAATGTTCATTAATCAAGTCATAACATCATTTAAAAAGAGAAAAGTCATAATCATAAGCAAACTAGGTCAAAGGACCTCAAGAACACCAATTAGGGTTTTGAAACTTCAAGCTCAAGTTAACTGCCAAAAATATTCACACAAGCTTCTAAAAATCAGAAGAAAAAGCATCCACAAAATACACCTTAATATGAAAATTAATTAATAAAAGTGAAAATTAATTCCTACGTGGAAAATGAAAATAAATGGAAAATAAAAATATCAAAAATTAAATAAAATTAAAATAATTAGTCATGAATTATTTCAGAATTTTAAGATGCATTCTACTATTTTTAAAAATCAAAAACCAAACTGAAATAAAAATGAAAATAAAATAAAAGGCAATGAAGGAGGGGTGCAGTCAGTAAGCAATTTAGTTCAAATCAATTGGGCTTATAAAAGGGAGGGGTACGAATAGCAGCTTGAGCCCAATGGTCTGCGCAGGCTTACCAACATTATGGTGGAAATTCAAATAAAAAAGGAAGGAAAAAAAAGGCCAATGGATTAGATGGGCGCACAAGATGAAGTCAATGAATCCAATAAAGTCAACCAATCCACAAACCTCAGCTCACGCACATGATAACTACTGTGGAATGGCACACATCCAGCATTATTGTAAAATTAGAAGCCACATGAGGGAGACCCTCTTTTTCTAATGCGCTGGCCACCTATGGACCGTCCATATGTCAGATCCCGTGGCTATAACATCATCTTCTTCGTTCATCAACTCTCAACTATTTCCAGAATCCGGTGACCGGAGCTAGGGCTCTAGCACCAGAAAATTCATTTCCAAGAACAAACGTGCACATATATAATTCAAACACTCCATATCACATAAATCAAACATGATGAACTCAAATATGCACTTAGATTTTCACATAGATCAACGTACAAGCCAGATCGAAACAAAACATAAACATACATCAAACTGCAAATTCACATAACTCACTCAATTCTTGCTCATTTTCAAAAGTAAATGGATCAGCATCATCAGTGAAACAAGCAGAACATAATGCACATAATTAAAACTAAATCTAGATCTACGAATTTATGAGTTACCTAAAGCTTGCGGATCTTGAAATTCACCAAGAAAAGCCTCCAAATGGTGCATATTTATCCCTTCTAACCTCTTATTGCAAAATAAATGCAAGAGAGGGCTTGAATATGTCTAGATCTTGAAACGCGAACCAAACTGCACTTGAATGACAATGGAAGAAATCCTCACCCTCTGCTTGAATTAATGGTGGGAAAGTGTTCCTTATGCTCCAGGGATCAAGAATATGTGGGTTGTCTTGGCAATGTGTGAATGTGTGAGGAGATTCGAAGAGAAAAGCAAAGATGCAAGAAAATTAAAAATGGTGAAATGAGAGAGAGTCAGCTGCCAAATTCATGTGTGTTGCTTATATATCATGCCCTTAGAATATTGATTATGGTTTTTGATCAAATAGAAGCATGGAGAGTGTGATGAGAGTGAAAATGCAATTTGGAAAGAAAAGTATGATACCCTCATTCATGCGTGCAAAGCCTGGCCCATGTGCACACACTGATTCTCCGTGATGCCCTCATCACCCTTGGATTATATTGTAGCTTATAATTAAGTGGACCATGCCCTTTCGATGAAATTGCAAAAATTGCATTTTGTGAAATGCACATATGTCAAGCCACGAATTTTCTTGCTTCTTTGGATAAAGGTAGCTTTCATGCATTGCTTTTGAATATTATGGTCACAAATAACCCATAAAATAGCTTGAAAGTTAGTTACATGACAATTTGCAACTTGGTGGAAAGTGATATTTCATGTGAAACCCTAAAAGCAATTGAACTTCAAATGGCCATAACTTTCAAACCATGAAGGCTATGAACATGTTCTTGTACTTTTTGAAAATGGGAGATCATACTCTACAACTTTCATTTTCAAGGGAAATTCAATTGGAGTCATTTTTGTCATGAAAGAATGCTTTGAAGATTAGGACAAAACTTGCAAAAAATAGTAACTTTTATTACAAGTCACATGCCAAAAATGGAAAGTCCTTCAAAACCTCTTGATTCTTGATCTTTGACTTTGCCAAAACTCTTCTATGACCTTAAGAACATCCCTTGGATTGAAGAATGGGATTAGAACCCTTGAATTGCCACAGTTGACTTTTCAAATAATCAGTTTGACCAATTTCTTCTTATACAAGCAACTGATGAAATAACTGCCTTCCTCAATGAATTTTCTCACCAAATTTCATCCATAGCATTCACATATCATATGAAGGACTTTGCCCACATGAAATCTCCAAAGTCCCAAAGAATCCCTGCTTGTACATGAAACCCTAATTTGAGGAACATTTGTGTAGGAGCTTGCCCTTCCTTGAATCATCTGATAATCTCCCAACCTTCTGGGTTCTTGTAAAGAATCTTGAGCTTGTACATGACCTAGAGACACTTCATGGGACTTGTATAAGGTCACTTGACTTCTTGCTTTGACTTGTAAGGCTTCAAATGCACCAATGATTGATCATATGCCCAATGCTAGAACATGAGAATGTTATGCTTAATTTTTTATGCAAATATGCTAAGGATATGCCATGCTTATGATGATTATGACATGATAATGATGATAGAAAGAAGAGGGCAAATTTGGGGTGTTACACAATGAATGTGCACAAGGAGCTTCATGCACATGTGAATCATGAGTTTCACCATAACATGCAAATTTGCATTTTCCTTCAAATCTGATTAACCACACTTCCACTGGGTCCTTAACCATGGTTAGGTCCAAAGTTGATCATATAAAAGCTCCAAATACCTCTGGTTAAGGGAGAGTTTTAGCCATTATTCAAATTGCACCAAATTTACCAAAAACTTCATTTCTTCAATTCTCCTTACACACAGAGTTTTTGAAATTTTCTTTCACATTCTTGATCCTGAAGATCCATAGAACAAGAAGCAATCTTTGGTTTGAGCTCATAGCAAAGAATTTGTCATATTTGAATTTGGTTGCATATTCTTCAAATCTTAAGATCTAGACCAGATTCAAGCTCTAACTGCATTTATTTTACAATTAGAGAATTCAAGGACTTGATATGCAGCTTCCAGATGGATTTCTAGGAGTAGTTTTAGTTCTGCAAAAGCTCAGGTTAGTGCAATTTACATGCTCTTAGATCTTGATTCTTTGATGTGCAATGGATTACCTGAGTGTTGTTGAGCATGCTGATATGATTAGAATCAATTTTGGATGTATATCATGTGCATAATGTGGATCAGAAGTTTTAGATCTAAAACTTTCTTGCTTTGATTTGATCAATTGGTACATTATTTGTTGATTTGAGTGACATATTTGGAATCAGGAAGTGGATTAGAGTCGATCTGTCAATTTAGTTTGAATTTATGGGAAATATTGTGATGGGTTGGCCGTAGATGGTGACCGGAGCTAGGGCTCCGACACCAGATCTTGTTTGCAGGTCATCGGAGGCTGAAAGAAGAAGATGATATTTTAACCGTACGATTGTTTAATCCAAGGGATACGAGCGTGCCAGCACATTAAAATTCATGTGTTGGACACATGATTTTATGTTTCTCATATTAATGTGTGTGTGCGCCTTCCATGTTAGTTAATGTGTGCATGCAATCCTGAGCGTAGATCTTGAATACTTGTTGTGTTTCTTGAGTGAATACCATGCGTGTGATTCATTTGGTGGACCTGATTGAGTCAAATATGTTAACTACTGACCATTGTATGTTTTGACAATGTTGACTCCCCTTAGTGGACTAGGCTTTCTATCCCTCACCCCCTGTTTGAGCCCCTTCTCATTTTTAAACATGGATTTTACTATACTTGTATCCCTTGGGTTATTTCTTCTCATTTTTATTGTATTTTTCATAGTTTTGCATTCTTATTTTTTTAAATCATTAAAAATCATTCTAAAATGCTATAGAAAATCATGAACATTTTTTTAGATATTTAAATAATTTTGGGCATTTTTTATTTCTGACTTTTTGCATTTTTCATATTATTTTCTTTATTTTCTTTTATTTCCTTTTCAAATGGATTCTATTTTCATACTTCAACTTCAAGAATTTATTTCTGATAACATATTACACATTTTCAAACCAATCTTTTTTCATTCATTTATTAACTATGATTTGTTTCTACTTTTTTTAAGGTTTCGAATTTGAGATAGAATGTGATGGATAAGGAGTCTTGGAGCACGATTTTGTTGGAGAGCTTATTTTCCATAGACTTTGATCAAAAATTATTATCAACTCATAATTGTTATATTCTCTATGAGTAGCTAAGTTATTCTATATTAGATTTTTTTAGATGAATCTTATTGTATTATGTTGGATCATATGACTATTTGAGATTAATTGAATATTTTTATGTTTGGCAAAATACCCTTTTTGGTCCTTTAACTTTATATCGGGGTTCATTTTGGTCCCGTAACTTTAAACAGTGTCATTTTGGCCCCTTAACTCTTCAAAATGTTTCATATTAGTCCTTTTGTCTTATTAGCGACGAATTTAGCGATTGATTTTTGAATTTTTGTCTGTCACTAATAAGACGATAAGGACTAATATGGAACATTTTGAAAAGTTAAGGGACCAAAAGGACACTTTTTAAAGTTAAGGGACCAAAATAAACCCTGAGGTAAAGTTAAAGGACCAAAAAGAGTATTTTGCCTTTATCTTTTTATCATTATTTAATTACTCTTGTTCTTAATGCCTTTTCTATATTGAAGAACACACAAATTGATATTAGATGAGTACGGATTATTGATCGTAAATTTATCAATTCAACCTATGGCAATTATTCCACTTAAAAATCAACTAAGAATAAGTAATTATAAGTCGAGGCTTTTGAATTAACAAACTTAGAACACCTAGTTTAACTCTGAATTGACATAAGTAATTAGGAAATTATTGTGTAAATTAGTGAGTTGTACACAAGAGAATTGAGTGCAGTGAGTTTGTTAATTCACCGTGAGATTTTATATAATTGTAATTATTTTAATATACAGTTCATCAACATGTATAATTAAGAGATTCGACATAAAAGATCTAACCTCCTTTCGTCATCGAACTTTACTCCGTTAAATTTCTCATTGTTATTTGTTGGTGTAAGCCCTATAGGCCAATACTTTTGCTACTTGTATCGAATTATTTATTAATAACAAAAGGCATTTCTTTATTATGTTTGTTTTTCCAAAATGATAAAGTCCCTAGAATAGCTAGTTCGTTTAATGAAATATTAAGTGTGACTTAATCATGAGATTCAATTAAACATAAGGACATTATTCTTAAAGCATCCATAGTTGAACTTTAATGTGAAACGGGATAACATTAAAGCATTAAGACTATTATGTAGATAGACTGATGATCACATCTCATGGATCATGGATAAGGAGTTATCAAGTTTTGACATAGGTATGAATATTAGGAGTAATATTTATACTTGATTGACTCACTATGAGAGTACTACATAGAATGTTATGCAAAATGTCATAAGTCACTCTCATGGTGATAGTGGTGTATACCACCCTTCGACCTGAAACTACTATGGACTCTAGATGTAGAGTCAAGTACTTTATTACTGATCAAACATTGTCTGTAACTGGATGATCATAAAGACAGTTGATGGGTACTTCCCACAGCATGCTGAGAGACATGAGTAACCTAGATGGAATTTGCCCATCTTGCATAGCAGGATAAATGTTTAAGGACCCAATATTGAACTGGACAAGGATGACACGGTATATGTCTTGTGTTCAATATAGACATAAGAGCAAAAGGGTAATTGTATACACAAGTACTATCAAATAAGGTTTTGTCAAATCACATGTCAAATTTGTGAATTGGGTAGCAGCGATGTGTTTCTAGATACCGCTCATTGTTTATTATGTTAAATACGTGATTTAATATAATTGCCAACATCACGAAATCCTACAGGGTCACACACATAAGAACAATTAGAGAATATGTAGAATAAATAAGGTACACCGTAAGATACAATGCACTTGAATAGAATACGGAATATGGTAAGGTACCATGTGCTTAATTAACATATGATATAATAATAGTTATTATTAATTTTATAATAGTTATAAAATATAATAATAATAAAATTAAGTTTATTATAATAATAGTTATTATAATAATATAAAAATAATATTATTATTATTATTGATTTGAGTTTTTTAGCTTATAGTCCACACAAGTAGTTCTATAAATAGAATCATTGTGCAAGCTCAAATGTTATTGTTGTTGAAACCCTGATCTTATCCTATATTTCTCTCCCTCATTTAAAAATCTTCATTCGTAATCAGCTAGTACTGTGATTGAAGGAAGTTGTTCATGTGGACTAAGTAGATACTGATGGAAGTTGTTCGTATAGACTGAGTAGAGGCGTTGTTCATGGTACAACGCTCGTGATCATCCATCAATTTTGATTCAAAGTTTTCATCGCCATAAGAGGTAACCTTTGCATCACAAATCATGATCTTTAGTAAGGATCTTTAAAGAAAATTTTTTGTTTTCCGCTGTGTTTAAATCGCATCCCTCATTATTTTCGTACCAAATCGCTATTGAAACCCCCACACATTTATTTAGTTTTAATCACACTGATATTTTTTTGGTTTAATTCACAATTTCTATAGAGATGAATTATTTTATCACTTTGATGAGACTTTTACATTGCTAGCATAGTCCATCAAATTTTTGATGCAATTATTTGAGATTGTTTTTAATTTCGAAAAGACAATATTACGTGACGTTTTGAATTTAGTTTTTGTTTAGTTTTATCTTGGCAATTTTTTATTTTTATTTTAAAATTACAATTTTTAGTCTGTTAGGTTTGGCGCGGTGACAATATGATATTGTATATTTGTTTATGTTAGGTTTGGATTCGATATTGGTACAGTAGATAAAAAATAAAAATAAACTGTAGACCAAATCATAGTAATTAAGAGAAAACTACTAATAATATTAATTTACAAATTTATCTTTTAAGAAATAATTGGTTTATGTTTTTATCATAATATTTTTACAGATAGCAAAATAATTAATAAAAATACTTAATAAGTTAAATTTTGAAAAAATCTTATAATAACTCATTCTCATTTTCAATTGACTGATTATTTGTGTCTATTCGATTACTGTTTCATCAGGTCCTAACAAATTAGGAGTGAATCACTGTTTTAACCACCCATGAACAATGAAATTAATGTTTTTTGCACCACACAGCCTTATCATTCAACTATTGCATTTTGGGTTTTTTAACCTAAAAAAAACTTTTCTCTGAGTAGTAACAGGTGCATTAGGAGCCTCAGTTATCATTGATTCTTTCTCAATCTCCACAGCCATTTTGTTTGATATTTGTTTCTCTTTAACAAAGCTTGCTCACTCTGATATGATTGATATCTTCTCAATGGTTCTATACATATGTACCTAAGTTACACTTGATTTCTGTAGAGAAAAATAGATGAAGAAAGTAGGAAGAGCCAGCAATGATAGACATGTTACGTGGCGTACATGCAAGAGTTTGCTAGATCGTAGTGTCAAGTTAGGAGGTGATATACTTGTCATCTGTGAATTATAATTACTTAAACATTCGGGAAAGTCATCTGCAACGCAACCGCCATTTTCATGAGGGATCGTTGGAACATTCTCTTTTCTTTTCATTTTTAGATGTCTCTTTGACACATCCTTTATCTCTCGACCCCGTGCCATTAAAAGAAGAATTGTCTTGCTCTCCAGGTTGTGATGATTTAGTATTCTGAAAGAAAAATACATCAATGTAAAAGAAAACTACGTAATTATCAAAGATGATGGAAAGAAAATTTTCAGAGTTCAACTATTTCGGGAGATGATGAAGCTGATAGTCAACTTACTCTTGAAGCTGATGTGTAGAGACATTGTTGGGGAATCAGATTAAAATATTAGTAAACGCATTTTAATTTTGATTGTATTTTCTTGTTAACTTATTTATTGTTTTTTCTTGTTAACTTATTTAAATTGTTTTTTCTTATTAATTTGGTTGAACAATGATTATTAATAGTTTGGTTGTAATATTATTTACAATGTAACTCTAGTAATAATTGTATTTGACTTTTAAAAATTTGAATATGATTAGTTTTTGAACTATCTTATTCAAATTAGATTTTTTATTTTTATATTATTGTTATTTTGATATTCAACATTAATTATAATATTTTTAAAATGAATTTAACACAATTAATAAATTAATTAAAAATTTGAGAAAGTATAATATTTTAAAAATGAATTTAACACAATTAATAAATAAATTAAAAATTTGAGAAAGAATTTACCTGAGAATTTACTTGCGGATTTCATATTTCCTGCGATTTTTTCTACGATTATGTCAATTACCTACAAATTTACCTGCAACTATTGAAGTATTTCCTACGACTTTACATGCGATTCTTTCTCTCGACTTTACCTGTTAAAATAATTACCCACAAAGGTTTTAGTTGGAAAAAGAAAATAGCAGAAAAAGTCGCGAATCTTTTACTCAAATACCCATGTTTTTCTAGAAAATTTCCTAAATACCCCAGTTTTCAAAAATATTTCGAAAGTATCCCATTTTTTTTAAAAAATAAGAGTAGTCTCCAGATAAATTGACGACTTCTTATTGTGTTTAGAAGGTGTCGGCAATTGGACTAGAGACACCATATGCAGTCTTCAATCCAATTGGCGACTATGTGTAAATATAGGGAAGGGTCGTCAATTCAATTGGAGACAATATGTATAACAAAATTTATATAAAAAAATAAAATATTTTAATAATTAATAAAATGATATTAATAATTAATTAAAATTACAAGTACATAATTCAATGATCACGGTCGGGTTGGGCATACTGTCCTCCTGTTCCATATCCCCTAGGTACCCTCACTCACTGCACTTGTTGCCCTTGTTGTTGATTCACTCCTGGAGTTTGTGGAGTTGAGTTCTCCGGAACATCGCTAGACTACCTCAGTAATTCTTGCATCTCTACGAAATCTTGTGTATGGAAAGATGACATGTTGTAACTGAGGTCGTGGCCCATGTCAGAGTAGTCTAGATGTGATGATGGGGTCATTGGTGTGTGATAACTCGAACTTATATCGATTATTTAATACGGTTTTCGATCGTTTAACATGTTAATTTATGTATTTTGAACAATGTTACACTAGATTTGTGTTTGTTTTGTAGATATTTGATCAAACATGACCTTTGGAGGCAAAAATATAAAAAGAATACTTATTAGACAAGAAATGTAGAAAACAAAAGGAAACATATCAAGAAAATGTCAATTCTGCATAACTGACTGTGGGACGCCCGTTAGCCATGAGTGACGCTCGTCACAATGTCAAGACGCTCGTCCCATGTATGCCACGCTTGTCACATTGCCAAGTTGCTCGTCTCATGTATGTTACGCTTGTCACAAGCTCAAGTCAAATAACCTAATTACGTAATAGAATTCAAAACACAGAGAGACGTTATGAGAATGGTTCGTATACAATAGAGAGTTTCTCTCTACCCTAATAAACCTCAGTCCAAGCAACTCAATCAAGGCCCAACCTAAGTCCATGCCTTCAAGTTCTCAACAAACCAAAGTTGCCACCTATAAATAGAAGCTACTGCAAATTGCAACAGGAGCTTCGTTCAAGTCCCAAATTTCTGCAGTTTTTTCGTTCGAAGTTCAATTTTATTTTCAGCACAACCTTTATTTTCCTTTACCAACCCCATGTGATAGTTTCCATCATTAGAAAGCTATCACTATTTTTATTTGTTTCTAGCCACTGAATTATCGTTTTAGTTTCTAATTTCGCAAAGTTTGGTTGATCAAGAACATTGCAACTAGGTTTCTAATTTTAATGCTTTATTGTTTAATTATTATCGCATTTATTTATATTATACAATTCTTCTCCTTTTACCTTTCTTTGTTTTTATTTAATATGTCTGACTAAACCGTTAATTCGTATGTAGTTGTCTAACCGAAACGAATTCAGTAGAATTAGGCTAGTCTTTAAATTAAGCTAGTCTCCTGGTTTCGATTTCTTAATATAAACAACCCTCGTTACGAGAGTAAGAGAGTATAAATGATTAGGATTAAGACCACGGGAGTGTGAGATAATAATCAAATAGCTGAAATCGATCATTGTTTTAAATACATCGGAAGCGCTTTAAAACTAATTAGAACCTTTAGGTTTCCAAAAAATAATTCTAACTTGAATTGACACAGGGAGAGCGCTCAATTGGACTTAGGAGTATAGTAATAGACAAGACCACAAGAGTGTGAGTTAACTACTTTTAAACCGAGAGATTCTACGGAGAGATAACTTAATAAACCTTAACAAGTCGAACCTCTATTGAATTCGCGAAGACGAATCAACTACGTACCGATATTCTTATCATTAATTTAACTTAATTAATTTTTCACCTTCTAAAACTAAAAACATCACTCGCCTTAGCTAAACATAGTAACACCCGACAATATTAGGTTGATTATCGAGTTTCTATGGGATCGATATCTTTTTATTACTATGCGATAGACTGTGCACTTGTAGTTAGCAACCGTTAGACTATGAAAGTCGCGACCAAGTTTTTGGCGCCGTTTCCGGGGACTTAGAATAAGGCAACAATTTTACCTTTCCTTTGTCGATTGTATGCCCAGTACTTGCTCTCGAGGCGGAGACTTAGAACCCTTGATCGACGAAGTAGAACGTTTCATAAGTTCGAGACGCCGAACCGAACACAACGAAACCCTTATTCCGGAAGTTATTATACCAGAACTAGCTGAAGAACCTAACATGGCCGAAAACGGAGGAGCACCACATTCACTCAAGTCCTATGCGACTCCAAATCAACAAGAAGCGCACAACAGTATTACCGCACCAGCCATAATCTGAAATGATTTCGAATTAAAACCTTCACTGCTGCAAGTTGTACAACAGAACTAGTTTTTCGGGAATCCTACAGATGATCCTAACGAGCATCTGACAAAGTTTGTACAATATGCAGATACAGTGAAAGCGAATGGTGTAACCCAAGATGCAATCATACTAAGATTCTTTCCATTCTCCTTAAGGCATAGAGCTTGGGCATGGTTACAATCGTTACCAGCCAACTCCGACACAACATGGGTAGAATTGAAGAAAGTTTTTTTATCTCATTATTTCCCGCCAAGCAACACAGCCATGCTGAGGGCTCAAATCAACGGATTTCGACAAAAAAATGTTGAATCACTTTATGAAGCATGGGAAAGATACAAGGATATGTTAAGATTATGTCCACACAATGGATTTGAAAATTGGGTAACCATCATAACCTTCTATAATGGACTTTTATACAACACTAGGATGACGATAGACGTTGCCGCGGGCGGCGCCCTTATCGACAAACTATACAGAGAAGCCTACAACCTCATTGAGAACATGGCTCAAAATCATTGACAATAGGGAGGAGAAAGAACACATGTAGAGAAGAACCATACTAAAGGAGGGATGTACGAAGTGAATAGTTTCGATCACGTAAATGCCAAGATGGATGCCATAGCTCAAAAAATTGATAACCTGACCATAACACCACCAGCCACCATGGCTGCAGTAACTCCAAACTGTGAAATTTGTGGAATCATAGGACACGCATCACATGAATGTCAACTTCTTGTCAGATTAACCACAGATCAGGTGAATTATGCTCAAGGAAATCCTTATTCAAATACTTACAACCCAGGATGGAAAAATCACCCAAATTTCTCTTACAAGAACAACAATGCCTTGTATGCGCCTAATCAAGAACCAGGTGTACCACCAGGATACCAGAAAGCTGTCGCACCCAATCCAAACGCTCATAGGAAATCAAACCTTGAACTAATGATGGAAAATTTCATTGCTACACATACTCAAACAAACAAGGATTTCCTGAATTAGAATATTCATACTAGTGAGCAGATCAAACAATTGGTGACCAAAGTAGATGCATTAGCTACTCATAATAATATGTTAGAAACCCAAATCTCTCAAGTAGCCCAATAACAAGCATCCACTGTTGCCCCAGCCGGAACATTTCTAGGAAACCATAATAAAATCCTAAAGGTCATGCGAATGCAGTTATATGAAGAAGAAGAAAAGAGTTGGACGGACCTACCGACCCTAGAACCGAAAACCCAACCATGTATCAACAGCCTAAGAAATCAACTACGAAAAACGATAAACCACAAGAAAAGGAAACCAACGAATAAGAGGCTGAGGAAAATGAGAAACCTTATGTACCTCTGCCACCATATAAACCACCGATTTAGTACCACCAACGTTTAACAAATTCTAAAACTATATGAAAATTCAAGAAATTCGTAGAGCTTCTGAAAATGTTAAATATTACCATACCTTTCACAGAAGTTATCACTCAGATGCCCTCATACGCTAAATTCCTAAAGGAAATCTTATCTAACAAACAGAAAATCGAGGAGAACGAAACAGTTACACTTATTGTTGAGTGTAGCGCAATCATTTAAAATAACATGCTTCCTACACTGAAGGACCCAAGAAGTTTCTCTATTCCATGTGTAATAGGAGATTTTGTCATAGACAAAGCCCTATGTGATTTAGGAGCAAGTATAGGTGTTGTGTCGCTATCAATTTGCAAGAAACTGGATATGGGACAATTGAGACCAAAAAAGATGTCAATTCAACTAGCTGATCGTTCAGTTAAATTCCCAGTAGGCATTCTAGAGAACGGTCTTGTACGAATATGTCAGTTTTATATCCTAACTGATTTCATAGTCATGGATATCAAGGAGGATGCTACAACCCCTATTATATTAGGAAGACCGTTTTAGCTACTATCGGAGCTATCATTGACGTAAAGAAAGGCAGGCTGACATTCGAAGTAGAAGAGGAGATAAATGGAAAAAGAAGAAACTACCTACTTCGATATAATGAATATCCCATCTCCTGAGACCTTCCAAGATGATATCTTAAAAGAACCTAATCATGGCAAAAGCCAAATTGAAGGCTTAACTCTTACACCTGATCAAATGTTATACCTGAAAAAACATGATATTAAACTTAAGACATTACCTAACAACCTTAGATATGAATTCCTCGATTCAGAAATTAGAAGACCATTTATAGTGAATGCGGACTTAGGACAGCTCGAAACCGAAAAAAATTTAGACGTTCTAAGAAAGTACCCAACTGCGTTAGGCTATAACATATCTGATCTAAAAGGAATAAGTCCTTCAATATGTATGCACCGCATTATGCTAGAGGAAGACTGTAAGACCTCTAGAGAACCCCAAAGAAGGATTAATCCAATTCTAAGTACTATAGTCAGGGACAAAGTAAAGAAGTTATTAGACGCCGAAATTATATATCCAATATCCGACAGTCAATGGGCCAGTCTAGTGGATGTCGTACCAAAGAAGGAAGACATTATAGTTACTAAGAACACCAAAGGCGGGTCTATAACGCAAAGAGTAGTAACTGGGAGTATAATGTGCATCGATTACCGAAAACTGAATAAAGCTACCCGGAAAGATCATTTTCCTTTGCCCTTCATCGATCAAATGTTAGAAAGACTAGCCAAACAATCTTACTTTTGCTACCTAGATGGTTACTCAGGATTTTTCCAATTCCTATCCACCCTGATGACCAAGAAAAGACAACATTCATATGCACATACAGAACATTTGCTTATCATTGTATGCCATTCGGTTAATGTAACGCTCCAACAACATTTCAACGATGTATGATGGAAATCTTCGCTGATTTCATAAATGACATCATGGAAGTGTTCATGGATGACTTTTCCGTATGCGGCCTAAGTTTTGAAGGATATCTATCTAACTTAGAGATGGTACTCGAGAGATGTGTAAAAGTGAATCTTGTACTAAATTGGGAGAAGTCTCACTTTATGGTCAGACAATGGATAGTTTTAGGACATGTGATATCTAACAGAGGCATTGAGGTAGATAAAGCAAAGATAAAAGTAATAAAAGACCTTCAACCTCCTAAAATCGTGAAAGAAATAAGAAGTTTCTTAGGACATGCCGGTTTTTACCGACGATTCATTAAGGACTTTTCCAAAATCACTAAGTCGTTGACTAGTTTATTAATGAAAGACACTGAGTTTGTCTTTGATGAAGACTGTTTAAAAGAATTTGAAACACTCAAAATAGCCCTCATCACTACATTCATCATACAACCACCCGATTGGATGCTACCATTCGAGATTATGTGTGATGCGAGTGATTATGTTGTAGGCGCAGTCTAAGGCCAAGGAAAGGATAAGAAACTTCAAGCAATATATTACGCAAGCAGAACTTTAGACCCTGCTCAGATGAATTACGCCACAACAGAAAAGGAACTCTTAGCAGTTGTGTTCGCACTTGATAAATTTTGTTCTTACCTAGTAGGAGCTAAAATAATCATATATACCGATCACACAGCCATTAGGTACCTTCTAAGTGAAAAAGAAGAGAAACCTAGATTACTAAGATAGATCTTATTGCTACAAGAGTTTGATTTAGAAATCAAGGATAAGAAAGGAACTGACAACGTAGTAGTAGACCACTTATCACGTATGGAAGGAATTAAACAAGACCCGATACCAATTAATGATGATTTCCCTGATGAACGTCTTACAGCTCAACTCGATAGTGAGGTATATTCCTTGTTTCTAGACGAATAAATCCAAGAAGAAATTGTGGAAGAAATTATTTCAAATACCACTCTATCATGGTATGCTGACATAGTTAACTATTTAGTTGCCGGGGTACTTCCACCAGATCTCACATATCAACAAAAGAAGAAGTTTTTCCATGATTTGAAACAATACTACTGGGATGAACCATTGCTTTTTAAACGCGGACCCGATAGTATTTACTGTCGATGTGTCCCAAAAGAAGAAATAGATAATATAATTTCCCATTGTGACTCCGCTCCTTACGATGGACATGCAAGCACTTCAAAGACTTGTGCGAAAATTAATCAGGCCTATTTTGGCCCACTCAATGGAAAGATGTTCACCTCGCCATTCAAAATTGCGACCGATGTCAACGCACTAGTAACATCTCGAGGCATGATGAGATGCCCCAAAAAGGCATTCTTGAAGTGGAAGTTTTCGATGTTTGGGGAATTCATTTATGGGACCATTCCCATCTTCTTTCGGAAACAAATTTATACTCGTCGCGGTTGACTATGTTTCGAAATGGATCAAAGTTATAGCTTCCCCAACAAATGACACACGAGTAGTCATGAAGTTTTTCAAAAACATTATCTTCCCAAGATTCAGTGTACTGATAACGAGAAAACTTATCGATTATATTGTTAGGTTTCATTAACGTTTTATCGAATAATCGTCGTTTTAACACTCGATTTCTCGAGTTTTTCTTACCATTTTGCAGGTACACAATTATGTGGAGCTAAATCATGAACTAAGAGAAAAAGGAACAAAATCGATCATAAAAAGATGAAGAAATGAAGCTTCCTGCAAAAACTGCATATTTTGCAGCAGTCACGACCGTTACAAGGGTGTCACGACCGTGACACCCCAAAATGAAGCATCACGACCGTAAGATATGTGTCACGACCGTGACACTTAAAAGTCACAAGTCACGAGCGTAAAAGCATTGTCACGACCGTGACAAGGATTATTCTAGGTTTTTGACCAAGACTTCGTCAAGCCATTACGTGAAAAAGCTGTTTCCTATTTTGATGCCACGTACCTACATTCTCTCCACAAATTCAGCAAGGCCCATTTCAACTAAAGTCCAAAAATTCAGCCCAATCATTCTTCTATAAATAGCACCAGTTCTATGAAGAATGTACAGAGCATTTTTCTATTCAAATTCCTGCGGAAGCTCTGCCGAACTGATTTACGACCCGTTTCTTATTTCTGCATTATTTTCTGTTTCGTTTTATTGTATCCAAACCCGCCATATAACAATTTCCAACATCAGGAAATTGTTATACGTTTATTATTTTTTCTAAGCCTTCAGCATTCGTTTATTTTTGATTCCGCCAACTCCGAGCTTTCCGGTCTGTGGAAGAAGGAGTCTGCTCTAATATTGTTAACCAGGTTTTTATTATATTGCAATTTAATTATTTATAATGTTTATTTATTTTTCTGCCATGAGTATTTTATTATTTAATTTTCTGTCTCTGTCTGGTTCAACATCGATGAATAGCTAAACACCTTAGGGCGGTATGTAGTTAGAACGAACTTAACCGGTAAAATATAACCATAGGCTAAAAATAATTAATCACTTAACATTCTGGCTGATACTTTTTAATTAAATAGACCTTTTCGTTACGAGAGTAAGAAAAGAGTATTAGGTTAGGTCAAGACCACGAGAGTGTGAGGTTTTAACCAGATAGCTAAAGTTAGGCATTTAAATTAAACACAGCGAGAGCGCTTTAAGATAAATTAGAATCACTTAGTTTCCAAAAATTACCTCTAAACACTTATGGGCTAGCGAGAGCAGGCATAGGGCTTTAGGGATAAGATCTGATATAAGACCACGAGAGTGTGAGTTGAGGGTATTTAAACTGGTAATCTCTACCGAATAGATTAAGTAAACATCTTTATAAGCCTAGGTTAGATTGACCCACCTAAGTTAGTATAATTACATACCGACCGCCTTAGTATCATTTCATTAAAACTTAAATTTAATTCCGCCTTTAATTTTCTAAAATCAACAAAAAATCGTGACAACCATTCGCCTTAGCTAAACTAGAAGTTCATCTAGCACTAAGTAACCATAGAATCCCTGTGGATCGATAATCTTAAATATTACTTCGATAGGCTGTGCACTTGCAGTAAGATACCGCTAGACGCATAATTAGACACGTCTTTAGCCCATCATGTACCAAGACTCGTCATAAGTGACGGAGGTTCCCATTTCATATCTAAAATATTTGATAAACTCTTGTTGAAATATGGAATAAGACACCGAGTAGCAACATTGTATCATCCGCGGACTAGTGGACAAGTAGAAGTCTCAAATAGAGAAATAAAACAAATTCTAGAAAAAAATTGTTGCTACATCGAGGAAAGATTGGTCTATGAAGCTACCCAAAGCTTTATGGGCCTACAAAATAGCTTTTAAAACACTCATCGGAACCACACCTTTCAAATTAGTCTATGGAAAATCATGCCACTTGCTAGTAGAGTTAGAACACAAAGCCTATTGGGCAATTAAAAACCTTAACTTTAACTACACTAATGCAGGTGAGAAACATATTCTAGACTTACATGAATTGGAAGAACTGAGACTAGACGCTTACGAGAATGCCCGCATATATAAGGAGAGAACCAAGAAATGGCATGACAAGCGAATTTCTAGGAAATAATTCAGTGTGGGAGACGTTGTTCTTTTATTCAATACTAGACTTAGGTTGTTTCCGGTAAAATTACGATCTATATGGTCTGGTCCTTTCGAAGTAACAAAGGTTTTAATTAGTGGCGCTATAGAAATTAAGGGTAGGTCTAGTGCACCATTTATAGTAAATGGGCAACGCCTTAAACACTATAATTAATTGCGTGGAAGATAAAGAATATTCGACAGGTTTGAAATTGGCATAATTACCATTAGAAACCATATATTAGTTCGCTTAAATCATGTCGAGCCCCAACAATAAACGGAGCGCTTTATGGGAGGCAACCCATAATTTTTTTTGATTTTTAGTTTACTTTCTTTTTCTTTTTCAAAAATTATATTTTCCCAGAATGCATTAAATTCACTGATTACTGTTTTTGTTTTTGTTTTATTGTATGACTCCAGGATTTTTCAAAGTTTTCTACTCCCTATCTGTTTTTCATCCTCATTAACTCTGATCATGACTACCAATATGAATGTGGAATTTAGAGATGGCGTTCAGAGGCGCTATTATGAAGCTTTAGCCCTAAGACCTATGTCTCTGACCAAATTTTCTCATGTACCTACCATGAAAGCTTTAGGCATAGGTACTAGCATTGACTACCTGTTTAGCTAGCTAGGTTGGGAGGTATTTTCACTTAGGAAACATAGAACCTACTATGAGCTGACCGTAGAGTTCCTTAGTTCACTAGCTTACAACCCGAACTGTGGAAAAGGCTTCACAAGAGGAAAGATAACATTTAGACTCTTTGGATACCCCTGTGAGTTTAACATTCATGAGATGGCTAACCTTCTGGAGTTTCCAGATGGCCCTTCCATTTTCTTGGAACCACAAGAGGATTTTCTTGCACATGGTGAGTTAGACCATTTTTGGAGTAGTATCTCAGGACGACCTGATCATGATTTATACCCTATGTTGTCCACTGAGATTCACAACCAAGCTATTAGGTACTTCCATATGATCCTAGCATACTCATTGTTCGGAAAAGATATGAGTGATAACACCGTTTCAAGAGAAGAATTATTCATTATGTTTTGGGCTTTCACATCCATAGGGTTAATGCGGTGACTTTCATGTTTGCAAACTTCTGCAAAATTATTCAGAGTGAGAACCGTCAAATCATGATAGGTGGTCTAGTTAACAAGATTTCTGATGCAATGGGATTTAGAGCCCGTCTTGCTAAGATTAAGCCACTTCGAGAGTTTAGACCAATGAATATCACATTCTGTTTTGAGAGAGAGATGTTGTATGACCGAGGTCCTGACCGTTTTAAGCTTCTGATCAATGGCATAGTTGTGCCACATTTAATATTACCTGACCATGAGCGCACGATTGTGCATAGTACACACAATTGGCTTTATGATCTAGATGAGCCGATTTATGAGTCGGGAGACGCTTGGTCCAAGGTTGAAATAGATCCAAAGACCCCCTCAAATTACTATGATTCAGATGATATGGTTGAAGTCGAGAAGCCCAAAGAGGAAAAGCACAAACCTGCTGAGACACCTGCACCTACTCCAACTAATCCTAAACTTACTTTAGAAAGTGTTCGAGCTGAAATGCAAACCATGAAATATAACATTCACGACCTGCATATAGATATCATTACATTGAGAGATATGGCCAGGGATCAATTTGACCATTTGAGAGAAGCGTTAGAGTCCATCCGCAAAAATCGTGGCTAATTCTCAACATTAACCGTTTCAGATTTTTCTTGCATTTTAGTTTTTTTTTTCAAATTCAGCATTTTATTTTAGTCCAATTTGATTTCTAGTTACTTTGAATTTTTTTCATTTTATTTTAATTTATGACTCTTGCGAGTTTGCTAACTCTTAATAAATAATTTTGGTCCCATTCTTATTTTGTAGTGCTGAATTATATTAGATCAAGTGTGTTATGTGTGCTTGTAACACCCCAAATTTTCCCTCTTCCTTTTATCATCATGTTCACATCATAATCATCATAAGAATATCATATCCTTAGCATCTAGCATAGAAAAATGAAGCATAACATCATCATGTTCTAGCATAAGGCATATGATCAATCATCTGGGGATTTGAAGCTCTGAAAGCCAAAGCAATAGGCCAAGTGACATTTCAAGAGTTACACAAGGTGTCCTCATGGCATATGCAAGCCCAAGATCATCTACAAAAGTCAAGAAGGGTAGAAGATCATCAGAGGATCAAAGATGCAACAATCTCTTACATAAATGAATCTTGAATTAGGGTTTTGCTTTTGAGCAGGGATTTCTCGTACCTTTGACCAATTCTTGTGGTAAAAGTATTTTTTATGTCATTTGAAGTCTATGGATGGAATTTGGTGAGAAAGTTCATTAAGGAAGTCAGTCAATTCATCAGTTACTTGTAAAGGAAGAAATTGGTCAAACTGAGTATCTGAAAAGTCAACTGTGGAAATTCAAGGGGTCCAATCCCATTTTTCAAGCTAAGGGATGCTCTTAAGGTTAAAGGAGAGGTTTGATGGCCTCAAAGTTCAAGAATCAAGAGGTTTTGCAAGGCTTTCCATTTTTGGCATATGGCATGTAATGGAAATGTCCAAATTTAGTAAGTTATGCCCTAATTTTCAAGGCTTTCTTTCACAGCCAAAATGACTCCAAATGGATTTTCTTTGAACATGAAAGTTGTAGGTTATGCTCTCCCATTTTCAAAAAGTACAAGAACATTTCCATGGCATTTAGGGTTGAAAAGTTATGATCAAATGAAGTTTGGATATTTTTAGGGTTTACATGAATTATCACTTTACACCAAAGTTGCAAAAAGCCTTATAAATCAATTCTAAGCTAATCAATGGGCAAAGTAAGGTTACAATATCATATTGCATTGCATGAAAGTGAAATGGATCAAGGAAAATCACCAAAATCGTGCATGGGATGCATGATATTTCATTTAATGCAAAAATGCAATAGCATGAGAATTGTGTGAACCAAGGATCCAAAGGCCAGGATTGTTTCACTTATGGATCTAGGGTTGGATGAAAGTTGGGCATGGGCAAAGAAAGAATGCATGGCACGAGCAAAGTACTCCATCATACAACTCTTTCATTTTTGCAAAATCATTTGAATCACACTCTTCCCACGTGCATTGCTTTCCAAACCCTAATCAGTGATCATTTGCATCCTATATAAGAGAACTAGGGCTTCATTTGCTCAGGATTCATCACATTTTCATCACTCTCAAGTTTTTGCATCTCAAGATTTTTCCTTTGAATCACCTCACACACTCACTCATTGCTAAAACAAATTACATATTATGAATCCTTGAAGCATAAGGAGCACAAATCCACCATCAATTGAAGTTGAATCTTCAGATTTCTCAAGGTACAAGTGTGGTGCAGTTGCTTTCGAATTGCTAGATTCAGGAGGTTTCAAGATCTTTCTTGCATTTATTTTGCAAGGAGAGGTTCTAAGGCTTGGATCTGCACCATTTGGAAGCTTATCTTGACCTAATTCGTGCTCTGCAAATCTCAGGTGAGCTTCAAATTCACTGATCTGAAACTTTGATTTCTTGTGTGATAATTAATATGTGTGCTTCATTGATGATGTTGATCTGTTTATTTTTTAGAATGAGTGAGAATTGAGGTTTGTTGATTTGAAGTTTGATGTATGATTATGTTTTTGTTCGATCTGCTTAGTTCTTTGATCTGTTGTGAAATCCAATGGCATATTCGTACTCAGCATGTTTGAATTGTTTGATCTGGAGAGTTTGAACAATTTCTATTTTGTTTTATTCTTGATGTTGAGTTTTCCGGCGTCGGAGCTAGGGCTCCGGTCGCCGGTTTCTGGAAATTTGTTTTAATTTGAAAATGAAGAAGATGATTATTATACCCCAAATTTGTCCTACCTTTACTATTTTATTTTATGATTATTAGCCATCATTCAAAATCCAAAAAATATGCATTATTCCATTTTTTTTACCGTCTAACCAAATATCTCAAAAAATCAAAAAATATGTACTATCTTATTTCTGTCTAACATTGCAAAAATCCTAAAAAGTGCGTTCATTATTTTCTAAGATTTGATTACTTTCTTTTTATATTATTATGGGTTTTATTCAGTCATTATCCAAAAAATGTACAAAAAAAATCTATTTTGTTTCTATCAAAATTATAGGCCCATTTTCATTCCTAAAAGTCCCTTACTCATACAAAACTACAAAAAAAATCATTTTTCTATTATTACTACATTTATTATTATTATTATTATTATTATTATTGTTATTATTATTATTATCTTCTCAGTATTATTATTTTTTGTGGTTATTATCAGTTTTTTATTGTTACTAATCCATTACTATTATCTTTCACATTATTATTATTATTCTTTTTATGTCATATTCATTTTTTCTATCATTTTTAATTTTTATTATTTTATTTTGTCCAAATTCAACACATTGTTTTTAAATCAATTTATAAATTTTCAAAATCACAAAATTGTCATTTCTTATTTCTCTTTTCATTATTATTACTATTTTAGTTATTACAATCTTTTTTCCATCAATACAATTTTATTAATTCCTATTATCATTATTGTTTTTATTATTGTTATCATTATTTCTATTATTGATTTTATTACTATTTTTATTTACTCTTATTTCCATTACTTCCATTATTACTATTATTATTTTCAAATAAATTCATTGGACAGTAACTTTTTCTTCTATTTTCTAACCACATATTATTCTTTTCATTTACCATCATGTGACTCATGCCAGTACAACTTTCTCCACTCATAATTTGTACGATCCGTATCACCACCACCACCTCATTTTTTCACACAACTTGTACAATCTGCTCCCTCAAATCCACTACTTTTCATCATTCACAATACAGCTCATATTATTCCTTTCAACCGAAAAAAATTCTCTCAATCCCTTTATAGAATAAGTCCATCATTCTTCATTGAGAGAGGCTTGAAAAAACCAATAAAACTAAATCACCTCAAACCATCCCTGATACCTTCATTTTCTTTCAGAAAAATCAAAACTGTATCCAAAAAAAAACCAGCTTCTTCCATCGACTTCCTTTCTTTAATCCACCATCGGAACAACCGAATTGGAGTATACATACCCAGAAATCCGAACAAGCCTTCAACCTATTCCTTTCTCCCTTATCCAATACAACCATATACCTTTTTTAATCAGAATCAAAGCCAAAAAAAAAGAAGCCAAAAAAAATGAAATGAAAAAACGCAGCAAGAAATCTTCGAATCCGCAACATACAGAACCACTCCAAAACCACCATTCCTCTGCAACATCACCTTCATCTTTCAATAAACCCACCCGATTCACACAACACAATCCGCGAGCGTGAAACCACACCGAAACCGCGTCACCGCCAGCCATCCGCCAACCACTGAAGCTAAGCCCACCAACCTCTTCTTCCGCCAAACATCAAACCATAAGCCGCGTGCACACTCTGAAATCGAACATCAAGCATTGCAGCGCCGACTATCAACCGAAATGATTTCGAACTAAAACCTTCGTTGATATCAGCCGTGCAACAAAATCAATTCGCCGGAAATCCTACCGAGGATCCGAATCTTCATCTTTCGATCTTTGTGCAATATGCCGATACCGTAAAAGCCAATGGAGTTACCCAAGAAGCTATTAGACTACGTTTATTTCCTTTTTCGCTTCGAGACAGAGCAAGAGCTTGGCTTCAATCTCTGCCTTCGAACTCAGTAACTACGTGGGAGGAACTTAAGAGAGTTTTCTTGAACAGATATTTTCCACCTAGCAAGACAGCTATGCTGAGAGCTCAGATCAACGGATTTAAGCAAAGAGAAAGTGAATCATTATTCGAAGCTTGGAAACGCTATAAGGATCTGCTGAGACTTTGTCCACATCATGGATTAATAGAATGGATGGTCATCCATACCTTCTATAATGGACTCTTGTACAATACAAGAATGACAATTGACGCTGCCGCGGGCGGTGCATTGATGGATAAAGAATATAATGATGCCTATGCACTTATCGAAAGTATGGCTCAAAATCATTACCTTTGGGGAAGCGAGAGAGTCGCAACTGAGAAACCAACAAAGGGAGGTATGTACGAAGTAAGTAGTATGGACCAAGTCAATGCAAAGTTTGACCAACTAAGCCAAAAGATCGACAACTTGGTCATAACACCAACAGCCAACGTGGCTGCGGTAACACCTAACTGTGAGTTATGTGGAGTTTCAGGACACGAAGTTTCTGATTGTCAACTATTGACAGGAACTCCCACTGATCAAGTGAATTATGCTCAAGGAAACCCTTACTCAAACACATATAACCCAGGTTGGAAGAATCATCCGAACTTCTCCTATAAGAATAACAATGCTTTATACGCACCAGGTCAAGCACCAGCTACATCACCAGGATATCAAAAGACTGCTCCTAATGTCCCTAGAAAATCGAACCTTGAATTGATGATGGAGAACTTTATAGCTAACCAATCTCAAACAAACAAGGACTTCTTAAACCAAAACATTCACACTAGTGAGCAGATCAAACAATTAGTGAGCAAAGTAGATGCATTAGCTACGCATAACAAAATGCTAGAAACTCAGATTTCACAAGTAGCTCAACAACAAGCACCTACTGCTGCACCAGCTGGAGTATTCCCTGGACAACCTCAACCTAATCCGAAAGGACATGCTAACGCTGTGATATTAAGAAGTGGCAAGGAACTTGACGGACCTACCGATCCAAGACTTGACAATCCAGCCATGCACCAAAAACCGGATAAACCGACTGAAGTGGTGAATGATCCAGAAGAAAAGGAAGATGACAATCAAGAGGTAGTGGAGAAAGAACAACCTTATGTGCCTCCACCACCCTATAAACCACCAATTCCGTACCCTCAAAGATTAATAAATTCCAAGACGACGGGTCAATTTAAGAAATTTGTCGAACTTCTGAAACAGTTGAATATTACTATTCCGTTTACAGAAGCAATTACCCAAATACCCTCGTATGCTATGTTTTTAAAAGAAATCTTATCCAATAAGAAAAAGATAGAGGATAACGGAACAGTTACACTTACTGCCGAGTGTAGCGCTATAATTCAGAATAAAATGCCTCCTAGGCTAAAAGATCCAGGAAGTTTCTCTATACCCTGTGTAATAGGAAAATTCGTCATTGACAAAGCTCTATGCGATTTAGGAGCCAGTATCAGTGTTATGCCCTTAACGATTTGCAAAAGGCTAGACATGGGAGACCTGAGACCAACTAAAATGTCTATTCAACTAGCCGATCGCTCTGTTAAATATCCTGTAGGCATACTAGAGAACGTCCTAGTACGTATAGGACAATTCTACATCCCTACTGATTTTATAATCATGGACATCTCTGAAGACTCCACAACACCTATTATACTAGGAAGACCATTCTTAGCTACCGCCGGAGCTATAATAGATGTAAAAAGAGGAAAGCTAACCTTTGAAGTGGGTGAAGAAAAAGTTGAATTTATTCTAACACAATTCTTACAATCACCAGCTATAGAGGATACATGCTATCTATTGGACGTAATTGACGAATGTGTAAGAGAAATGGAACTAAAAGAGACCACTTATTCTGAGATTATGAAAATTCAAATCCCTCCAATTTTCGAAGATGATAATTGGCATAAACCATATCAGGATGATAGTCTAAGCGAAAGTTTAGCACTTACACCGGATCCTATGCCAAGTAAAGATAAACCTACATTAGGATTAAAAACTTTACCTCATAACCTAAGGTACGAATTCTTAGACGTTGAATGTAAAAGACCAGTTATAATAAATTCCAGTTTGGGAACTATAGAAACAAAAAAACTTTTAGATGTTTTGAAGAAATATCCAACTGCATTAGGATATAACATATCTGATCTCAAAGGAATATGTCCTTCAGTTTGTATGCATCGTATTCTGCTAGAAGAAGATTGCAGAACCTCCAGAGAATCTCAAAGAAGAATTAACCCAACCCTTAGCACTGTAGTAAAAGAAGAAGTAAAAAAATTATTGGATGCCGGAATAATATATCCAATCTCTGATAGTGAATGGGTTAGTCCAATACATGTAGTGCCAAAGAAAGGAGGTATCACTGTTGTGAAGAACGCGCAAGGCGAATCGATATCGCAAAGAGTAGTGACGGGATATAGAGTATGCATAGATTATCGTAAACTAAACAAAGCCACTCGAAAAGATCATTTCCCACTACCTTTTATAGATCAAATGTTAGAACGATTAGCCAAGCATTCTTACTTCTGTTATCTTGACGGTTACTCAGGATTTTTCCAAATCCCTATCCATCCAGATGATCAAGAGAAGACTACATTCACATGCCCTTATGGAACATTCGCTTATAGACGAATGCCCTTTGGATTATGCAACGCTCCTGCAACCTTTCAAAGATGTATGATGTCAATCTTCGCAGATTTTATAGACAACATCATGGAAGTGTTCATGGACGACTTCTCTGTATGTGGGCAAAGTTTTGAAGGATGTTTATCAAACTTAGAAATGGTATTAGAAAGATGTGTAAAAGTAAACCTCGTGCTTAACTGGGAGAAATGTCATTTTATGGTCAACGAAGGAATCGTATTAGGTCATGTAATATCCGACAAGGGAATTGAAGTTGATAAAGCTAAGATTGAAGTAATAAAAGATCTTCAACCCCCTAAAACCGTTCGGAAATACGAAGCTTTTTAGGACACGCCGGTTTTTACCGACGATTCATCAAAGATTTCTCGAAAATCACTAAACCTCTTACCGGTTTATTAATGAAAGACGCTGAGTTCATATTCAATGAAGATTGTCTTAAAGCATTCGAAACTCTAAAAACAGCCCTCATCACCGCACCAATCATGCAACCCCCTGACTGGAGATTACCTTTTAAAATCATGTGCGATGCGAGTGACTATGTTGTAGGCGCAGTTCTAGGCCAGAGGAAGGAAAAGAAACTTCATGCGATTTACTATGCCAGTAGAACCTTGGATTCTGCCCAGATGAACTACGCCACTACCGAAAAAGAATTGTTAGCAGTTGTCTTTGCGCTTGACAAATTCCGTTCTTACTTAGTTGGAGCGAAAATAATCATTTACACAGACCATGCTGCTATCCGATATTTATTAACAAAGAAAGATGTTAAACCAAGACTCTTAAGATGGATTTTACTTTTACAAGAGTTTGATCTAGAAATAAAAGATAAAAAAGGTACTGAAAACGTCGTAGCGGACCATTTATCTAGAATAGAAGGTATTAAACCCGAACAAGTGCCGATTAACGATGATTTTCCGTATGAACAGCTGATAGCACAATTAGGAAGCGACCTAGCTCAGCTAGATATAAATGAACCAGAATCCGTGGAAACAATCCAGACAACTGTAGGACTGCCATGGTACGCTGACATTGTCAACTACCTAGCCGCAGGAGCTCTTCCACCCGATCTAACCTATCAGCAGAAAAAGAAATTCTTTCATAATCTGAAACATTACTATTGGGATGAACCATTATTGTTCAAAAGAGGACCAAATGGAATCTTTCGCCGATGTATTCCCGAAGAAGAAATAGAAAATGTCATTGCTCAATGCCATTCATCTCCTTATGGTGGACATGCAAGCACTTCCAAAACATGTGCCAAAATCTTGCAAGCCGGCTTATTCTGGCCTAATCTATGGAAGGATGTCCACATCGCTGTTATAAATTGCGATCGGTGTCAACGCACTGGCAATATTTCAAGAAGAGATGAAATGCCTCAAAAAGGAATATTAGAAGTAGAAATCTTTGACGTCTGGGGAATAGATTTCATGGGACCATTCCCATCATCTTTCGGTAATAATTACATACTCGTAGCTGTTGATTATGTTTCGAAATGGATTGAAGCCATAGCTTCTCCTACAAACGATACACGAGTAGTAATAAAGCTTTTTAAAAATATAATCTTTCCCAGATTTGGTGTGCCTAGACTCGTCATAAGTGACGGTGGCTCGCACTTCATCTCAAAAATATTTGACAAATTACTATCTAAGTATGGAGTAAGGCACCGTGTGGCTACACCATATCATCCACAAACAAGTGGACAAGTCGAAGTCTCAAACAGAGAAATTAAACAAATCTTAGAAAAGACTGTCGCCATATCTCGGAAAGATTGGTCATCTAAACTTAATGAAGCTTTATGGGCTTATAGGACCGCTTACAAGACACCAATAGGTACTACACCTTTCAAACTAGTTTATGGAAAATCTTGTCACCTCCCGGTAGAACTAGAACACAAAGCTTATTGGGCGATTAGAACTCTCAATATAAACTATAATGCTGCAGGAGAAAAGCGAATCCTAGACATTAACGAATTAGAAGAATTAAGGTTAGATGCTTATGAGAATGCTAAGATATATAAAGAAAGAACTAAGCGATGGCATGATAAACGCCTATCTAGGAAACAATTTAGTGTGGGAGACGTTGTACTCCTCTTTAATTCAAGACTTAGGCTCTTTCCTGGAAAATTAAAATCTAGATGGTCAGGACCCTTTGAAATAATTAAAGTATTCCCGAGTGGAGCAATAGAAATTAAGGGTAGGAATAGTGAACCATTCATAGTAAACGGACAACGTTTAAAACATTATCATAAAGTTGAAAATAGAGATTATGCGAATAATCTAAAGCTTTTAGAATTGTCCACTGAATCCCCTGATTAATCTAAACCTAAGCATTACGTCAGGCTTTTGACGATAAAAACAGCGCTTAGTGGGAGGCAACCCATTTACTCATTTAATTATTTAAATTATCATTTTATTATTTATCGTTTTACTATTTGTTTATTTGTTTTGTCATTTTATAGTTTTATTTTATATTACTATTATTGCCATTACATTATGCATTTCATTTTCTTATTTTTATCTTGAATCACTTTTTACAGATTTTCTAAAAGTCTTTTCCACTTTCCTTCTTCCCCCGATTTGTTTCCTCTATATTTGCACTGACCATGGCTAACCAACCAATTAACCATATGGAAACCAAATTTAGAGGTAGGAACCAAAGAATGAAATTTGAAGAGTTATCACAGAGGCAAATGGATTTGACCCTGTACCCGGATGATCGGACTATGGAAACCTTAGGTATACATGATAGCATCATGTACTTGCTTAACCGACTCGGATGGGAGAATTCATTGATCCAACATAAGTTTGTGACTTACCGCGAGCTCACCCTTGAGTTCCTTAGCTCCTTAATTTACTTACCTGAGCGCGGTTTTGGATTTAGGAAAGGATTTATTAGTTTCCGCCTATTTGGAATAGAATATGACTTCAACCATAAAGAACTAGCTGACTTGTTAGGATTCCCTAGTGGACCATTTGCTTTTACTACCACACAGGTAGAATTGATGGATATTGAGCTAGATTTCTTTTGGGGAACTTTAACCGGAAACTACCACCCTGAACCAAATGGCATGAATAATGATGAGATCCATAATCCTGCTCTCCGTTACTTCCATAAATTCCTTGCCCACACATTCTTTGGAAAAGAAGAAAACATTACCGGAGTTTCTAAAGATGAAATATTTATTATGTCATGTTTCACTAATGGACAGCCTGTTAATGGTGTACCTTTCATGATGCAAACCTTCTCCCGTATCCAAGAAGAACCTGAATTACCTATCTTAGTAGGAGGTCTTGTAACCATGATTGCTGATGCTTTAGGACTTAGGTACCAATTGCACAGGTGCAACCGTTTAGGTAACATCCGTCCTATGGATCTTAACTTCTGCTTTAATAGACATATCATAAGGAATTTAGGACATCCACCTTTTGAGTACCTAATCCGGAACGAGGTAGTAACCCTGTTCACATTGCCTAACCATGCTAGAGTAAGTGTTCACAATAAGGATAACTGGATTTATGAGTTAAACCCACCTGATTATCCACCCACTCCTGAAACACCTCAGTCTTACAAGATAAAAGATGATATAATGACCGATGTCGAAACTGATCCTGAGACACCTCCTGGTTACCATGACATTGGCCACACTGAAGAAGTTTATGAAACCCCTGAAGTGAATCAAGGAGATTATGCTAACAACTTGCAAAACATCATGAACACTCTCAATGCTTACCAAACTGACATTAACTTATTTAAAGAAGACATTAAGAGCACGCGATTGGATATTATAGGGTTGACTGACATAACTTGCGAACAGTTCTATCACTTGAATTCCGCCATCGAAGACTTGAAGAAACGCTTTTGATAATATTATAAGTGATTTAGTTTATTTTTCCCATTGTTTTCGTTTCTAGTTAAATTTATTTTTCGCAACAATTTCTTACCGCACATTTCCGTTTATGTAACTTCATTTTCAATTACTTTATGCAGTGCATCTTAAATTCCAAAATTTCTCCATTTTTTAGCAATTTATGTATTTTTCATTTTATGTACTGTTATGCTTGCCTTTATTCATTTTATATACAAATCTCTCATGCCTTGCAAGTTCTTGAAGTACTGTGTTGAAACTATATACTATATGGTGTTTATAATTTAATATGAGTGTTAGTGAAGAAAATCATTAATATGAAATATGTGAAACAAGCGAGAAAGTGTTTTCTGGAAATTATTCTAAGAAGCAAGCCCTCACGGTCGTCACTGCCCCATAACGATCGTGACGCTCTCTTTTTGAGTGTCACGACCGTCGTCCCCATGTCACGACCGTGACGACCCTTATACCAGGATTCGTGAGAAACATAACTGTTTCTCTTCGTGCCTCTTCTTCTTCTTCTCCATAACTTCCTAAAAAACTACCAATCTTCTACATAACCTCCGTAACCCCCCATTTACCATCTTTAATCTCATTAACCACCCATTGTCACCACCCTTGCCATTCAGTTGGGGCTTGGTGACTTGGTCGCAGATCAGCCTCATCTAGCCGCAGAATACCTCACCAAGAGTTATTGCAGGTCCGCTCACCTGATTTCGCAGCGAGAAGATGGCAGGTATAGCCCTGTTGTCCATGGCACCGTATTTCATCATATCATTCTGCCGTCCCGCGACCGCATCGACCCATCCAGCCGAGCCAACTGGCTCTTTGTTCTACCTGATGCTGCTGACCACGCTCCTATCCATGATCAGGCAGATCTCCCTGCGGATGAGATGCAGGACGCTATGGATGCAGGTGAGCCTGTCCAGGATATACCAGAGACATCTACCCGACAGCCTCCTGCACAGGATTTCACTCTTGAGGATGTCCTCCGTGCGATTCATCAGCAGAACCAGATGAACGCCGCACTGGAGCGAAGGCATAAGGAGCAGTATGATGCTTTACTCGGCACTATTGCAGCAAACCAAGCAGCTACTAATGAGAGGTTTAACGAGATTTTCAGCGAGTTAGACGCCTTGCGTATCGACATCACTGGGACCACCAGCACCGGTTCTGATCCTGAAGCAACTCCTTCCAGACGCCGCTCCCGCACCAGAAGCCGACCCCGCGGTCCTCAGCAGCCATAGTTCTAGCTTTTCTTATGTTTGCTTTTAGTTTTTGTCGTTTGTACTGTACTTTAACCGCATTTATATCACAACATTGAGGACAATGTCTGATATAGTGTGGGAGAGGTACCTTTCATTTCCGTATTTTTCCCTTTTCGCATTTTTCCATTTCGTTGTATTTTCAATTCCGTTGTATTTCCTTTTAGTAAGTTAATGAAGCGTGCAAAATCTTTATGATATTTTCTTTAGTTTCGAATTTTCCCGCTTATTTAGCCATAACCGAAAATTTTGTAATTATTCGCATTACCCGACTTACCTACGAAATCGTAAATAGGAAGCTGAGAACGATTAAACAAGACCAATACAATCTTGACACCTTTGACTTCCTACTTAAGCGATTCTATCCCGATTACCATTACGAGTACACTTCTAGTTTCAGTTCAAAAGTAACCCCGAGTAGTTTATACTAGCAGTCAGCACCGTCTGAACACAAACCACGTGGGGAGCCGATGAATATAAGCGTTTGATGCCTAATCAATAATGATCCTTCATATCTCGACGCAAAATGAAAAGAAATTGCACCAAAGTACACGGTCGCATACAAGAAACGAGAAATATGAGAAGGAGTCCATTGCGGGTTGGTTCAGAGGTACTGGTTCTGAACTCGGTAGGGCGTGCTACGGCTCGATCCCCCACAACCTCCAAATCGGATACAAAATGTAGGGTTACCACACTCGTGCACCAGACCCCGTGCTTAAAAATGATCAAAGTCGCTAACCGGCTACTCCACTACGTGCGTGCTAAGGCAAAGGGCTTAATGTGATTGCGCTAGAATGAAACCGGGCGAAATAAGATCGAAAACTTTAGGTGAAATCGTAAAGTAATTGCCGATTGGCTCATTTAACGGGAAGTCGACGACATAGCTTGTTGCTTGCGTCATTAGTGTATCGGTAGTGTTCTATCAAAGTATCGGATTATCCGACAAAACGATCCCTCGTTTGATTTGTTATGAGTATATGGGAATAACATCTTGTCCGCCGATTTTCAACCGACTATTTGCTTGAGGACAAGCAAAGGTTTAAGTTTGGGGACGTTTGATAACGAGAAAACGATCGATTATATTGCTAGGCTTCAGCATTCGTTTATTTTTTATTCCGCCAACTCCGAGCTTTCCGGTCTGTGGAAGAAGGAGTCTGCTATAATATTGTTAACCAGGTTTTTATTATATTGCAATTTAATTATTTATAATGTTTATTTATTTTTCTGCCATGAGTATTTTATTATTTAATTTTCTGTCTCTGTCTGGTTCAACATCGATGAATAGCTAAACACCTTAGGGCGGTATGTAGTTAGAACGAACTTAACCGGTAAAATATAACCATAGGCTAAAAATAATTAATCACTTAACATTCTGGCTGATACTTTTTAATTAAATAGACCTTTTCGTTACGAGAGTAAGAAAAGAGTATTAGGTTAGGTCAAGACCACGAGAGTGTGAGGTTTTAACCAGATAGCTAAAGTTAGGCATTTAAATTAAACACAGCGAGAGCGCTTTAAGATAAATTAGAATCACTTAGTTTCCAAAAATTACCTCTAAACACTTATGGGCTAGCGAGAGCAGGCATAGGGCTTTAGGGATAAGATCTGATATAAGACCACGAGAGTGTGAGTTGAGGGTATTTAAACTGGTAATCTCTACCGAATAGATTAAGTAAACATCTTTATAAGCCTAGGTTAGATTGACCCACCTAAGTTAGTATAATTACATACCGACCGCCTTAGTATCATTTCATTAAAACTTAAATTTAATTCCGCCTTTAATTTTCTAAAATCAACAAAAAATCGTGACAACCATTCGCCTTAGCTAAACTAGAAGTTCATCTAGCACTAAGTAACCATAGAATCCCTGTGGATCGATAATCTTAAATATTACTTCGATAGGCTGTGCACTTGCAGTAAGATACCGCTAGACGCATAATTAGACACGTCTTTAGCCCATCATGTACCAAGACTCGTCATAAGTGACGGAGGTTCCCATTTCATATCTAAAATATTTGATAAACTCTTGTTGAAATATGGAATAAGACACCGAGTAGCAACATTGTATCATCCGCGGACTAGTGGACAAGTAGAAGTCTCAAATAGAGAAATAAAACAAATTCTAGAAAAAAATTGTTGCTACATCGAGGAAAGATTGGTCTATGAAGCTACCCAAAGCTTTATGGGCCTACAAAATAGCTTTTAAAACACCCATCGGAACCACACCTTTCAAATTAGTCTATGGAAAATCATGCCACTTGCTAGTAGAGTTAGAACACAAAGCCTATTGGGCAATTAAAAACCTTAACTTTAACTACACTAATGCAGGTGAGAAACGTATTCTAGAGTTACATGAATTGGAAGAACTGAGACTAGACGCTTACGAGAATGCCCGCATATATAAGGAGAGAACCAAGAAATGGCATGACAAGCGAATTTCTAGGAAATAATTCAGTGTGGGAGACGTTGTTCTTTTATTCAATACTAGACTTAGGTTGTTTCCGGAAAAATTACGATCTATATGGTCTGGTCCTTTCGAAGTAACAAAGGTTTTAATTAGTGGCGCTATAGAAATTAAGGGTAGGTCTAGTGCACCATTTATAGTAAATGGGCAACGCCTTAAACACTATAATTAATTGCGTGGAAGATAAAGAATATTCGACAGGTTTGAAATTGGCATAATTACCATTAGAAACCATATATTAGTTCGCTTAAATCATGTCGAGCCCCAACAATAAACGGAGCGCTTTATGGGAGGCAACCCATAATTTTTTTGATTTTTAGTTTACTTTCTTTTTCTTTTTCAAAAATTATATTTTCCCAGAATGCATTAAATTCACTGATTACTGTTTTTGTTTTTGTTTTATTGTATGACTCCAGGATTTTTCAAAGTTTTCTACTCCCTATCTGTTTTTCATCCTCATTAACTCTGATCATGACTACCAATATGAATGTGGAATTTAGAGATGGCGTTCAGAGGCGCTATTATGAAGCTTTAGCCCTAAGACCTATGTCTCTGACCAAATTTTCTCATGTACCTACCATGAAAGCTTTAGGCATAGGTACTAGCATTGACTACCTGTTTAGCTAGCTAGGTTGGGAGGTATTTTCACTTAGGAAACATAGAACCTACTATGAGCTGACCGTAGAGTTCCTTAGTTCACTAGCTTACAACCCGAACTGTGGAAAAGGCTTCACAAGAGGAAAGATAACATTTAGACTCTTTGGATACCCCTGTGAGTTTAACATTCATGAGATGGCTAACCTTCTGGAGTTTCCAGATGGCCCTTCCATTTTCTTGGAACCACAAGAGGATTTGCTTGCACATGGTGAGTTAGACCATTTTTGGAGTAGTATCTCAGGACGACCTGATCATGATTTATACCCTATGTTGTCCACTGAGATTCACAACCAAGCTATTAGGTACTTCCATATGATCCTAGCATACTCATTGTTCGGAAAAGATATGAGTGATAACACCGTTTCAAGAGAAGAATTATTCATTATGTTTTGGGCTTTCACATCCATAGGGTTAATGCGGTGACTTTCATGTTTGCAAACTTCTGCAAAATTATTCAGAGTGAGAACCGTCAAATCATGATAGGTGGTCTAGTTAACAAGATTTCTGATGCAATGGGATTTAGAGCCCGTCTTGCTAAGATTAAGCCACTTCGAGAGTTTAGACCAATGAATATCACATTTTGTTTTGAGAGAGAGATGTTGTATGACCGAGGTCCTGACCGTTTTAAGCTTCTGATCAATGGCATAGTTGTGCCACATTTAATATTACCTGACCATGAGCGCACGATTGTGCATAGTACACACAATTGGCTTTATGATCTAGATGAGCCGATTTATGAGTCGGGAGACGCTTGGTCCAAGGTTGAAATAGATCCAAAGACCCCCTCAAATTACTATGATTCAGATGATATGGTTGAAGTCGAGAAGCCCAAAGAGGAAAAGCACAAACCTGCTGAGACACCTGCACCTACTCCAACTAATCCTAAACTTACTTTAGAAAGTGTTCGAGCTGAAATGCAAACCATGAAATATAACATTCACGACCTGCATATAGATATCATTACATTGAGAGATATGGCCAGGGATCAATTTGACCATTTGAGAGAAGCGTTAGAGTCCATCCGCAAAAATCGTGGCTAATTCTCAACATTAACCGTTTCAGATTTTTCTTGCATTTTAGTTTTTTTTTTTCAAATTCAGCATTTTATTTTAGTCCAATTTGATTTCTAGTTACTTTGAATTTTTTTCATTTTATTTTAATTTATGACTCTTGCGAGTTTGCTAACTCTTAATAAATAATTTTGGTCCCATTCTTATTTTGTAGTGCTGAATTATATTAGATCAAGTGTGTTATGTGTGCTTGTAACACCCCAAATTTTCCCTCTTCCTTTTATCATCATGTTCACATCATAATCATCATAAGAATATCATATCCTTAGCATCTAGCATAGAAAAATGAAGCATAACATCATCATGTTCTAGCATAAGGCATATGATCAATCATCTGGGGATTTGAAGCTCTGAAAGCCAAAGCAATAGGCCAAGTGACATTTCAAGAGTTACACAAGGTGTCCTCATGGCATATGCAAGCCCAAGATCATCTACAAAAGTCAAGAAGGGTAGAAGATCATCAGAGGATCAAAGATGCAACAATCTCTTACATAAATGAATCTTGAATTAGGGTTTTGCTTTTGAGCAGGGATTTCTCGTACCTTTGACCAATTCTTGTGGTAAAAGTATTTTTTATGTCATTTGAAGTCTATGGATGGAATTTGGTGAGAAAGTTCATTAAGGAAGTCAGTCAATTCATCAGTTACTTGTAAAGGAAGAAATTGGTCAAACTGAGTATCTGAAAAGTCAACTGTGGAAATTCAAGGGGTCCAATCCCATTTTTCAAGCTAAGGGATGCTCTTAAGGTTAAAGGAGAGGTTTGATGGCCTCAAAGTTCAAGAATCAAGAGGTTTTGCAAGGCTTTCCATTTTTGGCATATGGCATGTAATGGAAATGTCCAAATTTAGTAAGTTATGCCCTAATTTTCAAGGCTTTCTTTCACAGCCAAAATGACTCCAAATGGATTTTCTTTGAACATGAAAGTTGTAGGTTATGCTCTCCCATTTTCAAAAAGTACAAGAACATTTCCATGGCATTTAGGGTTGAAAAGTTATGATCAAATGAAGTTTGGATATTTTTAGGGTTTACATGAATTATCACTTTACACCAAAGTTGCAAAAAGCCTTATAAATCAATTCTAAGCTAATCAATGGGCAAAGTAAGGTTACAATATCATATTGCATTGCATGAAAGTGAAATGGATCAAGGAAAATCACCAAAATCGTGCATGGGATGCATGATATTTCATTTAATGCAAAAATGCAATAGCATGAGAATTGTGTGAACCAAGGATCCAAAGACCAGGATTGTTTCACTTATGGATCTAGGGTTGGATGAAAGTTGGGCATGGGCAAAGAAAGAATGCATGGCACGAGCAAAGTACTCCATCATACAACTCTTTCATTTTTGCAAAATCATTTGAATCACACTCTTCCCACGTGCATTGCTTTCCAAACCCTAATCAGTGATCATTTGCATCCTATATAAGAGAACTAGGGCTTCATTTGCTCAGGATTCATCACATTTTCATCACTCTCAAGTTTTTGCATCTCAAGATTTTTCCTTTGAATCACCTCACACACTCACTCATTGCTAAAACAAATTACATATTCTGAATCCTTGAAGCATAAGGAGCACAAATCCACCATCAATTGAAGTTGAATCTTCAGATTTCTCAAGGTACAAGTGTGGTGCAGTTGCTTTCGAATTGCTAGATTCAGGAGGTTTCAAGATCTTTCTTGCATTTATTTTGCAAGGAGAGGTTCTAAGGCTTGGATCTGCACCATTTGGAAGCTTATCTTGACCTAATTCGTGCTCTGCAAATCTCAGGTGAGCTTCAAATTCACTGATCTGAAACTTTGATTTCTTGTGTGATAATTAATATGTGTGCTTCATTGATGATGTTGATCTGTTTATTTTTTAGAATGAGTGAGAATTGAGGTTTGTTGATTTGAAGTTTGATGTATGATTATGTTTTTGTTCGATCTGCTTAGTTCTTTGATCTGTTGTGAAATCCAATGGCATATTCGTACTCAGCATGTTTGAATTGTTTGATCTGGAGAGTTTGAACAATTTCTATTTTGTTTTATTCTTGATGTTGAGTTTTCCGGCGTCGGAGCTAGGGCTCCGGTCGCCGGTTTCTGGAAATTTGTTTTAATTTGAAAATGAAGAAGATGATTATTATACCCCAAATTTGTCCTACCTTTACTATTTTATTTTATGTTTATTAGCCATCATTCAAAATCCAAAAAATATGCATTATTCCATTTTTTTTACCGTCTAACCAAATATCTCAAAAAATCAAAAAATATGTACTATCTTATTTCTGTCTAACATTGCAAAAATCCTAAAAAGTGCGTTCATTATTTTCTAAGATTTGATTACTTTCTTTTTATATTATTATGGGTTTTATTAAGTCATTATCCAAAAAATGTACAAAAAAAAATCTATTTTGTTTCTATCAAAATTATAGGCCCATTTTCATTCCTAAAAGTCCCTTACTCATACAAAACTTAAAAAAAAATCATTTTTCTATTATTACTACATTTATTATTATTATTATTATTATTATTATTATTATTATTGTTATTATTATTATTATCTTCTCAGTATTATTATTTTTTGTGGTTATTATCAGTTTTTTATTGTTACTAATCCATTACTATTATCTTTCACATTATTATTATTATTCTTTTTATGTCATATTCATTTTTTCTATCATTTTTAATTTTTATTATTTTATTTTGTCCAAATTCAACACATTGTTTTTAAATCCATTTATAAATTTTCAAAATCACAAAATTGTCATTTCTTATTTCTCTTTTCATTATTATTACTATTTTAGTTATTACAATCTTTTTTCCATCAATACAATTTTATTAATTCCTATTATCATTATTGTTTTTATTATTGTTATCATTATTTCTATTATTGATTTTATTACTATTTTTATTTACTCTTATTTCCATTACTTCCATTATTACTATTATTATTTTCAAATAAATTCATTGGACAGTAACTTTTTCTTCTATTTTCTAACCACATATTATTCTTTTCATTTACCATCATGTGACTCATGCCAGTACAGCTTTCTCCACTCATAATTTGTACGATCCGTATCACCACCACCACCTCATTTTTTCACACAACTTGTACAATCTGCTCCCTCAAATCCACTACTTTTCATCATTCACAATACAGCTCATATTATTCCTTTCAACCGAAAAAAATTCTCTCAATCCCTTTATAGAATAAGTCCATCATTCTTCATTGAGAGAGGCTTGAAAAAACCAATAAAACTAAATCACCTCAAACCATCCCTGATACCTTCATTTTCTTTCAGAAAAATCAAAACTGTATCCAAAAAAAAAACAGCTTCTTCCATCGACTTCCTTTCTTTAATCCACCATCGGAACAACCGAATCGGAGTATACATACCCAGAAATCCGAACAAGCCTTCAACCTATTCCTTTCTCCCTTATCCAATACAACCATATACCTTTTTTAATCAGAATCAAAGCCAAAAAAAAAGAAGCCAAAAAATAATGAAATGAAAAAACGCAGCAAGAAATCTTCGAATCCGCAACATACAGAACCACTCCAAAACCACCATTCCTCTGCAACATCACCTTCATCTTTCAATAAACCCACCCGATTCACACAACACAATCCGCGAGCGTGAAACCACACCGAAACCGCGTCACCGCCAGCCATCCGCCAACCACTGAAGCTAAGCCCACCAACCTCTTCTTCCGCCAAACATCAAACCATAAGCCGCGTGCACACTCTGAAATCGAATCCAGAACCATCGCTACCTCCAAAACAAATCGCACCTGAGAGTGAGAAATCACAGATCCGAAATGAGACGAAATAGTTAGCCGAGAAATCGTCGAACGAAATCCTTCAAACCGAAAACCCAGAACACCAACTCACCGCCATGAAACTTCAGCCAAAACGCCGGAAGCCCCAAAACCTTAGCCGCTCATCCCAGCCGCACAGAAAACGCAGAACCCGTGAAACCCAAATCAGATCCACCGTGAACTTTCCGTCTAAACCCTTCCACCATAAAACTCACCGTGACGCAACCATTTCAACAAAGCCACCGTTCCGCGAATCCATCACCACCACCGCGCCGTTGAAACGCTGGGAGAATCGCCGTTCGCAACCGCGACCACGAACTCGTCACCTCCGCCGTTGAGGGAGCCATTCGCGTCTGAGGAGGAGAGAATCGGTGAAGCTGTCGCCAAAATCGCAGAGTGAGTTTGAGAGAGACGAAGGTTGGGATTTCTTTTTTTTGTGTTGTTTTCGATTTGCTTTCCTCTGCAACAACGTTGTTGTTTTTTTAGTTTTTTTTTTAAATTCTGAGTGATGCTTTTGTTTCTTTTTATTTTTGAGATATATTATAGAATTTAGATTTTATTTATTCTTTTTCTGACTGCTATTTTAAGGGGTCAAGCCCACATTGCATTCAGTTTTCTATCCACACCTTGACTTGTCCTCAATGCATTTCTCCCCTGTTTTTTTAATTATTTTGTTTTTATTTTAAGTTTTGTATCAGGAAAGTTATAAAGTATTACCATTTGATATATATTGATCTGTCTACATTTAATTTGTTTTGAATATATATATATATATATATATATATATATATATATATATATATATAACCTAACTCTATAGTTTTTTATTATTAATTCAATTTTGTTTCTTTAATTTTCTTTTCTTTTTGTTTCAGGTCTATGATATAAATGTGTATTTTTTGATATTCGGTTTCGATCCGACATTATCAAAATCGCTATGAGACCGTTCTTTTATTTTATTTCTAACAATTTTTTAAATTTATTATTATCAATTTATTTATTTTATAAGGGCCAATGACTTGATATAAGGCCGATATTCGCCCGATTTCGTTAAATCGGTGATGTTCGGTCAATATGAGGCCCTCCTTGTAATTAGTTTTTTTTATCATTATTCATTTTTATTATTTTAGCAAACAAACATTTAATTTTATTTATTTATTATTCTTAATATCATTTAATTTATTTAATTATTCAATTTATTATTCTATTTTATTTCAATCCTAGCAATTCAATTTATTTTATTTATTCATTTCCGCATTTCAAAAATTACGTTTCGACTCCTTATAGAATGATTCCAATTTTGAATCGATTCTAAGGTAGTTCACGAACTAAATTTCGCCGCGTCCCAAAAAGGTCCAACGCCTTCGAATAGTTGTTCTCGATTAAAAGGTCCAACGCCTTCGAATAGTTGTTTCCGATTAAAAAGGCCGAACGCCTTCGAACGGTTCAAAAACACTGCACACACGCTTCCTCTTGGGCAAACTACAATGATACCATTTATTTCGCGCAATCCCCTGTATTTATTTTGTATCCCTCTCCCATTACTTTGTACGCACTTTATTTTCCGTATTTTATTTAATTCCGAATCCTTGGTCCAACGCCAAGCGATTTCACTCGCACACTTGCACTTTATTTTTCCAGTTATCTTTTTTCGTTTATTAGGATCCACCTCTCTTTGCGAGCCGAGCGCATTGTGCCTCGCTAAACAAACTACAAAATAAACCTCCATTTGCATTTACCCTTTAACCTCAAAAAACCAAAACGATTCTTTTTAGATCCAAACCCTTGATCCAACGTCAAGCGGTCTTAGGAAATAAACATTCTAATAATACGAGAAGATTTGTACGCCACGAGCCTTAAGCGGTAGAAAGGAGGATAACGAGCTCTCGTTACTCGCTCCGATTATTTTGACGCAAGAAGCTCGTCTTGTTGGACGAGATAAACTATCCATAGTATTTAGTGCATTTCAACTCCTAAACCCTTTCGTCAAAGAAAGGTAATAAAATCAAACAACCATTACCCTTAGTAGGCCGAACTACGAGGCTCTGACTTTCCCATTACACACGGGAGTACGTAGGCACGAGGATCTCCATCCTTGCCGAGCACCTAGGATCAATCTAACTTATAATTAAACTCATTTCCCTCTAGCAAGCAATTCGTTTAAGCATAGACATCCTTTCGCGCGTGATAACTTAGATGGTTCCCATCGAGTACGATGGATGTAAGGGGTGCTAATACCTTCCCCCTGCATAACCGACTCCCGAACCCAGGCAATGGTTCTGTTGACCTTTGTCCTCATCCCTTTCTTCCCGGGTTGTATCTATATCTTCCCTTTCCCTCTTCGGGAATAAATAGAATTAGGTGGCAACTCTTCAGTCTGTCCGGCGCGCGGCTCCCGTCTTTTCGGATCGCGTGAGGTCGTATTTTTCGGGGTACGACAATGATCTCATGGCCTTTGGATGTGTTGATCTGGACGGTTGTTGTTGTGACAACGCATTAAATTAGTACGCTCCCTCTCACGTGTTTTATAATTGCTGAATAATGCCATTTGTTTCACACCACACCATAATTAGTATGCACATGCACGCGTTGATTCATGATCTTTGACCTGCCTTTGATGTTAACTTGATTTGGCCCCTTGGTTTGATCTATTGGTTTGATTTTTTTTCCAGTTATTTGAATTTCCATGGTAATACTTGTGAACTTGCACTGAATCCATGGGCCTTAAATGCTATTTGCGCCCCTCTTTCTAGTGAGCCCAATCATTTTAACTGAATTAACTTGCTTCCTGCACCTCTTTGCCATTTTGTTTATTTTTATTTTCTTTTTTTTAATTGTTTGTTTTTTAATTTTTTTAAAATATCTAGAAGTTCTTAAAAATTCACCAAAAATTCATGAACATCAATTTTAATTTTCTTTATTTTTGTATGTTTTTATTTTCCATTTATTTTTATTTTTCGTATTAGAATTAATTGTGTGGTTTATTTTCTTCTTTTTATTTCTTTTAATTCACAAGTTGTCTTGTTTATTTTCTATTTTAATATTGGATTTGAATTTTGACTTGGTTCTTTTTGCTCTGGATTAATAACATGATGTAGTTTGTTGATGATTTATCTCATTATTTTTAGGAATTTGTAAGCTGATTTTTGTCAAGTTGCTTAGGAAAGAAGTTTCAAAACACTAACTCTTGCTTATGAAGTTCTTTGACCTAGTTTTCTTTTGATTTTGATCCTGTCCTTTTGGTATAATGTTATCACATGATTAAGGAACCCTTATACTTTATTGTAGAATTGTTTAATACACTTTTGATTTATTATGAGTTTTCTTGTTTGCTTGCCCTATTTTGCATCCTTTTGGGTCATATGCTTGTTTCTTAGGCTAGGAAGGTACTTGTGCCAACTCCTATAGGGTGTTTAGAACCTTTCTTGTATGAGGATAGGTCCCTGGTTTTTGTATTTTACTTATGACTTGAGTTGGTTTGTGTTACTTGTCTTTGAAGTTTATACACTTATGTACATGTCCATTTCACCACTTGTGCTTATGTGTTTCTCTTGTTGGCAATGATTAAGCTTGTTTGTTTCCTTTCTTGATCTCTTGTGTTGCTTAGGCACATTATTGACATGTTAGGGTTCTGATCTTGAGTGGTATGATGCTTGAGTGGCTTGTATGTTAGGTGTTGCTTCATGTAATGCTTAGCCTTTCCATACTAACTAGTGTTGTCTTGTAATGCTTTGTTTGCTCCACTATTTCCTTGGCATTGTTTGATGTATCTTAGCATGTAATTGAGTTGAATCACTTTTGGTTGTGATGTGTTGGTTTGATTTTTTTTGTTTGTTCACATCTCTTTTGCTTTCATTTGGTTTATCTTATCATGTGTGAATGATTCTAACCATTTCAAGGGTTAATGGTAAGTGAAGTGTGAATGATGTCCACATTTCAATTCTTCATCTTCTCTTGTTATTTTACTTTCTCACTTGTGATTATGATGTGCCTTATTCCATCTTGTGATCAACTTATTCTTTTCTCCTTTTAGAAATAACTTATCTCCTTTAGAGGAGTAAGTTGTATTCTAACTCTTTCCTTTCTCTTCTCCTCTTCTTCTTTCTTTCTTTTCTTTCCTTCTTTTTCATTAGGACAAAACTCAAGCCACACTAACTTAGGACTCCCATGCATGATAACATTTAGGGTTGTTAGTCCCCCTTTAGTTTCTACCTTTGAGATCCTTTTTGGTGCTCTCTCTTTCTCTTCTCAAAACAAAACCTAAAAAACATTAATAATAGTTGAGGCGACCTCCCCCTTTTGTCATCCTCTCAAATAAAATCATAAAAAACACTTCTTCACTTTAATCCACCAAAACACTTAATAATAAAAACAAGTTAGTGAATCTAAATCCTAATCTTAGGAAACAAGTTTGAGGATCTTTTTTCATTCTTGATGGACTTGTTACTCATTCTATTTTGGGATGTGGTAATGAGGACATGTTCCTTAGAAAGGGATTTGCCTTCACTTCCTTGTGCCACACTAATACAAAAACTCATAAAAACTGCTGGACAAACAATAAGTGTCTCTCCTTCGGGACTTCTTTTCTCATCACATTCACTCTCATCGTGCGAACTTGCTACTACTTGTCACTTTGCAAGACGGTAACACACTCGTCGTCAGAGCCTGCAAAACCCGAGCATTGACATGGACAGTTCAAGCCTTAACACACAAGCAATCCTTTCCATCCCTAGTTAGGGGAACTACGGAGACTCTGATCCTCATGTCCAGATGAAGTACGTAGGCAGCGGGGTAAGGCTCGTTCAAGCACTCTTTTATTTTCTCTACATTTCCCCCTTATTTTCTTTTCTCCAGTTCCAATCTTTCTTTTTGCAGCATCTTTCATTTCTTCACCTTTTGAAACAGTTTCTTTGCAAGCGTGGATCCCGTCGGGTACGGCGGACGATCTAGGGTGCTAATACCTTCACAGGTCGTAACCGACTCCCGAACTCAACCTCTTTGGTTCGCAGGACTCATGTCCTTCTTTTTTCTTTTCTTCAGTTTGTGTAGCATTACCATTCATGTTTCTTCGGGATAAAAATGTCTGGCTGGCGACTCTACCTCTTTTCGCACCACTTTCGTGTTTGTACCAAGATGGAAATCCAGGGAGCGACAACTGGCGACTCTGTTGGGGATCGAACCCAATATCTCTGGTTCTTCTTGAGAGTCTCTCCTAGCGCTTGCGTGTTTCTATTTCTTTGGGTGTTGATTGTTTGCTGCTGTGTGTATATGTTACTATGGTTTTATTTACAGTTTATTTACAACTTTATTTACAGTTTTAGTATTTATTTTCATGCATCATATATTATACTGGACTGTTTGGACTGGTTTTTCTGTTTGGCGGGACTTGGGTGTTACTTGTGTGTGGTGAGATGAGACTAGCCAAATACCCGGCTTGAGTGCACCATAGGACTTAGCGTGGACAATCACTTTGGCCCCATGGTATCTTGTCATGGGGGTATTAGTGCATTCACACCCAGATTCGTGACCGTCTTGGAAGTGTCTTGATATAAGGATCTTCCCTACTTCATTACGCAACCTTAATAGTTACGTGGGGCTGGGGACCGATCATTGAGAACCTTGTGGAAACACCCATCTCCAGTGGTGACAGTGGCAGACCACATTCTGTGGTAAATCCATTCGCACCCGAGGGCCCACTTGGAACTCGCATAGGATTGCCTGATTTTCCCGGACTCAGCTAAGACCTCCCTGAGTAGTACATAATTCCAAACCGATTCCCTGATCTGGTCATGAGCCATTTCTCGGAAATGGTGAAAGTATTATTGTTATTTGACTTTGAGAGTCCATGATTTTTGACCCGGAGCACACCTGTGAGATTGTGAGGGGTTTACAGGTTTGCAGGAACCCTTTAACCTCATCATACGCACTGCCAGTACATTCTCATGTGATGATCTATTTGCTTTGACCTTTGGAGTTCTTGAGTTAGTTGGTTTGGTACTTTGATCTGAAGTTATCTGTGACTCACTTGAATGTATATGGGCTGTTATTCAGAGGACCTAGAGTTTTTTTCATTTGGCTCTTGTATCCAGTACCCAAACAGTTCCAAATTGATCATATTTGCCTTGCATTTGCATCATATCATAGAATTCTTAACATCTTAGTGTTTTCATTTTTAAGGTTACATTTTTCACACCCTGTTCTGGTATCTATTAGCTTTTCATATCCAGATGACAAGCATCACCACAGCTCTCAAAAAGAACAATGCACACTACACCTTTCCACAACCAGAGGTGAAGAAATTGCACCAATTGAAGGGTCTGATGAATGATAAGGTTCTAGGAGATTTCAAGGCCATCTTTGGACAGATTCTCAGGTACATGGACAAGCCAACAGAAGAGAAGAGGCATAGCATTCATACTCTTCTCCAGTTCTTGATGCTCCATTATGCTGTTTTGTATTCCCAAATTATGTTTTGGCACCTACATTGGAAGAAATTTCCAGTTTGTTGCATATCCCTCTCAGAGGAAGGAAGCCTTATTACAACTCAGGAAGAGTGCTCCAGGCAGAAGAGACTGCTCAGAGATGTCATTTGCCTTTAAGCAGGGTGGAGCAGGGATTGAGTAGTAGCAAAGGGAAAGGATTGCCTTGTAATGTGCTGATTCAGGAGGCCCTGGCATATGCTCAGGATAATCAATGGACATAGTTCAGTGTACTTCTAGCCTTGATGGTCTATGGGATTAGCTTATTCCCAGGAGATCAAGGGATTGTTAGCTTGGAGGCTATTGCCATTTTCTTCAGAAGAAATCCTACACCTACTCTGTTAGGTAATTTTTATTACGGAGTTCACTATAGGAATGAAAAGAGGGGAGGTCATGTGAGTTGTTGTGTGCCTCTGTTTGCTGACTGGTTTGCTAGACATTTGCCCAAAATGGGGCCATTCAAAGATTTAAGGGGAAAGTGGAAATGGTCTCGTAGATTGATGGGGCTAATTGCAAGTGACATAAGTTGGGGATACGATATAGATGTATTAGAGAAAGAGATGATTGTAAAGTGTAACTGGTTTCCCAATGTTCCTTTGATTGGAAGGAAAGGAATGATCAATTACAATCCAGTTCTGGCTAGAAGGCAGCTCGGGTACCCTTTGAAAGACCCCCCTTCTGATGAGGATGTGAGAGAATCATTATACCTTCCTATTGAAGGGAATACAGACATGGTTGTTCAAGTATTCCAAGCTTGGGACATCAGGACTTAAAAGGGAAAGAAAGATTTGGAAGAGTGGACCCAAACATGTATGAACCCTTTGCTTCGTGGTTGAAGAATCGTGTCAAGATTTCTTTGTTGCCTTTCTCATTGGAGCATGCAAAAATGATTAGCTTACACCATCAGTTGGCTCTCTCCAAGTTAAATTTAGAAGAGAAGTTGCACAAAGTGAAAGTAGATCAAGAAGATAAGGACAAAGAGTTGGCAGAAAGGGAGCCTTACTTCCAAAGAAGGGGATTGATGGACATCAAGAGGGAAGAACAATTCAAGAAAAACAAGAAGGCTCTCAGGGATGCTAGACAATCTCTCACTTGGATACAGGAGCAGAAAGATCAGGACCAACCAGAGTACAGGAAGAAAGAGGAGATGTTTGAGTTACAAATTGCTTCTCAAAGAGAAGAGTTGGAGCAGGCTTACAGAAGAGAACAAGAGGTGTCTCAGCAGCTGAATGAGGCTCTGCTAGAGATAACAGACCTCAGGAGAAGATCAGATGTGAAGAGATCTAGAGTAGACCTGGAGCTTGCAGATGAAAGGCTAGAGTCTTCCTACAGCTTGGAGTTTTAGTTTGCTTTTCTTGTATTTCTGATTACCTATAGGATTGTTGTAGGAATTTAAGTTGTTTGTTGTACTTTGTGTTTTTGTAAAACTTGAAACCCTATGGGGATGGTATTTGTGCCTTAGAGATTTTGATTTATGCACTTTATTTTGTCAGACTCTTTAAACTTTGTGTTTTTCTCACTGGTTGTGGATATGGTGTGGAAACATTGAAAGAGATATTTTTTAGAAGATTATTTCAAGGGTCATCTGGATTCTTCAATAAGATAACAGAACTGGGGAAAAATACCCTTATATTGAAAGCATAAAGATTGCATTGCATGTAATAGTGTTGTTGTTTTGTAGGTACGGTCTTCGGGTTTCTAACGTCTCTTCTGATTTCAGGCACTATAGCTCTAAAGAAAGGTCCCAAGAAGATCCACAGATATCCAACAAAGAAGAATAGAGAAAGAGTGATGGATTATATGCAGGTAAACTTGGCAGACTTACGTAAAAGAATGGATAATTTCATGACCCTTATGGCTAGGATGGGTCAAACTCAGGAGTGCTTGTGCGAGCTGGTAGAGAATAATCAAGCCAGGAACAATGGTCCAGTAGATGGAATAAATCGTAATGGGGCTGGCGCCCGTCATGCTGAAATCCCTGTGGTACAACCTGGAGTTACCATTATCAATGATTGAGTGAACAACCTTCAAATGGATGGACAGGATGAGCAGTTCACATTGTTAGATGAGGCTGAAGGACAAAGGGTTGAGATGAATCGTCGCTTTGAAGAGATGGTTGAGCAAATTGTTCTATCCAATCCCATAACTCCTTGGGATTTGATATTACTGATTTGGGGCTAGTACCAGGGGTGAGGATTCCTTACAAGTTTAAGGCTCCAACGTTTGATAAGTACAATGGTATTGCATGCCCAAAAACCCATCTTCAATCTTTTGTTGGGAGAATTGCTGCCCACACAGATGATGAGAAGCTATGGATGTATTATTTCCAAGATAGTCTTATTGGGGCGTCCTTGGAATGGTATATGAAGCTAAGTAGGGTTACTGTCAAAAGTTGGAAAGATTTGGCGGAAGCATTTGTTAAACAATACCAATATAATCTGGACATTGCTCCCAATCACACGCAGTTGCAAAGCATGTCACAGAGTGCAAAAGAGAGTTTCAAAGAGTACGCTCAAAGGTGGCGCCAGCTTGCGGCCAGAGTACAATCTCCACTGCTAGAGAATGAAATGGCTGACATGTTCATGGGGATGTTGCAAGGAGTATTTATTGAGCGTTTAACATCATGTTCGGCGACAAAATTCAATGATATTGTTATAGCTGGGGAGAGGGTTGAAACCCTATTGAAGATGGGGAAAATCCAAGATAATGGAGCTGGAAGTTGTGCTGGAACAAGAAATCCTTTTGTTGGCCCTCAAAGAAGAAGGGAGGGGGAGACTAATGCTGTCTATGGAAGAGGAAGGGGTTGTGGCTACAAAAACTCATACGACCAAGTGGCAGCTGTCACTATTCCTACCAATCCTACTCCTCAACCACAACAACAACACAACAATTATCAACAGAGGCCTTATCATCAACGTCAGCCTCGTCCTGCTGATCGTGTTTTCAAAGATATTCCCATGACATATACAACATTGCTGCAGAGGTTGATAGACTTGAATATGATACAACTAAGGACGTTGGTGTAAACACCCCAAATTTTCCCTCACTCATTTCACCATGGCTTGTGATCCTTTCATGTGCATAAGTTCAATCATATCATCTCATATTGCATTTTTGCTTCACTGCATTGGTTCAAAGTTCATTTGCATCTAGGGTTTTGTGATCTGAGCAATCCCTGAGCTATTTGAGCAATTCCAAAGGTCTTCAATCATCTCAAAAGGGTCCATGTATGTCGAAGCACCATATTATATCCTCTCAAGATCAAGAAAGTCAGAGAATCACAAGAACTGAGGAAGGTGTAGAAGCAGAGCCAAGTTTAACTACACAGATGACCTAAAATTAGGGTTTTGGTTTCAGAGGCCATAACTCCCAATTTTTTGGTAATTCTTGTTTCTATTGGTCCCTATATGTTATAAGGATCATGCATACCAATTTTCATGAAGAAATTCAGTGAGGAAGGCATCTGATCAATGGATGACTTCTTGAGCAAGTCAGTGCAAAATCAGGGCATCTGAGGCCCCCAATCATCCAACCAAGGGGTCTTGTTCATCATTTTGGATGTATATGATCTTTATTTGATCTTAGAAGAGGTTAGAAGTTCACAAAATTGAAGAATTTCAAGCCATTTCCAAAGTTTCCATTTTAGGAAAGTGACTTGTAATGCAAACTTGCCATTTTGGGAAAGTTTTTCAACCTCCTCTTTTTGATTCAAAAATGCTTCAAATGAAAAATTATTGGTCATGAAAGTTGTAGATTGGATCATTCCCTTTTCAAAAAGTACAAGAACTTGACCTAATTCATTTTAGATCTCTAGTTATGGCTTGTCAAAGTTGGGAAAAATCACATAAATTTCACTTTTACACCAAAGAGGGAAACTTGCAAATTCTTATGCCAAGCATTTTTGTGACCTCAAACACACTTCTACATGTCTTAACATCATAATGCATTACCTAAGGATCAAAATTGGCCCAAGAATCATTTCATCCCATGCCTTGAACATCAAGAAATTCAAATGGGGCCAAACTTCATGAAAATTGCAAAAGGGCACATAATCTTCCACAAGCTTGCTGAATCACCTCAATTTCGAATCTATGGCTCTCCTTGATCTATGTTGAGCCTGGACAAGCCAAAAGCCAGCTGCAAAACCAGCCCATACCTCAAGTACAAAACTTTTGACATTTTGGCAACTTGCCCATACCAATCAACATAGGCCAGCACCCACTCTCTGACCTATCACAGTTTATCATGTGGATCAAAACCAAGCCAAAGCACACAATATTGCAGCCTAACACTTGAGAATCCTCAGCATATACAAAATCCCCCAAATCTGCAAAAGCCTTCGAAACTCATAGCTCAACCATCAAACCTCCAAACTTTTTCCACCATTCAACTCCATAAACATCACTGATCATTTCCCACCCTTCATTTTGCTTTGAAACTCACCATATCCAAAATACGATTTTCACATTTCATGAACTGAACTTCTGCCAACTTCCTTTTGAGGCCATTTAAACTCCAACCAAGCATCACAAGCTCTTGAGGGGAGTCATTGGAGTGGATTTGAAGCAAAGAACTGGCCAGAAAGCTCTTGTTTTGAAAGCTCAACTTCAGGTAGTCATGGCATTTATTTTTCTAGAACCTTCATTTTATGTTATAGAATGATTCTATGTGTTCCCTTGATTGCCATGATATGTTTAGTTTTGAAAATAGTTGAGAAATAAGCATTTCATGAGCTTCTGAAATTTCTGAGTTGTTTTCCGTTTTGCTTCGATTCGTGCTTTTGATGATGAATAAATGAATTTTGATGGCTGATTCTTGTTGGGGTTGATGAGAGGATCATTTCTGGAGAAGTTTTAGGGTTTGGGGTTGCGTATTGAGTGAGATAGCTTGAGAGGCTAGCCGGAGAAGATGACCGGAACACTGTTCCGGTCACCTGAAAGTGTTTAGGGTTCAGATTAGGGCTTAATGACGTAATTAGTGTAGTTTGAATCTCAGCCATCCAGATGTGCGCGCTGGTCAGTTCCCTCCCTTTTATTTGAATCTAGGCCACTGGATCAGCATACTTTCATTTTAATTCATTTAATTTTCATTTTAATTGCATTTCTTTCTACATTTTATTAAAAATAGCAAAACATTTCTAAAAAATTTTCATTTTTTGCATCATGACTTAAAATATTTTTCTCATTCTGAAAATATTTTTATTTTTATTTTTTGCATTAAAAATTATTTTTAAATCATTTAAATGATTATTTTTAATTAGTTAATGAGAATTAATTAATTAAAAATACATTTAGGTATTTAAAAATTCCAAAAAAAATTCAGAGAGCTTTTTAAAACATTAAGAAACATTATCAAACCCTTCACATAAATTTCTTTTTGGTTCTTGACCTATTTTGACATTTTTCTTTGGATTTAGGGTTCTTAAAAGTCAAATATTTTTACCCTAACTTAGAAAAATCCTTTCTTCCTAACCATGAAGAGTTTGATGTTGGTTCTTTTTGCATTGCATTCCTCATATCATCTAGTTTCTAGCATAAATTTGGTTTGAATTTATTCTTCATTTTCAATTTGTTATGCATTTTTCCTTTTGAAGTGCCTTAAAACCCTAGCAAACTTGAGAAAATCATAACTTCCATTAGGTTAAGATTTAGGTCTCCTCCTTTGGGCAGTGAACTTGTATATGGTTAGGGTTCCTTTGATCCTATTTTCAATTTTTTATCATGGCATTTGCTTCTGGTTTTGAATTTTGTATTGCATGTTATGTATAAACCCTAATTTTTGCCTTCATTTGGATTCATCCTTCATATGCTTGCATACATGAACTTTCCATGACATTTTATGCATTCACATGACTTCTAAGATATCTTAGGACACATTAGAATCATGTTTGATCATTGCATCATCCATTTTCCATGTTTTGCTTTCATTTCATTTCATGTGCATTCATGAGTTTTCATGCTTCTTACTTGCCTCATTTGCATTCTCATCTCTTGTATGATCATCCACATCTCATGAAATCCATTTGCATCATCTCTTAGCATCATTTACATCTTGATCATGCTTCTAGTTTTAGTTTTCATCATTGCATCTTTCTCATTTTCATTTCATTTCATTTCTTGTTGCTAACTTTTCATGTGGTAAGTGTTTGAGAAGTGAATTTGCCTTCACTTCTCATAATCTCTTCTCTTCTCATTTATGCATTCTTTGTTGCATTTTACTTGTGAATTAGAGTGAGCTTGCTCATTCATTCTCTTTCTCTCTTTCTTTCTCCAAGCAACTTATCTTCTTAAGTGAAGTAAGTTGACTTGCTTCTTTCTACTTCTCCTCCTTTCATCTGCTTCTTCCTTGGTGGCTTTTCTCTTGAAGATCTTTTTCAAGCCTCATAAACCCTAGGAACACCCAAGCATGATCACAATTAGGGTTTGATTAGTCCCCCATTTAGTTTTACCTTTGTTTCATCTTTGTGTCTTCTCTTCTCACCTCATAATCAAGGACTAAACCTTAAAGGTTTTAAGGCTTTGTGATTAGGGTTATGCCTGTATCCTTCTATTAGGATGGAGTGTATAACTTTAATACTAAGTGTTAAAACCTTAATGTGTCTAAATCCTTCAATCAATCCATCTAATAATCACTAAAACATCAAGCTTGTAACTTGGGCCTTGCATTAGGGTTCTAATTCTTCCTTAACTGGTTAAGAAGGACTAACCCTAGTGTTAATGGACAAGTCCCCCTCAAGTTGTCTTACAAACCATAAAATCCACTTCTTAATCCTACCATTAACTAAAATCCATTTAATAAAGGCTTTGTTTTGTCATGAGGTTAATCCCTAATCATGGATTAAGTTGAGGAGCCTTCCTCAGCTTAAATGTTCTCATCTATTATCCTTCTATTAGGATGGTGTAATGAGTCCATTAAATCTTTGATTATGGCTTAAACTCATTACTTAACACTAAACAAAAACAACAAAAACATCTAAATAATTACAAGTAGGTTAATGATCTTAATCTTACATCATGGTGATTAAGTGTGAGGTGTTTACTTCATACTTAAGGTATTCTCATTACCCCTAAACAGAGGGAGGATGTGATGAGTTTACTAACCCTCGATTTAGGCTTAAGCTTATTTTCTTATGACAAACCTCAAAAAGCAATAAAAGATTGAAAACACAAAAACAAACAATACTCGTCTCCTCCGGGATTATTTTCTCACCTCATTCACTCACAAACGAGAACTTGCTTCTTCCGTCTAATGCAAGACAGTTTGCACCTGAGCCAGACAGACCATACACTTGAGTATAGACAAGTAAGCAGTTCACAAGTCAATTTATCTTTCAGTCTCTTTGAGTCGAACTACGGTGTTCTGACTTCCTCATTGCACGAGAGGATACGTAGGCATAGCTTAACAGTTATCGAACAAAAGTCTCTGTATATTCCCCCCTCTTCCACCTTCATTCTTTAAGCCTCATAATCTTGAGCTTCCCATTCTTTCCTTACACTGACACTTCTTTATTTCACTTCACATTTCTTTTACACTGACACTTGCATTCTATGCCAGCTTTTGCACACAGAACAACACTGACACTACCCCTTTAAGCACAAATCTTTTAAGCGTGGATCTCGTCGAGTACGGCGGACAATATGGGTGCTAATACCTTCCCAGGTTGTAACTAACCCCCTTTCTCAGTTTCTCTGGTTCGCAACCGTCTTATCCATCTTTTCTTAGGTTTATGCAGCATTACCTTTCCTTCGGGATAAAAATGCCTAGCTGGCGACTCTTATCTTTTCTCCTTTCGCCGACCGTTCGCGTCTGTACCCTATTTGACTTAGCCTCATTTAGTGGGAGCAACAGTTGGCTCCACCACCACCAGGAGATCTCCCACCAGGGTACGAAGTTAATGTAAGATGTGTTTTTCATTCAGAAGCTCCAGGACATTCAACAGAGAAATGTAGGGCGTTGCACAACAAAGTTCAGGATCTGATAGATTCGAAGGCCATCAACTTTTTGCCACCCCCGAATGTTAATTATAATCCTATCCCTAATCATGGAGGGGCTAGAATTAATGTTGTTGAAGGTGGGGAACACTTGAATTTGATAATGGATATAAAGGACGTGCAGACTCCTCTCTTGTTTGTGAAAGAAAGGTTTTTAAGAGGATATGAGTTCCCAGGATGTGACTTTGATTGTGAGGAAAGTGATATGTCTGTGAATGGTTGTGAAAAGTTGAAAGCGGGGTTACAAAATTTGATGAATGAAGGGACATTGCAGTTTGACAGAGTTAACAAACAAGGTGACTGTGTTTCTACTGTGACTATCTTATATGATCCACCTGATGTGCCAACCCCGGTCCGGAGAGAGATTGTTACAATATATGTGCCATAGGAGGTCAGTCATGTTACAATTACTACTCCTGGTCATGTACCTTATGATGATGACAAAGTTGTGCCATGGCATTACGGGTCAGATGTGTATGTACAAGGACGGGAGGTGGAGGATAAACCCGTGACTATGAATCCTGTTGTTGCTAGTTTTGGGGGCTTGGGTGATTTTACTAGAAGTGGGTGATTGTTTGCTCCACAGACTCTCCAAAACAACAATGAAGCTGAAGCTACTGCCAGAGCTAAGGGAAAGCAAGTAGCTAATGAGGAGGTGGTAACCCCGAATGCTGATTCAAATGTCTTTGAAAAAGAAGTCGAGGAGTTCATGAGGATAATAAAGAAGAGTGACTATAAGATAGTGGAACAACTGAACTAAACGTCGTCCAAGATTTCCATATTATCACTGCTGATGTGCTCGCAAGCACATAGAGAAGCTTTGTTGAAGGTATTGAATTCCGCTTATGTGCCTCAGGAAATTACTATTAACCAGTTGGAAGTTGTAGTGGCCAACGTAAACGCTAGCCATGGGCTAGGGTTTACTGACAGAGACCTCACAACTGAAGGAAGGAACCATAACAAAGCTTTACACATCACCATGGAGTGTAAAGGTGTTGTTCTGTCACATGTTTTGGTGGACACAGGTTCTTCCCTAAACGTGCTGCCAAAGAAGGCTCTGAGGAAGTTAGAGGTTGATGGTCTTATTCTCCGGCCTAGTGGTTTGGTGGTAAAGGATTTTGATGGCTCTAGAAGGTCTGTTTTCGGGGAGGTAGAGTTACCAGTGAAGATTGGATCTCAGGTGTTTAAGTGTATATTCTATGTGATGGACATTCAGCCGGCTTACAGCTGTTTGTTGGGATGTCCCTGGATTCATGTTGCTGGAGTTGTAACGTCTACTCTTCACCAGAAACTAAAATATGTGGTGGACGGACAGGTAGTGATTGTTTGTGGTGAGGAGGATATATTTGTAAGTCACCTGTCTACATTTAAATATGTTGAGATGGACGGTGAAATTCATGAAACCCTGTGCCAAGCGTTTTGAAGCAGTAAATGTTAGTTCAGTGTCTCCCACTACCATGTTTCAGGGAAATGAGAAAGAGGGGACTTCCATCTCTTTGTATAAGTAGGCTAAGGAAGTGGTTCAGTCAGGCCAGGCCCAAGGCTGGGGTAGGTTGCTAGAGGTTGAGAATAAGAATGATAAGTTTGGCATTGGATACCAACCAGGGCATGCTGGGTGGTCTCAAAATAGCAAGATTGTAAGCTTCAAGAATGATGGGATGATTGACCCCAATCATGTGTGTGCCATGGACGAGGATGCTGACAGTGACTGTGATTTGGACAACTGGGTGCGCCCATGTGCTCCTGGGGAAGAATTACAGAACTGGTTTGCTGAGGAGATCATTCAAGTCACCGGTCCAACAGAGTAATTTTCTTTGTTTTCCTTTTATTCATAAGCATATTAAGTCTTACACTCTACCCAAGTTGTATGGAACCATTGTAGGGTCACCATTGCATGATATGCAATTAATTTTACCATGAATAAAGGACATTTTTATACAAATTGCGTTCCTAGTATTTCTTTTTTAAATTTTTCACAAAAAATAGAAAAATTGCAATGTTTTGTTTGTATTTTGTTCATTTTTCAAAAAGGTAGTAGAATCTGAAATAAGCACATCCTTGTACAGAGTCAATCATTCGGATTTCTATGATAACTCTTCTTCTATGACCAAGTATGAATTTTACAATCCAATTTACCATGCTGATGAAGGGGTTAAAGAAGACTGTGAACTCCCCGAGGAATTAGCCAGTTGTTAAGACAAGAGGAAAGGGTTATTTAGCCTCATCAGGAAGAGCTTGAAGTCATTACCATTGGGTCTGAAGACGTAAAAAGCGAGATCAAGATTAGGGCCAATCTGCAGGCCAAGGTAAAGGAATAATTGATTGACATGCTTTGAGAGTATGTAGATATCCTTGCCTGGTCATATCAAGATATGCCAGGTTTGGATACCGACACCGTTGTGCATAAGCTACCATTAAGGGAAGACTGCCCTCCTGTCAAACAAAAACTTAGAAGAACTCATCCTGACATGGCGTTAAAGATCAAAGAAGAAGTTCAAAAGCAATGGGATGCCGATTTCATTGTTGTGACTAGTTATCCACCTTGGGCAGCTAATATTGTACCTGTACCAAAGAAGGACGACAAGGTCCGGATGTACATTGATTACCGGGATTTGAATAGAGCAAGCCCAAAAGATGATTTACCATTACCTCACATTGATGTATTGGTGGACAATACGGTTCAATTCTCGGTATTCTCCTTCATGGATGGCTTTTCCGGTTATAACCAGATCAAAATGGCGCCTGAAGACATGGAGAAGACAACATTCATTACCCCTTGGGGAACATTCTGCTATAAGGTCATGCCCTTTGGATTGAAGAACGTCGGGGCAACATATCAACGGGCAATGGTGACTCTATTTCATGACATGATCCATAAGGAAATTGAGTGCTATGTGGATGACATGATAGCCAAGTCCTGTGATGAATAAGAGCATTTTGTTAACCTTAAGAAGTTGTTTGAAAGATTAAGAAAGTATCGTTTGAGGTTAAATCCAAACAAGTGCACTTTCGGGGTGCGTTCTGGTAAGCTGTCGTGTTTCATTGTTAGTCAAAGAGGAATTGAGGTAGATCCTGCAAAAGTTAAAGCAATACAAGATATGCCTGCACCGCGAACTGAAAAAAAAAGTGTGGGGTTTCTTGGGGAGATTGAAATACATCGCTGAGTTCATATCTCACCTGACAACCACATGTGAACAGTTATTCAAGCTATTGAGAAAATAATAAGCGGTCAGGTGGAATAAAGATTTGAAGGTGCGTAAAACACAAGGAAGGGGGGTTGGAATTGGGTTTTCTTTAACAACTAAAAATAACTTCTAATGACAAGTTAATTTATCCTGGTTCGTTTGAACTCAAACTACGTCCAGTCCACCCGCCAAGGTGATTTTGCCTCTATCACTGAGGTCTTAATCCACTATTCAATAAATGATTACACACACTGACCTACAGTCAATGTCCTCTTGAGTCTTCTGACTGAACCTAGTCACTCAAGGGATTTTACTTAACTTATTACAATAATAATAATATAGTAACTATTTTGCTTTCTAATAAAGCTATGATCACTAAGTGAAAGTTACAATATTTTAGCACAAATGATTCAGTCTTTTTCTCGTGAGTGTATTGTCTTCAAATCTTCAATTTTATTCCTTTAAATAGTTCTTGAATATTTGTAGCCGTTGGAGACATCTTGAGCTAATTTAGGATATTAGTTAATACCATAAATTCCTTCCAAAACAAGAGATACTTGTCTTTACCATTAATTAAAATATTCTTTAATTAATGCCTTCATTATGAAGAACATCATCTTCTAGACGTAAATCAGAGATAATAAAGTCTTGATGCGCAGCCATTAAACCATGTCATTAAATGATAGATTCTCCATTAAGTGTATTTTCTATATAAGGCTCAATGTATCTTCTAGTAATGCACGTCTACTTTAATTAACTTCCTCTTCTACACATATAATAAAGAGAGTTATTAGAACTTCTATTCTTGCAATATTTGTTATCATCAAAACTCTTAGAGGTTTAGAACCATAATTGTTCTAACAATCTCCCCCTTTTTGATGATGACAAAATATTTATTTAGATTTTAAGAATAGAGTTAAGTAGGGTTAGAAGAACTCCCTTTGATTAAATAAAATCAGATATTTCTATTAGAGATTTCTTCAGAAGTTTTATCCTTCAGAAGTTCCATTAGCCTTAGCTCCCCCTGAGTTGATTACTTGACCTGTTTCTATTTTAGAATCACAACTCAAATAGTTTTATTAGAATTTTATCATGTTAGAGGCAAATCATGATAAACTGCTATAGATCAGGATCTTCTACGTTTCTCCCCCTTTTTGTCATAATCAAAAATAATAAATGCAGAAAAAAAATGCAAGAGTATAAAAGCAAAATAAGTTTTCATTAAACAGAATTAAAAGCCAGTAAGAACATAACCAGTAGAACTTAAAAAGTCATGAAAAAAACAGAAGATAAAACAGAAAAAAATAAACAGAACAGAAAATCAGGGATGCATCTTAGTAACTAAGGCCTCCAGAAGGGACTTGATCTCAGAGGATGACACCACTTGCTTTCCAATCATTGTCTTCAACTCAGCATTGGTTTCATCTTGCTTATCCAGCCTTTGCTTAACCAACTCATTTTCCTTCTTCAACTCTTCTAAGGTCTTTAGAACAAGAGTGGTTGGCAGAGGTTCTTCAGCTTCTGGAGCAACTTGATTGTCAGAGTATTTTGCAGTTGCTGTTGGTTGAGCAGATTCAGCATCCTGATCTTCTTCAGAAGGTACCAGATCCATTTGATGTCCAGATTTCTCTTCCAGAGGTTCTGACTCTGTCCAGGGTTTGTTGTCCAGCAGAAATGGTTTATTTTGTTCAATGTTTGAAACAACTGCTTTGACATACTCACAGAAGTTCTGGTAAGCAATGTCATAGCAGATGTCCTTAAGTATCTTTGTCTCAGCATTAAACCATTTTCTGAAGGTTGCCCACAGAAAGTCAGAAACAGCTGGATCAGGAAGCTCTGAGCAAGCAGACTTCAGATCCTCTAACTTCATTTTCATTACTGTTTCAAAAGCAAGTAACAGTGCAGAAATGTCTGTTTTCGTGGGTTTTGGTTTTGGTGCTGGTATGGCTGTTTTGTTTGATACAGAGGATAATTTTTGTAGAGCTTCAATATTGACAGAAGTTCTAAGGGGATTTTCAGGTTCTGCTTCTTCTGGTGGTGTGTCAGGGATGGTGATGAAAGTTGGTGAGTTAGGAGGGGTAGACTCATATGAAGACAGGGAACTTTCTCTTATTGGTGAAAGATTAAAAACAAGGTCATCAGAATGTTGTGGTTGGAAACTGCTATGGTGGTGTGTTTCAAAAGTTTCAGAGGATGGAATTTGTTCAGGTTCAGTGGGTTGGAAATCATCAATGTCAGAAAGAACATGTTGAAGGGCAGTGTGTGTTTCAGCTGTTGGTGAACGGTCTACATCAGATAGGGTTGTTGTATCGATAGGAATATCAAAATCTGAAAGTGTTTGTGGTTGATGGGGTTCATTTTCTGGTGGATAAAGTGATGATAGTATGGATGAGACAGCAGCAGTTGCAGGTATGACAGAGGGAATAGGGTTAGAAGGTGGAATAGATTCAGAGGATGGAGTTGGTTCAGATGATAGGGTTGGTTCAGCAGGAATTGGTTCAGAAGGAATAGGTTCAGAAGGAGTAGGTTCAGAGGGTGCTTCAGACACTTCTACTGTAACTGCTTCTACTACAGAAATGAATTCAGAGTTAGAGGCAGAAGTATTACCTGTTCTTCTGGTAGTTTTAGTAGCCTTCTGAGATGATCCTTCTACAGCCTTTCTTTTCTTGATCCTTGCTGATGCAGCATCTGGAGTTTGTTGAGTAAGTTTTGTTGCTTTGAACATTGGATCCACATCATGTTGCCTGCAGGAGTCCAAATATCTGACCACAACCTCTGGAGGTGTGTCAGAAGAGAAGAGTGGGAAGTTCTGTAGAAGAATCTTCCTGGTGGTTATGACTTCTCTGGAATAGAGGACAAGATCTTTTTTGATAGAAGTTATGAACTTCATCTTCTTCAGATTCTTTGCATTCAGAGGCTTACCAACATCTGTTTCTAGAAGTTCTATCTAATTTACTTCAGCCAGATAGTACACCAACTTATTCTCACTTAGAATGTCAGATATTAAACGTCCTAGAGGAATCCAATCCCTCTTGGTTTTCTCTCCATCTCTTGTTTCCTTCACACTGTTCTTCAGATGTTGAAATAGAGAGTGTGAAAGGTTCACCTTCTTCTGTTTAGCAATAAAATACAGCAAGAATTGCTGATCCATGTTGATATAATTTGGAGAGTTTGTTGCTTTCCTGTGGCAGATGGTTCCAAGAATGATCTTGGCCCAAATTCTAAGAGGAATCTTCAGATCCTTTATCTTGTTAAAAGGTTGGCCAGAAGTGAAGATTTCTTTAGCTATCAGTTTGGTATCTGACAGTTTGTCCATTTCACTACACTTGATTCCATTGCCATCAGATTCAATGAGCTTAGCAATGTGGTCTTCAGAAATTATGATTCTTTTTCCCAGTACATATGACGTAACATGAGTGTTAGAAGCACTTGCATACACCCAGAACTCCTTGACCAATTTTGGGAAAACTGGTCCCATGAGACAATCAAAATACTTCTCCCAACCTTGAGCTTGGACGACAGTAAGGAGGTCAAAACCATTATCTTTCAGACTGTTGAAATCCACAAAGAGCTCACATAGAACTTCCAGTTTGTCAGTTGAAGTAAGAAGGGTCTTCACGGGTTCAACGTAAAACACATCAGTTGAGTCTTCTTGTTGTTGAGGGGAGGAAGCCATTGTTACTAAGATGAGTTTTTGGGGTTTAGGGTTTAAAAAATAATTTCAGAGAGAATGCAAGGTGAAAGTGAAAGTTTTTCAGTAAAAATGCAATTAGGGTAAAAGGAAAAAGTAAAAGTGAAAATTTGTTTATATAGAAAACATTCATTTAATAATATGAGAAATTAGTGGGAAAAATTAAATTTAGAAACATAATGATGATATGCAATAAATGCAGCAAACATAGGGGAAGGCGTAAAAGATTCTAGAACAGTTACCAAAGAGATTTTTGCCTGTTTGGTGTCAAGTCAGCCGTATCAGTTTCCCAGAAGATCAACAGATGTCCTTCTGTAGAGGACAGTTGTCCAATGCATGTTCTGTCACTCTTCAGATTATAGACACTTGTTCTAATTCTAATAGGATTCCTTAGAGCCTTGTTGACACTTGTTGATGTAAAGATCTGCATGTTATTCCTTTGAACAGAAGTTCTCAGAATGAAACAGTTAGAACATAATATCTTCTGAAAGAATAATATAGAGGATTAAATTCAGAACTTCTAAGAGTTAAAGACATATTATTAAAGCATTTTCATTCTGGATATAATTTCATACTAAGGTTGGTTAGAATGAAATTAAATCTATCTTCAGGAAGGGGTTTTGTAAAAATATCAGCCCATTGGTGATTTGTATCTATGAATTTTAACATTAAAATTCCCTTCTGAGTATAGTCCCTAATGAAATGATGTTTAACTTCTATGTGTTTAGCTCTAGAATGTAAAATTGGATTTTTAGAGAGACAAATAGCAAAAGTATTATCACAAAGGATGGGAATGTTACTCTCATAGATGTTGAAATCCTCAAGCTGATTTTTCATCCAGAGCATCTGAGTACTGCATCCAGCTGTTGCAATGTATTCAGCTTCTGCAGTTGATAATGCTATGGTTGACTGCCTTTTGCTGGACCAAGAAATTAGATTATCTCCCTGAAATTGACAACTTCCAGAAGTACTTTTTCTTTCTGTTCTGTCTCCAGCAAAATCAGCATCACAATATCCTACAAGTTTATAATCTTTGGATCTTCTATAGTATAAACCAAGATTAGTAGTACCTTTCAGATACCTAAAGATTCTCTTAACTGATGTTAAGTGAGTTTCTCTAGGATCTGATTGGAATCTAGCACATAGACAAACACTGTATAGAATATCTGTTCTAGAGGCAGTTAGATAGAGGAGAGAGCCAATCATATCTCTGTAGAGCTTCTGATCTACTTTCTTACTTACCTCTTCTTTCTCCAGAATACATGTAGGATGCATAGGAGTTTTAGATATGATACTTTATGATAAATCAAATTTCTTCAGAAGTTCTTTGACATATTTGCTTTGATGGATATATGTTCCTTCTGATGTTTGATTTATTTGAATTCCCAGAAAGAACTTTAATTCTCCCATCATGCTCATTTCAAATTCTGCCTGCATTGACTTAGCAAATTCCTTTCCCAAGGCACTTTTAGTAGAACCAAAAATTATATCATCTACATAAATTTGGCATATCAGAAGATCATTTTTAATGTTTTTACTGAAAAGAGTTGTATCCACTTTCCCTCTGATGAAATTATTTTACAGAAGAAAAGTGCTTAGTCTTTCATACCAAGCTCTGGGAGTTTGCTTCAGACCATATAAAGATTTTTTGAGTTTGAAAACATGTTCTAGAAATTTTATATTTTCAAAACCAGGGGGTTGGTGTACATACACTTCTTCATCAATATAACCATTTAAAAATGCACTCTTGACATCCATTTGATATAGAATGATATCATGGTTTAGAGCAAATGAAATTAGGAGTCTAATTGATTCTAACCTGGCAACTGGTGCATAGGTTTTTGTATAGTCAATTCCTTCTTGTTGACTATAACCTTGTGCAACCAGTCTTGCTTTGTTTCTGACAACTTCTCCTTGCTCATTAGCTTGTTTCTAAATACCCACTTGGTGCCAATGATGTTGAATCCTCTGGGCCTAGGAACTAGATCCCATACATCATTTCTGGTGAATTGGTTAAGTTCTTCTTGCATAGCCAGAATCCAATCATTTTCTGATAGAGTTTCTTCTACAGAAGTTGGTTCAATCAGGGAGACTAGTCCCATTAGAGATTCTTCAGTGTTTCTGAATGATGATCTTGTTCTGATTGGTTCATCCTTCTTTCCTAAGATTTTATCTTCTGGATGATTTACTTTGCTTCTGGATAGTTTCTTCTGAGTGGGTTCTTCAGAGTTTGTTGGAGTAATTGTCTTGTTTTGTTCTGTAGGTGATTGTTCTTCAGATGTTCTGTTTGTAGAAATTTCAACTTCTATATCTGCAATGAATTCATTATGCTTTGGTTTTTCAGAACCAAGCTTATCATCAAATCTGACATAAATAGATTCTATGACAATACGTTTTTCTGTGTTGTATACTTTGTATCCCTTAGAACGTTCAGAGTATCCTAACATATAACACTTTTGTGCCTTAGATTCAAATTTATTCAGAGTATCATTAGTATTCAGAATAAAACATATGCACCCAAAAGGATGAAAATATGAAATGTTGGGCTTTCTGTTCTTCCACAATTCATAAGGAGTCTTTTCAAGAATAGGTCTTATAGAGATTCTATTCTGAATATAGCATGTTGTATTTACTGCTTCTGCCCAAAAATGTTTAGCCATGTTAGTCTCATTGATCATGGTTCTGGCCATCTCTTGCAATGTTCTATTCTTACGTTCTACAACCCCATTTTGTTGAGGAGTTCTAGGACAAGAAAAATCATGAGAGATGCCATTTTCATTAAAAAATGATTCTAATTGTTTGTTTTCAAATTCTCCACCATGATCACTTCTGACTTTAATAATTTTAAATTTTTTTTCATTTTGAACTTGTTTGCAGAAGTTAGAAAATACAGCAATTGACTCATCCACTACGCCAAAAATGCTTTTTAACAGCGCATCTTAGACAGCGCTTTTAAGAGAAAGCGCTGTCTAAGGTTAAAATTAAAATTAAACACGGAAAATGGTCCAAAAAAATAATGAAAGCGCTGTCTAAGGGGGGGGTCTTAGACAGCGCTTTCAAAAAGCGCTGTCTAAGACCCCCCCTTAGACAGCGCTTCTAGAAAGCGCTTTTATATATTTACCTTAGTCAGCGCTTTTGATAAAGCGCTGTTTAAAGTTTTTAAATTAAAAAAAAAATAAAACCAAAAGCGCTGTCTAAGGGGGGGGTTTAGAAAGCGCTTTTGGAAAGCGCTGTCTAAGGGATACCTTAGAAAGCGCTTTAACCAAAAGCGCTGTCTAAGGTCTAATTAAAATTAAATTTCATACTTCTATTTTCATTCTCTGTTCTTTTCGTTTTCCCTCCTGCGAACGTTTCCAGACGAACCCTAACATCGAACGTTTCCAGAAGAACTTTGTCGTCATTGAAGTCACTGAAACTTGTTTGAATCGTTCTCCTGTCTTCATCGCGGTATGTCATTCACGTTTTCATTCATTCACGTTTTCATTCATTCACTCATGTTCTTCGTTCACGTCATTGAAGTCATTTCTGTTTTCGGATTTCAGTCTGGATTTCAGGCATTGCAATAGTTTAATCGGTCATTTCTGAAAGTTGTTGAAGAATCTCATTACGGTATGTGTTTCAGTTTTGATTTTATTAGGAATTGTTCATTTCCCTGTTTTAGCATGCTTTTTGTTCTGGTTCTGGTTCTGGTTGTGGTTGATTTAGCATGCTTTTTGTTACCACTTATCATAGTTGGAAAAGCTTGTTCTGAGAGAGTGTTCTTTGTGTGTGTAAAATGTTGAAGCAAAAGTGAGGAAGATTGAAAGAGGATGCAAATGAAGTATTTATATAGATATTTATCTTTTCAATGACTGACACATGGTAGACACATATTTGAAGTGAAATGTTTCATTTCTCATGGAGGGGGAAAGTTCATAGTAGTTAAGGAATTAGTGAAGTCGTGCAAACCCATGATTTCCTAGAAAGTGAGATTAATGATGAATTTCTAAAAAGATCTTTTGGAAAATGAAAATTTGCATTAAAGTTGTAACGATGACACTGATGTCGGCAAAAGAGTTAGAACAGTGTCAAAAATAATTTCAAAAATGACACTTTTCTCCTTTCTTATTAAAAGGATAGTTGAAATATAGCATTTTGGGGCAATTAATATATAAGTAGTGTTCACTAATAGTTTTAAAGGTTCGCAATCATACATAAATTTGTCTCAAAGTATCTGTGTGTTTGTTAGAAAAGAGTCATAATGTACGTATATGTGCTCCATTTTATAAATAAGTCTTTACTTTCAAATCACTTATTGCTTTGAATTTAATTTCGATTATTCTTTTAAGTTTCCTTTAGATTTCTCCCATAAAATGATTGAACGAACTCTTATATAGTTATAGGTATAGTTATAGGTATATTGTAATAGAAAAAGTTTGATTCTTGTAATTTAAAAAATGAAAGTGATGAGGTAATTAAAGTTGGTATATTGGCGTATCGGATACGTTATTGAAGTTTATATTAACATTGGTTATGTATACGTTTTTTAAGTAGGAAAACCATGGATAAAACATGGATCTGTGCCGATCGAATGACCAAAGAGTACGAGAGTGGGGTTGCGGAATTCGTTAAGTATGTTGTTCAACACGCTGAAAACCCCAGACGAATGCATTGTCCTTGCTTGCGTTGTTGTTATATTGGTAAGGTTGACGCACATGGATTGAAATCGCATTTGCTGAGGCATGGAATTGATCAAAGTTATCAGTGTTGGATATTTCATGGTGAGAAAATTAACGGGAATGTTGAATCGAGTGGAAAAAGAAATACGACCTATGCTTCATACGACAAAGACACGGAAACATATGATTGTGATCGAGTTGAAGAGATTGTAGAAGCACTGGAAGAAGATCTTCATGATTGTCCTGAAATGTTTGAGAGGATGGTAAGCGATGCAGAGAAACCGTTGTACAAAGGTTGCACTAAATTCTCAAGACTTTCTGCGGTATTAAAGTTGTACAACTTAAAGGCGGGCAATGGATGGTCGGATAAAAGTTTCACAGAGTTGTTGGCCCTTATGAGAGAAATGCTACCGGATGATAATGTTCTTCCTAATCGAACCTATGAGGCAAAAAAAATGTTGTGCTCTATTGGCATGAGCTATGATAAGATACATGTTTGTCCTAACGATTGCATTTTGTTTCGTAACGAATATGCAACGTTAACTGAGTGCCCCAAATGCGGTTTGTCTCGATATAAGAAAAGATTATCTCCCGCAAAAGTCTTATGGTATTTTCCGATAATTCCGAGATTTAGGCGCATGTTTCGTAGTGAAACCGATGCAAGACATCTTACTTGGCATGCAGATGAAAGAATTACCGATGGAAAGTATCGGCATCCGGCTGATTCACCACAGTGGTCGAAGATTGATAATGATTATCCTGAGTTTGGATCAGAAGCAAGAAACCTTCGATTGGCATTATCTACTGATGGAATGAACCCACATGGTCTTCAAAGTATTTCACATACCACATGGCCTGTGATTCTTATGATTTATAACCTACCTCCGTGGCTATGTATGAAGCGTAAGTACATGATGTTATCTATGTTAATCTCTGGGCCTAAACAACCAGGTAATGACATAGACGTATACTTGACACCTCTGATCGAAGATTTAAAGATTTTGTGGGAGAACGGTGTGGAGGTTTATGATGGATATAGGAAAGAAAGTTTCAATTTGAGGGCGATGTTGTTTGGCACAATTAATGATTTTCCAGCATACGGGAATCTATCTGGGTATAGCATTAAAGGTCAACGTGCGTGTCCTGTTTGTGAAGACGGAACCGATACGATCCGATTGGAACTTTGCCAGAAGAATGTGTTTCTCGGTCATCGTAGATTCTTACATTCTAAACATCACTACCGTGGGTGGAGAAAAGCATTCAATGGAGACACCGAACATCGTAGAGCTCCACCCGCATTGTCAGGTGAACAAGTTTTTGAAAAGGTGAAAGATGTGCGTACTGAGTTTGGCAAGCCTTTTGCACATAAGATTGTGAAAGGTGGGTGGAAGAAAAGGTCGATATTTTTTGAATTGCCATATTGGAAGTCTTTGTACGTGAGACATTTTCTCGATGTTATGCATATTGAAAAAAACGTATTTGAAAGTGTTATCGGTACATTACTCAATATAAAAGGCAAGTCTAAGGATGGCCTTAAAGCAAGGGAGGACATGTTAAAAATGGGAATGAGAACTGAATTAGCACCCGTGAAGAAAGGAAGACGAACATATCTACCACCTGCTGCTTTTACTTTATCTAGAAAGGAGAAAAAAATTTTGTGTAAGTCTCTGAGTGAAGTTAAGGTTCCAGAAGGATACTCATCTGATATCAGAAGACTTGTTTCTATGAAAGACCTCAAGTTGAAGAATTTGAAGACACATGATTGTCACGTTATAATGGAACATTTTCTACCGATCGGTATACGTTCTATTTTGCCAGAAAAAGTAAGAAGTTCCATAACTAAATTGTGTTTTTTCTTTAGGTCAATTTGTAGTAAGGTGATCGATCCCGAGATCTTACCAACACTACAAAAAGAGATTGTAATTACCTTGTGTGAGCTTGAGATGTATTTTCCTCCGTCTTTTTTTGACATAATGGTTCATTTAGTTGTTCATCTTGTGAAAGAGACACAGTTGTGTGGACCAGCTTATATGAGATGGATGTACCCTGCTGAACGGTATATGAAAATATTAAAAGGGTACGTGAAATCCCGAAGTCGACCAGAGGGTTGTATTGTTGAACGATACATTGTTGAAGAAGCTGTTGAGTTTTGTACTGAATATTTGTCTAACGTTCAATCGATTGGACTCCCCAGAGCTCAGATTTTCGACAAAATGGAAGGTAAAAAATTAATTGGGAATAAAATTGTGACAATATCAAGGGATGAACGGGATCAAGTTCATTTGTATGTTCTGCACAATAATAATGAGGTTGAGCCATATGTTGAAATGCACAAGGATGTACTCCGAAGGTTAAATCCGAACAGAAATGAAAATTGGATAGTTATAGAGCACAATCAAAGTTTCATACAATGGTTGAAGGATCATATTTATTTGAAGCGCTCTTCAGATCCTTCTTCGGTAACAGAAAGGTTGAGATGTTTGGCATATGGTCCAAGTTTGCATGTGTTTTCTCATAGCGCATATTCAATTAATGGATACACATTTTATACCAAAGAACAAGATGATAAGAGTACTATGCAAAATAGTGGTGTCACCGTGCTAGCTGAAGCAATGCATATATCAAGCATGAAGGACTTAAACCCCAAATATGCAAATCTGTCATATTTTGGAGTTATTGAGCACATTTGGGTGTTTGATTACGAGAAGTTTCAGATTCCCATCTTTGGTTGCAAGTGGGTGAATAGTAGTGGCATACGAATGGATAAGTCTGGATTTTTGCAAGTTGATCTTACTAGGGTGGGGTACAAAGATGAACCTTTTATTCTAGCATCTCAGGCTAAACAAGTGTTCTATGTGAATGACCCGAAGAGTACAAAATGGTCTATAGTGCTTTTCTCTAACAAAGTGACTGATGATAGCGGTGTCGATCAATGTGATATTGATGTTGAGAATGAGTCATGCATTAGACGGAATGAGTTGAATAGAAATGATGAAGTTGAGGATCTTATACCGGATGAGTCATATATAAGAAACGATCATAATGAGGGAATTTGGATCAATTCATCCGTACGCATTGCTAAGAAACAAGTGATTAATATTCCAACAAAGAAAAGAAAGAGATGTTAGTGACTTAGGTAAATTATCCATGGTTTCTTTATTTTATTTTTTCGATTGTTTTGATTATAAGTTATATGTGATAATGCATGATTTCTTTATTTTTTTGTTTTCAATTGCTTTGATTATAAGTTATATTTGATATTTGATGGTTTCCTTGGTTTATTACAGGTTAGACATGGCTGATGACCAACCTGAGGAAGTTCCTAAAAAAGTATCCGCGGAAGAAGAAATTCGAAGAGGCATCACAGTAATGAGAAGGGTGGTCCAAGGAAGATCTCGAGGCATCATACTAGATGTCTATTGGAGCACCCAGGGACAGCTTATAGAACCTAATGGGCATACCTTAACTAGTTTTATCGGTGCACTAGTAAGGAATGAAATTCCCATTACATGTGATGATTGGAGAAACAAAGAGCTGAAAGAGTCCAAAGATAAAATTTGGAGTGAGATAAAGGTACAATCATTTGGCCCTTAATTATACGGTATCAATTATGTTTTTTCAATTACCGATACTAACTATCAATCTGTATGTTTTTCTTAGCGATGTTTTAACATCGAAGAAGAAAGAAGAGGCTTTTGTATGAAATTGGCCGGAAAGCTTCTAAGAGGGTTTCGGACATTTTTATCATCCAAGTTCCTTAAGGATGCGGATGGTAATTTTGTGGATGCGGAGCTTCCCCAAAAATATGAAAGTTTGATATCGGCTGAAGAATGGGAAGCGTTCAAATCCAAAAGACAAGACCCGGTTTTTCAAAGAATAAGTGCTACAAATCGGGAAAGAGCATCAAGTCCCGCATATCCGTACCGAAAAGGACGTGTCGGATATGGACGTTTAGAACAATCCATGGTACGTATTTTTAAATTGCGATAACAAATTTGTTCATCATATATTAGTTTTATCTGATCAAATTGTATGACTTAATGTGTAGCTGCAGAAGGAGGAAAGTTCAGAATCATCTCTTCCTGCACATGTTTTGTGGAAGGAAGCCCGTGTGGGCAAATCTGGAGTTCCTCAAGAAGAAGTTTTACAAGTATACCAGAAATGTGTAAGTATAACATTTTTTCATTAATTGAATAACATTTTTATACACAAATATTTGACAATTGTACGATATTCATATGATTTTTCAGGAGGAGCTATCTCAGTCTTTATCTCCCGATGATACTAGGAGCATACTTGGTCGGGCATTAGATGTCCCTGAGTACTCTGGTCGGGTGAGGGGTAAGGGATTTGGAGTCACTCCGACCTCCATGAGTATTAAAAAAGGAAAGGCTCCTAGTAATCGGGAGCTTCATGCAAGAATGGAAGCCATGCAAGCTGAGCTTGATGCATTGAGGAGAGAAAGAGAGGCTAGCGCCTCAACAGTATACAGAGATGCTTCGGACAAAGACAGTATCAACTGTACCTTTCAGCCGAACATTCCAGAGGTAATTACATATAATTGTCTTAAATTGAACTATTTTCTTAAATTATGTATTTGACATATATACACATTAACGATTTCTTGTTATTATTGATTTTAGGGCATTTCCCATTGTCAGCTGTATTTGTCGTCACCATACTATCGGATGGTTGGCAAGGGAAAAGTGCATAACGTTAGCGGAGTATTACTCCACACTAGAGAGCTCCCTGCTGGATGTTTGAAGGTATCAGTTGATATTGCAGTTGAGCCGAATGCAGCATTACCATATCCTAGCGATGATTCGGATGCAACAACGGTGCACGAAGCAGTAGGTTCGTTTGTTGCATGGCCGACAAACCTCATATGCGTAGGATATGAGGTATGATTAAAACTTATGTTAACTTTCCTTGGTATATTCAAAGTTTAAAATTTATGCTTAAAATTTTACTTACATATTTTCCTATGTTAAATAGACTCCCACACAATCCAAATCAAAAGAAACTGCGATTCCACGGCATACCGAGTCCACGGTTTCAAGAAAAGAGGTAATATACAATTATATGACATATATTCATGGAAGTTGTTACATTCTTAATTTGATCTAACTATTTATATGACATGTAGGTTCAAGAAAATGAGGCTAGCAATGCCTCCGCACAACAAAAAAAGGAGGTTAGCAACGCCTCCGCACGGGTACAAAGTTCTGGTGCTAAGAAGTCCGTAGCTAGGAAAAAACCTACCACCAAGTATAGGTCGTGCCTCAGGACATTTCTAGAGATGACCGATATACCGACCGGAGGTGTTCGGACTATACCTATGGAGGTAGGGATTTTCGGCTTTGATTACGAACAAATGATTGGTAATGAGGACTTCATGCAAGTTTTTGGTCGTGAAGAAATCGGCGTCAACGTTGTCAATACATATGTTAGGTAAATTCGGCATACTTTGTTTTATTAATTAAACAACTTATTTTAATGATGTTTACTTTATGTTAATGATGTTTTTATATTAGGTTTTTGTATGACAAATGGATGCGCCCCAATGGTTTGGACGTGTCATTCGGATTCTTAGCACCCGCGACCGTCAACTATACTTTAATGATAAGTAGACCGGATACCGTGACGGAGTACGTTCTTCGGATCCTCGTGGAGAATAAAAATGCGGAGAAGTTGTTTTTTTTACCGTTTAATACCGGGTTAGCATTTCATTCTAAATTCATCTATAATAATTATTTTCCAAGTTACCATCTAACATTTGCCTAATCATTACAGTGGACATTGGTTGTTGCTCGCAATCAATCCTATCCGAGAAATTGTGTATTATCTTGACTCGTTAGGAAATGATTGGACAACATACCCGGTTATGAAGGACCTAATTGACACGTAAGTGAGAATGTTCAAAATTTTTCTTAGTTTATGTGAATTGTTCTAATTGCTTCATTTTTATTTTATTAGCGTCCTACAAGCTTTTCGTGCCCAACGAGTTATCCAGACCTCAAGGAGGGGCGCCAACTCCATTTCATGGATTAAAGTGGCGGTATATTTTTAATTACCGCGTTTTTTATTATATTAGTGATGACTACACTTGATAAAACTTAGGATTTATAATTCATATTTTTTTTTCATATGTAGTGTCCTCTTCAACGTAATGAAATAGATTGCGGGTATTTCATGTTGAGGTTTATGCGAGATACTCTCATGTTGGGCCGATTAGAGATTCCCACCGATGTATGTATTTCTAACTTATGAGTTATTTTTATATTTACACATATCTCATATAATTAAATAGTTGGAATTAATTCAAAATATGTTATATTATTATGTAGTACTTATACAAAGGATCAAGTGGACGAAATCAAAGAGGAGTGGTGTCAATACATGATAGAGCTCAAAGTGTGTAATTAATGTGTACATTTGTAGTAGTATATGTAATGACTTATAAATGTAAACATAAATTTGTATATATTTTGATACATTTATGGCAAATTTGGTTTGAATTGGTTTGAATTGGTTAGCCAAATTTTGGTAAAAAAAGGCCAAAATGGCATATATAAAATGTGATAATTGACTGTAAAAATCTGGTTGAAAACAGGTACCAATTCTGGTTTATAAACCTGGAAAAAATGTGGTTACAAACAAATCCTACAAAAAATTTCGTTTACTTTAGACAGCGCTTTTGGCAAAAGCGCTGTCTAAGGGGGGGATTAGAAAGCGCTTTAGGCAAAAGCGCTGTCTAAGGTGGGGGCTTAGACAGCGCTTTTGGCCAAAGCGCTGTCTAAGGTATACCTAAAAAAATTAAAATAGGAGGGGCTTAGACAGCGCTTTTGGCCAAAGCGCTGTCTAAGGTAGGGGCTTAGACAGCGCTTTTGAAAAGCGCTGTCTAATGTGTACCTAAAAAATTTAAATTAAGAGGGTCTTTTAAAGCGCTTTTGGCCAAAGCGCTGTCTAAGGGTGGGGGATTAGACAGCGCTTTTCACATTTTAAAAAGCGCTGTCTTTACCATTAATTAAAATATTCTTTAATTAATGCCTTCATTATGAAGAACATCATCTTCTAGACGTAAATCAGAGATAATAAAGTCTTGATGCGCAGCCATTAAACCATGTCATTAAATGATAGATTCTCCATTAAGTGTATTTTCTATATAAGGCTCAATGTATCTTCTAGTAATGCACGTCTACTTTAATTAACTTCCTCTTCTACACATATAATAAAGAGAGTTATTAGAACTTCTATTCTTGCAATATTTGTTATCATCAAAACTCTTAGAGGTTTAGAACCATAATTGTTCTAACAATCTCCCCCTTTTTGATGATGACAAAATATTTATTTAGATTTTAAGAATAGAGTTAAGTAGGGTTAGAAGAACTCCCTTTGATTAAATAAAATCAGATATTTCTATTAGAGATTTCTTCAGAAGTTTTATCCTTCAGAAGTTCCATTAGCCTTAGCTCCCCCTGAGTTGATTACTTGACCTGTTTCTATTTTAGAATCACAACTCAAATAGTTTTATTAGAATTTTATCATGTTAGAGGCAAATCATGATAAACTGCTATAGATCAGGATCTTCTACGTTTCTCCCCCTTTTTGTCATAATCAAAAATAATAAATGCAGAAAAAAAATGCAAGAGTATAAAAGCAAAATAAGTTTTCATTAAACAGAATTAAAAGCCAGTAAGAACATAACCAGTAGAACTTAAAAAGTCATGAAAAAAACAGAAGATAAAACAGAAAAAAATAAACAGAACAGAAAATCAGGGATGCATCTTAGTAACTAAGGCCTCCAGAAGGGACTTGATCTCAGAGGATGACACCACTTGCTTTCCAATCATTGTCTTCAACTCAGCATTGGTTTCATCTTGCTTATCCAGCCTTTGCTTAACCAACTCATTTTCCTTCTTCAACTCTTCTAAGGTCTTTAGAACAAGAGTGGTTGGCAGAGGTTCTTCAGCTTCTGGAGCAGCTTGATTGTCAGAGTATTTTGCAGTTGCTGTTGGTTGAGCAGATTCAGCATCCTGATCTTCTTCAGAAGGTACCAGATCCATTTGATGTCCAGAGTTCTCTTCCAGAGGTTCTGACTCTGTCCAGGGTTTGTTGTCCAGCAGAAATGGTTTATTTTGTTCAATGTTTGAAACAACTGCTTTGACATACTCACAGAAGTTCTGGTAAGCAATGTCATAGCAGATGTCCTTAAGTCTCTTTGTCTCAGCATTAAACCATTTTCTGAAGGTTGCCCACAGAAAGTCAGAAACAGCTGGATCAGGAAGCTCTGAGCAAGCAGACTTCAGATCCTCTAACTTCATTTTCATTACTGTTTCAAAAGCAAGTAACAGTGCAGAAATGTCTGTTTTCGTGGGTTTTGGTTTTGGTGCTGGTATGGCTGTTTTGTTTGATACAGAGGATAATTTTTGTAGAGCTTCAATATTGACAGAAGTTCTAAGGGGATTTTCAGGTTCTGCTTCTTCTGGTGGTGTGTCAGGGATGGTGATGAAAGTTGGTGAGTTAGGAGGGGTAGACTCATATGAAGACAGGGAACTTTCTCTTATTGGTGAAAGATTAAAAACAAGGTCATCAGAATGTTGTGGTTGGAAACTGCTATGGTGGTGTGTTTCAAAAGTTTCAGAGGATGGAATTTGTTCAGGTTCAGTGGGTTGGAAATCATCAATGTCAGAAAGAACATGTTGAAGGGCAGTGTGTGTTTCAGCTGTTGGTGAACGGTCTACATCAGATAGGGGTGTTGTATCGATAGGAATATCAAAATCTGAAAGTGTTTGTGGTTGATGGGGTTCATTTTCTGGTGGATAAAGTGATGATAGTATGGATGAGACAGCAGCAGTTGCAGGTATGACAGAGGGAATAGGGTTAGAAGGTGGAATAGATTCAGAGGATGGAGTTGGTTCAGATGATAGGGTTGGTTCAGCAGGAATTGGTTCAGAAGGAATAGGTTCAGAAGGAGTAGGTTCAGAGGGTGCTTCAGACACTTCTACTGTAACTGCTTCTACTACAGAAATGAATTCAGAGTTAGAGGCAGAAGTATTACCTGTTCTTCTGGTAGTTTTAGTAGCCTTCTGAGATGATCCTTCTACAGCCTTTCTTTTCTTGATCCTTGCTGATGCAGCATCTGGAGTTTGTTGAGTAAGTTTTGTTGCTTTGAACATTGGATCCACATCATGTTGCCTGCAGGAGTCCAAATATCTGACCACAACCTCTGGAGGTGTGTCAGAAGAGAAGAGTGGGAAGTTCTGTAGAAGAATCTTCCTGGTGGTTATGACTTCTCTGGAATAGAGGACAAGATCTTTTTTGATAGAAGTTATGAACTTCATCTTCTTCAGATTCTTTGCATTCAGAGGCTTACCAACATCTGTTTCTAGAAGTTCTATCTAATTTACTTCAGCCAGATAGTACACCAACTTATTCTCACTTAGAATGTCAGATATTAAACGTCCTAGAGGAATCCAATCCCTCTTGGTTTTCTCTCCATCTCTTGTTTCCTTCACACTGTTCTTCAGATGTTGAAATAGAGAGTGTGAAAGGTTCACCTTCTTCTGTTTAGCAATAAAATACAGCAAGAATTGCTGATCCATGTTGATATAATTTGGAGAGTTTGTTGCTTTCCTGTGGCAGATGGTTCCAAGAATGATCTTGGCCCAAATTCTAAGAGGAATCTTCAGATCCTTTATCTTGTTAAAAGGTTGGCCAGAAGTGAAGATTTCTTTAGCTATCAGTTTGGTATCTGACAGTTTGTCCATTTCACTACACTTGATTCCATTGCCATCAGATTCAATGAGCTTAGCAATGTGGTCTTCAGAAATTATGATTCTTTTTCCCAGTACATATGACGTAACATGAGTGTTAGAAGCACTTGCATACACCCAGAACTCCTTGACCAATTTTGGGAAAACTGGTCCCATGAGACAATCAAAATACTTCTCCCAACCTTGAGCTTGGACGACAGTAAGGAGGTCAAAACCATTATCTTTCAGACTGTTGAAATCCACAAAGAGCTCACATAGAACTTCCAGTTTGTCAGTTGAAGTAAGAAGGGTCTTCACGGGTTCAACGTAAAACACATCAGTTGAGTCTTCTTGTTGTTGAGGGGAGGAAGCCATTGTTACTAAGATGAGTTTTTGGGGTTTAGGGTTTAAAAAATAATTTCAGAGAGAATGCAAGGTGAAAGTGAAAGTTTTTCAGTAAAAATGCAATTAGGGTAAAAGGAAAAAGTAAAAGTGAAAATTTGTTTATATAGAAAACATTCATTTAATAATATGAGAAATTAGTGGGAAAAATTAAATTTAGAAACATAATGATGATATGCAATAAATGCAGCAAACATAGGGGAAGGCGTAAAAGATTCTAGAACAGTTACCAAAGAGATTTTTGCCTGTTTGGTGTCAAGTCAGCCGTATCAGTTTCCCAGAAGATCAACAGATGTCCTTCTGTAGAGGACAGTTGTCCAATGCATGTTCTGTCACTCTTCAGATTATAGACACTTGTTCTAATTCTAATAGGATTCCTTAGAGCCTTGTTGACACTTGTTGATGTAAAGATCTGCATGTTATTCCTTTGAACAGAAGTTCTCAGAATGAAACAGTTAGAACATAATATCTTCTGAAAGAATAATATAGAGGATTAAATTCAGAACTTCTAAGAGTTAAAGACATATTATTAAAGCATTTTCATTCTGGATATAATTTCATACTAAGGTTGGTTAGAATGAAATTAAATCTATCTTCAGGAAGGGGTTTTGTAAAAATATCAGCCCATTGGTGATTTGTATCTATGAATTTTAACATTAAAATTCCCTTCTGAGTATAGTCCCTAATGAAATGATGTTTAACTTCTATGTGTTTAGCTCTAGAATGTAAAATTGGATTTTTAGAGAGACAAATAGCAAAAGTATTATCACAAAGGATGGGAATGTTACTCTCATAGATGTTGAAATCCTCAAGCTGATTTTTCATCCAGAGCATCTGAGTACTGCATCCAGCTGTTGCAATGTATTCAGCTTCTGCAGTTGATAATGCTATGGTTGACTGCCTTTTGCTGGACCAAGAAATTAGATTATCTCCCTGAAATTGACAACTTCCAGAAGTACTTTTTCTTTCTGTTCTGTCTCCAGCAAAATCAGCATCACAATATCCTACAAGTTTATAATCTTTGGATCTTCTATAGTATAAACCAAGATTAGTAGTACCTTTCAGATACCTAAAGATTCTCTTAACTGATGTTAAGTGAGTTTCTCTAGGATCTGATTGGAATCTAGCACATAGACAAACACTGTATAGAATATCTGTTCTAGAGGCAGTTAGATAGAGGAGAGAGCCAATCATATCTCTGTAGAGCTTCTGATCTACTTTCTTACTTACCTCTTCTTTCTCCAGAATACATGTAGGATGCATAGGAGTTTTAGATATGATACTTTAT